>CM069531.1:30557500-31157500 GCA_035773235.1 Eospalax fontanierii | reverse complement strand
TAAGATTAAAATGCTGTATTAAGATGACCATATACCATGGTCAAGTTGAGTATGTTCCAGGGATGCTGGGCTCGTTCAACATAGGTAAATCAACAATGTAACACATAAGTAGACAGAGGGACAAAAATCACATGAACCATCTCAACAGCTGCAGAAAAGGTCTTAAAGTTCAACATCCTTTTATGACAAAAGTCCTGGAAAAGTAGGCAAAGACGGAGTATATACCCCAACACAGTAACGGCTATGTATGACAAACCTATTGCAAGCATTAGACTAAATGGGCAAAAAAATTTTTTTTCAAAGCATTTCATATGAAATCTGAAACAAGACTGGAAGGCCTACTCTTTGTACTCATATTCAGTATAGTGCTCCAAGTCTTAGGCAGAGGAGTAAAAGAAATGAAAAAGATAAAAACAAGAAAGAAAGAAGTCAGATCATCACTATTTTCAAACAGTATGATCCTATACTTAAAACATCTTAAATACTCCATCAGAAGATTCTTAGAACTGATAAGCACTTTCAGCAAAATAGCAAGAGAGAAATCAACACACAAATATCTGTAGATTTTCTATATATAACAACAACCTTGCTCAAAATAAATCAGGAAAAATTAAATTCATAGTAGCCCTTTAAAATACCTAAGAATAAACCTATCAAAGGATGTAGAATAAAGAAAACTTTACTAGAGAAAGAAATTAAGAAGACATTACAAATGGAAACACTTCCCATATTCATGAATTGGCAGAATTAATATTATGAAAATGTCTATATTTAGTATATAGTATACAGATTCCATGCAGTCCCCTTCAAAATCCGATGATATTCTTCACAGAATACACACACACACACACACACACACACACACACACACACACAAACACACACCCATAGACAAAACAACCCCAAACAATCCTACAATTCATATAGAAGTACAAAAGACCCCAAATAGCCTAAGCAGAAAGAACAATATTTGAGGTATTAAATACTTGATTTCAAATTATACTATAGAGCTATAGTAACAAGACTTGGATCGTACTAGCACAAAACAGACATAAACCAATGGAATAGAATCAAAGACTCAGATGTAAATCCACATAACTACACTCACCTAATTTTTACAAAGGTATCAAAAATATAAAACTAGTCTCTTTAAGAAATGGTCCTGTTGTCTTTCACCTACTGGATCTCCCTGGCTTCCTATCTTTCCAAGAAAGTAACTGAGAACACTGTGAGTGGGCTGGTTTTGGAGAGGAAACAGTGAGAACTGCTATCTCTTCAGCCCTCTTTCTCCAGCTGCCCAGGTCCTAACAAATGAAGGAGGAGCATGTGATATGCAAACGTTAATTTCTTATTGAGTCGGGAGGTAGCCTCAGAGCCTTCTTCAATACAGAACTCCAGGCATCCAGGAAATGAGACCACTCTTAGACTGGAGGCCATTAACACATCTATCCAAGTCCTCGTTAAATATAAAGTGCACCTGCTTTATAGGGTACTTGGTGGAAAAAGAAAATTTTGTGTGTTCAGAAAAATGTGCCAACTTCCTACTATACAGTCTAGACTCCTGAGCTCTCTTGGATTCCCAAGGATAGCAAGCTCTTTAACAGCAGTAATACTTGTGAGTTCCACAGAGCACCATTCCAAAAACCCCTGGTTCTACCTCAAGGCTATCTCCAAAATTTAGTAGTAACTTTTTACAAGGAAATTAATTGAAGCTCTTTTACTAAATGGCTTTTAAAGACACTTTGTCATAAGGTTAATCAGAGAACTAAATGAGAAAATGAACATAAAGCACATTGTGAAGTACTCAATAAACGTTTATTATGTGCCATGTCAATAAGGGTTGTGCCCTATATGGTGTCTTCATGCCACTCCTCTACGAATACAGTGTATCCTCACGAAAACCCACATCCATGTTCAGGCTTAATTCCTCCCTACAGCAGTGTTCGGGGTGGGGCTAGTGGGAGGTTGTGCGGGTATGTGGCTCAGCAGGGGCACAAATAGATTACATGTTTTCTCTCAGAAACGGGCTAGCTAGCTGGAGTTTGGCCTCTTCTGTCTTGTCCTTGCCCTGCTTGCCCGTTGGCTTTTCTGTCACAAATACAACAGCACAAAGTCTTCACCAGAAGCTTAGCAGATGCCGTGCATGCCAAGATGCCTTTAGACTTTCGGAACTATGAGCCTGAACCTCTTTTCTTTAGAAATTATTCAGTCACAAGTATTCCATTAGGGCAGAAAGAGATATACTAATAAAGCTCCTTTGTGAATATCAGAACTACTCAAGGAAAGACAGCTGGTTAACAAAGGAAGCAAAGGCCAGGAGTGCCTATCCTGACTCTGTCTCAGTCATACATAGGGGTAGCCACAGAAGGTCAATGGCAGCATCGACAGCCCGGGACTCTTACATAAAGAAGACAACTCTTCCCTTAGACTTGGCAGATTCTCTTTAATACCTAGCAAGCCATAGTCACAAAGGCAAGAACATAGTCAAATACTGATGGAGGTTAGTTGCTTAAAGAACCAGGGATCATATGATATATCAAGTGACCTTTGAGTAATTAAAATCACTTTGTACTATTCTATCAGTTTGAGCAGCTGTAATAAATTCCTTCTTCCTCTCTGAAGTGCTTAAATCTCAAGCCATCATCCATGAACACTTCACCTCTAGTTCTTCATTGTGTGGATCTTTTAGTAGCTAGTACCTTCGGGAAAATATTTGAACTGGAGCATTTTAATTATATACTTAACATGGGAGTTGTTAAAAGAAAAGAGCATCTGATTTGAACTTAATTTAAATTCTACTAAAGTTATTAGTACAGTATAAGAAAATATAGGAATGATCAAGGACTTTTATATATCAACCTTTATTAAGGGAGCAATAAAAATTTGGTTTCTCCATTTCTGGTTTACTTTTTGTGCCAAAGATCTGTATAATTAGCCAGTTCTGAGGTATCGAAGGGGCTCACAGATTTATTTCATGTCAGAGCCCTAATTTCATGTCTTTGAGCCCTAATTTGGCAGCACACTCTGTTTGGATCTTGAGAGACCAAGTTAAATATTGAAGAAAAAATCACTATGATTGAGCCCTAAGCCTTTCCCATATATGTACAGATGCTTTAGCATCTGCCAAGAGTTGGTTATTCCCTCAAGGTGGGATTTCCTACTTAAGAGTTATTTATTATTTCTTTCTCTCTCTCTCTCTCTCTCTCTCTCTCTCTCTCTCTCTCTCTCTCTCTCTCTCTCTCTGTGTGCATCTGTGTGAGTTTATATGCACTGCATGCATGTAGGAGCCCACAGAGGCCCAAAGAGGGTGTTGGAACCCCTGGAACTAGCTACAGGTGATTATGAGCCACCATGTGGGTACTGGGAACTGAACTTGGGTCCTCTGCAAAAGCAGTAACTGTTTTTAACTGCCGTGCCATCTCTCCAGCCCCAAAGTGGGATTTCTTAAACTTGTTAAAAGAGCTCTATACTTAGCAGCCCTTGGGAAACACGAAACTTTTAAAGGGGAAGAAATTGAATAACCTCCTCGTAAATGAACAACATATTGCTTTTAAGGAGGTGTACCAGGTTGTAAATCCAAATTAAGAATTTTCCCTTTAACTCTAAGCAATATCTTCTTCTCCTCTGGGTACTAGAAAACTATCTCTTTCCTTGGGGTCCATAACACCAATCACCTCCTTTTCCTCTTTCAACATATTTTTCAGCTCAGATGTTGGATCTTTACCTTCAGCTCAGAGTCTCTCAATAGCTTGCTACATCTTGAACCAACCCAAGGCATGTTGTTCTGTGCACTACAGGACGGTCAGAAGCATCCTTGGCCTTTTCTAACCTGATGGGTGCATTACCCAACCTCTTTTCACACCCTAGTTGAGAACTCCTGTTGTTGTTAAATGTTAAGTCAAAATATAGTCCTTATTTGTCTTAGTGTAAAAGCTCATTCATACTTCAAATGAATGGAATCAGGATAAATATACTTTTTAATATTAACACTGTTTAATAGGTATTCAGAGATGAAGCCTCTCCTGCTTCTTGTATTTAGGACTCTGATTAGTCCCAACTGGAAACTAGAAAGCTAGATTGAACTATCCTGAATCCCAAAGAGCTGAACCACTGTCTCAATGAAAAGCATCTTGCTGAAACTGCATTAGGAGATTCAACAGGAGATAGATAACAGTGCTATTGAAGCAGCTTAAATCATGGAGTAGAGAAGATCATTCACTGGAGGAATCATTATGTTATAGAGAGAAGTAAGAACATTTTTGTTTTGTTTTTGAGACAGGGTCTCACATATCCCAGGCTGGCTTGAAATTGGATGTAAAGCTGAGGATGACCTTGGACTCTGGATCTTCTTCCTTCTACCTCCTAAGTGCTGGAATTGCAGGTGTCAGGTATCACACCTGGTTTTAGTCAACAGTTTTTTGTTTTTAACAAAAATCCTTTTATCACAATGAACTGACAAGTAAAAACATGCCATTGTACCTGTACAGAAGTTCACAGAGACGCACAGAGCTTGGGACTGGGCAAGTGTTTGTTTGAGTGGCTAATTTCATCTCCCTTTATCTACTAAACACTTTTTCAAGCATGAAAATAGAGTGAATTCTGCCTTTCTTGGTTCCAGCTGGATCTCCCCTCTAATGAGAGGGCTCTGTGGGTCACTAAGCCCTATGGTCACCACGTTCCCTGGTAAATATGCCAGAGCTCTGAATGCATGGAAATCATGGGCAGACGTCAACTCTTCCTCACCTGCATTCTCTTTAGTAACCCCCCGAGCGCAAACAACGTTGGGACTTAACAATGCAGAATCAGACTGCTCCCCTCAGTGCTGACAGGGTTAAAACCTCTTAGGATCTCCATGCAGAACCAGAACTAAGCAATGATCAGTCAGATACGCTTTCCTCAGGACTGCTTAGTATGCACCTTTGTGCTCCTGTCCCCAGTGCTTCCTCTGTTTAAACCTAAAATTCATGTGTTCAGAAGACAGCCTTGGGAATCACTGGGACCCTTCATCTACTTGTCTTCCCAGTGTGTCACACTGATTAAACCTCCTTTCTGTTTTTCACCAAGAAAGAAAAAAAGAAAAAGGGCAATCACGGGTATGTTTTCTGATATGTGGTAAACACTAACAGCCCCGCTGTCCTGCAAACCACCAATCTTGTGCCTTAGCCTACGGACACAACTCTTTTGAGAATAATTTCTAATATACAGCTCCAAAAATTGAAAGCTTGCCTCCATTCATGTTAAAAGATGAAGCTAGGGCTCATGTCTATTTTGCAATCATCATCTGTTCAAAATCACAGAAATTTAAAAAATTATAATTTAAAAAATTATAAATGGAGTATTTAAACTGTTTTTGTTACAAATCATCATAAAATCTAATAAACGGACTTTATCCTACAATCTAATAAATGAATTTATAATCCTTCTGAAGTCTCTAAATTTTATGAGAAATAAGCAAAATCACTTTCTGTAAGGAATTTCCCCAAGAAATAAGCCGGCTGGCAGCCTCAGCACGAAGCCACAACAGTGGGGCTGGGAAGTCTGTGAGCTTCTTGGTTTTGTGACTCTGATCTGGAGGGGGCCAGGAGTACTTAGCTTCTTTGACACACTCTTCTCCCTCTTCTGCTGCTTTCTTCTTGGGCTCTTTCAGCAAGGTCAAGTGCTATGCTGATTGATCAAAAGAGTGTTGGCATGACACAGGCAAACACCCGAGGCTTCACCCCAGAGGAACATTGCAGGAGCTATACCCAGGCCAGGGTCCTCGCTCAGCCTCCTAACCCCAGAATTGGGCAGCTAATGGTTTCCCTTTCACATCTTTTTGGTTATAGTTTTAAAAATCCAAACAATGGAAGAATGTTTGTCAGTAGAAAATAAATATAAATATTTATTACTCATAGCTCTTAACACTCATAAATGACAGTTCATCCACTAACATATTTTAATCAGTGTCATTAGTCTGAATGCATGGCTGGAGATCATGATTTCTTGTCTTGGCTAATTGACAGGAGCTCTGGGCCAGGTATGTGGGAGGGGTAATCACTGAAACCTCTTTGTGTCCCAGCTGGACAGTAAGATGCAATGGCTGATTGCACAGGAACGACCAGCCTGCAGCCTGCGGCCTTTAAGCAGAAGTGGAATAAATTGCTTCCTAAAATATTTATGAAATGCAACATCTGCTGGGGCCTGCTTCTCTAGGAGACTTCTGGTACTGTTAGGCAGAAGATAGGAATGAAAACCTGGCCTACTCCAAGAAGGGAAATGTTCATTTGAAATAATGGCAGGTTGTGACCATTCATGGGAGTCCCATATCACCACGCCCCCTGGTGGACACACAATGCCCCAGATGGTGAAGATGAATTTTATTCCAGTGTTACTTACATTCTAGTGCACAACTGACTTAAGGAAGGAGAATGGTCCAGACAAACTAATCACACAATTCTTTCAAGAACAGAAGAGAAAGTCAGAGAGACTCAAAGCATAAGAAGAATCCAGTCAACTTGAAGGTGGAGGAGATCACATAGGAAGGTTGGGTAGCCTCTAGCTACAGAGAGAGCAGTCCCTGTCTACCACCAGGCAAGCAAAGGTGACAAATAGTCTCACAACCCTGAGAAGTGAATTCTATCAATGATCTGAATGATCTCAGAAACGGACTCCTCTCCAGATGCTTAAAATGAGAACCTAGCCCCTCCCAAAGTATTGATTTTACTTTTTGAGACTCTGAGCTGATAATGGACCTCTGCCTTATATGAGCCAACAGGTGATTTAGGTCTCAAGGTTTGTGGCAACTGGGTGGCAATTGAACCTCCTAAGGTCTACTAGTCTGCGAGCCATGTAGGCATTATCTACAGACTACTAATACACCAGCCATGCAGACATTGCTGGTGCTGGACCAACATAGTGTGGAGTAAGGCGTATCTTCAGGATGCCGCCTAACAGAAAGAACATTATGTAAACATCCAACTCACCACACTCCAGCCCCAATGGACTTGTGGAGCTGCCAGGATGCCCTGCAGCCTTCTGCATTAATGAATCCACACACATGTGTTAAGGATGATTTCAGAGAAACCCCAAAATCTTTCTGAATAGAAGTTCCCTAGTCTTTAAAAATAGGTTCTAGTTAAAAAAAAAAAAAAGAATCAAAAGAAATAAACACCTAACTAACAGAGTTCTCTTTTTTGTAAACGTTTTTACTGAATTTTTGTGTATTTCATACAGAACATTTTAATCATCTTTACACCCCCTTCCAAACTGGCACCCACCCATAGCACCCCAACCTCCACTGGAATTCAGATATTCCGTCATTGTGTTAAGCTGTACAATGTCAAGTTAGTGTCCCAGATGTCCCTCAGTGCAAGTTCATCCACTGGGGTCGAAGCCTATCTAGAGTCCCTCCCTTTAAGAAGATCAGCTCTTCTTCACCCAGCAGTAATCAGCTGCCAATAATTCTTTGACTAAGATTGGGGCCTGCTGTCCATTCCCATAGGTATGTGCTAGGTTTCTGTCTGCTGAGTTTGCATGGGTCTTGTGCGTGCTGATACCACCGATGTAGGTTCACATGAGCAAGGTTCCAGGAGCCTGTAGGATTCTATTTCCATATGGTCATGCACCTCCTCCCTGGGTCTTACTATCTTTCTGCTCCCTCTTCTGCAATGGTCCCTGGGTCGTGGGCAAATAGAGTTTAATATAGGAGTCCTGTCCAAGGACCCACTCTTTGCAGAAATCATTCTCCATACTTTGGCCATTTGTGACCTTTTGTGTTCCTGACTCTCTGTTGCATGAGGGAGCTTCACTGATGAGAACTGAGAAATGCATTCATATTCTCTTTCCCTTTGTTCTATGTTCTATGAACCTTAGGTGTAGAGGTTGCATTGTAGTCATGGAACTCTATAATAATCTCCATCTATTGGCAAAGGAGCTTCATTGATGAGTGTTGACTGTGATACTTGTCTTTAAATATAATTATCCATATTTAGCACACACTAAGAAATTACATTTGGCTAGGAATGTGACAGACTTGGGGTTTTCTCTAAGCTCTATGATCTCTCCAGTCATGTGTATTTGGCTGCGTTTACAGTACCACACATGAGTCTCCCGCCACTGAGTGGGCTTTAGTCCAGTTGACAGCTGTGGATTACCCCCAAGATAAAAGTGCCACAACTGCACCAATGCCGTTTGCTATGCTGGTCACTGATGTGACATCGGACTGAGCCATCGATTGATATTGTCCCTTAACAGCTTCCATAGTGCCTTCCAAAGCTATGACAGCTAGCCTTCCAGGCCAGTTCCAGATCCACTGCTCCAAATCCTGTGTCTAAAATATGTCCTGTCTTCAGCAATAGGGTCTTACCTTCAAATTCTAGGAGGCAATCAAGGGCTGTGGCAATAACCTGTGCAGCTTTGCGAGTCTCTTGGACCACCCTGTCCAATAACTCAAAGGAAGATTTCTCCCGTCGGGCACTGTCTCTTGTTATGTAGAAACTATATACATGGACTCATGTAGAGATACTATATATATAATTTGTCAGTACGTTTTTGGACTAATACAGTTCCCTCTGTATTTTTCTTTATATTAGCTAGGCATTATTTATTTCTCCTCTCTTCCTGTCTAACCCTCCCTCCACACCCTTACCATTTAAAGTATCCCCGTTTTCCCTTGATAGTACCCGTCTCCTATGGTCCCACCTCTTTTGAGTTCCTTCTTCCCCTTACTGCCATAGTTCCTTGTATAACCCTCCCTCCCTCTCCCATTTAAATACCTGCATTTTGCTGATTTCTCCCCAAACAGAGTTCTTGACACATGATAGGTATTCAATAAACACCACTATATTAGCTAGATTTGCATTACTATAACAACCACCTGAGAGACAAATCAACTTATAAAGAGGAAAGGTTTATTTAACACATAGTTTGGGAGGTTTTAGTTCAGAAACAGACTGCAGCAAAATACATCAGGGAAGGAGCATGTGGTATTCAGTAAGTCAATGAGACAAGCAAAATAAGGTTTCAGCTAAGCAGCATCCCAGGCAAGGACAGGGCGTTTAGGAAGAGGCCACAGAAAACATCTAGTAAAGAGTACTGGAGTGCTGTTATGGGTTGAGTGTGAAATGCCTCCCATAGGCTCATGTGTTTGAACACTTGATGTTGTTTTGGGAGGCTGTGGATGCTTTAAGTGGTGGAGTCTCACCAGAGGAAGTGGATTGCTGGAGGCCTTGAAGATTACAGTCCAGCCCTGCTTCCAGCCTGTGAAGATTAGTTTTAATAGCAACTTGTCACAAATTAGAATCACCTTAATAGGGAATGTCACCTGAAGAATTGTCTTGATTGCCTTAACTGATATGGGAAGACCCACCCCAAATGGGGATGGCACCTAATGGTAACGGTCAGATAAAAAGAGGCATGACAACAGGAAGCTTATTCACCATTTGCTAGTTTAGCCTTCTCTCTAGCTGCTAAGTTGGTTTACCCTGTTGCTGCCCCTTCGCTGACAACAGAGCCAGCATTTTAAGGCTTCTGTCACTAACTAAGGACCAGTGACTCTCTAGAAACCCCTGGTTTTTAGCACCAAATTGGTACTTCTGAGGCATCCAGTCCTATAGAGTGAGCATCTACTGGGTCTTGGACTCTCCAGTGTGTGACAGTCACTGCACGATTACTCCCATTGCTGAGGAGGAAGCTACCCAGCCTCAAGGACCAAGAAACTACCAGGTTCACAGCCTCTCCAGTGTGATTCAGCTGTTGTTACAATATCAAAGTAAGCTGATTAATAAATTCTTTATATATTCACACACACACATATATATATATATATATATATATATATATATATATATTCAGTTTTGTTTCTCTGGAAAACCCTAACACCCAGCCTGTCCCTCTCTTCTTGTCTGCCAATGTGACTGTTAGTCACCCCAAGCTCCTGCCACCCCAGTTTATGAGCTGCTCCTATAGCTATGCCTTGCCTGCTATGATGGACTGTATCTACCTAAACTATAAGCCCAAATAAACCCTTCTTTAAGTTTCTCTTTTCAGATAGTTTATCACAGATGTAAGAAAGGTAACTCATACAGGTGCATTGCCTGTTTTGCAAAGAGAGAAGCCAGACCAGAAGATAACCTGAGAGATCATTGATTGGAAGCAGATGAGAGTTGATGAGCCCTTAGTATAGCTAACTGGGTTGAGTCTTTAATGGATTGAGAGACATACAGCCCTGATTAGGACCAAGTGCAAGTCCTAGCAGGACCCTGGAAGAGGCAAGAAAGTGCTTTTTAAAGCAGGCGAAATTGCTTAGGATCAGTTAAGACCCACACCAGTAATTATAAGCAACTTCACTATTGACAAGAATGAGAAAAGTTGGCTTTTGGGAAGAGGGCCGTGTACAAATATTTTCAAAATAGCCTGAAATTAAGTCTTTTCTCCCTTCTGACATCCCAGGCCTCTGGCTCTGACCTCACTTACCCTGAGGTGGATCTCATAGACCTCATCTTATCAAGATAATACTGAGGTCCAGTGCCTCCTTAATAAGCTGACCCAAGGGCAAGATGACCTAACTCAAATCACCAAATCCCTGCTCTGTGTCTCTCTGTATGACAGACACAGGCTCTGTGAAGCTCCAATCTCTTAGTTCACTGTCCCCACAGTCAACTGACAAGCTTCAGAGCCAGAATCGAGAACATGTACTTTTGTTTCTGATATATTTTCTTGCTATTATGGGAACAGTGGGAAAAGAGGCCCAAGACACACTCCCTGGAAGAAACAGGAACTCTTACTGCCTGAAGGCAGGTGCTTTTATTGAGTGCCTATACAGATGGCCTCAGGCACTGTGCAGTCAGTCCTCTGTTCCTTTCACAGAAGCAGACCTAAGGCTCAGTCAGGCTATTTTGCAAAGGAAGTAGATGCAGGGTCAGGAGTCAAACCCAGCTTGTCTGACTCTCAGTACTGTCCAGAGTTGGTAGAACCAGCCTGGAACCCCAAGGCTCCTCCTGCAATCGAACAGTCCGGTATCTGGGTCTTAGCACTAGATTGTCCTTCTGAAGATGAATGTCACCCTCAAACAGCTCCTTTAGGTCTGCCCCCCTGACAGCATTATGAATTCACAAACCATAGAACAGTGCTTGCCTGCCTTCAACTCAACCCACACAAGTAGTGCACGTTCTAGTTTCAAGAGGAAGTCTTAGAATTGTAAGTTTGGTCCTTAGAGATGTTTTTAATCCAACAGATTTCTTAGTGTCACTTGGTCTTTGATTTTATTTTCCAGACAAACCTACCATAAACAGCAACACTAACAAACCACAGGAAATTAAGACCTGATATTTAACAGAAAGTCCTTTAGTTTCGTGTGTAGATGGAATTCAGTTCCAAGGTGACAGTTCCCAGAGTGACAGATGTGGTACCGCTAATAGAAACTCATTGGATGGCGGAGGGAGTCCTCACTTAATCGTGTCTGAAATGGAAAAGCCCAGGATTAATATCGACAAGGGCCAAGGCTCATCAAGTCCTTTTTTGCCCCCTGCCCCCAAATCTGGATCCTTTCATTTCCAACGGCTCAGAGCCCAAGAGGCACAGTCCCTTGGCTGTTCCCACTTACACCTGCTTCTGGCTCTTCGGGGTGTGAACATGGTGGCTGCATCTGGAAAACCCCACCCGGAAAGTAGCACTGCCGCAGGAGAGCTCAGGGAAGGTCATTTAGTGCTGTCTGAGTGGGCACTTGGAACTTGCCACCTCTCATAAGACAATTCCCAGAGCATCTTTTATCCAAGGAAGCGATTCAGAAAAACAAATCTTTAAAGAGCAATGGGATGGGTGTTGTAGTTTTAGAACTATGGGCTGAGTCTGGAGAAAGTGAGAGAGAGAGCAAGGGAGCAGCAGTCTGTGATTCGGGAGCTGTGCGACTGGCTTTGCTGGTACTTGTGTATTTCTGGATCAGGAGCCCAAAAAGTTGTAAACCTGCAGGACGAGGTGAGGCAGAGGTAATGTGAGCTGGCAGTGTTTTCCTGTTTCTGTGAAGTACTCCTCGATTTTCTTGTCACAGAGGAAGAATCACTAGTGCAAACAGCTGAATGGATCAGAGGCTTGGGAGATGAGAGAGTCTTACTTCCAAACTGAAAAACAACTGGGACATTCTTCCTTAGATGCACCGATGGATGTGTTTCAGCAAAACAGTCCCACTGCCTATACAAATGAAAGGCAGAGAAGATCCAGTACTTTCTACATGTCCAGCTTCCCCAGAGCAGCTGTTGGCAGCTATATGGCACCCATTTTGTAAGTTCAAAGGCTTGATGCCAGTTAAGACTCACTTCTGTCCAGTGCTGTGGTCTGTCAAGGCAACTTGACTGTCAAATACCACCACCTGTTCAGCATACAGTATTTCCACACTAGACCATAGTCAAAATGCCAAGAAGCAACTGCACACAGTGTTTCTTAACTCCGCTCTCCCTTTCCACTCTACCATCCCGGTCCAGGTCTGGACCACCGACCCTTGGCTTACTTTTCAGTTACTTGTTTACTTAGTCTTCCACAAATCCCATTTCATCAAATTCCCTCTGTGCCCGAGGAAGGCCACAGAATGGAAGTACTCGTGGACCTAAACGTTAAAGAAGGAAGACATGAGATGTAAGGGCACTAAAATCACTCACAGTTGGCCCATAGTCACCACCCAACTTGCCTGCGCTCATCACTGGCCAACTTCCCTACCTTGCTCTACTTGCTTTCACCTAATATACTATGTAAGTTTTGGAGTTCCCATATTAATTTATTCTTTGGGTCTCCTGTTAGAAAGTCAGGTCCATGGGGTTCATTTCATTCACTGATGAATCTCTGGTCCCTAGGATTGTGTCTGTCTCAAGTGGACGAGTGGATGGATGAGTGAATGAGTTGATAATGCCTGTAGAAGAAATGTATAAGAAGGCTTCAAAAGAAAAGCTGTGGGCTCTAACCCAATCTTCAGGGGGAGCAGAGAGTCTTCACAGAAGTCACATGAAAACCAAACCCTGGAGGTTGAGTGGGAATGACTCAGAACAGTGGGGCAGTGTGAGAGGGGATAAAGGATAAAAGAGTGAGCTTGAAGGATGCTTGATGAGGCTGTGGGTGAGCAGGGGAGAGGATGTCCGAGGCACCTAAATCTATTAAGGGTCTGTAGGCTAAGGTGCCTTGTGCAGTTTCGAAGCTAAGAGCCTCAGGAATCCACTAGCAGTTCTGACACCAGAGTAAGGAGATCTGCTGCGTATTTTCCAAAGATCATTCTGAGTGCAGAGTGGAGGTGGCATGGACTGTTGAGAAAGGACTACATTTTAGTCATAGTGCCAGAGCGAGATGAAGTGATAGCAACAGTGTGGACAGAAGGGCAGGTTCAGGATATACACAGTAGGACAACACAAAGCGCTAACTAATCAGATCTCTGGAGGAAGTTCTGGCTGATAGCTTCCAGGTGTTTGCTGCAGGCAATGGAGTCAGGAAACTGCCTCCTGGGAATGAGGTAGAGAGGCCAGATCATGAATACGCACTGAGCTTGTGTATGGCAAATACAGAGTTCTCTCTGAGGTTGTTTTTTTTTTTTCAAGTCCCACCCTCTGACCAATAAGGGAGCAGGAAGGCGGGGAGAAAGGAGGGACAACAAGGCTGTGAGCCCGAGAGGGGCGCGGGGATCCACTCAGGAGGAAAAAAGTGCCCGGATCCCGGACCCACGCAGAAGGCCAAAGCCCAGGAAGCCGCTTTCCAAGTCCTTGCAGGCAGTCCTAAGGATCATGTGAGTGGAAGCATGATGCTGGCTGGGAATAACACAGAGCCCCAAGCCGTGAACAAAGGGCTCTGTGCCTGGGGCAGAGAGACTTGCGGGCCACCTCTATGGTGGCTTTAGGCTGGCGGATTGCTGGTAAATATGACTTTATGAAATGAATCAATCTCTCTAAAGTACATTCTCTATTCGTTCAGTTGGTTCAGATCTAGAGGGTGGGGTGAGGCTGAATGCCGTGTCCCCCCATGAGAAAATTCATGCAACAGCTTGACAGGCCTGGCGTCATCCAGGGGTGCGAAGGGAAGTGCTGATTGCAACTTACACGCTTCTCCAGTCCTCCAACAGTATGTCTCTTCATACTGTGAAGGGTAAGAAAGGGATTCGGGAAAGAAGTGGGGTTGAGGGTAAAGGAGGAGCAGTAAATAGAATATAGAGCCAGTGGGTGGGTATGATTGGTAAAGGAGAAAGGGACCCACGATGACGTCCTCAGAGCTGTGTGTGTATTAATGGCAGGAATGTACCAAAGAGGTATTTACAGACCTACAGTGTAGCATTCAGTCCTGTCACAAGCACACCCTCCACATGGAACTCTCTGTGCTTTAGAGCTTAGAATTTTAGATGATACAAACAATTTTCTTATATGATTAAATATCTCAGTTCTCATTTAAAACCAAGGTGTCCTCTCCTGTCCCCCATCTCTTTCTAGTCTGCCTCCCGACCCTCTTTCCATGTGGATCAGGATAGCCTCAAACTCTCAGAGATCCACCTGCTTCAACCTCCCCATCACTAGGATTAAAGGCATGTGCCATCACACCCAGCTACAACCTATCTTTTTCTAAGATCGCAGTCCTTGCAGCACCCCTCGCTCACTGTGGCTGGCACACATTTTGCCCTGCTTGAGAAAAGGTGAATTATCAGGATAGACCCAAAGGTTAAATGTTAACTTCATTGTATAGGCTTACTGTGAGAACTCAGAAAACAATGGTTATGGGAACAGCTATTCACAGACTAACTAGGAGTCTTGATGGAGAAGATCCTCTCCATCAATATGAAGAAAGGCAATTTATACAACTGGAAAGTTAGTTTGGACAAGAGATAAGGGGGTCAAGTCAGTCTTATTTCTATACCGAGCTTGGAGTGTAATGTTCGGAAGGATCTCAAATGTACTGTTGTAATTTCTCCTTCAGAACTTAAAATGCTGGAGGGGTTCCTCAAAACAAAAACATGAAATTGCCACACAACCCAGCAATTCTACCCATTTGAATATCTCTAACATATCTAAAGAAGGCACATGAGCAGGTATTTATACATTTATGTTTCCAGTAACATATCAGTAGCCACAAACCAGAAACAAGTGAAGTATCCATCCACAGATGGATCAATATGAAGTATCCATCAACAGATGAATCAATAAGTACAGGCAATGGAATATTACTGAGCTTTTAAAGGGGATGAGATTCTGTTGCATTCTACATGCATGAATTTTGAAGATGAAAATAAGTGAAACAAACCAGTTATGAAAGAATAAATACTGTGATTTCTCTTATGTGAGGTTCCCACAGCCAGCGGATTCAGGGTGACAGAGAAATAGAATGGTGGTTGTTATGGACTGGGAGACAGAGAGGAATGAGGATCTCTTGTTTGGTGGGGACAGTTTCAGTTTGGGCTGATGAAAGGATCTTGTAATGAATGATAGTGACACGGTACAGTGATGCTGATGCACTTAATATGCTGAATATGCCTAACAATGGTGGTATCTTAAAAACCTATATCTTAGCACAATAAAAAACTACGAAGACTTCACAGAATGCCAGACAGTAGGCATCATCATCATCACAATTTCCTGAAATAGAAGCTGAGGCTGAGGTGGTGAAGAGGGTCATCCAGCTCTAGGCTGGGGTTTGAACTAGGATTTAGGATTTTCCATATTCTTGATTTCATACTAATGCTGCTGTTTACACACACACAGAGCCAGATCATGTGTTCACCCTGTGGTTTCCACCAAGGCTGTCTCACAACTTTAAATGACAAGTCACCATCTAGTCACTTTCTTCTGTTTCTACACTTGGAATTGCTACTGGCAGCAAGTGGGCATTCCATGTAGTTCAAGAGAACCAGGGGCTGAGGTCTGGAGACCGTGAACCCTGGATGACGCTCGCTCTGGGCAGCACCATCAGTGCCACTCTATTCAGATTAGACAGTTTGCTCATCTCAGCACCGAAGGTTATAGTTTTTTTTTTTTACAAGTTGGATATTAAACTGAAAAACTGGGGCAATAATATAATGAAAAATTCTTCTCGTTCTGAAGGGATGACTTTTAATATATGGACATCATCTGGACTGATGACTTGTACCTAACCTTGCAAACAAAACAGACATCTTGTCTGTAACTGTGGGAGTGTGTGTGATATTGCAGGTCTAGGGATCAAAGGGATTCTTTGATAAGACATGGGTAGATCCTACCTTCTACATCCCCATTCATGCTAGAGATATTATTTGAATAAAGAATGAGTGAAGCCTGGCTCCAGGGCACAGTTCCAAGAGACATCTGAAGGAATGGATTCTCGGAGTTCAGATCCACTCTTGATCTTAAAATGAATGCTAAGAGTCAGGCTCTTTCTTGGGTCAGGCATAAGCATAATGCAGCTTAGAAATGCCACATCACTCAACTAAGAAGTTCTCCAACAGATGTTTAACTTGTCAGACAGTTTATCCTACGATATGAGAGATGGCTTTGCTCATCAGTATATACCATGCCAGGAACACATTTTAAACAGAATATCTGAAAGACTAAAATCAAAATCATGCGCTCTATGATCAAGAGAGGAGGAAAGAGAGGCTTTGACTTTCTGATGACATTTTGTAGCTATGAGCAGTGATAGAAATGGAATGTGATGCCAAATGACATGTTCCCCGTCCACAGCCTCTCTTCGAGGCCCAGTATAACTGCTGCTTAGTCAGAACTAGTCATCTTGAAAACTGATTCCTCCTTTCCCACTGTTTAGGTAACACTGGTCATCTGTTTGCCTCTATCTACTCCTACAAAGAACTCCCTGCATTGACTTAGCTTGATTTCACTGCTTAAAACCTCAACTACCCTCAGCACACTCATGCACACACTTGCTCCTACTGAAGCAGGTGCTGGGAGGAAGAAACCTCAGCAAGATCCTGCTTGGGTGCTGCCTGGGACGCCTGCATTTCTCGCGGTCTTCATTTGAGAAACAGATGAGTGATTTATTCAAGGTCACACATAAAGTGATTAGGCCCAGAGCTAGGAATAGCCTTGAGATGCACAAAGCTAAGGCTGGGGCTCTTTCAACGCCACTGAAAGCGTTTTCATAATTTTACATTTAAAGTATCCTGTGTTTGATTCATATTGAATGAAAAACATTTCAACCTTTTCTTCTCTTCTATGGACATGGTAATATACAACAAGTATGTGATGCCAGTAAAGAAGTTGAGACGGGGGCTGGAGAGATCACTGAGTGAGTACAGGCACTTGTGCGAACCTGAAGTCCTGAGTTCTGATCCTAGCACTCACATAAGTCAAACATTGGCTCCACAGGCCTGTAACCCCTGTAGGAATGGAGGCAGAAGGATGGCTGGGAGTTGCTGGCAGACTTTCAAAGAGAGTCAGATCACAGTTAAAGAAATGCAAAACCCAAATGAAAACCAAAACCAAACTGTCAGCCATCGCCACCTCTCCACCCACCTGGCACAGACAGAGAAGCCTGATACTGCCGGGGAAGATGTGCAGGAACAGGTAAGCTCACCCAAGCTGGCTGGAGTACAGTGACCCTGACACAAAGAAAATGAGCTGTACATGTCAGCCAGCATCCAGTATAACCTTTGATTAACTGGGAATCAACTGGAAACTTTGAATCTACTGGAGGGGGGGTTGTTCTCTACCACCTAGGTATAGGAAATAATTTTCCAAACAGGACAGCACTAGCACGAGAACTAAGAATAATAACTGACAAATGGTACTGTATCAAATTTAAAAGCTTCTATACAGCCAAAGAAACAGTCAACAGAGCAAAGAAACAGCCCACAGGAGAAAATCTCTGCCACATACTCACTTGAGAGGGGATTAATATACAGAAAATACACACAACTCTAAAAAGTAAACAATAAAAGAACAAACAATCCCATCATCAAATAGATCATAGAAATGAACAAACTTTTCAGAAGTATAAATGGCCAGCGTGAAAAAAAAACTCTCCAACATCCTTATTCGTCAGAGAAATAACTAATCAGAATTCCACTGAGATTTCACTTCATCACAGTCACAATGGGTGGGGCTGGAGAGATGGCTCAGGGGTTAAGAGCACTGGCTGCTCTTGCAGAGGGTCTGGGTTTGATTCCCAGCACCCACCCACATGGTGGCTAATAACTGTCTGTAATTCCAGTTCCAGGGAATTCAATGCCTTCTTCTGACCTCTACAAGCATTGCACAACACACGTGTACTTATAAATATGGAGGCAATACACTCATAACATAAATAATCAAAAAATAAAAAAATATTAAAGAAAAAGACAACATTTTCTGGGTGTGGGAGTGGGGTGGGCAGTTGGAATGGGGAAAAACTCTTACTGCTGGCAATAATGTAAATCAGTCCAGTCACTATGGAAATCCATATGGAGGTATCTCAAAAAATTCTAAAAAAGAACTTCCATATGATCCAGCCACACAACTTTTGAGTATAGAACCAAAATAATCAAAATCAGTTTACTACAGAGATATGTGTGGATCCATATTTACTGCAGCATTATTCACAATTGCCAAAACATGGAATCAATCTATAGCCCCACCAACAGACGAAAGAACAAAGAAGATATGGCACATGTATGCAAGCAGCTTCATATATCATTTCCATGATGCACACACACACACACACACACACACACATGCATATCAAGAAAATGGATGAAACTGGAAATTATCATGTGATTAAAAGTAGGCCAGATTCAAGAAGAAAAGCATGGTATGTTTTCTCTTGTATGTGGAACTATAAGAAGAAAAAGAGAAAAAAAGGAGAAAGTAGGAGATGAAACTAAAAGGTCAAGTCTACGGCTAAGGAAGGGGGAGGGATAATGAAGAGTGACAGAGGAGGGCCTACAAAGTGCAGCTCACAGGGAAATGCCATCACGAAACCCCGTGCTTTGTACAATTAATATATACTGCAAACCTATCTTTAAAATCTACAGGAAACAAAGGGTTCTCTCCCCGAAGTCACGGTATTGTTAATAGGAGCATGAGGCCAACGTTAAACGGAAACTCCATTTTCCAGTCCGGCATGTGAGAAGCTGTCATGCTCTACATCTACACAGTAAGAAGACACCTGAGCGAACAGTCAGCAACTATTCTTGCATTCTTACAGAGCATAACACTCTCTAAAGAGAGACAGACGGCTGGATTCGGAGAACTGCAGTTTATTGGGGCAGAAAATTCCACAGAAAGTCATACAGGGATATAAAAACTCAATGGTATATAATTAACAAATGCTGGAGCCTCAGTGGGAACACATTTACATTGATTCCAGGAGTATTCAGTTTGGGGGATCCATGTCCTTTTGTGAGTTTTTACTTTAGGGAGGTCTACCGAGAATTCACACTGAAAGTCAAAGAAAATCCCCTTCTGTTTCTAGTGTGTGTGCATGGGGGTGGCACCTTGTTAACAGGAGAAACTGCTTCATCCAGGCCTGCCCCACCACTGAAATATGGACATTAAAAGTGTAAAAGTGTATTAGTTACTTTTGCATCACTGTAATCAAAACATCTGACAGAAACAACTTAAGGGAGAAAGGATTTGTTTTGTTTGCTGTTTCAGAAGGTTCAGTCCATGGTCCCATGGTCCCATGGGATTGGGCAGGAAGCCACAGGGGAGGGAGTGTATGGCAGGTCAGGGTCTTTACTGCTTGGTAGACAAGAAGCAGAGAAAGGAAAGGGGATGAAGGAAGGAACCAGGGAGACACAGAGCCGCAAGGGTGCTTGCAGACACACCCAGAGTGTTTTACTACATTCTAGGCATTTCTTAATCCAATCAAGTTGAGAAACAAAATTTGCCATCACAAAAAAAGTTTTGGTGAGTCTCAGGTGGAAATGAAGAACCTAGTTTGGAATCTAGAGGAAAGGTAATCCTTGTCAGAAATTGGTGGAGAACTGGGCTGAAGTATTGTCCATTACCTTAGAGAAAGTTACGTACTTACATATTTAGTTGAGAAGATGTCTAAGTAAAATACTCAAAGTCAGGCCTAGTCTTAGGCTTATAGTAATTTGTTAGAGGACAGGGACAAACGAACACAATTATTAAGCAAAAAGGAACTGTTACATGAAGATGTAGAGAACCTCCAGTCAGTTCATCACAAACAATGAGAGAGCACATTCTGCAGGTCTGCAAAGGTGAGACTGGATAAACAGCTTCTGGAAGCAGTACAGGTGTGGCCTGAAGAGCCCTCTCTGCAGACGTACTGCTGGCTTAGACTTGGGGGACAGAAAACAGTGTGCAGAGCAGGCTGAAGGAGCCCAGATCTCACAGATACCAAACTCAAGGAGGTCTGTTCTGCTGTGAATACATGCTGTAGAAGAAGCATGACAGGGTAGACAGAGAAGACAGTAGACAGAGGCCATTTTCTCCTTGGCTTTGGGAAACAAGGCTGCTTGAAGGCAAGGCCACTCCAAGTGGGCATGGAGGCCAGGCTGTTACCCTTGGCAGTTCAGAAGACAGAGTGTAAACTCAAATAGGGTTATTCTCAAGTCTTGAAATCTAATGCACTTGACCCTGCTAGGATTTATACTTGCCTGGACTTGTGCTTTTTTTTTTCCCTTTCAATTTCCCACTTTTGGAATAAGGGTCTAAGCAATGCTTGTCTCCACCACGGTGTTCTGGAAGCAGATAGCCTGCCTGGCTTCACAGTTGAACAGATGGGGAGGAATTCTGCCCTAGCATGAATCATACTTAAAGTCTTGCTCATACCTAGTTTATGCTAATATTTAATGGAGTTTGGACTTACAGTTGATGTAAAACGTATTAAACTTGAGAGCATGTTAAGATGAGTTAATGTACTTTGTATGTGAAAAGAAAATTAATTTGGTTGATCCAAAGGGGAAAATGTACGAGGTGATCTCTCTTAATTTTATATGTTTGGGGCTTAACCCTACAACTTCAGTGTGTAGTCTTATTAGGAAATAGGATCACTGAGATGTAACTAATTAACAAGGTGTTGCATAGAAAAGCAGTTTTCTCTCTGCTCTGAGGGATGGGTTTCCAAATGTGATTGACAGCCAACTAACCAATGACTTAAGGGGGGCGGTTTAGCGGAACACAGGGAAGGCTGGGAAGGAGAGAGTGCGGTGCAGCACCAGGGCACCACTCTCGCCCCGCGTATTCCAGAGGTCCTGGGGGGCATATGAAAATGCGGCCCCGTCATACACGCCTCTGTCTCCTCTCACCCCGGGGATGGATCCTTTGTAAGTAACCCGGAATAAACAACTTCTCTAAAAGGGCAGTCTCTGTCTGCTCAGTTGGTTCAAACCTGGGGGTGGGGTGGGGCTGAATGCCAAGCCTCACCGTGAGAAATTAATTATACACAAGGGCATACTGAATCTATATAGGAATTACTTTTACAATATGAGCATGATGGCCTAAAGACTTTTACCTAAACTCGCAATCCAAAAGTTACTGTTTATAATGTAAACAAAACTCCCTTGTATGGTTTGCTTATCCCTCAGGACCCCCTCTTACCCTCCACCCAAGATAGTGTAAAATAGAGTGTGATTTTTTTTCATTGCAAACAATGAAAGAAATCTGTTGTGTGTGGAACAGATTCTAGGCCTAGGGATCAAAAAGTATGGCTGTCCCTGCAAACTACCTCTACTGATGCAGTAGCAGCAGTACTTTTATCTAGGGGGTAACTCAGCAGCTATCTGATTGGACTTAAAGCCCTCTCAATGGGAGGGAACGCATGGGTGACACTGTAAATACAGCCCAAGCACATGGCTGGAGAGCTCATAGATGCTAGAGAAAACCCAATCTCTGTTACATCTCCAGACAAATGAAATTTCTTACTGTATGTTAAATATGGATCCTTATATTCACAGACAAGTATACTGTACACCATTCATGAAAGAAGATCCTTTTTGCAATAGGCAGAGGCTATTACAGAGTTCCACAACTGGTCACATACAGAGAATATATGTCTGAGAGCACAGCCCTAAGTGACACACCTACAGTGGAACTTCTACACCTAAGGCTCATAGAACATAGTGGAACAGGGGCTAGAGAGAAAACTAATACATCTCTCAACTCTCACCAGTGAAGTTTGCTCAAATGACAAAGTGAGATGCACACAGAAGACCACAATTAGCTAAGTTTTAGAGAATAAGAGACTGCAGAGTGCATGTCTCTGGATAGGAATCCTATATTAAATCTTACCCACCCATGACTCAGGCACCATTGCTGAAGAAGGAGTAGAAAAATTGTAAGAGCCAGGGTTGGTGGTGAACACAAGGAAACAGAGGCTTTCAGGCCACTGGGAAGTTGCTCATGTGAACTTGCAAAAATGGTGGCAGGATGCAGAAGACCCACGCCAACTCAATCAGACAAAAACCCAGCATAGAAATGGGGAAATGGGCAGCAGTCCCCAACCTTGCTGAAGAATTATTACTAGTCAGCGAGGGAGAGTAGATCTTCTTTAAGGGAGTGAATCTAGTTAGGATGACTAGACTTCAGTGGACGAACTTGTACTAAGGGGCACCTGGGTACAAATGCTTCAGTGGATGGGAACTAACATATATGAGAGAATGCATGAAATCCAGTGGGGGCAGCTATGGGGGAGCCAAGGTAGGCGAGGGTACAAATTTGACTAAGGTATATTAGATGAAATGCATAAAATCCCAATAAATTTTTTAAGTAAAATTCTCTGATAAGATAAGGGTGGGCCCTGACTTAAACTTCTCCATTTCATGTTGGAGAGTCCATTTTAACAAAAAAATGAGCTAAGCTTTGCTGGGCAGCAAAGTTTTGAGAGACATCTGAAGGAATAGGTGCTTGGGAGTTTGGGTTTGCTCTTGACCTTATGGAGGTGAAGAGTCAGGCTATCTCTTTTTAAAGCATTACTGTAATGTGGGCTTGGAAATACCACAAAGCTCTAATGCAGCATCACTGGTGACCTTATAAAAGAGAGAACTTTGGATAGAGACAGGCACATAGAAAGAATGATAGAGGTAAAGATGATGTGTCTGCAAAACGAAGACCACCAAAGATCGTCATCCAGGCATGGGGAGATGAGAAAGATACAAACAGATCCCTGCAGAGTCCCCAGAAAGACTCAGCTTTGGTGACACTGGATCTCAAATATCTGGCTCCAAGAAAATGACACAATAAACTTTCTGCTGTTTAAACCCCTCCGTTTGTGGCACTTTATTACAAGGACCCTAGAAAACCAATGTAATTCAAGTAGTATTTACTTAAGGGGTGCAGGATTGGTTCAAAATTCAAAATCAAGGCAATTGATCTATCTCATCAACAGACGAAAGAAGAAAAACCAAACCATATTGAAAAAAATCCAACAGACACTCATGAGAAAAACTCTCATCAAATTCAAAAAAGTCTCAGCTGGATATAAAAGCAGCTACGAAAATCCACATGTAATAACCACACTTAATCTTTCCTTGAAAGATTAGGAACAAAGTGAGGATGTCCTCTCTCAACATTTCTGTCCAGTATTTTCAGAAGTTATTAGCTAACAGGGTAAAATAGAAAATATGGGTGAGAGATGCAGAGTACTTTCCTAGCATGTACAAGACCCTGAGTTCAATCCCCAGCACTGCAAAAAAAGATAAAAAAGAACTAAAACTGACTTTGTTCTCAGGTGACATAAAGAAAACCCCCCAAATTACAGAGAGAAATTTTCTGGAACTAGTGAACAGTTATGGCAAAGTTGCAGGACACAAATTGCGTTATTATATACTATCAATGAATAAGTTGATTTAAAATTAAACACACAATACCATTTATATTAGTGCTTCCCAAATTAAACACAGGTTTAAATCTAACAGGACTCATATAAAGAAAAGCACATATTCTGATCAAAATAGTTACAGAAAATCTACAGGAAACATTTTCTATAAATATGGGTATGGAGCTGCAATACTTTAACATGTCAGTGTCTACTTAGAACAATGGAACAGGAACTGACTGGAAAGCCACCTCCTCTGAAGGCTAGCTCTCATAGTTTTGGAGAGCACTACACAAGCTGGTAATCGATGTGCCAACCCCAGCTTCAAGGTTTAATAACCACATCAATGACAAGCACAGCAAAGACACGGGTGTAGTAGTGGTACTTTTATTTTGGGGTAATAAACAGCTACCTAATTGGACTTAAAGTCTACTTAACAGGAGGGAACTCATATGTGGTACTGTAAACCTAGCCAAATACACATTGTGGGAGGGCTCATACAGCTTAGAGAAAACCCCAAGATTGTTACATCCCTAGACAAATGTAATTTCTACTATGTGCAAAATATGAATCATTAAATTTACAGACAAGTATCCCAGTCACTCTCATCAAAGAAGCTTCTCTTGCAGCAGATGGTGACTATTACAGAGTTCTACAAATGATCACACACAGAGATTGTGTGTGAATGCTCAATCCTAGGTGACACATCTACAATAGAACCTCTGTATCTAAGGCTCACAGAACATAGCAGAACAAGGAATAGAAAGGATACTAATCTATCTCTCAACTGTCATCAAGTAAGCTCCTTCATGTAGTGGAGGTAATGAACACAAAGGGACACAGATGGCCAAAACATAGAGAATAAGAGTCTGCAGAGCATGGATCCTTAGACAGGATTCCTATATTAAAACCCACCCACGTAGGGCTCAGGGACCACTGCAGAAGAGGAGGCAGAAAGATTGTAAGAACCAGGGAGGAAGTACATGACCATATGGAAATAGAGTCCTACAGGCTCCTGGGACCTTGCTCATATGAATCTACAGCAGTGGTGACAGTATGCACAAGACCCGTGCACACTCAAGCAGACAAAAACCCAGCACAGACCTGTGGAAATGGACAGCACACCCCAATCTTAGTTGAAGAATTATTAGCAGCTGATTGCTGCTGGGTGAGGAAGAGTTGATCTTAAAGGGAGGGACTCTAGGTAAGCTGACTAGATAAACCTACACTGCGGGACATCTGGGGACACTAACTTGACATGACACAAGTGACAGAATGCAGGAAATCCACGGTGGGGGGCACTATGGGTGGGTGCCCAAACAGTGGTGGAGACATACAACTGATTACTGTGCAGTCATTAAAGAACAGAATAGTTGCTCTACTCATTAGCAAAGAATCATCTATTGGACAGATCATATACGCTGTAGATCAGCGGCTCCAATAACGTAAGGCAGTGTAGGTGTCCATGTCAATATAGAGTAATTCCTGAAGGAATTTTCCGTGGAGTCAGGGGTCAGAGGTCAGGCATGATGAGGGCCAAGGCCATGCCTGTCTGAATACTGATGAAAAACCTGAAAACAATTCTTTCTGTCTAGTTTTCTATATTGTTTGACTTTAAAAGATGAAACCATGTTACCAGTCCAATACAAGCAGCTATTTTCACTGCAGAAAAGTCAATCTACATACTTCATGGCAAATATCAGGACTGGCCCTTGACACTGCTTGAAATTCATTGAACAACAACTCAGCTCCCCATTTCACCATAGGAATGCTTGCCCAGTCCTGAATGGATTTTCTTTAGAGAAGCACCTACAAAAATAATTGCCTATTACTTCCATACGCTGTGTGAGGTGCAGGGTGGCAATATCCCATCTCAACCTTTCAAATGTCTTTTTCAGATGAGAATAACCTTCTGAAATGGGGATGACTAAAAAGCCACCCCCCACCTTTCCAAAAGCACTTGAAAGAGTTGTTCCTTTCTCTCCCTGTCGCCCTCCAGGTGGCAGGGCAGAGTTACCGCTCCCTTTTCTAGAGACAGCACACATGTTTCCCTGGAAATAGCAGCTTTTAAAGGAGAATTAAAATGCTGAGATGGGATTGTTGTAAATGTAAAATGTCTGTGGGCGAGTGCAGACACAAGTCGCACTTCTTCCTACTTGAGGCTGTGAAGTACAGCCTGCCACAGGCATTTCCAGCAGACTGCTGCTAACCAGCAGTTAGGACACAATTATTTAGCTTTGTGCTTCCACATTATCACACTTGAACAAAAAGAAATTCAAAATGACATCAATCTTGACTGTAATTCCACTGATGATTTTATTTCTGGGTGGATTTGTACTGGGTACATTCAATGGCTCAGTCCGAAGAGGCCTGGAGGGAGTCACATTACTGTGCCTGCTGGTAGCATTCCACATCTGTCAATCTCACAGGCTCCCTGAACACAGTCCAGTTTTTAGTCACCTGCCCCACCATGCCAGACTCAGTAAAAACACATTAAAATATGGTGCCTGGCAGTCACTGAATGACTTTATCACTGGAAGAACCAAAAAGAAAGAAATGTTAAATGTTATTAACCTAACTTTTAAATATTTTATTTATTTTATTCTATTTTATGGGTATGACTGTCTTGCCTCGATATGTGTAAGTACACCTGTGTTGTGCAATGCCCACGGAGGTCAGAAGAGGACACTGGATTCCCCTGGAACTGGAGTTATGGATGGTTGTTAGTCACCATGTGGGTGCTGGGAATCGAACCCGGGTCCTCTGCAAGAGCAGCCAGTGCTCTTAATCCCCTAACCTAACTTTTAAAAAGACAACAATAAAAGCAAGCATGAGACTGAACACTCAAATTTACATGGTTTTTATTGGCTCTGTTCTGAAAAGACTTCTGGATAATCTTAGCATCTAACTTAAGGTCCAGGCTCAGTGATTCCTGCTTCCTCTAGAGCTTTTAGAAACATTCTCTGTCAAATCCCTCCCAATTCAGTTAAAAAAAAATTTAAACATTTTAAATTTAAATACTTTAACGCTTGCGAGAAAAGCTTTCATTCCATGATATATTTGATCTTTTTAATTAAAAAATATTTTATTATTTTTATTTTGCATATATGTGTGTATTGCCTGCATGTGTGCAAGTGAACATGATGTGCAATGCCTGCAGAGGTGAGAAGAGGATATAGGATCCCCTGGAACTGAAGTTATGGATGGTTGTCAGTTGTCATGTGGGTGCTGGGAATCAAACCCAGGTCTTCTTCAAGAACACTCAGTGCTCTTAACTGCTGTACCATCTTTCTGGCCCCATATTTAATCTTTAAAAATTTTGTTATTTATTATATGTAATGTGTATAAGTGTACTCCCTGCATGTATGTAAGTGCACCCCTGTCATGTAATACCTGTGGAGGTCAGAAGGGGGTGTAAGATTCTCCTGGAATTGGACTTACAGATAGTTGTTAGCCACCATGTTTGTGCTTGGAATTCAACCCTGGTTCTCTGCAAAAACAGTCAGTGCTTTTAACCACTGAGCCATCTCTCCAGTCCCAATATATTCAATCTAAAATAATTTATTACATGTCTTTCCTATAATTTTTATTAAACTTGTTCTTTGATGATTTCATACATGGACATAATGCAGTCTGATCACTTTTACCCCCGCCCTCTCCTGTCTTCCCATGCCTGTTAACACACACTTCCCACATTCATACCTTTTTGTTCTGAGACCCACTGAGTCTAACCAGGAGTGGTGTGTGATGGGTTCTGAACTATCCATTGGAGCCTGGTGGGCTCACCCATGCACTTCATTATATTTAAAAGACATTTCTCCCAGAAGCGTGAGCAGTTTATGTTGTACAAACAAAAGTTTCTACCTGCCTGAAAGAATCAGAGAGCATGCAGCAATGAACACTGAATCATAGGCAATATGAAAAAAAATGAGACATTTCTGGTTCCTCTTTTTCATCATATAGTCAGATCTATTGAGAGAAGAGAACTGCTGAGTTAATTTGAGTAAAATCAGACAAATGACATTGTTTGAACTCTTTCTGCTTCAGCTCTCTGGTTATGACATTGTTTGAACTCTTTCTGCTTCAGCTCTCTGGTTAGAGTGGAGCTTTGTGTTTATCGTACAAGTGAAAAATGTTCTACTAAGCGAGGTCAAAACCTGCAGTGTCCTGGACTGGGAATCAAGAGTCTGGAGCTGGTCTCAGTCCTGATCCTCAGTCTCTGTTCATTTTTATGCACCCTAAAGTTCCTTCTCAGCTCTATTACTCTTGGAATTTATGATCATAAATCCCATCAAACTGGAGTTCCAAATGGACACCTGCAAGCAAGCCCATTTGTCCAACAGACATATCCTGTTGGGGCCACATACTTGGTGGAAATTATGGAACTAATGAACAATATTCACACTTGAGGAATTTCTAATCAATAAAGGGGCAAATGATCGAACAGGAGTACTCAAAAGAAGATATCCACATGACCAACACAGACATGAACGAATGTCTGGCACTCTTAGCCACCAGTGAACAACACCTAAAAATAAAACAAAACAACATACAAAGCTAACCAAAAGCAAAAACACTGGTTTATGAGACAGCTCAGAAGATAAAGACTTGTGTAACTACTATGGAAATCAGTATGGCATTTCCTCAACAAAAGAAAAATGAGGCTGGAGAAATAGCTCAGCAGTTAAGAGCACTGGATATTCGTGCAGAACACCCAAGTTCAAATCTCAGTACCCATACAACACATAAGGGCCGTCTGTGATGCCAGTTCCCAGTGATCCGAAGCCCTCTTCTGGCCTCTGCATGCACTGCATGATACGGGTGCACTTACATACATACAGGCATGACACTCATACACATTAAATAAATAAATCCATAAATAAATAAAAGTTTTTTTTTAAAAAAAAAAACAGGATGATCCTGTGACTCAGCTAATTACTCCTGAGTACATACCCAAAAGATCTGAAGTCGACATACCACAGAGGTACTTGCACATCTCTGCTTATTGCTCTACTATTCACAATAACCAAGATATGAAACAAGTCTAGATGTGCACCAACAGAAGAATGGATAAGAAAATGTTGTATGTGTACACAATATACTTCTATTCCCTTGTAATGAATAAAATTATGTCATCTTTAGGGAAATAGATGGAACTAGAGATCATGTAAAGCAAAGTAAAGCAGGCCAAAATCGTCTTTTCTCTCAAACAAAGAATCTATAGCTAAAAATGGATGTGACATGAGAGTGGGGAACTATGTGGGGAGAGGAAGCAATCTAAAGAGAAGCAGGGAGCAAAGGAGTAAGAGGGGAAATGATGGTCAAATTTCTTCATTTGTATGCTAACAATAATTCATTAAAAATGAAATTGAAGGGTTTCATCTAAATATCTAAACACTAAGCTAAAAGCTTTATATAATATATAAACATAAAATATATATAATAAAATAAAAAACCAGAGGACCTGGACATACTATGTGACAGACAGCTGAAGTTGTGAAATGGCTGCACTATTAGCCAGGGCACAGTCTCGATTTGGCCAGCCTCCACTGCTGTCTGCACGGCGCAGGCCCTAAATAAGTCATCATTACGTTTATTCTCTTATACTTGAATGAAAAGAGAAATGGAACACTTCCTACATCTATATTGAGAGCAGGAATGCAGAAACAGGAGAGGCAGAGCCAAAGAGCTGACTGAATATGCCATATAAATAGGAGAAATATTTTTCACGTCCATATAAAATATGCTCTGTGTTTAATATGCAAATGAGCATTTCTGCAACAAAAGTATAGAGCACAGAATGCCATTTGAAATAAACTACAATAAATGCTGGCATAAGGAAGGATTTGTGATGAAAACTTAATAACATGAAATAAGAAAACTACACCCCAATAAGATTTATTTCTGAGTGTGAATGGATTAGTGGTGGCAGCTCCGACATAATGAGTTAAGTGAAAAATCTCCTTATTATTCAGTCTTTTAAGATGGCAAGTGTATAAGAAATGTTTATTGAATGTGGCTGTAATTATGTATTCTTCGACAGAGAACAAACCCCGTGTAAATATAAATGTAACCCGAAACACTGTTGTTCAGCATTGAAAAATTAGTGGAAAACTTATAAGACAAGTGGCATGGGAAGACAAATCTCTTGTGACATTTTCCATTGCAGCTGCTGAGAACACTGCAAGCTGTATTTACCTGTAGCACAAAGAAAATCTGATGGAACTGGACAGCTATTGAACACTATGTCCATGATATAGACCACTGCAGGAAATTATTAAGAAAAGTCTCTAAAAGATTTGTTTTCCCTGGATAGCAATTTCTCATTATAAAATAGGGCATGTTTATATCGTTTAACATTCAACAAAATTTCAGAGGGGACAATTAAATCACTTCATTGAGTCATTCACCAAGAAAGACTGTACACTGAGAAGGTAAAGCAAACCTAATAAAATGATGAATTAGATACACTCAAATTGTAGTTGTATTTGATTAGATGGGCCACTGTGGTTTAATTATACTATATAAAATGAAATTGTGCTACTAAAGATACTTTTTTAAAACATGGAAAAGAATCGGTTTGTTTTCAACATGGAAGAAAAAATTCTGATGGTGAATCATTGGACCAAAGACTTGGTGTTCTGCATGGTACAACCCACCTAAACACTTTGACTATTCTTCAGCATAGATAGCTACAGCACTTTCCAAATACATGAAGTTATTGGTATGACTGTCAACAAACAATGTAGCACACTTCCTATACTAGAGTCAGTGTCTAGAGATGAAAATGAAGACCTGATCTCCAGCTATGAACTTATGGAGTTGCTACCTTAATTATTCCAAAATTTTATCTTATTTCAAAATTTGTGAAAATAAATGAATAATGTTTAACTGACATTTCCCACTATCATATATGTTCACTTTGCTTCAGAATACAAGGAAATTACTTGTATCAGACCAACTTCCTGACTAAAAATGGAGGGGGGGTCTACTAAAAATATAAACTAGTAAAGTCAGGCTACATGGAAGCACCAGAGAACAAACAACAGCTAGTATTTGAGCAACATCACAAAGACGCAGCAAAATAAATTCCAACGTTAGTCAGATCTTCCCTGCAGAATCCTGCCTGGATCCTTTGCTTGTCTGCAGCCCAGGAAGGAAAGCAGGAATCCAGAGCTCCTAACACTCTCCTGAGCTCAGAGCAGGCTTTCTTCTCCATTTGTGTTTCAGTTATTTGGTCCTTGCTCCTGGAATGCTTAGCAATATTTTAAAACTGAACACCATGCAGTGTATATGAAACATTTCAACCTTTTATTTCTCTTTAGAATGTATCTCACCCATGTTACCTAGGCTGGCCTTGAACTTCTGTGCTTGAAAAATTCCTTTGGTTCAGCCTCTTAAGTGGCTGGCACCACAGGCACACACTACAGCGCTTGGCACAGAGAGTCCAATAGGTTCTCATTTTTAGTTAGCTTTCAGAAAAATGTAAGCATATAACCTAGAGTGACAGAAAGATGCTAATAAATTCAGCCAATCAAATTAAGGAAGCATTAAAGAAGTAACTCTTCTACTTCAGGTATGCTTGGCTCAAACACCTTTTAAGAGAAAACTAATATGCTAAGTCAAACCCAAGCATCTAAATTCAGCTTTAAGAATCATGTTTCTAAAGCAACGTGAAGCAGATGACAGGCTCATGTGAGGTCTCTATTGTTATCAATGCTATCACTGCTCTGGAATGTTCAATGAAAAGTCAATAGGGAAGGATCCTGAATTTAAAAGTGTGTGTGTGTGTGTTTGTGTGTGTGTGTGTGTGTGTACTCATATGTAGATGCACACATACTTTTGTATGTGTGTGCTTAGAACCAAACCAGGGTCTTTGATGGTAGGTAAGATATCCTTGATCTGGAACTGTGGTTAAGTAGATGAAAAAGATGAACTGTATTAAGTAAAATCAAGAGAGTGATGAAAAATGTTGGGAGCAAAACAAAGAGTTGGTCAGTTGAAGAAAGGACATGACATGTAGCAGTCAAGACAAAGCTACAAAAACAAAATGAAACAAAACAAAAATGGAAATCATTGCCACTGGCTGGCTACAAGTGAACTCAGGCAATGCATAAAGACAGAAAAGAAAGAAGAATCAATCTTCATTGCTAAGGCACCAGAACACAGGGAACCTCATACTTACAGCCTGTATCACTAAGAAGTGCCTTCATGCTCCATTCATGACACAATCAATAGAATACCCCTAAGTGCAGATGCTCCCACAAACCAGAGGCAGCAGGGGGCTTGTTCCTGGCAAATCTTGGCACCGAGGATGTCTTCTCCATGTTTCTCAAGTCAAAGTACTATTGTTCTAGGGCTGTGTTGTGATGCATCCCAGACAATAAAAAGACACATAACATGAGCCTATGCATTTTCAGAATTTAGAACATAAGACAGTTTACATAAAATTTATATTGCAGAACCTAGAGAGATGGCTAAGAGGTTCAGAGACTGGCTTCTCTTTAGGGGACCCAGATTTGGTTCCCAGAATCCACATGGCAGCTCACAACCATCTGTAATTCCAGTTCTAAGGGATTTGATGCCTTTTCCCATCCTCCAGAGGTCCCAAGCACACATGTGGTACATGTACATACATGCAGGCAAAGCATACACATAATGTTTTTAAAAACAATTTGTATTGTATATATCACACATACATGATTAAATCCAACACAATCCTGTGAACATGATGTTTCCACGCTTCCTCTTACTCCTCCACTTCTCTATCACTGTCCCCCACTTTCTCTTCCCCTTTCTCCTCAGCTTCTCTTCTCCCCGCATCCCTTCTATCTCAGGGTATCTGGTGAATTGCTTAGTTTCTCATGTTAATGATAGTTACAAACCATACACACACATATAGACTTGTTCTAGCATTGTTTGCTTCTTTAAAATGGGTTTTTAGAGACTAGGGAGATGACTCAGAAAATAAAGTACTTGCTATGGTACAAACCCGAGGACCAGAGTCATCTCTGCAGCACCCTTATAAAAGCTGGGCTTGTTGGCAAACATCTGTCATCATAGCATTGGGAAGGCAGAGAAAGGAGGATCCTGGAGCTCACTAGCCACTCATGCTAGCCAAATGGATGAGTTCTAGGTTCCATGAGAGACGGTCTCATAAAATGAGACGAGTGATCGAAAAAGATGCCCAACATCAATCTCTGGCTCCCATATGCATCTACACATATTGTGCACACGCACGTGCACACACGCACACACACACACAAATTGGCTTTTATATATACTTTCTTGTATTTGATTTTAATCACAGAAATCCATCCATGTCATCTGGAGGAATTCCATTTCATTCTCTTTAATGGCTGAACAATATGGCATGACAATATTCCATGACCGTTTCACAATTCATAATCTATTCAGACTCTCTGCTGTTGAATGCCATTCATTTTATTACCATTTCACCAGGACATGTGCTCATAAACATCACTATGCATATATCTGTATGTATTAATGCTTTTATTTCTGAAAGATTCCCAGGTGTAGGACTATAGATGAAAAAGTGATGATAAAATTGATATTTACAAACGGCTTTCAAAAAAGCCTGTAAAAATCCACAAATATAAGTTAAAACTATATTTCTAATTAATATGAAATTGGATATATTTTAAGATAAAATATAAAATTTGCATGATTACTTGGAAAACATGTAAGACCTTTACTGCTAACATAGGATTTTGGCTTTCCATCTCCTATATTTTCTAGGACAGGGTTTTTGTCTCTCTATCAAGTTTGAGATGCACTAGATTACATGATAAACCCAGTTCATAGCCTGTTGTAATATCATATGAACCTTGTCTGATATAGTGTACAATAGCTAAAACTTGGTCCCATTCCAAAGATAAAACAACTTCTTCCTTACAGGCTAGGAGATAGTCATCCTACTATGATTTTATCTTCTATTTTTCACAGAAGGAAATATCAGCTTAGATTTCACCAAGAGTCTTCAGGTCATGTAGAAAGTGTTTTGAGGGAACTTCTGTTGCCACAGTCAAATTCTTCTCAGTCTCTGTCTGAAGGAGGAGAGAGCCTTTGCAGTTCCACATGTGAGGGACCTCAGAAAACCTACCCTGAGTTACAGATACATCCATCATGGCAAGGAGACAGTTGACCAATGTTGACACCCAAACTGGGGAAGATCTTTTTCAATTTGTAATGAGCCAAAGGCTTTCCAGTTTGGATGGAGCCCCCTGTACCCAGATTGGAGCCTAAGACACATGTCAGAAGTAATGAATGTATAATCCTAATGTCATCTGTAAGCTCTAATCACTCTTCTACAAACTCAGATCAAACATGATCTTCACAGCTGCATCTAAGCACTTAAGGAAAGTTTTAACAAAACTTATCTTCTTGGTTATTGATTATTTCTATTTCTTCAAATGATTTTCACTGGCTATTGAAAGGCATGGAGACATCTCTTATTTCCAAAGCAAAGATTTTAATAGTTAAGAGGCTTCAAATATAAAAAAAAAAAGTACTTCAAGTTTTGAAGAACTTATTTTAGCATTCTGAGAATTCTGATAAAGCTTTCCATAGTTTTCAAAACTTTCAGAGGAAAAAAATTAATGTTTATTTTATGTTTAAAATATAAAAACATCAAAGAAAAGAATCCAGGTTCTGTTTGGGGAATTTGAATGAGTTTTCCTTGAAGTATCAAATGATAGAGGCCCCTGTCTGAAGGATATCATGAGCTCGCTAAATCCTTCATCTGAGAAGCTTTGATATTTTAATATTTAAAATAAAATGCTGTATCTTCTATCAATTGTATAAATGAGAATACGAAAAACCACTTCAAAGTCTAGCATTTAAAGTTCCCTATACAAGTCAAACAGTACTTGGTCGATCCCCAGTGAACACGATTCTACTATTTTTCATCTTTTTCTTTCATCTTGGAGACTGGACCAAGGGTTTTGTGCAGGCATGCTAGGCAAGCACTTTACCTATGCTACACACTCCCAGTCGTGAACATCTATCTTTGAATGTTATCTAAAAATGAATGTAAATATTGAAGACCTAGTTAAGAGATATATTCCTGCATGAATATATTTTAAGTTCAGATGGCATGATGACAATGAGAGGCAGGCTGATCCTAACTCAGAAGCATACTAGACAATACAGCCAATGGTGACCTAACTTTAATATGGCATATTTGTAGACACAAGTCTCACTCTAAAGGATATATCAGTTCCAGACTGATTGCCATCATTACCTTCTATTCAAAGGATCAAACAATGAACAGAGTTTACTGAAGAGAAAGTACAATTTCGTATTTACTTACATTGTTGACAATCTGTGGAAGAAAATTACATGAGCATGGTATATCTTTGAACATATGAATACCATGATAGCATTTCTCATTCCAAAGGCAAGCCAGGCACTTTATTAATGGAAAAGATTCTTCTAGTCAGTGCACGAACACAGCAATAATTTATGAGCAGCAAAGCAGTTAGACTTTCTGACACCACCTTACCTAGGCTGGCAAAAACATTTTGATGCTAATTTTGTTAGACAAGAAAACTAAAGAGAATTCATTTCAGCTATTTAAATCCTGTCACTGATGTCCATGCCTTATGCCTCACAGAAACTATTCAGATGTCTCTTTCTAATCATCTTTCTTGAATTAATCTTTCAGCTGGTGGATAATGATACAATTCATTGAAAGAATGTCACTGTCAATTCTGTGTCTAAAGGCAGATGGGAGGCAGGGTGGGAAGGATATAGAACTGTACCACGGGATAAGTCAACATTAGGGTTATATCACACAACTTTGAAAAGTATTATTTGAATCAGGTCTGAGAACCAGTTGAGACTGCAAAATATGATCCTACTTGGTAGATAGCCTCTGCTCTGAGCACATATTCTAGTGATGGATTAAAAATATAAATAGGTCACAAAGATCATCTTCCAACTGAAAATGGAACTGAGAACCAGAATTGGAACAGAAGATAAAGATGAGGCAAGATTTCAGTCTTGATTCTACTAGGCTCTTAATCTGGAGGAAGGCTTCTGCAGAGACAGGCAGAATGTAAGCTTCCTCCTGCCTGGACTCTGGTCTCTGGCCTCCAGGAAGATGCGGATGCGGGAGTTGATCAACAACCATGGTTGCCTGCTTCCTCCCATTACATTCTAGTTTGATGACTGGATACATGGTACACAAGCTGCCTGTGAAGTTCTGGATCTAGATGGGAGAAGACAGACAAGAACCAAGCAGTCATGAGATCAGCCAGTCTCCTGAACCTGCTCAAAAAGGAGTAGACAGCTTTTAGTTCAAACTGGTTTTAAGAGAACTGGAGCAGGAGGAGGGTGATGTGCACGTATTTTAAACACATCAGTTGGGAGGCATATGACAAGAGCTGGCAGAATATATACAAAAGCAGAACTAGATCCCGTGGGCCTATTCTCCATGGATGGATGGGATAGCTCCTGTCTATGTGAACATGTCCACAGTTATCTCGATATGTTGCCCACTGTATCTTTCTTGGCAGCTTGTTTAATTCTTCAGAAAATGGGATAAAAACTGATAGACCCCCAGAATATCTTGGTGCTGTGGTTTGAGTCCCATAAAGGCAATACTCTTTCCTGATCATGAGTAGAGGCTTATTTAAATTTCTTTCTTTTTTTTAAACCTCCCTTCCCTCTATTTTCAGTCTCAGACCTTTTTCCCATTCTCATCTCACATTCCTTACCTCCTCCAAATCTGTTTGATGATGTGGCAGCACTTACTAAGACACAACGGGGATGTCATTTCTGCATCTGTTCATCTCTGCTGTTCTTCTATCTTCTACTGAAATTTTCTATTTTTCACTTTTCCCTGTGGCAGCTCTGGGCCAGCACCCCAGATGTTGCCAATACTGCTCTACCCCAGCTCCCTTCATCGCTGCCCTGACTGCAGTCCTCAAGGCTGAGGCCATGGGCCTCTGCTTTCCTATATATGCATATAAATATGTAGGGACTGATTCTTGCTTTATTTTAGCCTCTTCTCCTTCTAAATGATGTCTCTGACTTGAGTATGTGAGATAAGAATTTAGAATAATTTTCTTTCCCTTTGAAGTTGAAGGTTGGGGCTTGGGGGATGGAGGCAAAAGGTACACAGGACCACCCTGTCAGCAGCAACAGCCTGATGGGTTCTCCTAACCTTTTATGAACCTTGACTCAGGCCAAACTGTGAATTTGAGGCTTCAAAGAAAAAAATTCATGACTAGCTAGTGTGAAGAGTCTAGTGAAAAATAGTTTAATACAGATTTTAAATTCAAAGGTTAAGAGAGAGGTGCTCAGAAGACACATTCCAGAATCACCGGCTTTACAACAGTCATACACACAATTTGGGTGGGTTCCGGAGTTATTCTCCTCAAAGGGTTGCTAAGGAACTTAAAGAGACCACAGGATGGATCTGCGGGGCACCTGACAGAATCACAATTGATAAGGTAAAACTCTAGATCACTAGGGAAGGTAGGATATCATAACTGTAAACAAGGCCAATAGTCTTGTTTGAGATTCCCAGAAAATGTCTGGAAAAGGAATGAAGTCTTGCCCAAGGTCACAGACATTCAGACTCATTAATCCTGGCTTGTTGCTACTTAAATGTGAACTATCTATATACAAAAGGAGTTTTATCCCTGTGTCAGCAACCTTCACAGAAAATGCTGTTAATTGTGCTGTTTCTACTGGTAAAGGTCTTAACCAGGCTCTGGGCAAGGGGCTCCTTTTCCCTCCATGTCCCCATAAGTTTTCTGTCTTTCTCTCTTGTCTCAGGATTTTCTATTGCTTTCTTAAAAAGTAATTTTTCTTTATTTATGTATATATACAATGAAATATGACCACTCCCACCACCCATTTCTCCTCTCCAGCTCTCCTCGTATCTTCCCTTAACATCATGGTTTTTTCATTTGACAGATCACTAAGCCCAGTGAGTGCAGTTCATACATCCCTGGGTTTGGTGCCATCCAATGGAGCAGGGGAAATCTACTAGTAGCCACATTCACACAAAAGAGTGATTCTCCCTCCCCCAGCAGCCAACTGCCAACACCTCCTCAAGTAAAGGTCCGATGGACCTAGGGAGCACATCCTTCCTTTTGCTAGAATTTTGGTTGGCTCGATCTTGTACAGATAACCACAGCTGCTGTGGGAATGTCTTGAGGTTTCTCAAAAAAACTAGAACTACAGCTACCATATGACCCAGCTATACCACACCTGAACATACACCCAACGGACTTTATATCCTACTACAGAGACACTTGCAAATCCATACTCATTGCTGCTCCCATTGCCAATAGTTAGAAAACAGAATCAGCCTAGATGTTCATCAACAGACAGAAAAAGATATAGTGCATATATACACAATGAGAAATTACTCAGTTGTAAATAAAAGGGAAAGCACTATATCTGTAGTAAATGGGTAGAATTGGAAAAAATTATAGTGAGCGAGGTATCTCAGGTCCAGAAAAAAATGTCACATTCTTTCTCACATGTAGATCTTTATTCCAAACCTTTGGTTTTCTGTGTTTAACTCTGAGGACAGATGGAAGCCAGGAAAGTAGAAAAAGGACTTTTAGGGAGTTGATACATTAAGAGAGAGGGACAGCAGATTACAGGTAAACAGAAGCAGAGGGGTGGAACAAGAGGCGTGGAAAGGCTTAAGCAAGGAGAGGCAATGGAGTAAGCATGGCTGGGGTGTGGGAAGGCACACCCAAATGAAAGGAGTATGGCCAATCTTATTACTATCCCACAACCCCATGAAAGAAGCATGATGCGGGACAGTAGAATAAAGGGGAGAGAAGGGGGATTACTGGGGATTAAAGGACAGAGCTGGGGTTGGAGCAAGGGGAGGAGAGAGAGGAAGGATTAGCAGGTGGGCTAACAACCAACATTAAGACTTCATGTAAACACCTTATGGATACCCAATAATTAGTAAACTAATTTCAAAATATAACTTCAAAAATGCTGAAAAGAATTATTCAACATGGGCGGAAAATGCTGCTCCCAGAGGCACGGGTCATTAAAAGAAAATTACAATGGAGACGTGAGCTATCTCCTGACTAGTTATTGGTCAGCAAGGCTCCAGAGGTCTCCAGAAAAACACAGCTGTTGCCATTTTCCTTACTTACCCACCATAACTATGTGGCAAGACCCTGTTGCTGAAGACAACACACACAAATTGGCTAAAGGACAAAGCGAAATTGATATAAGACTAATCAGGAAACTTCTTCCCTGCTGGCTAGCATTCATAGCGCTATGCAGGCATCTGGGGAAGAAAAGACATCAAAGGTCTTGCCCAGCAGTGGACCCTGTATGTCACAATATTGACCTCCTAGGTAAGATGTGCCAACTTGAATGACAGGGGCATGACTGTTATTGGTTAACTAATCACTTTCTGATTATATCTGAGGCCTGTTCCACAGGAGGGAATTTCATTCCTGGTACCATAATTCTGATCAAAAGCTCAGGGAAGAGGAAATCAAAGGTCCTAGGGTAGAACCTGTTATTGTTGAGACTGGAGAGACGGCTCTGCAGTTAAGTTCTTGTGCTGCTCTTGCAGAAGAATAGGTTCAGTTTATAGCACGCACAACTGTGTATAACGCCAGTTCCAGGGGGATGTGATGCCTTTGGCTTCCATAAGCACTGACGTTTACATATCTCCACACAGGCATATACATATACACAGAATTGAAAGTAAAAATAAGCTTTAAGAAAAATAACCTGCTATTGTTATTTTGCTAAATGGCCATGTTGTTAAATTGCCTTCTGAATACTTATGTTCATGCCCATAGACCTGGGCAGAGAAACTTCTTTTTTGCAGGAGGTAGCCATGAGTGTAGACATAACTGGTCCAATGCTGAGAAGAAAGACTGAGTTCTCATCTCTCAGTGAGACATCTTTATCAACTCCCCGCTCCCATATATATACCTAGGATCAAGGAGAATCACAGAAGAGGCACAAAGAATGCACAGATCAGAAGCTGGAAAGGAGTCCTGTGAAATGCTGTTTGCTGGACATGACATGGCTATCATACTGTTTTGCCTTTTGAAACAACTTTAATGTCAGCATGCAATTGCAAAGGAACCACATTTCCTACTAGTTTTCCTGCTGGATGGGCTGCCACAACCTTACAAGACTTAGTCCTTCTGTTCTTTATTAGAAACACAACCTTAAAAAGTTTGGAAAACTGCAGCTGCACTTTAGAAGTCCACTTACACGTTGTACCAAGCTACTGAAAGGTCCTTCGTTAAACTGATGATGGATCTACGGGACAAAATTACTACTAAGTTCAGAGGGAAAGGAAATCTCAATTGTCTACAACGTTAGGAAAAACCAGGAGATTGCCAGCCTCATCCGAGCTTCATCCGAGCTTCACCTTCCTCTGCTCCACTACAATTTTATTTGTTGCTAGCTTTCCACAGATCTTAATTTCTTTCCTGGTCACCTCCCTCAGTCCACCTTGTGGTTTATTAAACTTACATGAGACTGAGGAACATAATGACTATCTTTTGCCCTCAATCTCTGGATGCTGAATTAAAGACCCTAAAGAGGTTTGTCAACTTGAAAAAATTCTGCCAAGAGTCAATAAGGAGATGGAGGGAGGAATTAAGGACAGGACAGCCCAGGTACTCTTAATCTTTGAGGCCAAAGGGCCACCCTCTGGAGACATTCCAGATACTTCTGCTTGCTCTGGGGCTGCCTAAGTCTGCAGCAGGAACTGGAGAACAAATGTGTTGCCCTAGAGATTGCAAAACCTTTATCCCTTGATCTCTTCCAAATGGGGAACCAGCTTCCCCTACCAGTAGACACTCCATTGGGATAGATCTGGAGTAAGGACATATTTAACTCTTATACCCTAAGGAAAAAAGAGTCCCATTTTCTTGTGAATATTGCCTTAGTACCTTAGTACCATACAGGATGGCAAAACAATGCCCCCTAACAGACAACATTAGAGGACACCGTTCCATTATCCTCCAATTACAGAATAAGGATGTTTGTAATAAATGCAAGGCAGATCATTCTAAAGCTTAGGGGAAGCTCTCAAAGCTATTTCTCCTCCAGGGTGGAACAAAGAGAGACAGCTCCTCTTCCTGTTGTTCCCATCTGCCCTCCTTTGCCTGCTCACAGCCTAGATCTGCAGCCACTTGCACCTATCCCAACTTCATCCTAAGTCCTCCACTGGATGCCAGGGCCTACTTATAGGCATGCACCAACTTACAGCCACACAGAGAGATGCACACAGACCAGAGAGGAGGATTCAGAGTCTCTTTTGGTTACAAAATTTATAGAAAATTTAAAAAAGACATGGAGACATCTTATGATGACCTGTAAACTACATACATATACACAGTGTGTGTATATCTATATTTTATCTCATATCTATCTATCTATCTGTCTATATCTATCTATCTATCTATCTATCTATCTATCTATCTATCTATCTATCTATGAGAGGAGGGCGAGAGAGATAGCATTTTGACTTCTCCTAGGCAGACCTTAAGCTGACACTATGGCAGACTCTTACTCAGTGAGAGACAAGAAAGAGTTCTCAGCTCTTTGGGGAACACTCACATGTATCAAATCTGACTATCCTGCTGGGTCCATGGCTATCTCCATTGTAGATGCCCCTTGGGATTATAATGAGTCAGCAGACAGATAGCACTGAAACCACATGACTATCTATCTGACTAAGGAATCAGAGCCAGCAGAGCTAAGCCCCTCAATTCTGCTAAACTCTCTACCATTAAGTAAGGAGCCAATGGAAAACCTCACACATTTCTCAGAGTAACACAAAGAAGCTTACTCAGAAAAATCAATTTTACCTCAGACTCCCCAGAGGGGATTAAGTCTAAAAGATAAGTTTATCATTTAATTTGCCCCAGATAGTAGAAGACTAAAAAATAAAATAGACCTTTCAGGGATCCAAAGCTTTTATTGAAGACTTTCCGAGGGTTGTTCCCTCTGTTTATTATAATCAAGACCGGAGGAAGAAAGAGCCCTTGGGCCTGGCTGGCACCTGGCAATACCATCCTGATATTGAGGGCGAACACAATATGCTCTACAAACAGAGTCTCCTACAGCATATTAATATGTTTCCCTATAAAAGTTTCTTTATGGTCAGGCATACTTGTGCATGCTTTTAACCCAAGAATTTAGGAGGCAGAGGCAAGCAGATCTCTTGTGAGTTCAATGCCAGCCTGACCTACATAGTGAGTTCCAGGCCAGCCAAGGCTACATAGTGAAACCTTGTCTCCAAAAACAAAACAAAAGTTTCCTCACTCATCTGCCAACTAATAGAAATTGTGGAACCTCCAAGCCATTAAGTGTCAGAAATTCCCTGTTGGAGCCACCCATTCCAGAGTCAAGCCTTGGACCCTGAGGCCAAAGCACCTCTACGCATTCAGAATCAAAGACTGAAACTTGTTCCTGTACTCCCACTGAACATCCCAAGTACCCTTAAAAGAGGACTTGAGATAAGTATACGTTCTCTTAATAATCCTCCTCTAGACTAATGTTCACACCTCGGGAGACAGCATTTTCCCCTTTCTCCAACATAAATGGACATGTATTCTGGGTTATTGTTCCTGATCAGTATGGTAATTCTCCATAGGTTATTCTTTCTCTGCCTCCTGCATGAAACATAACATGTCATTTTTAGAAATTATTGTTTTCATGCCAATTGTTCTTGTCTCATCGTAGCAGCCTTATATGAAAACATTACACACATTTACTTTGTTAATTACTCTCATTCACCTCACTGATAGTTACATGTTAAGTTCTCATGCTAAAGGACAAGGCACAGCTTCCCCCACAGTTTTAGGGTTAGGTGTTTACTCAGCAACTGTGACCCAGCTTTATTACTGGAGCACTCAGCAGACATCTGCACCCACACGTTGCTATTTAGCTAACATTCAACAGAACAGAGCTTCTCACATTATCACAAGGCAATCCTCCTGTCCTTTGGCCCCCGTTGCTACTGTACATCTCCTGGGATAACCGCCCTTTTCTACCCAGGCTCAATGCCCATGAGGGACCCCTGTGGGAACTCTTCCTAACTCACTGTGCCTCATGTGATAGGGATTTTTTTAAACCTATATACCAGGTTACTCAAATCAGGTTAAACTCTTCTCAACACCGTCAACATTCTTCCTCCAGAAAATCCTTCAGTGTATAGTTCCTCCTTCTATGACTGCAACAAAACAATCGCCTCTTCTCATTATTGGTGCCAGCCAAGAAGATGCTGTCTTGTAGATAAGTGTATAACCTGTGAACACTCCCAATATATAGTCTGGTTTGACCAACAGAGTCATATGTTACTCTGGGAAAACAGAACTCAAAAATCACTATGCTCATAGAATGTCTACGCTCTGGCAAAGTAGGAGAACAATAGTAGTAGGAACAAATATAGAAAGCCTTTCTCCTTCCTGTGGTTCCTATCTGCCCCCCTCTGCCTGCTACCAGCCTAGCTCTGGAGTCACTTTACCACGTCCCAACTTTATCCCAAGTCCTGGATGCCAGGACTACTTATAGGCATGCATTATCTTACAGCCACCCAGGGAAATGTACATGGACCAGAGAGGAGAATTTCTGATCTTCCCTTGGTACACACTGACTTCTTTCTACATACACTCCCGTCTTCTATCAAAGTGGGATCTGATTTACTTCATCTGTGGAACAAGCACCTATGGTTGTCACCCTCCTAAAATTTAGACTGAACTCTGCATCCATCCTTTCCATTTCCTAGCTTGAGATATTCTTTAGGCTTAATAAACAAGTGACATAAAGGGCCCTTTACCTGATCCCCTTCCTAGTGGATCAGGGGTAACCACTTGTGTAGGAACTAGATTAGGAGGAATCATCACCTTCTCAATGGTTTATCAAAACCTGTCTCTGGAATTTGCAGAAAACTTAGATACCACTGCAAAGGCCCTCACTATCTTACCTGGCATCTGTTCTCCAATGCAGATAAGCTTAAGATATGTTAAGTGCCTCCACTGCTCAAGGAGGCACTTGCTTAATTTTCAAAGGGAATGCTGTTTCTTGGTTAACAGATCAAGACAAGTCCAGGACAAGATAAACAGCTATGTGACTACGCCTATCAAATCCAAGAACAGGTTCCCAAGGATGGCTCTTCTGGGGTAACACATGGTCCTGGCTACCATGGCTACTCATATTTTGGGGGCCTCTGTTCTTGATAATCATTATACTACTTCTACGAACCACACTCTACACCCTGCTTATAAAATCCAAACCTTCTAGAATCCAGGCTATAAAACCTCATATGCCATGACTTTGGAGTACCAGACACTGCCTGCTGTCACTGCCTCCTTTTACAGAGGACTCCAGATCATTTGCACTCTACTGAGTGAAAGAATAATAAATCCCTAACCCCTAGTCTGCAGATTCTTTTAGCAATCAGGAAAGAAGTTACCAGCTGGCTCCCTAAAATATTTTAGGGTTTACTTCTTGGCAGGGGAATGTGAGGTACAAGATGGACATAAAACAATCAGTCATAAGGCGGAGCAGTCTCAAAAAGAAGTAAGCAACTTTGAACCAGTTATAAGAGAATATGCAAGAGAAACACAGTTTCAGTGCACCAATTGGGAGGCACAGAGAAGATGACTTACGTAAGAGAAGAAGAGGTAAAAGGGAGGAACCCCAGATGCTCTGGGCCAAACCAACCTTGGATGAACCCCCTGTGTCTATGCGAGCCTATCTACCTTTGCTTTAATCAATCTTGTTTGTGGCTTCTTTGTTGAAGTTTTGTTACAGAGTGGGCCAGAAATAAGAAACTTCTCTAACAGGAGGACCAGACCTTATAGATACAACCACTAAATGGAACGGACAAATACTCAATTTTGCAAGTTAGTGTATATCAGCACTAGATAATGCAGGTAGGTGAGAAGCTAATTTTGTAAGAATAAAACAAGTCTGGAGGGAAAACTTACAGTATATTAGGGTTAGGGTTAGGGTTAAAAGACAACCAGCAAGATCCAATGAATTTACTTCAGATGGATAAATTTTATGGACCAGTTTGACATATTAAAAAAAATTTTAAGTAAGTCTGTTTCAGAGAAATAAATTAAAGCATATTATCAGGGGAGGGGGTGCCAAAATGTCATGAAACAAAGCAGGCGTAAATAAAACAATATATGTATACAGATGAGGACTAATTATAAATTTTAGAAGTGAAGTATTCGTCCATTTAAATAGGACAGATGAGAGATTAATCGCTAGGCTGCACTATGAGATACAGCACACAACAAACAACATACAGAAATAATAGTGAAATGTCACAGAGGGTCTGGGAGTAGTTCAGTTGGCGATATGCTTGCCTAGCACTCACAAAGTCCTGGCTTCTAGCTCCAGTACTTCGTAAACCACGTAAAACAACAAGGAATATAGAGATATTACAATCTGGAAATTAAAAGGCACCTAGGACTAAGTCTTACACAGAACATAAAGGATTTCATGAAGTAAATTACAATGTATTACAAAGAGCCATAGAAGAACACTTGGATATATACAAAGATATAACATATTCATGGAAAACTTAAGTCCGTATATGTCAATTTCCCCCAAATGATTTTATTCACTCAAAGAATAGCTCACAAAATTCTCAACACTTATTCTTTTTAGCTGAACAAGTTTGATGCTAAAAGTCATATATAAAAACAATGGTCCAAGAGCAGACAAGATAATTAAATAAAAGTGGGAGACGTTTCCCAGTGAGATTTTAAGACTTATAACATAACTGTAATAAAAGAGTGAGAAATTACTACAGGGATAACCAGAATTCTACAGTGTAGATAACTCAAAAGAAAAACACTGCACATGTATAGGCTATAGACATGTACAAAAAAATAGCTCTTGGACCACCAATTATCTCTCCACAAAAGACAATTTATCGACTACAGGAAAAATAAAAATAGTAATATAAAAGTGAAACTTTACATCTTATAAAAACATATTTGAAAAAAAACCTTTGAGTATTGAAAAATTTCTAAATAGAATACCCACAAACAAAAAGAACAATAGATTTATTAAATAAAAATGAAAAGCCTTGTTTGTAAGTAAACTTGAAATGTATTCAATCATATAAGCAACAAGTATTAGTAATTAGAATATATAAAGAAGCCTACAATAAGAAAAAGATAAAACCTAACAGGAAGTTTTAGATAAAACAGCAGTTTTTAGAAAAAAATAAAAGCTTAATCACCCACACATGTACATATATACACAAGAGGTACACACATAGACCAAAAAAAGCAGGAAAAAAAAATATTACCTTTTCACTTTTATACCAAGAGTCAGCAAAAAGAGAAGAGTCTGGCCATAACAATTACTGGCAAGGATGAGAAAAAAAATCTGCTTATGCAGTTCTGAAGACGTGAACTGGGAAGTCACTTTGAATGATGACATTTGGCCACATCTATTGAAGACAAGATCTAAGATCCAACAGTCTTCCTCAGAGACTCTCTCAACCTGAGATTCTCATCTGAACCATAAAACAATAGATAGTCATCTGAGGGACTACTTTCCCCAACATAACTCTTCTGGAAGCATATGTAGGTGAGAAGCTAATTTATATTCATGCCTGAAATGGAGTATTAGAGCTTCAATCACTAGGGAACTCTGGGTGAGGAAGGCTGAGAGAACAATGATGTGAAGGGATGCCACAGTCCCTTGTTAGTAGTCCAAAGTGAACCAATGACTGCATCAATAAAAGAGACAGAGATTCACCCCTCCCCCATTCCTGGCTCTGTCTCTCTCTCGCTCTCTTTCACACACACACATACACACACACACACACACACACACACACACATACACACCTACCTACATCACTACATAATATTTATCAGAAAAAATCTCAAGCTACATGAACTATCATTGTGAATTTTTGAAAAGGAAAATAAAAAGAGGCAGATGCATAGCATGCACAGAGTCCAATGCTGCTTTATTCTGGATCTGGAGCAAACCCCAAAGGCCCATATAGGTCCTGGCCTGGGGCCACTGGCAGGTATGGGCTCTCTAAGCACTGGATTCTAGTGCTGGTCTCTTCATTGTTTTTCTCTTTTCTTCTTCCTTGTCACAGTCCCCAAAAGGAAAAAAATCTGCCCAAAACATGGCTGAAACCTTCAAAACTATGAGCTCAAATAAGCTTTTCCTTTTTAAAAATTGATCTGTCTCTGGTATTTGTTACAGTAATGCAAAGCTGACTAATATACATACCACTGGTACAAAATTTGAAGGTATGTGAAAAACAGTACATATAGTTTAATTAGAAATATGAATATGTGCAATTAAAATATAAAACATGTGAAATGATAAGGGAAGGAATGAAAGATCATATTGGGATCAATCAAAGTTCATAATAAAATTCAGCTAAAATGGGCTCTGAAGAGATGGCTTAGCAGTTAAGAGCACTTAATGCTCTTGCAGAGGACTCAGGTTTCGTTCCTGGCACCCACACAGCACTTCACAATCAACTGCCTGTAACTCTAGTTCCAGGGGATCCAATGCCCTCTTCTGGACTCTAGGGCACCTACATGCATTTGGTGCACAGACAAACAGGCATATACACATATACATAAAATGAAGTAGTTTTTAAAAATTCAGATAAACTATAAATTAATGTTTTACCTCCTTAAGAATAAAATTATCAGCCAGGTTTGAGGGTGCACACTTTAATCCCAGCACTCCGGAGGCAGAGGCAAGAGGATCTCTGTGAACTGAAGGCCAGTCTGTCTGGTCTATATAGGAAGTTCTAGGCTAGCTGGGGCTACAAGGAGACCCTGTATCAAACAGAGAGAGAGAGAGAGAGAGAGAGAGAATAAAATTATGGAAATTATTCACATCTATTAAATTTTTCTTGTTGGAATATTTTTGTATTTTTCCTATATTTTTATACATGTTTAAAATAGCTCATAATGAGACCATTTCATGCCCATATCAAAGATAAAATAAAAAATAGCAAGTGTTATGGATCATGTGGAAAAGTTGGAGCTCCTGTGCATTGTTGGCTAGAAATAAAAATAGCACAATCACTACCAAAATCAGAATGGTGGTTGCTCAAAAACTGAGTATATCTTTTCTTTGTCCTGTACATCTAATGTTTTGATTATTCTACTTAACAGATACAATGTTAAACTGACTCCTAATGACTTACACTCATAGATTAATGTATCACTCACCTTTCACTAGAGAAGTTTACTTATGCAGCAGATGGTGATTATCACAGAGACCCACAACTGGCCACTGTGCAGAGAATAAGAGGCTGCAGAGTGCTTATCTCTAAGTAGGACATCTATATCAAACTTAAGCCTCCCAGGAGCCAGGAATCATGCTGGTAGAGAGGGCAGAAGGATTCCAAGAAGTGGTGGATGACCATGGGGAAACCAAGTTTTCCAGACAGCTGAGTAGTTACTCATATGAACTCACAGAAATTGTGACAGCATGCACAAGTCCCGTGTAAACTCAAACAGAAAAAATTCGAGCATGAACATGGGTGGCAGGTAAGAATTTCCAACCAGATCTGAGTAACTATTGACAAGTGATGGCTACTGGTGAGGAAGAATCAGTCTCATTTAACGGTGAGACGCTTTACAGGTTGACCAGGATCCAGTGGATGAACCCACAGCATTTAAGAATACAAGTTTGTGTGTGTGTGTGTGTGTGTGTGTGTGTGTGTGTGTGTGCACAAGAAATTGGACAGGGGGTGCAGATGGGAAAGAGGGTCTAACTTAAGTAAAACTATTATATAAAATTCACAAAAATTCAATAACAACTGAGCATATAATACTTTATGACCCCCAAATCATCATCATCATCATCATCTATGTTCAGGTTTTAAACAATAGAAGTTTACACCCATGTTCAAATCAGCATTGTTTATAGTAGCTAAACCATAAAACTAATCTAAATGTCTATTGACATATGCGAATATAAGCAAAATGTGGTCTGCCCATACAATGGAATATTATTCAATCTTAAAAAGGAAGAAAATTCTAACACATGCCACAGCATGCATGAATAAGTGAAATAAGCCAGTCACAAAGAGACAAATAACATGATTCCATTGCTATGAGGTTCCTAAAGTAGTCAAAATCATAAACACAGAAATGGCAGTTACCAGGAAGAGTGGTAGAAGGAAGCTATTATTCAATGGATAGTTTCAGTTTTAAAGATGGATGGTGGTGATGGCTACACACAATGTGAATGTAATTAATACCACTGAATTGCACACTAGTAGTTACCATGGTAATTTGATGTTATGTATACATGTGTGTGTGTGTGTGTGTGTGTATGTGTGTGTGTGTGTCTGTCTGTATGTGGGTGGGCATGGAGACACCAAGGTACACATATGATGATCAGAAGACAACAATGGATGTTTTAATTATTGCTGTCCACCTTGTTTTAGATAAAGGTCTCTTGGTTGTCAGCTGCCAAGTACACCAGGGTAGCTGGTCTGGAGCTTCTGCTCCTGTCTCTACCTCCCATTACACCAAAGAGCACTGAAACTGTACATGTGTATTACTGTGCCTGGTAAGCACTTTACCCACTGAGTCATTTCTTAGCCCTGATGTTATATATATTATACCACAACTAAAAACAGAATAAAACAATTTATACTTAAAAAATAAAAACCAAAGAAGGTGATAAAGGGTCAATGTACAGATTTTTCTGTACCTATTTAATTTGCAGTGGGTTAAATCTTGCTTTTATTTTTCTGACAGTGTCTGTGATTCTAAGCTTGTGTCTCATAAATCCTCCCTCGCCCATGGCCAGAGTGATCTCTTTAAAACAAATCTGACACATCTGCCACCTTTCAGTGTCCATGGTTTCAGGCTTCAGAACAAGCCCACAACACGAACTCTCTTTAGGGCCATTAGAAATCCGTTTCCAGTCTCAACTCCCAATTTCCCTATCACCTGGTGCTCCTAAAATACCAACTTCTTTTAATCTCTTAAACATATTATATCACTTTTTCACTTGAGGTTGATTTCTCTCGGGAAATACTGTCTTCTAAAGGTGATTCTGGCCTGACCCTAATTTGATCTTTAGGAGATAAATCGTTAACTTAGAGCTTAGTTGAATTTTACTGTGAAGTTCAGTTCAATCCTAACATATCCTTCCATTCCTAATTCACTCCTAAAATTCCACGTGCTTTATGTTTTTATTATACTCTAGTGGATTGGCTCAGGTTAGGCTGGGAGACTGTCCTGTGGCTCCTCCACATTCTCTCAACTTTCCTCCTCTTTGGCATCTGACACTGTATCTTTCATCACTAACCCAAAGGACTTACTGTGATAGATTAGCTACCATAGGGGGACTTAATGGGATGACTGGCCCAGAAGTGATTACTCAGCTGAACGGTGTGGTTGATGCTTATTACTACTTCTCTGCTTTTAAGTTCTCTCTGATTCGGGACTCCATCGCTGTCTAAGAAATTAAGAAGTACACCTAGAGGATGAGAGACTGCCCTCTGACCAACTCTTGCATTGTGCAGTGCCCACAGACAGATCCTTAAGACAATGCAAATGGAGCTTTATCTTTTTTTTAAATTCTCAGCTGCAATACTGTATATTTTCTTTTAAAAATATTTTATTGAGTCTTTGTGCATTTCATATAATAGATCTTAATCAAATTTAGACCCCCTCCTCCAACCACAGCCCCGAAAGTCCCCACCACCAGATTTCATGCATTCTGTCATATATCCTTTCCCATCAAGCATTTGTACCCAGATGTCCTTCAGTTGTCTTTGCTGTTTGGATTACAGTGTATATTTATATCATTGATTCCAAATTCAAAAAGAAATAATCCTTGATGAAAAAGAAAATGAAATGTACTGTTTGGAATTGGGTCAGCTCTTCCTTTCCCATCTACAGAGTCCAAGTGTCATTCTCTTACATTACAACATTCTATTCTTGCTCATCATTTACTCTGGGCCTAAATTAATACATTTATGCCATCAAGTGCTGTTTCAGAGCATAATATACCAGTTGGGTTTAAAAAACAAAGAATTGGAATTTCAAGTGGTATATGGAAACATGACATGATTAGCATTTTTCAACAAATAAAATATGTTTCAGACCCTGAAGAGTGTAACATATCTATTATTTTGTATCCTTACCTAATATAGACTTTACCAAAGCATGTCCTAATTAAATTCCAACCAAAGAAGTCTCATAAAATTTGATCAAAACATTTAAGACCTAGATGAAGTTTATGAGCACATACACACACTGAAATTACTTAATTTGAGCGATTTACTACCCAATAAATTTTTCCCAAGTACCACTAAGACTGTAATAAAATATCTAGGCACAAAGCAAATTATGAGATTTATGACATTCTTATGGACCTCTATGCTGTTAACATCGCTCCTAAGCTTTATTCACCACTTGGGAAATACTGCTGAATTGAACTCACCCCATCAAAGTCCCAATCTACATACTATTTGAGTCCTCACTAGAGAAAGGGTAGAAATTGGTGATTATAGAATTTCATAGTCATTACCAGTTCCTATGCAGTCAAACCCACCCCAATCTCAGAGATGCTCAGCAACTTCTTTTTCTTCCTGAGATCTCAATATGAATGTTGTTGTGAGCTAAGAAATGGCAGGTAGACAGTTTGCTGAATATTCCAGTATATTCAGTGATCAGAATTTGGTGAAACTTGAATCTAGGGATTCAGGTCTGGCTTGATCTAAGTCAAGCAGTCTCTTGAACCCAGCAGCTCATCACTCCTATTTTCCCAGAGCATCATTTATTTATCTGCACTGTAGGTCACCCTCCTTCCCAAATCCAGCAGAAGAGCTTCCTGGGTCACGGGAAGTAGAGAGGCGCTCACTGTAGGTGATAGGATGTAAAGATCAGTTGTGTAGAACTCACGGAGACAAGCCTGGGTGTCTGGTTAATTAACATGTCTGTCTGAACAAGTGCTTCTCATTTTTTTAACACCTGTATTTCTTCTAAGTCAGCATCCCATTGAGACCCTTATTTACAAAGTCCTGGAAATTCTCGTATCTGTGATGGGATATGGAATCCATCAAGAACTGTGACTCTTTCTAACATTTTCCTGATACTTGGTAATGATGTTATCCAAAAGGACACCCTCAAACTCAACCTGGGTTTCCCTAGAACAGTATGGCTAACAATGAACACGACTTGGGTGATATGAGACTCTCTAAACTGGGTCTGGAAAGTATCGCTTTTCCTAAACCTCCTGGGCATCCATACTAGCTGTGAGGCAGCTGTCATGTAATGTGGATGCACCTCCCGGGTGTCAGCACACACAGCCATGTGGTAGTTGTCAGGTGACTTGACTTATTTTCTGCACAGGTTTCCTGAAAGCTTCCCCTGTAGTGAGCATGCCTATACCTTTAAGCCAACAGCTGACATCTTCTCAGGGTAAATAATTTGAATGGGATTGTCCAGAGTGCAATGGAAGTGGACACTGTTGTCAAAGTCCACTGCAATGATATTGCTGGTCACAGTAAATGCTTAGGGCCAAATGGATCTGTCTCTACTCAGACTTCCAGAAATGCCTAGAAAGCAGTCATTTGCTGAAAGAGTGCCAGAACACTATTACTGGACAAGCTCCAAGGCACAGAGAAGCCAGCACACTGAGTTACACACAGGAAGACCTCTAGCTTGAGATTCACAGCATGGCAATTAGAACACACCGCCAAAAACATCTGCTTTCTGCCCAGTACAGTCAACACACCACTGCAAGTTAGCATGTGTTTCTCAGATCTGTGCCTTCTGCCAAGGTCACAGCCAGGCCACACCACCTTTGAGACTGAGATATTTTCAAGGCAGCTCCATAGTACAGGACTCAGTAGAGCATGTCGACCTCAGATTCTGAATGCCTTGGGTCTGAATATCAGCTCTACCAAGTGCTAGTTCAGAAATGTAAAGTTACTTAACATTTCACTGCCTCAGTTTTCCTAGATAGTAGGTTAAAATAGGGCTTAACTCATGGGAGGTTGTAAAGATTGAGCTAATATGTATAATGAACTTAGAATTGAAAATACTTGTAAAGTTATCTATCACCTATGAGGGTTTTATTAGCAGTATACATAAGTACTAAGTCAGTTCTGGCTGCTACAAACCAAGTAGACTACAGGTTTATACAACAAATACTCATTTACCATTGTTTCAGAGGCTAAAAGCTCAATGTTTTAGTTTTCTTTCTATTATTGTGATAAAGCACTGACCAAAACCAACTTGGGGAGGAAAGGGTTTATTTGGCTTACATGTCCTGATCACAGTTCATCTTTGAGGGAAGCCAGAGCAGAACCTCAGGGAGGAACCTGGAAGCAAGAACTGAAGCACAGACCCAGAGGGAATATTGCTTACCGGCTTGCTCTTCTGTCTATGCTCTGCCAGCTTTCTTATACAATTCAAGCCCACCTGCCCAGGGATGGCACCACCCACATTGGGATGGGGCCTCTTATATCCCTTAACAATCAAGAAAATGCTTTACAGACAAGCTCACAAGCCAATAGGATAGAGGAAATTCCCCAACTGAGGTTCCGTCTTCCCGGGTGTGTCAAGTTGACAACTGAAGCTATCTAGCACTATTAACCCCTTGTCAACTTGATACACAAACACGTCACTATGAAATAACAACCTTTCCATTTCTTGTCCCCAAATCTTATGTTAATATCAATATCATATTATAAAACACAGTACAATTTTAAAAATCCCACAATGTTTAAAAAATTCAAACACTTTAAAAGTACAAAGTCTCTTTAGAAAGTCTCTTAACTATGGGATCCTGCAAAATCTAAAACAAGCTACATACTGTCTTATTTCAAGAAGCAGAAACCAGGTCACACTTAAGCAAAACCAAAGTCCAGTAGTGTATGTAGCTCAGTGTCTGACATCTGGGATTCGATTCACTCATGATCTGGGCTCTAAAAGGCTCAGGCAGCTCCACTTCTCCAGCTCTTCTACCCATAGCACTCACACCTTGTCTCGTAGGATCAGGCTGCCTCCATCCCATAGCTGCTGCTGTCCTTGGTGGTCATCTCGCAATGCTGATTTTTAATATGCTGGGTTAGGCTGCACCTTCACCAGTATCCTCTCCTGATCCAAGATTCCCTCCAAGACCCCTTCAATTCTGCAGCTTTTATGCTACCAAAAGAAGCATCACACGGGAGACGCTTACACATTGCCAGCTTTCAGCTTGAAATGCAGCCTTGGCCCTCTCTGGACCACAGCTTTGGTGTGCTGACTCTGAGGAGATACTTCCCAAAGATTTCACCTCAGTTATTTTGGTGTCTTGTCACTCATAGCTGCATTCTCAGTCCCTGTTGACCAATATCCACTGTTACAGAAAAGAACAGAAGGTTTCACTTCCATCAATTCTGAATTCAAGTTTATCCCACTTACAGCCTTGATAAGAGTCTTTGCTTCCTTTTGAAGCTTCATGAGCCAGGACTCTACTATCTCCATTTCTCTCAGCATTATCTTCCAGGTTCCTAGCTCACAAAGCTGAGAGCGTGCAACGGCTTATCAAACCCAAAATTCCAAATGCTTCTACAATCCTTCCCAGATAAAAACATAAGTCTAGACTATCCAACTGCTGGTATCAGTTTCTGTCCTAGTTTGTATTCTATTGCTGTGATAAAACACTCTGACCAAAATGAACTTGAGGAGGAAAGGGTTTATTTGTCTTAAATGTCCCGATCACAGTTCATCCTTGAGGGAATCCGGGGCAGGAACTCAGGGCAGGAACTCCTGGGTAGGAACTGAAGTACAGACCCAGAGGAAACATTGTTTACTAGATTGTTCCTATGGCCTCTGCTCAGCATGTTTTATTTTACAACCCAGGGCCACCTGCCCATGGGTGGCACCACTCACATTGGGCTGGGGCCTCTAACATCACTCAACAATCTAGAAAATGCCTCAGAGACAGGCTCATAGGCCAAGAGAACAGAGGCCTACAGCCAACCACCACCACTCCTGAGTGCCTCAACATTGAGGTAAGTCCTACAGAAGACACACCAGGCCAGACTCTTGCCGTGAACAGAATCCTGAGCCCAGCTGCCCTCCCTCATCTGTATTCCCAGGGGCTGAAAGTTAGTAATCTGGGAGCCAAAGTTCTGGAAGTTCTGTGGTAAAATGAGATATGGTCTCTGCCTTCGAAGAATTTACATGCTCTGTTGTTAAAATAAAATAATTACATTTTGGGGAAAGAAATTTGTGAGGTTCAAGATCAGCAGAGGTTACTCTTTTGGCCCAGAGAACACTGAAGAGACTTCTTCCCAGGGCATCTATGCTGAATGCCCTTGAGAGTGATATACAGACAGACTGAAGTTATCCAGTGGAGTGCTTGTCAGCTGGAAAAGAGAATCTTGACCTTTCTTTTCTGACTAAAAATAAAGACACATCATACAACAGGAGGGTACAGTAAAATAAAAGGTCAAGGCCAGACTGAGTCTTGTCAGGTCCCAAGGATTTAGAGAAGAGAAATAAAAGACAGGTTTCCTATGGTGAGACTTACCTTTTTTATTGTAATGTAAATATAGTGTTTACAAATATTGTGTAGTTTAGGAAGAATATGATATTTAGGCTACACTTGACCTACTGCAGTTTTGCTAATATGGAGCTGGTAGCAACTGAGATGTGCTCCCAGAATAATAGGTAAAAGAAGGAAGATGTCTCAATAATATTTATATTGGTAAGGGGTTGAAATGTTAATACTGTAAGTCTATAGAGTTTCACTAAATATATTGCTTCTTTTTACTTTTTTGGAGAGGGGTCTTTTTGAGACAGGGTCTTCCTGTAGCCCCAGCTGGTCACAGAGATCCACCTGCCTCTGCTTACTGAGTGCTTAAATTAAAGGTGTGTATCACCATGCCCAGCGTTTATTTTTAAATTTTTTTAAAAAATGATCTATGCATTCACATATTCCCATTGGGCCATGTACTTGGAATTCCTGGCCCTGATCATGTGTTATTCATTACTATCTCAACAAATTTTATTCTAAAACATCTTAGATATATGAAGACTAAAAAGCCATGAGAGAGTGCAATAGCAATTGGGCTCTCTTGGTCTTATCTCTGGATATTTCAGGAATTTGAGGCCTTTGTTCTTACTTGTGCCAGTCATATCATGTGGACTGAGCCATGATCTGGACGAACTGAGACAGTGGTTGAAGGAACTCACAGTGCATGGGCTTTACTCCTCCCAGGACACACTGTAATTATATTCTTCTAATAGGCCCAGCGCTCAAACATACTCTCCAAGATTTAGTACCATACAATGGAATAATGACCAACTAAAAGAATAAAAAAATAACTGGTTTATGCAACAACACAGAAGACCCTTAAAATGCTGATTAAAAGAAGTAAACAGTGTTTTACTGTGTATAATACATGATCCCATTGATGTGACATTCCAGAACAAGTAACATTAGTCTCTGGTGAAAAAAAATACAGGAATAACGACTATCTTTGGAGGATAAGGCAGATGGAGATTTTCTGAGACAAAATAAAAGACTTTCTATAGGGGATAGAGTATTAATATAAAGATTTAATATTTGTCTGCACCATGAAGTTGTTGAAACTAACTGAATGAAATACTTGGGATTTATATATTTCACCATAGGTAAATTTTACCTTAAAAGAATGAAGACTGAATTATAGATAACACATATTGAAATGTTTTGAGATGTAATGTACTGATGACTGACTGCACTCTACTTAGCAGTACTCAAAAATTAACAGAGATTTATGGATTGGACGAAGAAATGTTAGAATTTTAAAAATCCAGAAAATGTTATTATTTAATCTAGATGGTGGATAAACCACTGTATAGCAGGGCTACAAAATTGTGCAGCTATTTCAAACTTTACGATTTTTATAATAAAATTTTGAGGGAAAAGCAGAGTGAAAGTATCTTTTACCACACATATTTTGAAAATTCAATTTGAAGTGAAATTAGGAATCAGATACCATGTAATGATACAGAAAACCTAAAAGACATTACTTGTAAAGTCGATCTACCAGTCTCACTTAATTCATCCAGTCACTATCAGTCTTAATGCAACTGGTCACTGTTAGCCTGATTTAATATAACTGGTCACTATCAGCCTCACTTAATTCAACTACTCGCTATCTGTGTCAATTCATGTAACTAGTCAATAGCTTCCCTCATTTGGCTTCTGGGACACCATACGCTTCCATCTTCCCTTCATCTTCACTTTCTTCCTAGTGTTCTTAGCTGAGTCTTCCTCCTCCCATGACACACTAACGTTCCAGTGCTACAAGGCAGTTCCTGAACATCCTTTTCCCGTACTCATTCTCTTGATAATCTCTTCTAGTTTCATATTAATAACTTTCATTAGTTTGCTTACAATGTCCAGCTGTGTGTCCTTAGACTCAACTTTCTACTCTGAACTTCAGCCGTCTTACTTATCTTTCTCTCCATTTGAAAGTCTAATAGATAATGCCAATTTAGCAAATAAAAAATGGAACTCCTCATCCCTTCAGACAGAACCCCTAACTTGCTCACCCAATAGATTTCTTTGTATCAACTGACAATTTCATCTTTCCTTCTGTTCAGGTCAGAATCCTGATAACTGGTCTTGATTCTCTTGTACAGCACAGCATCCCTGCATCTGGACATTCTGTTGGCATTGACTTCAAATGATGCCAGAACCTCGCTACTTCTTACTAGGTGTCTTGGTCCAGTTCATTGTCATGTCTTGCCTAGATTATTACACTAGCTCTACAGAGTGTCTACACTCAACTCAGTGGTCAGTTGTATCTACTGACCACAATGTATTAATTATCTAGCACATAATTAATGAATAATATCTTTTCTGATATTCTTGGCCTAGAACTTTCTATGGGCTTCCTATCTTACTCAGAGTAGGCTCAAAGAGCTATCCATGGTTCCTGAGTCTTGGGCTGTCCTTTCCTTCAGCTTCTCTCCTGGTATCTCACCTGGGATCATTTTCTTAGCCACGCTGGTCTAGTTGGTACTCCCAGAATTCACTGGGCTTGCTCCTGCCTTACAACCTTCCCAGTGTTGCTCTTCAGAAATGTACTCCTTTACCTTTTCCAAGTCTTCGCTAAATTCAGTCTTCTACCCAGTTTAATTTCTAACTTACTCTGGTATTTCTGACTTAGGGCTTTTTCTTCATAGTTATCATCCACAAATGTATGCTTACTTATATTTATTTATATCTATCTCCTTGTACAAGAAGTAAACTCTAAAAAGGCCTCCTTCCCAAGCTTTGTATTTCAAGAATCTAGACAAGAACCTATCACACACATAATATATTTTCAGGAAATGTTTATTGGACTCCAGCATGCTGATATGAAGTTGATACAGAGGAGGAAATGACTGATTGCTTCTAGAGATGGTCAGGAGGACACAGGATGAGTGATTTCACACTTTTACTGATGAGACTGCATATATGCCACGCTTGTGGCCATGTTATACCTTATATAAATATTAAGCATATTTTCATAGAATTCTCCATAGCACTTAATATCTACATCCTTGCAGAGCCCATTATCGGTAGAGTCTACACAGATAGCAATCCTAGAGTTTAAGCAGGGTTCATGCCAAACAGCCAAGTTTGGGTTATGTGTTGAAAAAGACAGAGCAGGAGGGAGCGGGGGAGGGAGACCGATATGATTGAGAAGGTTGTATCTTAGCAGGATTTAGCCTCAGATTAAGTCCACTGTATACCACAGACACCTGTATCTTCTTTGAAGATATTAGAATTAAGAGAAATTTCCATTTCCCCATCATAGCCACCAGGGAGGGGAGCCCAAAAAAAAAGAAGCAGAAACATTAGTTACTCAATGTAACCAGACACAAAAGGGACTGGAAAAAAAACTGAAGCAAACCCTGTAATTTCTCTTGACTTAATCATTGTATTAGAGATTCATAAACGTGAGAACATGGTCTTGGTGATGAAACAAAAAGCAAGAAAGCCATCATTGTTTTCTATTACTAGCAAAAACTGTTCACTGAGAGTTTTCTGCCTAAAAATGAGTAGACATATACATAGTATGGCACAAGTTATAATCACTTTTGAAAGGTCTACACTAACAGAAATTTCAAAATGCCCTTCAAAGTACTTTATTGCAAAACTTATTAAAATCATTCAAATAGATTTTATTGTTACAGTGACAGCCTGGCAACTGGATTATATTGTTTTGAGCCATTAATCACATCCATTAACCCTCATTACCACTAAATCCTGCTCCTAGAGCCACACCAACAAGATTGCTTCCCAGGAACAGTTCTCTGGAAATGAGACTGGTAACACATTGCCACAACCTTGGCATACGGGCATTAAGATGCCAGGTTTCTGGACCTGCAAGAAAGTGCAAGTAAAGGCACATTCTGCCAGGCCTGACAACCTGAGTTTGATCACTAAGACGCATATAATAGAATGTGAGAACCGACTTCCACAGGCTGTCTGTCTCTGACTCCAAAATGGTACCATGAATGTGCCTCCCACCGCACAAATAAATGAATAAATAAATAAGCCAATTTTCTGCAGATCCATGTTAACGGCGCTCGGACCAGTGTCCTGTCGAGGGGGAATAGGCAGGCTCAGGGTCCCAGGCCCACAGTCAACAGTGGCACAGGCAGCAGCCGGCCTCCCTCTCTCATTCCACTGCTGATTCCTATCATTTACTCTAGTTACCCACTGAAATTATGGTCATATCATAGGTTCCTGTCAACACTAGTGGCGAACAAGGATACACAGTACTAAGGAAAGAGAATTCAACCAAGGTTTGTGGCCCCAGTGACAACAAAGAATGTTGTGGCTTTCCTGGTACCACTTCTTCCCAGTGCATGTATATTCATATATTCTTATTCTTATTTTCATTCTCTCTCTCTATCCCTCCCTTCCTCCTTCCCTCCCTCCATCCCTCCCTCCCTCCCTCTCTGCCTCTTTCTCTTTCTATTTGGTCTTCTGGGTTTTTTACACGGTGAAAAGGAACAAAATTACCTTTTTGTTCCCAAAAAACTATAAACACCTCTCATCAAAACAGGAGAGGTTAAGAGTTTTTGCAAGAGATATTAAAGCATGCACACACAAAAAAAATCAAGTGAGTGTAAATAAAGCTGTTTTTCAATTGTATTCTAAGGTTCTATAATGGATGTTTGTACAACAGAGAGAATGTAAGCTTTGGGAAATGAGTTATCTGAAGCCAAGGCTTGAGTGAACTGAGGAAATCCCAGGGCTGCCCTGAGACATCCAACTCTCAAAGTGCAGTCCAACAACAGCTAAATACCATTACAAGGCAAGAGCTCTGACTCCCTGTCCATAACTGACTAATAGTAGTGACCACCAGACTCAAGGAAGCCAGTGGACCAGCAGCCATGACACAGAGAAAAATGATAATTTGGGATAAGCTTCAGAAGGAAACAGAGAAAAGGCTGGGTGTGGTGGCTCTCTATGAGATTGAGGTTAGCCTACTAGTCTACATAGTGAGTTCCAGGGCAGCTGTGGCTACAGGGTGACCCTGCCTCAAAAAGTACCCCCCCCAAAGTAGAAAACCGATGAAGAACCACTATGCCAGATGGTAGAAGTTTATCAAAGGTATGGACAGCTGTCCACAGATGATATGAAAGTCTAATTCCTCAGGAAAAACTCCAGGGACTTGTTTATAGTTTGGATTCACCAGTCTGGAGCTACAATTTACTTATTCATTTTGAATGAACTGTAACTTCTGCCTCTGACCTAAACACTGCTGTTCTCCTATGTTAGAGATATTTGTTTCTTTATACCTGTGCTGGACAATGAAAGCCAACACTGTCTGTGCATCTGTGATCCACTTAGATGCACAGAGGTATAGAAATGACTTACAATATGGACAGAATCTGGATTAATGACTTTTAACCTTACAGTTTGCCTGGCTAGGGCCTCTCCCAATATCCAGGTGTTGTCAATGGAAAGACCACAAGGGTGGCTAGAGTCAGAAGTTGGACCCAGAGTCTACTGGGCCCTGGGAAACAACAGGTGCAATAAGAGGAGCCTTATTCCTCCTTGGCCCTGTGTAGGACTAAACAGTTTGGGCCAGCCCCAACGAGGTTATCAAGGATAAAGGAATGCATGGAGGCTCCATGTAAGAACTCCAGGACACTAAATGGATTCCAGATGATAAGTAAAGATAGTAAAAGGACTAAGTTACATGCCATTGTACCCAACATAGATCTGTTAAAAAAAACAGCTGATACAAACAGAAAGGAATTTCCCATGGTAGACCTTGTGTATGTATATAATGTTAACTTCTGAGTGTTTTACAGATGTGAAATCCCGTTGAGAGATGTCAAGTACACCTGATGAAACAAGGACGGAATGTAGCTCATACAGGGTGCAAGGGTGAAGTACAGCTGTGAAATTCTGGGAGCTCTATGGGCCTAGGCCTATAGATGCCAAAGAATAAAAGGATACACTTTATATAATTGTCAACTAGCAATTCTGGTACCAAGCATGGGTTGCTCTCCCTGTGAGCTGTTGGCCAGGGAAGCCTTGGAAGTCCCCTTCTAAAAAAGGCAACTGCCACATTTTAATGCTGGTTGCACACTGGAAGTGGATGGTAAGGCCTTATTACTGAAGACGAGGCATGGTTTGAGGATGGAAAAGAGAGATCTAGCTGGGACCGAGCTGGAAACTCCCTACAAATGGATGGCTGACCTTCACAGTGCTAGAGGGTGCTATGGGAGAATGGTCCTGAAAAGCTCTGCTTAATGACAGATTGTGTGTGCTTCACTGTCAGATGCCAACCAAGATGTTCCTGCTGGTGTAATAGAGACTCGTCTAGTATGTGCGCCCCCAGCATATTTGTAATTGGATTGAAGGCCTGCTCCTCAGGGAGGGAACACACAACTGATATTAGGAGAAAAGTCAGCCCCCAGTGGTGATGGGGGAGTTACAGGCCCCGATAAAGAAGCTACTGTAATTGTCTGTAAGATGAATGTGATGAGCCTACTTAGATAATGCCTATACATTTGTGTTTATGCCCATAAGTCAGGTCATTCAGTATTTGTGTGGATGTTACTTTTGTTGTTGTTGTTTTTACAGTTATTGTGTTTTTATAGTAGAAGGAGTATCATTGAAGCCAGATGCCACAGTGGACAGAATATCATCCTACACCTGCTAGTCTCTCCCAAACCCCTTGATCTTGAAGCTCAGGGACTATTGTGGAAGAGAATGGTGGAATGTTTTGTAAGAACCAGAGAACAAAGGGGTGGGGTGTAGGGTAAATTTACAGAGTTTTCTCTCTGCCTTGAGGGACATGCCTCCAAGAATGTGATTGACAGTCAGCCAACCAGTGACTTAAGGGGAGGGACTAGCAGGAAAGCAGTGAAAGCTGGGAGGAGACACAGGAGCTGCATCGCGGGTCTCCACCTTGGGCGTGTGTTCTTGGTGTGTCCACCAGACCTCTGATCAAAATGCTGGCTCCCTCGTATGAAATTTCTTTCTCCCCAGTAATGAATCCTTTGTAAGTTACCCCAAATAAAACTGGTTTCTGTAATTGGAGAGCATTCTCGTTTCACTCAATGGGTTCAAACCTGTGGGGTGGGGCTGAACACCAGACCTCACTTCAAGAGGAGAGTTGATAAGACAAAGAGTTTACTTATAACCCACCCATAAAATTTCTCCTCAGTTTGGAGAAAAAATTCCTTCACATACTCTAAGGACTTAGCGTTTAAATTTTATTTTGCTTATTGCTATTTTTTTTCATGTGTATGAGTGTATTGCCTGCCTCTAGGCATACTTCTGCCCACAGAAGTCAGAAGAGGGCATCAAATTCTTCTGAAACCGGAGTTACGGATAGTTGTTAGAGACCATGTTGGTGTCAGGAATGGAACCCTGGTCCTTTGCAAGAGCAGCCAGTCCCAGGCTTAGCTTCTTTTAATAGTCCAGGTGATATAAACCTGAAAAATCTGAAAACCTGTATGAGTTGTTCAAAAAATATGGAATAATCTTGTGAGTCAAATACATTTTCAGATTTTCCCAACTAAGAATAAAATCATCAAATTTTCAAACCTGTGTGTGTGTGTGTATGTGTGTGCGTGCATGTGTGTGTGTGTGTGTGTGTGTGTACACCCATGGTGTGGGCATCAATTCCAGGGCCTCACATATTGATCAGCAAGTATTCCCTTTTTCTCTTATATTCCCAGCCCAAAACCTGCAAATATTGTATTTAATTGTTTAAACAAACTACTTGCTTCTTATGCTTTTTTTCTAGAAAATTCCATAGTATGAGGACACCTGATAGCACTATATATCACTATATAGTATATAGTATCTTATACATAGGTATAAGAAACACTTCCTCATTATCCATCCTTTTTTCCTTCTTCTTTGAAATTTTATTTATTATTTTATTTTATGTGTATGAGTGTATTGTCTGCATGTAAGTGCACTTGTGTTGTGCGGTGCCTGCAGAGGTCAGAAGAGGGTGTTAGATCTCCTGGAACTGGAGCTACCGACAGCTGTTAGCCAACATATAGGTGCTAAAAATTGAACCCAGGTTCTCTGCAAGAGCAGCCAGTGCTCTTAACCACTGAGCCACCTCTCCAGTGCCTTTTTCTTCCTTTAAGGAGGAACCTCTCTCAACGCTCGTTAACTCTGTGTTAACTCTGTTGCTTTTACATATTTCCAGGGGCACCACCACAAATACTCCCTTTTTAAAAAGTTAAAACAGTAGTTAACCTATTAAAATTAAATTTTCATTTCCTTTTACATTTAATTTTTAAATTTTTTTCCATTTCTACACATTTGCTTTGGAATGAATAATACTATGCAATTTGTGTTTAAACCATTCCTTGTATATGGTTGACATAGAGACATTATTTAGACAGTATATTAATAGTCCATTTTGATTGCTATAATAAGATATCTGATACTGGATACTTTAGAAGTAAACAGGTTAATTTAGCCCATGATTTTGGTGGCTGGAAGATCTAAACAGCATGGTGCCGTTGTCTTGAATTGTAACATGGTGGAACAACATGAAAGTTGTTCCAACACATGGAGTTTTCTCACTGTATGGACACAGTCTCCTGAGTCCTAACTCACCTCAAAAGATCAGCATTATTTCATTCTGGGAGTGATTCCTTCATGATCTAATTCCTTACACAAGGAAGGCCCCAGTTCTTATGGGCTCCAGCATCCCAACACCTTCACACTGGGGACTGGTTCTAGCACGTGAACTATCTGGCCTGAGATCCCAATGAGGCCAAGGGAAAATCTGCATGAGACAACAGCTCCTGACTTGGGCTTTGTATTCTTAAGAGTGCTGCCTGGGACTTTCAAGGATTATCCCAAAACTCTTCTAAAGTTAATCTCAATCCATTTTGACTGAGGGTCAGCCATATGGCTGTTTGGTAGAGAAGGAGATCACCAAACAAATCTGGCAAAATTTCATTGGAACAACTTTGAGTTTCTTGAGTATAGATGTTCTAGACAATTCTTTTAAACAATTTAAAATTTAAATCTTAGACTGTTTTTGCTGCTTTACACAATGTGATCTGTAAGACAAACATCCAGCAGTCTGCTGGAAATTCTATAAATATGAACTCACAGGACAAAAACAAGAAGCTGCTCTCAGGAAGGACCACAGTACAGGGCCTGGACTCTTCAGAAACAATACAGGCCTGGGACCTTAACCTTCTATGTGTTGCCAAGACCCTTGGATCCTGAAAATCTCATAATATCATATTGAAGGCTCTGGATCACTTTTCTTCTTGGAAGGAAAGACAAAAAAACCAGTGTATCAGGGAATTCAAGATCTCTTAGGCAGTAATAGCTGTGGGTGATCTTGGTTCTAGAAGGAGGACGTTAAGTGTCTTCATTCTGATATGCACTGCAGGTTCCCCACCATGCTACATGCAACCCTGTGACAAGGGTTATACTGATCTAGTTTTAGACTAAAGGTGATGTATTCTGGTCTGTGGACATGTTGGATGTTCTAAATAAATTTCCAAAGAGGAAATAAGATTACTTTTATATTTAAAGTAATTACTATCAATAACACTTAATGATAGAATAGCAGAGGAGCCATAAGCTTCATTAGGGAAGCCATAAAGTCATAAATCCCTTAAAGTGGCAAAGTGGCCCTAAATTGGGCAGGCTGGCTTTGCTCAAGTCTTATCAACTGGTCCCTCCCTGTACTGAGGAAGACTGTTTATGGAGTCAATCTGTCTTTTAGTGCCTTAAGATAGCTGTCTGCCCTACCTGAAAAAAATACCTAAGGATGCCAGTCCCTGGCACTGAGTAAGCTCCTGCAGCTGTGTTCAGTAGAATTCTTATATAAAGTCAACCTCCGCTTTCATCAGACACAGATGCCTTCTTCTAATTGCCTGATCCACTTGTCTGCCTCTTAGGAATCCCAAGTGTGAGATACCTAAGAGTACAGTTCTCTATACTCCTCTAATCATTGCCTCCACCAACACAGGTGGCCTCAGAGAGTACCACTTATAGTTGAGCAAGTCTAGACTGAGAGATGAGTGTGATCAGCCATCTCTCCTCATCCATGCACTCTGGCATACTCCTCATCCATGCACTCTGGCATAGAGGAGATCTGAAAACTTTCCCATGATCTCCCTATGGCTTTAATATGACTCAACCTTTGACCCCATTTACACAGAAATGGAATGGTTGCCTGGCAGTGGAGATTTGAAGGAGGGCCCAGTCATTGACAAGCAGTCAATTATTTTGTCTTTGATTCATTACATCTTGCTTCATTTCCTTCCTTCTGAGCTCTCCTGAATGTGTTTCCTTGGAGATGCCTTGGGTCCCAAGAGTATCAGGTCTAATTGATGAACATCTTATGACAAGGGACTGACACTATTCCCTAAGGAACAGATTTTCTTGGGACCCACATAGTTTTGCATTGGGTGATCCTGAGATAATGGTCCCAGATAATCAAGAAGACCGAGTCATTCCAAGACTGGACTGTTACCATGGAAACCCCCAATCCTTGCCTTTGTTTCTCTTTTCTATGTAATAGTAACATTGTAATCAACACTTTGAAGGCAGATTTTTAGACCATTACACCTCTGTCCATTCTGGTGTGATCCCAATGATAATAAAACTCCTTTTCTGCCTTCCCTGTTGTTCATCTCTTTGACTAACTTTCCAGGTTGGGCAGCACAAGCTAGTCTGTTGGGACTTTTTTGTGAACCATAGTATCAAGGCTAACAGAAGACAAATGAGTGGAGAGAGCTATTATACTGTCTGGAGAACCCGGAAAGGACTCAGAAGCAGATGTCCACAGAGAGAAGGCATAGCGGTCTCACAGAGCTAGCAACACCAAAGAGCATGGTGAAATGGAGATGGCCCAGGCAACACAGACAGCTGCACTGTGACATGAAAGTATATAGAATCCTGGCAAATTCATACGTGCGAGTCTAATGACTAACAGGACCACATTAAGAAGTGGGTCTTCAGGAGAAGATTAAGTCACGAAGGCAGGGATTCTTCAAGAATGGATTTAGTTCCCACTTATAAAAGAGACCCCAAGGGAATTTTGTTTGCCCTTACTGCCACAGGAGGACACTTAGGCTGTCAACTTTACTGGGTTGAGGGATACCTGGTGAACGGTAAGGCATTCTTTCTCTGTGCAGGTGTCTCTAGAGAAGCCTGCCATGAGGATTATGAACTGAGTGGAGAAGACCTGCCCTGAAGTGAGCGGCAGCGTCTGCCAGGCTGGAAGCACAGACGACCGAATGAAAGGGAATCAGAAGCTTGTTTGAGTTCACTTCACACTCACCCCTTCTCCAGCAGGCGTGTTTATCTACTGCTGTTACTTAGGAACATCAGACTCCCAGTTTTTCAGCCTCTGAACACAGGCTTGTACCAGAGGCCCAGCTTTTGACCGAGACTGTATCGCTGGCTTCCCGCCTTCCATCCACCCATCTCTTCCCTCTCCTTTTGTTCTGAAGCTTCTAGCTTCTTGGAATGAACATGTCCTGTTTTCGCATGTTCTCCAGCCTGCAGATGGCCATGTGGGACTATGCAGCTACTGAGTGACCACATCTTCAATCTAATAAATTCTTTCTCTATTGTTTGCTTCCTGGAAGTATTAGTTATATTTCTCTGCTGTGAAAAAACACCTGACAAAAGTAACTGAAGGAAAGAAATGGTTTGGGGTTCATAGTTGAGGGTACAGTCATCATGTGGGGATGATGACAGCTCTGCCTGTGGCAGCATGTGCATGAAGTGACTGGTCACACTGCATTCACAGTAAGGAAGCACAAAGAAATGGCTGCTGGTTCTCTACTGGCTCCTCCTTTTCATTCATTTTAGAATCCCAGTTCATTGATGGTGCCGCCCACAATCATGGTAAATCTTCCCTCCTCAGAGGGAATTCCAGAGTTAAATCTCTCTGGAAATGACTTTACAGACCACAGGGGGTTTTCTCCTAAGTTATTATAAATCCTGTTGACAATTTAAGTTCACCATCAGGATGATCTATAGATTCTTTCTCTTGAGAACACTATTATATAGAACAGAACTTCACCAGACACCGAATCTTCTGGCGCCTTGATCTTAGATGCCTTTGGAATTCTTAATAGTCCATTTCTGCTGTTTAGAAGTTACCTAGTTTAAGGTAGGTAACTGGCCAAGCCTTAGGAGTACCTCCCGTGGGGAGGACATATCCAAGGCCTCCATGACAGAGCTCATGATAGCAAAGGCTGACATTCTATCAAGCTGTAGGCTTCTCACCGGAGGCCATGAGCCATGCACTGTAGGCCCCATCTGGATGCCCTCACGAGCCTCTCTCTGTAGCAAGTGCTAGAGTAGGATCAAGAGGAAGCGGAGAGAAAAACCTTCTGGAGGAAGGACAACACAGTCAGGGAGGTTGAAATCTGCATTTAAATAACATGAAAAATTCAAACTAACTGAGTAATTCCCCAGAGAAAACAGTTTCAACTCTGTAATAATGGAACTTCTTTGAAGTGGCAAAGTCACAGTCTCTCTTATCAGTAGGAATGGTCACTTAGGACCAAGGTGAGTTCCGCTATAGAAAAATATGAGTCTCTTTATTATCATGTTGGAACTGTACATTTCAAAGCTACTAAATACACAAAAAGAGCATATAAACATATGTGGCTGCAGATCTCACCCTCAACACCAACCTGCCTCTATTATAGCTGTAATGCTTCAGTGCATTTAAAATACAGGTGATATCTCAGTTAAATGTTCAGATGCCACCAGAGAAAACAAGTAAATATACACTACAAGTTTCAAGGAAAATAAAGAAGCATATTATTGAGGTCCTGAATACCTGAATTTCCAGGCAGCAGTCACTGGCCATGTGCTCTAAGGCCAAAGGTCTATTTCTATCAGCAGCACCTATAGCTTCGTTCAAAGGCAATCATTATTGAGTTCAATATATGCAGCAACCTAACAAAACACCAGTAATACTATAGCCATCTAAAGCCACATGCTTCCCAAAGAAATCAGCAGCCTGCACAAAGCAGCAATGACAGACATCTATCTGCCCAGGATGCTTTGTTACCATCCTCAACAATGTTTTTCACTCCACACATCAAGCAGGAAATATGTGTTGTCTAATGGCTTTTGCAATGGAATGTGCTTATTTTACTCTCTATTTCTGCCTGGGAAACTTTCAAATGAAAATGACTGTAATTATGAAAGGAGGGACAATGCTACCTCCCTTGGAGGCAAATGAAATCAAACCCTTTTGTTTATAACCACCCATAAATATTTATGTTTCACTGCTCATTAGATTTTGCAGCTCAAAAATAAGAGGCATATCCTAATTCAACTCTCATTAGTTAAAGAATATAGGTTTTATGTCTGCAATATAAGAACAAATAGAATTTTGTTTGAAATTACTTTCGGCTTGTAATAAAAGAATAGAAAATTTCTGAAACAGAATTAAACAATGATATGGGAAGAACCTCAAAAATATAATTTTCAGATCTTGGTTTTTATATCTAAGACTAAATTATCCACTTATATTCATGCTATCTATCTGATTTATGAACATGTCACTGGCTGAAAATATAACGGAAGCATGAAGAGGCTGGATGGTTGTCAGCAAAGGAACAGCCAGGTGTTTCGACTCAGAGACTGGAGAGATGCTGAAAAGGCAAAGGCATTTAGACTGACTGCAAAGAGTTAATCTTTACAAAACATAAATCTCTAGGAATTTAATTTTCATGAATTCTACTGGCTATAAATAATTACCATTTGGCCCACTGGGACAAAGGAACCAGCCATTCAATTTATTCCACTCAAGCTCTACAATACTGTGTAGGGGAAATCCTTGTCTCATGTCAGATTAAGTTGGTGTTACGAAAAAAGTATGACCTGTGCCAAAAGGCAAATTAAAGCCTGTAATCAGTAGAGAGCAATATATTCATTAGGCAAATTGAGAGTAGTTCTAGAATGCAAAGAAGGATGGCTGGCTAGTCCTTTATGAGTATTTCATTTGTTTTCACAATCCAAACTCAACTGTGTTTGCATGGCATAAAATACTTTCAAATTGTGTAATTCAATATGAGCAACCATGACAAACACTAATGAAATGCACGTAAGCAACTGTTCTGGTTCTGGGGACTCACTGGATTCTTTTTTTTTTTTTAATGTTGAGGCTTAAATAGTGTGAAGAATTTCTCAAGGGTAAAAGAGTAAATAGAAATGTGCAAACTGCCATGGGACTCTCCTTCTTTTGTCGTCAGTAAATTGGTTTCTTGATCATCTCAGAGGTAAATAGAATACATTAAGAGTCCACCAAAACACCCAACGTGTCACATTATGCTAAATAAATGGTGTGGCATATCGTTATATTTCTGGGTAGCATGAAAACTGCTAGGATAAACGAAGCATTCTTTCCACTAAAGCAAAGGAAAGCTGATTTAAGGGGGAAAGAGTGAAACAACTGTGACCTTATAGTCATGTCTTTTTCCCAATTAATATGAAATGAGACTGCTTTTGCAAGCACAGGGTTTCAGTTTACAATATGCCTTATATGAAATGCATAAGTCTGCAGAGAAAAGAAAAAATCATCTAGGTATCTAAATATTCATAAGGAAAAGAGAAATAAAATCATACCAATTAAATCCTGAATTTAGGTCTGAGATTATTGGAAGGTTAACATATTTAAACAATATGTTTTTTGATTTAAATTTCACAAATAGGGATAAGGAAGTTCTTCAAAAATGTCAAGAAATAAAAGTGAGAAGCAATATAATTTCTTTGAATGTAGGACTGATCTGCGGTTAATCTTCTCAGAAGGACTCAAAGCATCCATCATCATTCATTATCTTCACCTTCTCTCTAATACAATCAATATGCTATTTCCATCTTAATCTTTCACCCAACTATCTTTTTCCCTAAGGAAGGGAAAGATGTTTAACATAGTAGTAAAGGTTCCAATTCTTGGGTACTAAGCCTTTCCACTCACATATGAAATTACAGATGGTCAGGCAATAGATTAAAAAAAACTGAGCTTTATAAATAATAGAAGAAGGTAAAATAATTTTTAAATACTGAGTGTCACACAGACTTCTGAATTTTCTTTTTCTTTTTTTCCTTAAGACCATTAACATTTAGACCTTAAGAGAATACCAAATGAGCATCAGAACTGAAGCAACAGACTGGAGACTTCAGGCCAACAAACACTTTTGACTCTGTGGCTTAACAATCCTAGGGTCTGGATTGATCAAACAGCATCCTTTTGCAATATATACTTTCAATTATAAGAAAACCTGTGCAGTAGAATGGCTGATACCAAGAGGTAAGTGATATTCACTTGAACACATTAGGTAAAATATCAAAAAGAAAATGTTAAGGAAAATTTTTAGAATAAAAAATGAACAGATGCAATTATCCAGGTCACAGCTATAAGAAAATTAGATGCCTAGAAAGATATTTCGCATGCATGAAGCACATAATAGATGCATATTGGAAGAAAAATGGTGAAAACCTACCAAAATTAGGTTAGATGATTAGATGTTTTTTTTGGTTTTTACACAGGACTGCTTCACAATTTGCAGGGTTAGCACAAAGGAATGCTTAAAATTATGGGGTTGATGTGATGGCTTGGCTGAGCAGTTAAGATCACTGGCTGCTCTTATAGAAGAGGTTTGGTTGTCAGCACCCACATGGTAGCTATCAACCATCCTAAACTCCAGTTCCAGGGGATCTGTCACCCTCTTCTGGCTTCTGCAGGCACTGCAGGAATAGATGCACTTACATGCAGAAAAAAAAAATACTCAGACATAAAATAAAATTTTTATTAATAAAAAAATTTTTTTAGCTAGTAACAGAACATTAAACTGAGTACAAACTTCCTTTGAGTGTGATATGCAATACAGTCACACAGGATATACACCTGTCAGCTGCCTCTGCTCCCTCCACAGCACTGGGAGCTGTCAGGGGGTCTCTGGTGACTTTTAGCCTCATGGTTCTGAGTTCAAATTCAGATCTTTTCTCATCATTTTCCCTCAGGTTCTAAATTCATGAGAGGGCTTCATGCTCTAACATATCTCCTGTTTGACCCTTAAGTCTCTCACCTTTCCTTCTCGATCCAGCACAGTATAGATAATCATGTGACCTCCACAACCTTGTACTGTTCACCTCTCACCTAGTCCACCATAGCAGGGCTTCTAGCCCTCCCTCTCCGCCTTTAGTCCTCTCCCACTTCGAAGCCCTGTGGACACTCTCTGTTACACACAAAGCACATACAGAGACACACATGTATTCATCATTCATTCCTATACTCAACATAAACTTATTAAGGATCACTATGGCTTTGCTATATGAGCTGTATACCAGGTATTCACACTGATCAATAATGACAAGCACACAATGCTTTATCCTCACAAAACAACTTCTTGACTTCTACCGTGTTAATTTGACTTCCTTCTTACCTCTAAACCTGAGTTCTCAATCAAGGTCGTCCTCCTGGGTGGGTGTAACATTCACATGAATTTTTCCACCACAGTGACTATTTCTAAGCCCAGAGTCGCTCTGAACAAAATTCTCTGCCTGGGTATCCACTGCTTGCTGCACCTCTTCGCATAAGGGGCCCACCCGCCTCTGCAGCACAGCCAGCTCAGCTCTCTGGCTCTGTCCTTCTTCTCTCCTCTATCTGAGCTCACTTCAACACTGTAGGCACCATATACCTTCACAGACGTTTCTGTGCTTGTCTGAAACCGATCCCCCCAACCAATTTTGTTCTTATCAAAATTTTTGGTTCTTGACAGATACTCAGTTTTAATGGTGATAAACAATGTCCTGGTCTGCAGCTCTCTTTGTAATTTTATCTCCTTGATAGATTTCAAGCTTGAGTGTGCAACTGAATATATTATAATGCTAATTTCAGTCAGAGTCAAGAATCCTTGGATTCTTGGACATTTCCAACATTTAATTCCCTGTGGTCTCACTAATCTGTTAATTCATTACATTATTTTATTCCGTTTATTAAATGCTTCAATATTCCGAGTAAGTTTTCTGCTCATAAACAAAACATATTCACACAGATGAAGTAAATTCTTGATGCACTCAACCCCAAATAGTTAAGATCATGGATCACTTTGGTCTTGTGTGGACAATCACTTTCAGAATAGAAGGTACAGCATGTACCCATGCTTTAAGATTGGTGGGTCTAAGGCCTAGTAGAGTAAGGCAATCTGCCTACTGTCACATGGGAGTCCACAGCGAAACACCATGAGAATAAGACAAAAGTCCTCTGATCTCCCTTCCATCATTTGAACGAAACATTTGGCCACCTGGAAAAGAGAACCATTCCCAGACTCCACTGCAGATGGTAGGACCATGTAGCTCTTCAGGAAGTGTCAGCAGAACAGTCATGGCCTCTTTAGGAAGCTGCTTGTTTGTGGGGGTGGCATGTGTGTGTCATAGCATGCAGCTTGTGGGAATTCATTCTAGCCTTCCACCGTATGGGCCCTGATGATTGATGGCAGGGGCCTTTATCTGCTGAGCCATCTGGCCAGCTTAGGAAGCTGCTTTTAAAAGAAAGAGATTACTGGACCAGCAAGATGGCTCAGCGTGTAAAGGCACTTGCTGAGAAGCCTAATGACTTAAGTTCAATTCCTGGAACACACATGGCAGAAGGAGAGAACTGATTTCCGCTGTCCTTTGTTCTTTACATGTGCATTGTGGTGCCCCCCACTTCTCCCACAAGAAATAAGTTTTTTTAACAGACAAATTTTAAAAAATACTTTATATTATTTTTATTTTATGTGTAGCTTAAAATATGTATGTATGTAAGTGCACTTGTGTAGTGCAATGCCCACAGAGGTCAGAAGAGAGTGCCAGATTCCCTTGGAACAAGAGTTATGGATGGTTGTTAGTCTCTCTAGTTAGCTTGCTGTGGGAATCCTGTTTCTACTGTCTGAGGCTGGACTTACAGATAGGCATTTTTCACACTTGCTCTGGGGGTGCTTGAACCACTGAGCAACCTCGCTAGCATGAAGCTCTATTGCTTCTAATATTAAATCTCCTTTATCTCCCTCAGACTGAAAACAACTCCCTTTTACCACCCTAGGTTCAGCACAGTCATTTCAGAGCAGACACAACTCGAGTCCATTATCTGAGCTTCTGCAGTAACAGAGCTTCAAGCCCCACCAGTGTTCAGAACAAGCATCCTCCTGCACGCACACACACACACACACACACACACACACACACACACACACAGACACGCAGTATAGGCAGATTCTTAGTCACCAAGTCAGGAGTCCATCATACTCAGTGTCTTCTGTCTTATGAGGCAGAGGAGACAGTAAAGCATGAAAGGTAGATTCTTAGAACCTGAACCAAAAAATGGTTCTTCGGTCTGTGTTAACTAGGAAATTTAATTCACTTTAATACCCCCTGCGGTACCACTCACCAAGTTTTCTTGCTATATGTGGGTCTGTATTTTCAAATGGTCCTCTTGAGAATGCACAGAGAGAAAGTGGAAAGGAAAGACACAACTTCCTAAGTCAGCCTGCAGGCCAGCCTGCATCCAATCATCTTATTTCCTGACAAAAGACTTGTTAAATAGTGAGCCACACTCCCTCCTGTTTCAGGCCAAGATGCCCATCACATCTGAGAAAGATGCTTTTATGCATGGTGACTAAACATGGAAAGCGGTTTCCAAGAATTACACAATCCCAATGATAGGAAGAGACAAACAATCAGAGGGAAATAAAGTATCCATCTGCTGGCCCCTGACACCTGTGAGCCTCAGGCACTCTGCACCTGAGAGCACATGTCCTGTTCCACTTGGGAAGATCTGGTGGGAGTCAACAAGGGGAACCCAGATAGTAGTGCTTGGTTGAAAATGGTCATAAGATCACTAATATTCGTGTCCAGTTTTACAACACACATGCTATCTAATTTTTAAAAACTCAGCTCCAGGGCTTCCTTTGCCCTGTAAGTCTCTCAGAAGTAGGTGCAGGTAAACAGCAGCACGGTTTCTCAGAATACAGGGCTGATGAAACACTTCATAAGCTAAGCTTCTGTTCCTTGGCCTGTGTTCTGGGTTAGCAGTTAGCAGTCACAGGGTAACACCAGTAACAACAGTGACAGCGACACACGCTTCCTTAAATGGAAAGTCCCGTTTAATAAAGCTTTTTGCATTTTCCCTAATTCTTTCTCTTTTCAGAGTCACTGCATTAATGTATGCATACTTTGACTTTTTCCTAGACTGATCTCCCATTGAGCATCTCCCACCAGCACTCCATCTCTCTTCACAGTTCTTATTTCCACAGGCAATGCATACGCAACCCTTTGTTCTTTCCTTGCCACTCCCATCCATTACTCCAGTGGCTTTCCTGTGAACCTTTTCTAATATGTCAGCATGCTCCTGCAGCCAAGAGTCTAGGGGATCCTCAAAGAGTAGTACTGAGAACTGACAGATTTGGGGACCTGGCAATAGGCAGATGGAGGGCACCCTCACCTTCTTCTTTTAGGACATCTGCAACTTTCTCAGCAACATGTTTCTTCCTACAGGTGTGATGATGTAGCCTCTGTGACTAAAAGAACAATCCTGAAGTTGAACACTGGAGACTCAGCTGAAAACGCCCTTATTTGCTTGTTAAAATTCAGTAGGATAACAGAAATGAACGATTTGTGTTAACAAACAGGCTGATAAGATGAGGAATATCGCTAAACTGAGAGTGAAGAATAAAGTGTACACACAACAGGTATAACAACTAACTGCAAGTCAGCTCGCAGCTGCCTCAGCCCCCTGTACACAACATCTTTACTGTGCTAGATGCTTCGACATATATACACTCCCCTCTTATATTACGACATAAAACCCCTTCATCTTCCAAATCGAGGTTGGTATCTTAAAAAGCTGAGATGCGTTACCTAGGTGCAGTGACATGTATGCACTTCCTATTTAAAAAATAAAAACAAAACAAAAAAAGTAAACCACAAAGGGCCAATAGAGGACTCCACTCTTCTATTAATATTTAACTTTCTATTAAATCGTCCTTTAAGAAAATGCTAAGCATAATTTTTGTCTCTTCAACATCTACGCACCCTATGAATATTAGTGTGACCTAATTTGGTTACCATTTGTTTTTAACACCAACAAGCTAGAAGAACAGAAACTGGGATTTAGGTCACTGCTATTCTAGCAGATGTTTTGGGTGGGTCACACTGAAAAGGCAAGTCACTCATTTGTGGGTACTCCATCACCTGATTTTACTGACTCTCAGGGCAGGGAGGGCCTGTGCTCCCCACGACACACACACACACACACACACACACACACACACGCACTCACATACACACATATAAACACATACATTCACACATATAGGCACACACACTCACATATACATATAAACACACACTCATACATTCACATATATACATATAAGCACACATATATGCACAGTTAAACACACACACACAGAGGGTGGACTGATGAAGTCAAAGGCGCCAAACAGCAAGTTCACAGACATGTACCCCGGACTAGGCTTCTCTTGCAGAATCTAGGAGTCCTCAGCCTGACTTCTTTCCCTGCTTTGAACTTGCGTGAAGTGCTCCCAGGGTAAAGGTATGTTAGGAGGAACAAAGGAGGGGCACTTTATTCACTGGAAATAAAAATATTTTGGCTATCACCAGGGTCATCTTGCCCCCAAAGAAGAACTTTCTTATCTGTTCTGGAAATAAATTAGATAGTTGGGTAACGTTACGCAGGCAAAGCCTTGGAAAGAGACCTCTGGATTATGAATTCAGAACCTTGCTCTGGTGCTGCTGATGGGAAGTTACTTAGTTCAATGAGGAGGTGAAGCAAATGGCAACTACCCTCCTTGCACGAGCACTGAGACAGAATACACAAGCGAACCGCAGCCAGGCAGTCAGATCAGGCTCTATGGAGGTGCAAGACCGCATTACTATCGCAGGGGAGGGGATGGTGAGAGGAAGAGGGAGGTTCCGGAGATTTTCTAAACTCAGCTAAGGGTAATATTTTCATGATCCATAACAATCATGGGCTAGACTCAGAAAGCAGAAAGTCATCACAAAGTCACATGAAAAATTCTTGATTAACGACTGACTGAAAGCCAAGGGTGGTATTTTGAGTCACTTAAAAACATTTGAAAAAAACCTCTCCTTTATATTTTCTTATATTAAGTAAGTTGTTTGGCTTGTTCCACAGGTTTCTCAAGGATACAAACATTAAATAAAATTTTCAAAACAGCATACTAAAGGATAGGTGATTCTAAATGACATTTGTTCAACAAAATCATCTTGTCGTTGGGATAGAAAACACACTGAAGCATTGACTTAACTCTCCTTTTGTAGGACAGACTCTGGGATTACATATGTATGAATCTGAGAGGACATATATAATATTACTTTATGGAATCACTATAATTTATTATTTAAATTATTTTCAGATTTGCACTTTCTTAGAGAAATATGATAGCTTTTAAAATTGGTATTTTTTTTTAGTGGTCTAAATAGAAGGCATTGTAGAAGCTTAGTTTTCAATATTTGGAGAGGTTGCCTTAAAGTTCAATTTACATAAAACACTAAGGCAGTAAGATTTAGAAAGTTATTTCTAGAGGAAAAAGGAAGTGAATTATTACATCATTAGAATTACTTCATTTTTAAAAAGGCTTAATAAAGTTGGTTCTACAGAATGCTTGAGAATGAAATCTTAAAAACTCAAGAACCCATGTGTCATACTAAGTATAAAATACAGGCTTTGATTGATAGATAATTCCGTTATTTCACAAAGCCACAAATACCTCCTGGTTAAAAAACCTTGAAATATAGAATAAATGAAAAGCAATTAAAGTCCATTTACTTTTAAAAATTCACAGCTAAGTTGCATTTTATTTTAAACCAGAACTAAATTTTTTCAGGTAAAAACATTTTACTTCAGGAACATAGATCATAAATTTTATGTTAATAATGGTAGGCTACAGCTATGGTTTGGGTAAGTTATTCCAAGGGCCCTTGTGTACTGGCTTTGTTCCTAGCTCATGGTGCTATTGGAAGGTGGAAGAGCCTTTAGGAGGCAGGGCCTAGTGAAAGGAAGCAGGTCATTGAAGTTGTGCACTAGGAAAGTATATGGGTGGTCTCAGCCTCTTCCTCTTCTCTTTCACTTTCAGGCCACTGCGGGGTGAGCAGCTTACTTCGCTATATACTTCCAGTATAACCTATTTCCATGTCACAAGTCCAAAAGCAACAGAGATCAAACAGACCATGGACTGAAACATCTAAAACTATGAGCCAAATAAATCATTGATCTTTATAGTTGGTTAACTCAGGTATCTTGCTACAGTAACAGAAAGGTGCCTAACACAACTGGTATGAATGTAAATGCTAGATCCTTTGACAGCTTTCTAAAGCTCAAAAGATGTTTAAAAGATGTTTAGGGTAGGGTGTTACGATGGTGTGTGCCTTTAGTCCCAGAACTCAAGAGGCAGAGTCAAGTAGAGCTCTGTGAAACTGAAACTAGCCTGGTCTACTGAGAAAGTTCCAGGCCAGTTGGGGCTACAGGGAGACCCTGTCTCAAAATGACACAAAACACAACACCCACGTATTAGAAGATGTTTACATAAAATCTAATTGATTTGGTAAATATACACGTACATATACATGAATACCACATCTGACTTCAGAAGGCAAAACAAAACAAAAAACCAGTCTATTTAAGAATGTTATAAACACAGAGCAATTAAATTATATACAGTTAACCCTTGAGCTGGGGAGAACCAGTGGAGATGAAAACAACCGAAGGCAGAAGCAGATGGTGGGTCTCGGGCTGCTGTCCATAGGTAATAGAAGAAGCCTTCTGAGTTGTCCCGTGTCTAGACCCACAGGAGCAGGAAGCTCAGAGGTTGTTGAGGAGTCCCTTTGTCAGAAGGCTTATTTCTAGAATTCCATGGCAACCGTCTGTCAGTTCTCCATTTTAGCCTGTTTCTCTCCTTTAATTTATGTCTCAATAAAAATGTGGGGGCTGGAGAGACGGCTAAGTGCTTAGGAGCACTGGCTGCTCTTGCAGACGCCCAGAGCAATTCCCACATGGAAGCTAACAACTATTTGTAACTCCAACTCCAGGGGAATCTGATACTCTCTTCTGGCCTCTGCAGGCATTGTACACATGGGGTCATTTACATACATGCAGGCAGAACACATACATACAAAATAAAAATAAAAAAAATTTAAATGAAAAAAATGTGCTTTGTAGCTCCTGTAACCTAAGTTTCTCATCCAGGTAGAGTAATATTTCCACATGCAGTCTTAGTCCCACAGAAACAGGTGCTACACAGAACTTAAAGTTCCTTTTCTTCATTCTATTGGGAACAGTGTCCAGGCCCTTCTTTTTAAGACCAGGCTGTTCTCATGCAGAGAAGCCCCCTGCCAGACCTAAGTCTGCTGGTAAAAGGCACACTTCTTCATTTCACCAGTTTTGTGGGAATTCAACTTCTTCTGACATGTAACTATCATTGGTAGGAAAAACTGTTTCAGAGTGGCAGAAACTGCATCTCAAAGGGGTTCTTTCCACCCTAGGATGCAGTGTTCGTGCTGGAACTCAGCCTTAGCAGCAAAGCTATAGTGGTGGCCAAATAAATGCACAGGAAGGCATTTTTCTGAGGCATCACCCACTGCTCCCAAACACAGACTCCTCATTTGAAAAACAGCAAGTGCTTTAAAAGCAATTGCTTTACTTTCTATTCAATAAGATAGTGATTAAAAGGGGCATGCCTCATGTCTATGGCTATCAATTCCTTCAGAAAGCTTTATTCAGATAAGACAATAGGGATATTAAGATAAATAAGATGGGGCTTAGCTGGCAGCTCTCATGGACTACAGAGAGGGCAAGAGATATGAAACCAGGTGACTATAACAGTGCAGCTCAGACAAGTGCAGTGCAGAGGACCTGATGGCAGGTGATGTGTGTGTGGCTGGGATGGGCCAAGGGCTAGTATAGTCAAGGTCAGGACAGGCTTCCCTGAAAATGATGCACTCTCTGAAGTCTGTTAAGCAGTGTAAGAGTGAAGGGAAAGATCGCTCTAAAATAGGAAGAGAAAGTGCAAAGGCCCTGTGACAGAGGGGAATGGACAGGCATGAGTACTTGATGGATGACCAAGGCTACCTCAGTGGAGAGTGAAGGCAGCTACTGTGGGATAACAGTGTCCTAGAACAGTGCCCCGGAGCTCCAGCCAAGCAGGGCAGTGTTTAGACCAAGAGTCATGGCAAGCCACGGAAGGCTAAGCTTTTCAGTATTCTCCTGCCTCTAACCTTTTCTCAAAGTTGAACCTTTAAGAAAATGTTTTGATATTTCATAACAATACATGTCTACCTTAAAAGCCCTCTTATTAACTCAATGCTCAAGCAGAAGAACATCAATATACTTATTGTGATTTTTCATTTATTACTAATAATATAGCATCTAATTTAAAAAACATTTTTACTAAAGGTGGACATCAATTATTGCTCACTGTAAGCTATTTAATAAGACTAACGTGTATTATTTGTGGTATCCAGATTCTGCAGAATATTTTTCTTTTTCATGAAAGCATTCTTCATTTTCAATATATTATAAAAAATCTTGAGTTATTTTTCTTTTTGCAGTTCCCACTCCAGTGCAGGAATGTTGTGAATTAAATTCACACACACTGCACCTCTTGACAAAGAAATGGGATAGCTCAAACTACATCACAAGACATCACCATCACCTCTAGGAAGACTTTTCTCCTGAGATCTGTCAATATCCCTGTGTAAAGGGTTCATCTGTCATGAGGTTTATAATCACTAAAATCACCAGACTCTGTGTGTTAGGCACCTACCTGTCCTCCTGCTGCAGTGCATATCTGCCCAAGTGTTGTCAAACTGTGAGCCCAGTGTGAGCCCTATACTGCTAACTTTAAGACAAAAAAAAAAAGTAACCAGACAGAAAAATGGCTCCAGGAAAAGAGTCGAATGAAAGCCAAGTCAGCTAAGGAAGGGGGGCTTACTTACACTGTCCCATTTTTTTCTTTCACTTCCTTCCTTCCCTCACTCCTTCTCCTCCCCCTTTCCTTCACTCTATTTGGGATGCTGTTGAGGTGCTAGTAATGGAATCCTGGCTCTGGCCTGGATTCAGGGGGCAGTGTATCTACATGCTGATAAATCCTGCCCACTCACTCTATAAGAAAGTTCAGGCAGGTTTTACAGAGGAGGGGAATTACTGTATAACACTCCTTTTGGGGGTTTCTATTCTCTTAGGGACAGGAGGTACAGGTTCTTGGACTTGTTCCTATACTTCTAAGCTATTTTCAAGCTAATCAAGAAATGGTGTGAGTGAGGGTTTTCAGTATCGTTCAGTTATAGGGTATGTGAGCTATGGACACACAAGGTCAAGATAAAAGTATCCTCTGTGAGTTAGGCCTTCACGACTCAATGGTTCCTGGTGTGAAAGAGAAGCTCATGGAGACTTTTTTGCAACATTTTTACCTAATATTAATGTTTATATTTTCCATAGAGTCTAAAAGTGCCCCATATATGGGCTATTATGTCAGCTAGGATTAATTAGAGAGATCGAGCTACATGCTCCTTGTTCAGGAATGTCTCGGGTCCTACTGGGGTCATCCAGAATCACCCAGGCTTCTACTGGAGCTGAAATGATGTCAAAACCTAGGGAATACTATTAGAACCTAGGGAATACTATTAATGGAGCCTTACCAACAACCACATTAACCCATTGGTGTACTAGATCAAAACCTGAATAAACACACATACACAAACACATACACACACACATACACACAGATATCTACACTGTCCAATCTATTCAAGCACCAGTGTTAGCTCTAATGCCCCATCAGGAGCCAGAATGAGTCACATGGACAATGATTTGGCACTGGTTCCTGATATATATTAATACAGCATCACAGAACATGAAAATCTGAAATTTTTGAATTTTAATATTTTCATCTTCTAAAAATGCTTCAAATGTTTTATCTTGATTACTATATATATATATATATATATATGTATATCCTAGACACACATATTATCTGTCCCAGACACCCAGCTAGAGTCAGAAAACTTGAATAGAATATTCTAGAAACAATTCGAAAGTATAAAACTGCATACCTTTCTGAGAAGTAGACATTTTGCCCAAGCCAAGGAATCATAAATGGATTCCTCTGAATAGATGAGTTAAAATAAATCAGTTATTGTCTTTCGGCTATTTGTCAGAACCATACAAAAGTAAGTAATACAAACATTTTCCACCTCAGATTCATGCCTATGTAGAGGTCTGTAGAGCCTGGGAATGTACCTTTAATGCCAGGGATTTGCAAGTATAATCAAGTTGAGGTTTTTGCTATTACTTCATGTAGATATTTAATTTAGCTAACATTAAATAGCTCAGGATTGAAACGGAATGCATTATGACCATCTGCTAAATCAAACCAAATTGCAATACTTATTTATGGACTCATTTTTTTCTTTTACTTCAAGGGATTATTAAAATTAAAACTACCAAGTGCTAATAATTATGTGGTGATGAGAAGTCTAACAACCCAATGGAGAAAGAAGTATAAACAGCTAGGATTTCCATCAGGGTATTTTGCTAGTCGTCTGTAGCATATAAACTAAGCAATAATTCATCACATCTCAACAGTAATCTGGATGAGATTTCCCATCGACACTGTATCTTTGAGATAATTCTGCCATCAGTGGAGAACTATTGACACTATAGAAGAGATGCTCAGAGAGGCTGGTGACTTGTCAAGATGACACAGTCATCAAAACCTGGAGTCAGGCTCAGAGTCCAAATCTCAAATGCTTTCCTAGATCTATTTAGCTTGTAAAAGGCAGCACTTTTCATTTTGTGACCATGAGCATGTTCTGGCAAAGACAAGGAAGATTTTCACCTGATAGATTGGAAAACTGATATTGACAAAGCTATTTTTCTAGGTGACATATTTAAGACTACACAGACAAACAGTGTTGGGAACCATACTGATACCTATGAACTTCTGAATTATTTATGATTTATTCTTCACCTTTCAATATGAAGATGTTAATTCTTTACTCAAGAAGGTTCTGGGGCAATGGGCAACATGATTATGATCAATATACTCAGCCAGAGTCAACAGATCCTGATGGTTCCTGTGTCATCATCTGTATATTTATTATTAGCCTGTTAATGATGTCACATTAAGTGGGAAAAAGCAGAGGTATACTGCCTTACAATTATACTCATAGATGGTGCATGTTAATGCATCTAAGCATATATATATATACACATACATATGCATATATGTATATAAATATTTCCTTATCTATGTATATTTATGTGCCTTTAAGTATATTTATACATATCTCTATGACTTTAATCATTTTGGTTTCTCTAATATTAACTGATGTCTTCTTTAAATGAAAATAAAAGTATGCATGTAATTGAGTCAGAGATATAGGATACTGGTAATTTCCAATCCTCATTACACTTTGGAGACTGAACACTGGAGCATCTTATCTTAGAGTACATCCACCCTGTCTCAGCGCTTTATGATCCCATCCTGCACTTTCATTCCCCTCTAGCCTCCCCATGAGGGCACACACAGTTCTAGGGCAGAGGCAGTGAAGCGTAATCCATTGCTGAAAGAGGAGACCCAATAGTTCCACTTTGTCTTGGGTGATAAGATCAAATGCACTGGACTTACTTTATGTGTTTCTATCTTGCTAAGCGAACTGCAAATTATACAGTGATAGAGAAAGACCAGTGCTATCAGCTCCTTTTAATGAAATTCTGATCCTGTTAAATCCCCAGTTAACTCAAGCCTCGTTTCTCTATTGGGGTGTTACAGAAGCCACACGTCTCTTCAAGGCTGTAAAGCATGCTTAGCTCTATCAGAGAGAGCCCAGTTACATCAAATGTAGGTAAACCTTTCAAATCCTATAAACCCTTGTGACGGTATTATATTTTATCTTTATCAACCTTTCCGATGATGAGAATTCATTCTTACAACTTAGAGGAATGAAACTAGAAGACTGACAACTAGGTCCATCTTTCTGTCACAGATCCATAAACAGCCAGGACTTATCTCACCTCATCAGCTGGAGGTGGCACCAGTTCAGGCTACATTCTATTCCCCTAACCCTGTCAAAAGGGACTATTTTAATGTAACTTTTATCTTTGTGGTAACTATGGTTTTCCCTCTCTTTTTTGAAATGATCAGTTTCCTAAGAAATTGTAGACTCAAACTCTGAGTGAAAGCAAAGGGTGATAAACTGAGAAACGATTGCCGAAACAACGGGGTATGTTATTATGCCAAGGTTCACATGAGCTGAAACCAACTCGGTCATCTTCAATAATTTCAAGTTACCAAAATCTGATAAACCACTATATAAATAAATTTGCTATAGATGATATTTATGACAGGCAATTTGAATCCATTCCTCCTGAAGTGGCAAGTAATGCCCCAATATTCTGGCTTTTTATCTAGTGTTCTGACGGCAGTTGAGACAAAAATCTCATTTCGAATTATTATTACAAAATCATATTGTTTATGAAATTGATTCCTGATGTGTTGTGTTGTAAGACGGGTACTGGCTAAATGATCTGGCAGCTCTTAGCCAATGATAGAATTTCCTGTCTTTAATAATGCACGAAATAATGCCTTTTAATTTGGTTATATTTCCAGCAAGATTGTATTCTTATCCAATATTATAGGAAAGGTATGTAAAATGGTTCTATGGATTACTTTGTGTTGTTTGAAAAAAATGGAAAGGATTTGCAAATTGAAAAGGAATCAGAGAATGGAGTTTAAATACTTTGTAACAATATACTTCAAGATGGGAGTCAGTACAGTGCACATTAGTTTCAGTTGTTACCTGACAGACACCTCTGGGTAGAAGGAACCTCAACTGTGGAATTTCTTCCATTGGATTTGCCTATGGCCAAGTCTGTGAGGCATTTTCTAGACTGTTGAATGATATTAAAGGGCCCAGTTCACTGTGGGTGGTGCCACCCCTGGGCAGGTGGTTCTGAATTGTATAAGAAAGCAGGCTGAGCACAAGCCAGAGAAACAAGCCAGTAAGCAGTGTTCTCCCTTGGTCTGTGCTTCAGTTCTTACCTTCAAGTTCTTTTCTTGAGTTCCTGCCTCAGTTTCCCTCAATGATGAACTATGGGATGTAAGATAAAAGAAATTCTCTCCTCCTCAGGTGGGTTTGGCCAGTGTCTATCACAGCAATAGAAAGTAACTAGGGCAGAAGTTGGTATCAGAGAATGACATTACTATGGTGGCCTTGACCATATGTCTGGGAGGACTGTGGCAGTTTTGTTTTTTTTTGTTGTTTTTTTTTAGCTTTGGGCTAGAAAAGTGAGCTGCTCTGTGCGGACTTAGAAGATAATGTTAAAAGAAGTATAGCCAATGGAGGCCTGGCTTGTGAAGCTTCAATGGAATTAGAGACTATCAGGCCTGTTTGTGTGATAATCTGGATGAAGAGTCTATGGAAGAAAAACCTTGCCTTTACTCAGACAATAGATGCTGGCCAGCCGGAGCTGAAGAATCATCTGTGATTAATAAGAGACAAGCATCACTGAGGTGAAAGCTGGTAAATATTTCCTCATGATCAGCACACATTAGCTGTTATCCAGAGGGGGCCTAAGGCTCCATCTCAAGCCTGAAGCAGAACTTGGTATGGTTAAGAATCTCCTACATAGTACTGATTTTGAAGGCTTGAAGCAGTCATGGAAAGAAGCTGAGGCTTGGCGCTGGGAGAGGCCGGGAGAAGCCACCGGTGAAGGTGCAGCCTCAGCTGCAATGGAGACCCCAGCATACTGGAGACTCCAGAACCATGAGAAGACCATAGGGGCATGTGTGGAGGGGAGCCAATCCGAGCCTGTAAGACACGCTGTGTGCTGTGGATGGCAGAGCCAGAGAAAAGGAGCTGCTTAAACCTTTGAAGCCCAGAAGATGGTAAATGATTCCCAGCTATGTTGCTGGACTTTGGTTTTGCTTAAGTGAGGCCTGGTCTTTCCCTATTGAAATAAGACAGTGTGTAACTTGTTTGGGATTTTACAGGAGCCCACAGTTAAGAGATTTTTTTTTAAGTTTGTTTTTTTAAAAGAATGTAGGACTTGGGGCTGGACGGATGGCTCAGCAGTTAAGAACACTGGCTGTTCTTGTGGAAGACCTGGGTTCGATGTAAAGTACCCACAGGGTGGCTAACAACCATCCTAACTCCAGTTCCAAGAGATCTGATGCCCTCTTCTGACTCCCACGGGCACTTCATGACATGCGTTCACTTATACATATGCAGGCAATGCACTCCTATACATAAAATACAAATAAATAAAATTTAAAAAAAGAAAATACCATATTCTAAATACTAATGTGGATCTTTTTAAAGTTGTGCTGTTTATATTGTAATATTACTATTAACATCATCTCTTGGGGACAGGACATAGAAAGATTGTGGTTTAACAGTGATGTGTTTGTGTGTCAAGTTGACAAGGGGTCAATTGTGCTGGAGAGCTTCAGTTGTCAACTTGACGCAGCTGGGTAGAAGGAACCTCAAGTGAGGATTTCCTCCGTTGGACTGGCCTGTGGTCATGTCTGTGGGCCATTTTCTTGATTGCTAAGTGATGTGGGCAGTGCCACTCCTGGACAGGTCCTGTGCTGTATAAGAAAGCAGGCTGAGCACAGGCCAAGAAAGTAAGCGAGTAAGCAGTGCTCCTCGGTGGTGCATGCCTCAGGTCCTGCCTCCAGGTTCTTGTTTTGAGTTCCTGCCCTGGCTCCCCTCCATGATGAACTCTGAGCTATAAGGTGAAATGAACCCTTTCCTCTCTAAGTGGGCTTCGGTCATGGTCATAGAAAGCAACCAGGACAGGAGCTTAAAATGAATTGTCCCATAAATATTTTTCTGTCAGGTAAGTATATGAAACGTAGTAACATTTTGTTTGCTCTAATTCTGGTAGTCATCAATAACATGTTCTTTAACACAAAATAAACACATGTTCTTTAACATAAAATAAAGTTCTATAGTCTTTTCTGGTAATTACAATAGTAATTATTCTTACTGAGGATTATATGTGGTATTTGATAAAAGCTCATAAAATAACAAATCCAGGGCAACTTAATAGACTCAGAACTATACCTACCTTAAACAATGCAGCTTAAAGTGCTAAGAAGGATGGATGTTAGCCCTCTGGATATACTTGTACTCAATATGTTCTTTACTTGGAAATATCCTTTATATGACTATGGCAGACAGATTCTAAAGTGTGACCCACCCCAATAATGTCTACCTGCCACTGTCTGAGGCCTGTGTAACCTTCTCACCCTGACTGCAGGTAGGACAAGTGACTACTTATAACAAACAAGATGGCAGAGGTGATACTGTATGTAAGTCTCCACATTAGGCTGGAGAGTTTCCCCTTGTTAATCTGAGAAAGTAAGTGGCCATGTTCAGTAAGCCTATATGACGGGGACAACCACATGACAGTAAATAAAAACCCAAGACACTCAGTTATAAAACCACAAGTGAATCCACTTTTCAAACACTCAAGGGGGGACTGAAATGATTCTTTCCCAGTGTTGTTACAAGGTGACTAAACAGCCAATGAATGCACTACAGCCTTTCAGGACCTGGGCAGAGACCCAGGTCAGCCATGCTTGGATTTCTGACCAGGCTACTGAGGAAGACTGCGTGTGGCTCCAAGCAACAGAATCTGTGTCATTTGTTACACAGCAACAGAAAGCTATGACAATCACATGGCTAATGGTTTCTGGCTTTTCCACTGGGCTGATCTAAAGACAGGACCTCTTCTCCTCAGACTCACCCTATGCTTTTTTGGAATATTTGTCTGACACAGTTTGAGTGTGTGTTCTGAAGACGGAGTCATGTAAGTGAGCGAACACAGGCAGCGCCTTACTATTCCAATGACACTACATTTTCCCCTTACATCTCTTGTTTAATAAACATGCTAAAGAAACTGGAACTATTTCTTTTTCTAAGTAAGTCATTTGTCTTCATTAAAACAGAGCTGCTGCCCTATTTCCTGGTCATACTGCTTGATTAACTCCTTCTGGATTATTTTGTAGAACTCTCTGTGGCTTTTTACTAGCCTAAATAATTTTGTGACATCAGCCATTTCAATGAACTAGTTATTTCTCTCCAACTAATTATTTCATAGGCAAGGCACCAATTCCTGAGGCACCCCATTAGCTTCTATGAAGGAAGTTTGTGCAAATTTCCTTTCTCTAAAACAGTTTCAATCCACAGGAGAACTTGATTTCTCAGTCTGTCATCAGCAGTAACAATCATATTCACACTTTCAGATAATCAAAGTACTTCATACCAATTATCTTGTTTATCTAGGTAACACCCAGAGGTAGACTTACCATAAAATCTCCATTTGGGGATGAGAACATAGAAGCAGAAAAATGGTTTTCAAGTTATCGGGTAAGTTATTTGCTTTAATATTTATTATTGGAAATACATGGAGTTCTGAATTTAGAAAAAGAAAGGTAGATATATCATCTGCCTTAGCAAATTGTAAGCTCCCCTTGCTTTTGTAAATTCCATTTTATTGTTTATACTGGCATTTCCACACACAAAAACTGGGCATAAACTTTCATCACCTCATACTTAGAAAAACACAATAGCCTCGTGTGCTGGTGTTTACAGCTTAATCTCATGCCTGATGAGCTGATACAGGGTTTAGAGAATGTCACAATGGGGCTGGAGCTCAGATTCCAGCATCTGTATAGCAAGCAAGACGTCCCACAAAGCCTGTAATTCCAGCTCTGAAGGAGTCTATGTCTTTTTCTGACCTCTGTGTTTTCTTGGTTTAGGTGGGGTTTTCTTCTTTCTTTTTTAGTTGCTTCATGTGCTTTATTTCTTATTGTTTATTAACATATTAGTTGTCCAAATCAATCAGATTCACTGTGCTAGTTCTAAACATGCAAAATGACTTCTCTCTCCTTTATAAAAGCAGGTCTAGCACGCATCTTGTGCTGAACTCTTTCCTACCATGCTAATCTGGCTGGACCTTATTCAAAGGCTCTCACAGGCCTGAACTCCTCTGCCAGCATTTGTGTCAGTGGTTCCTGAACCAGCAGCATCAGTGTTAGTCACGGACTCTTAGGAAATGCATATTCTGGACTCTACCCCAAACACACTGAGTAATGCACAAGGGAGAGTTAATTTTCTTTACTCATATGACACCTAGTAGGTAGACTACATTCAACTGGAACTGGAATTGGTTAGACAGCTATTAGTTCCCATGTGGGTGCTGGGAGTCAAACCTGGGTTCTCTGCAAGAACAGTGCTTTTAACCACGGAGCCATTTCACCAGCCCCTGCCAAAGACAAATTTTAATAGAGGAAACTTGTAGAGCAGAGAGTGGAGATGGTGGAGGGGTCTGAATGTGATATAAATACATTGTATGAAGTTCTTGAATAATAAAAATGTTTTTTTAAATGTCAGGGGCCCCAGCCAATTGTTTTTATCAAGACACTGTATAAGATGATGTACTTTGAAGCTTGGGAATGCTAGTCTACCAGTATATGTAAAAATATAAGTAAATTTAAATATGTATGTCCACACACAAACACACAAATACAGAGAACTAAATGATATATTACTTAAAACAGGTTAGATCCCCATTTAGACTACAAATTGTGATAACATTTTATTAGTAATTTTATTAGTATTATTATGGTTTTCCTAGCACATACAACACCTTTAAACAGTATTTTACACACATTTTATGCACAATGCAAGTTTAGGTCAACTGCCTCATGATCTCATCTTTACTCATTATTCCATTTAATCATCCAACCAAAATATTAATGAGTCAGTTGTACACACAAAGCTCACTGTCATCAACTCCACAGGTTATGCTTTTAAAACCCACCTCAGGGGGCTCCTAGTTATTTCTATAACCACAGGCTAAAACATCCAGAATTTTCTATACCTCCCCAAAGGCACTCTATTCAGTACCTTCTTATTAAAATGTCCTTTAGTGCCTGTCTGGACACCTACTATATATCCTTTAGAAATAGCTTCAGAAAATTTCTCTGACTCCTAACCCTATCAAAGTGAGATGCCTCCTTTTGTGCTTCTGGGGTTCCTTCTACTTATCCTTATCCTGCATCCCCCCACTGAGTTAAAGAAAGCATTTCTACCTATCTGTCTGCTCTGCCACCTTGTAAGCTATTATTTTTTAGGCTTCTCAGAGATAGAGTCCAGTCTGTAATCATAAAAACAGTGTTCAACGTTTGTAGCCTAGAAAAAGAGAAGTGGGTAAAGTTTGGTATTAGGATAATTAAGTTCTCTATGCTTTGGCTTCTGTCCACCAAAATGAATATAGTTTGTGCCAATAATCAATTTACTTCTGAATGCAGTATAATTTACTGTTGCTGGATGAAGGTGTCAGGGGACTCCTGGGGGATTTCTATATCCCTCCTGGTCTTGAGGACTTACCAACGTCAGTTCTCTTGAGCAAGTTAATGCTGGATTTGATATAAGTCCCATGATTTGGATCTGAAATGTCCTTCAAAGGCCATGTGGTAAAGGCTTGGGTACTAGCTGATGGGATTACTGGGAGATGGTGGAACCCTTAGGAGTTGGATCCTAACTGGAGGAAGATCTACCTCTAAAGGCATGCCCCTGAAGGGCAGATCTTGTCGCAATATTCTCCCCGCTCTCATTTTGCTTTCTGCCATCATGAGGTGAGCAGCTCTGCTCCACTGTGCTCTGTCACCATAATGCTCTGCCACACTGGAAGCAGCAGATGAGATAAGCAGGTCATGGGCTGAAACCTTTGATACTATGAGCCACAAGAAATCTTTCTTTCTTTAAACTGATCTATATCAGATATTTTGTCACAGGGATAGAAATCTGACTATCACAGTAAGTATGAGAACATACTTAGTTATATTTTCAAGCACAGCAGCAGACCCCATAAGGGCAGCATCCTTGAATGCCAGCCCAATGGACCCCTTTAAAATTAGCCACACTACAACACATTCCTCCTCTCTAACTGTAGGTTGGGAACTGTTACACCTCACCTCTCTCCCCTGCCCTTCCTAGACTCCAGTGACCTATTCTCAGATGACTCCACAACTTAACCACATGTGAATGATACTCCATAGAGTAGAGGGACACTAGTCTACAAAATTTTATTATATATCTAAAAATGATACTAATTACCCTGATTTGTTGTACGGATTGAATAATCACACTATACTCTTTAAATATATAACATTAAATGTCAATTAAAATAACAATAAAAGTAGACTGAGGAGATAACTCAGTGGGTAAAGTGTTTGCTATATGTGTTGGATAGCTTCAGTTGTCAACTTGACACATCTGGGTAGAGGGAACATCAAGTGAGGAATTTCCTCCATCAGACTGGCCTGTGGCCATGTTTGTGAAGCATTTTCTTAATTTCTAATTGATGTAAGAGGGCCCAGCCCATTGTGAGTGGTGTCACTCCTGTAGGTAGCCTTAGGTTATATAAGAAAACAAGCTAAGTACAGGCTAGGAGATGCAAGATAAACATTGCTCCTCCTGGTCTGTGCTCCAGTTCCTGCCTGGAAGTTCCTGCCCTGAGTTCCTGCCTCAGCTTCCCTTGATAATGGACTGTGAGGTGTAAGCCAAATAAATCCTTTCCTCCCCAAGTTGGTTTTGGTCAGAGTGTTTTATCACAACAATAGAAAGCTGATAGAACATTACAAGCATGAGGACCTGAGTTTGGATCCCAGCAGCCACATAAGCAAACTCAAGCAGACAAGAACCCAGCATAGAACTGGGGAAATGGGCAGCAGGCCCAAATCATAGGTGAAGAACTATTGGCAGCTGATCCCTGCTAGGTGAGGGAGAGTTGACCTTTTTTAAGAGAGAGACTCTGGATAGGCTGAGTAAACGCCAGTGGATGAACTTGCACTGTGGGACATCTGGATATAGTAGCTTGACTTGATAGCCTAAATATATATGACAGAATGCATGAATCTGGGGGGGTTGGTAAGGGGGACTGGGGGTATAAAGATGATTAGGGTGTTTTGCATGAAATACACAAAAGTTCAATAATAAAAGCCAAGCACAGAAGAATACATTTACAGATCCAGCAATGGGGATGGGAGGGACAGAGATAGGAGGATTCCAGAGGTTCACTTCCAGTCTGTCTAGCCAAAACTGCAAACTAGTAAAATAATATAGTAAGACCACAGATCAAAATGGGGGTGAGGCAGATGAGCAGCCATCAGGCTCCAGAAAAGCAAAGGTATTTTTGAAGAACTGATGATACATGCCAACACATCAGGACAGGCAGAGATTAAACAACAAACAGATGAACACATCCACGTAGAGAGTTACCTTCCAGACCATCAAGCCGACGTATCACCGCTGAAGATGGGGAATAAGGTGTTCAGAATGCCACCAGATGGTAGCAACTTGTTTTCCTACAAGAGGAAGACATTCCAAAAATCACTGCGGCCTGTAGGAGGAATATCTGCTCTTCTTCACTATTCTGGCATGCTGCCTGACAGGACAATGGGCTACAAAGCAGTCAACCCCCCGGCAAAGTCTTGTTTGCACTGGCCGCAAAATTTTGTGAGCCATGCCAGGAAATACCATGGATTATGGGGCTGCCTAGTGGTTCATTAGCAGCAGGCCATCCCTATGGGAAGACTGCTTAAACATCTGGAGGTATCAGTTTGCTTAGTTCTGATTCCTAAATGTCTGAAGGTTCAAGATTTAACATTCTTCTTCATTTAAGAGACTGCTTATTTTAAAGAAATGAAAGAGATCTTATGCACATATTCATAAATAAATAAAACATCCCTCTGTTGATAGGGGAATATTAAAATGAGTACCTCAAATATGAAAATGTTCATCCTATCAAAAGCAATCTTCAGATTCAATGCAATCCTAATCAAGATTCCAGGCATACTTTTTACAAAAGAAATATAAAAAAAAAAATCAATCTTAAAATTTACAGGGAAGCACAAAAGACCAAGAACAGTAAGCAAAAAGAATACTTCATGAGGTATTACCATACCTAATTTCCAGTTGTTCTACAGAGACATAGTAATAAAATCTGTATGGTGCCATTACAAAAATAAAGACAGAGATCAATGTATAGGGCTGATTTCCAAGTCAGACAGATGCCATCTTCCTGAGCTTGCCAAAGATCCTCATAACTGGTCTTGTTGACTGTTCACACTCTCACACAGAAGGAGGGGCAGGGAGAGTCATGGGACCCTCACCTGAATATCTTGTCACAACTCCCAACCTAGGATCAACAATTTGGCTCTGTTTGCACATGCCCTGGGGGAAGGACTAGAGTCAATAGGCTGAGGAAGACTAGGGGAGGGTCTCTCACCATTTTATGTGGCTATAGGGAAGACATTATCCATGCTTGGGTGAAGACTTTCCAGTATGGCCTTAGGTGAAGAACACCCATACTCCCATATAAGTAATCCCTCACTCACTGCTCAATAAGTAAGCTCTACAAACTCAATGATTTTCCGGAGTACACTTTGGTGGAATTGTACCTTGGCTTGTTGTTGGGACCAAAGGAGGAGAGATGGATGTTTTTCATAGCTGCCCTCAAGAAACATTTTACTACAAAAATAATTCATATAAATAAAATGAAGACAATAATACAGGAAATATAAGGCAAAACGTTATAAGAGATAGAAAACAAGTAACACAATGGGAGATGTCCCACTTTATCAGTAATTACTGTAAAGGTAAGTGACTCAAACTTTCCAATCAAAACAGATTAACAGAATAGCTGAAAAAGAAACTATTGAGTCCAACTATATGCTGTCTATAAGAGTCTCATTTTAGATTCAAAGGCATGAATAAGAGTTGAAAGTGAAAAAGACAGAAAAGATGTTCCATGAAAATAGTAATCCAAAGGAACTTTTCTAATGTCAGACAAAAAAAAAAAAAAAAAAAACTTTAAACAAAAAATTACAAGAGACAAAGGAGGATATTACATATATACAAAAAGTTTAATACAGGAGAAAATACAACAACCATTAATACTTAAATACCCAGAAACAAACTGTGAAAGTATATGATGAAAAAATTGACAGAATCAAAGGGAGAAATAGTTCCATAATTGGACGCTGCAATACCTATGCTCCACAATGGATAGGAAACCCTGGCAGAGGGTAAGTGAAGAAAACAAAGGACTTGAGCATAACACAGCATAGCACAACTAGTTCTGCCAGATGTACAGAATTCGATCCCAAAACAAAATAATTTACATTTTTTTCTTCAAGTGCAGATGAAAACTTTTCAGGATGGACCATTTATTCAAATATAATTTAAGCTTTAATAGATTTATAAAGGAGCTTCTCTTACCACAACAGGATGATGTTGAAAGTTAACAGAAAGAAGACTAGAAATTCACAGACTTGCAGAAATTAAAGAGCATACGCTTAAATAATCAAAGGATATAAGAGAAATCAGAAAATAACAGAAGCAAATGAAGAAAGTATTTGAAACATATGGAAGAAGTACAGTTGTGCTAAGAGGCAAACATGTGGCCAAAACACACTGGAAAGCCATAAAGATGGCAATAACCCAACTGTACAACTGTAGGAACTAGAAAAAGGACACGTCACAACTAGGGGAAGGAATATTTAATATTAAAGCAGAAATAGATGAAATAGTGATTAAGGATAGAAAAAAATCAAAACAAAAAGTGTTTCTTCTAAGAAATTATTAATAACAACAAACAAACCTTAGCTAGATTAAGTAAACCAAACAATGCCACCTCAGATTACTAAAATGGGGACATTCTTGGTGATTTTAGAGTTCTATGAACAATCAGATGGATAGGTCTATAGTTAGGAAGGAGATTGAATCCGTAGTCAAAAAAGTTTCCCTTAAAAAACCCTGTAATTTAATACAATCTCCATCAAAATCCCAACTGCATTTTTTGAAAAATATTTTTAAATTTCTAATTTTAAAATTTATGAGAAAGGACTCTAGATAGCCAAAATTAATCTTGAATAAAAATGCCATTAAAGGACTCATATTTCCAGATTTTTCAACTTAACCCAATGGTATATTAATAAAAATATAAGATACTGAAAAAAGACAGAAATATAGGCCAACAAAATAGATAGTCCAGAAATAAACCTTCACAGTGATGGTAAAACTGTCTTGACCAGCATACTACAATCTTTCAAAGGGAAAAAGAAAGTGATTTTAACAAAAGGCATTAGGAAAACTAGATATCCCTACCCAAAAGAATGGAGCTGAACCTTTCTTCAACATCACATACAGAAATTAGTTGAGACTGGATCAAAGATTTGAATGTTCCCTGAGCATATGACCAAAGGACTCTATATCCCATAAACAGTGATAGGTGCCTAGCCATGCTGCCCTATTCACAATAACAAGGAAATAGAGAAATAGAATCAGCCTAGATGGCCATTAACTGATAAATGGTAAGTAAAAATGTAGACATATACAATAGAATTTTACTCAGCTATGAAGAAAAATGAAATTACTAAGTTTGCAGGAGAAATAATGGAACTGGATAAAAATTATACTAAGTTATACTAAGTAAGGTAACCCAGGCCTGGAAAGACAAACATCTTACCGTGTTTCTCATACGTGGATCCTGAACTCAGATTTTTAGATAGCTAAAGTTGGAATGAGATGTCAGTAGTGTAGCTGACAGGTAGCAAGAAACGAACCATGAGAGACGGTAGAGGCTGGAGCAGAGACAGAAGTCTGAAGTGTGGTACACTTGTCATATGAGAGAAGGGGGTGACTAGAAGAAGACAAATTTAAAGGGGTATGGAGGCAGGATGATAAGGGAAAGGTGGGGATGTGGGGGAGGCTCAACTAAAACTAAAGATATACGAAAAATCCATATAAAACCTCTTACTTTTTAAGCTTAATAAAAAATGCTTTGTTTTTTAAAGGAACATGAATGGAAGTCCTCTGAATGGGTGGGTGGTCAACACTGATCCCAGAATTCATAGATTTTCCTTTATAAAGATTTACTTTGGGGCTGGAGAGATGGCTCAGTGGTTAAGTGCACTGGCTGCTCTCACAGAGGATCCTGGTTAGACTCCCAGCACCCACATGGCAGAGAACAACCATCTGCAATTCTAGTTCCAGGGGAATCCAATCCCTTCTTCTGATTTCTATGGGCATCACACATGTGGTACGCTTAAACACATGAAGGCAAAACTCTCATACACATAAGATAAACTTTTGTAAAACATTGAAAAAGTTTTTTCATAACTCAGGTTACTCTAAGTGCATGGACTTAAATATGGGTCCTCAGTTCTACACCACTGATCAATGTTTCTGTTTTTGAAACGCCAGTACCATAATGTTTTTATTACTATCACTCTGTAATATTTGAAATCAGGGAATGCCTCCAGCATTTCTTTTATTGTTCAAGATTCAGGATTGTTTGGCTATCCTAGTGTGTGTGTGTGTGTGTGTGTGTGTGTGTGTGTGTGTGTGTGTGTACACACACACATGTGTGGTTTCATATGAAATTTGAGATTACTTTTTCAATTTCTGTGAAGAATAGTGTGGGAATTTTAATGGGGATTGTATTGAATCTGTAGATTGCTTTTGGTAGGATGCTTATTTTCACAGTAATAATCTTACCAATCCATGAGAATGGGAGGTCTTTCCATCTTCTGGTATCTTCTTTAATTTCTATCTTCAATGTCTTAAAGTTTTTGTTATACAAATCTTTCACAATCTTGCTTAGATTTATTCCAAGACTTTTTAGGCTACTGCGAATGGGATCATTTCCCTGATTTCTTTCTCAGTATATTTGTTGATGGTATACAGGAAGGCTACTTCTCTGTGTTAATTTTATAGTCTGCTATTTTGTTGAATGCATTTATCAGCTCTAGAAGTTTTGTGGTAGAATCTTTAGTGTTTTTTATGTATAGAATCTATCAGCTGTAGGGATACTATGACTTCTTTCTTACCTATTTGTATCCCTTTTATCGATGATATAAATAATTTTATCAGGGATAAAAATAATTTGTCTTATTTCACTAAGACTTCACGTACTGAATTGAACTGATATGGAGGGAATAAACATCCTTGACTTGTTCCTGATTTTAATGGGAATACTTTGAGTTTTTCCTCTGTGTAGTATGATGCTGGCAGTGGGCTTGTATTCTGTAACAGGGGAACATAGCTGGCCTTACCGGACACCATAGGCTAGCAAAGAAAACCTCTATGCCAGAAATTGAGTCTCCCTTTCAAAGCTGGCCTGCAAGGCATTTTGTATACATGATGTAGTAACATACATGCAGGCAAAACACACACATAAAATAAAAATAAACAAATCAAAAAATTTTTAATATATAAAAAGTAAGGAAGAGAAAAATCATATAACAGCCTGGGCCTAAAAATATAAAGACTCCAGTTAAGGAGTTTAAACACAGAAAGTACTCTGTAGGGTGGAAAAAGACACTCCCAGAAGTCACAAAGTTATTAAATGTAAGTCCCAAGGCCTAGAGTGGGTTGCCTTCCTACAGCTGTTAGTGAAAGAAACTCCTGAGATCTCCAAAATAACATAGGCTATTACCACTGTTGTTGGCTGCATGTCAAAATTAGATGGTAAGGCCCTGGTCCTGAAAACACCACACATTTTAGTTTCCAGAAAATCAGGCTGGGGTTGAGTTGGAAGTTTCCTTCATACTGGCTAGCTTTCCTATTGCTGGGAGGCACTATGCAAGCTGCCAGGAGGAGAATTGTCTCTAAGAGTCCTGCTTGGTTATGGACCCTGTGTGCTATACTACAACATCAGACAAGATGTGCCCACAGGTGCAATAGTGGCAGGACTGTTAGGGGTATCACCACCTGCTTTCACATTGGACTTAAAGCCTACACTACAGTAAGAAATCTATGTTTATTACCAAAAGTTGGGACAAACACCTATGGCTAGGAGGTCATTAGCCCTAGTGAGGAAGCTCCTGCTGTTGTTTTGCTAAATGTATATGCTGGGCTTGTCAATTTGTCTTCTTAACATTTACATATATGTGCTATATTATTGCTACTATTCCTCTTAGTCAGGAAAGCTTTAGTTTTTCAGTGGTCTGTGTCCACCATGGAGATGTATAACTGGTCAAAATGCTGAGAATTAGTGGATGTTTCTGTGGCTTAGGGGCCAAGGTAATAGTAAATAATCTCATATCTGTATCATCCCCTGCAAATCTCAAGGACCATCATAAAGAGGAGGCAGAAAGAATGCAAGAGCTGGAGGAAGAAGTAGAATGTGTAGAATTGTTCTCAGGACATAGGACGGCTGTTGACCTCTCAAAATCTGAGAAATTATGATTTTTTTCACATGAGCTCTCATAAGAGTAGGCCCAATAATATTTCCTTGTGAAAAGAGTTGGGATTCAGAGGTTCATGAGGGAGCTCATTGAGCAGTACAAGAGAGGTGAGTAGGGAGCTCATGACACAGCACAAAGGTCCCACTCCTACCTGTCTATAAATGGGTAATAATTGCTGAGGAGTGGGCTCTTCTTCAGTGATACAGCTTCCCATAAGCTGCCAAAACTCCTATAGGAAACTCCTCCCTATGCCCCCATAAGTAACTCCAATTAAAATCATTAGTTTCACCACACTGGACTTGGGTAGAATCATGGTTTTCCTGTCATTGTGGCTTCGATCTGTTATAGGTGTCCTATTGGGTAATAGGATATTTGTCCAACTCTCCTTAGGAAATGACATATAATAATAGTTAAGATGACAAATTTTTCTATTTATGTTTTACTCTAGTAAAAAAAAAAGAAAAGATTGATGGAAATCTCAATTGGAAATGTGAATGTAATATTAGAGAATTGAGGAAAAATTGAATACAATTGGCAGCTTTATAATAATGAAATTGCTCATCCATGATCTGGCTATATCTACTGGGATTTATTTTTATTCCTCTTTTATTCCTTTGTTACAGCACAGCTTAGAGTTTCTCTTCTAAAAGATAAAAGCATATGTCAGTGTATACATCACATACACATACACACAAATGTTCTAAAATCAATGAACAAGGGCTTCTTAGCACAACAGGCACTGGATGTTATGTGTCTAAATTGAAAATATAATGAGTATAACAGTGTGGAATAGGCAAGAGGTCAAAGGAGAGAGGACTGAATATGCAGGGAATGGTGGGCAGAATGTTGTTCTTGTGGGTGATCACAGGCTACATGGGGCATATGAGATGTGAGCAGAGACAAGGGAGTAACTGGAGATCTGGGGAGCAGCACTTTGGGCCTTGAGGACCAGTAAGCCTGGCATGTGGGCAGGAAGAACAGCAGAGCCACTTGGCAGAGTGAACAAGTGGGAATGACAGGAGGGACAGAAAAGAGTGGTGGCCAGATAACTCTCTGTATGAGGGTCAGGTGAATAAAGACGTAAGGCTTGACTCCAGTGAAAGGAAGAGTGGGAGATCTGGCGTGAAGGCGAACTGACCTAAGTTCAAACACAATCACCTACTAGGGAGCTTGACCCCAACTTTTATTGGGAAACAAAACTGTGGCTTCCACCCCAGCAGGGACGTGTCAGCTGTCTGCCAACCACAGCCATTCCATGATAGACTGTGGGAAATTCATGAGTTACAATGTGCATTCCTGCTCCTTCCATAAGAGTATTGAGCAAACAGCCAAATCCTCCTGTCTCCTTAGACTCACTCCATTCTTTCCTCACCATGACAGGGTAACACAATCCTAATCCAGCTCTTCAGTTCATGGCTAAGCAAAGCTCAGGGTCAAAAACTCCCTGAAACTGTAGCCAGTTTCCACTCCCGGGGCAGTGATGACCCGCAGACAAGGTTTGAGGTCTGGGGTTTCATCTAAACGGAAAAGTACAACAAGCTTTCACTGTCCTGACCTTAGTGGACCATATCACCCTGTTTGTCTCCCACACAGCCCTGACAGCATTCTGAGAAGAGATAATGTCATGCTTCTCTGATATTGTGACAAGTGAATAGCACTTCACATTAAAGTCAGAAGACTACCCCCTAACACCCAGACTCTAAGCACAGGACAATACAGTGACCAGCCTGAATCCCCTCACTCACAATCACATTCCAGCAGCTAATAAAAACATCACATTCACAGAGCAGGCTGGACCTCTTATTTAACCAGCAATGGTATGAGGAGGATATGGTAGATTTCTTGGGAAGAGGACTCTAAGGGGAGGGTGGCTCTCCGGGTTCTGCCCAGGGAGCACTGCCACAGAGGGAGCAAACTGGCTGTCACATAACTCCAATTGTAAAAGAGGACAAGAGCATTATTTCATGAAACCTGGGCCCTGGCCCAACGATAGAAATACAGAGTAACGGTTCTCCCAAACAACATGGCTAAATGACAGCCAGTCCTTTCTGAATCTTAAAGTCATTCCAGATGAAAAAACAGACTGCCAGGAAAAATAGCTCCATGGCCATCCTGGGATTTATGAGTAATCGTGGTGCTAAGTTACTGTTATTCTAATGACTATATCAACATTATTCTAATTATTAATATTCATAAACCAGAGAAAGAGCATAGTGCCCGTCATTCTGTGAAATTCTGTTTGCCACATTCAGAAAAATAAAAAGAACTTTTCTACTAGGCTCCATGTTTAGGGCATTTTTTTAAAAAACGATTCCTTTGCTTTATCACTTGTGATTTTCTTTCGGATTAACATCTTTTGAAAGAGGAAATAAGTGTATCAAAGAGGGAAAGATTCTCCATTCTTTCTTTCATTTCCCATTTAATCACTGAATATGTTTAGTAGTTATTGAGTATTAGATATTAGCAAAGCACTCCAGTTTATAGTTAAAGAAATATAGTTTTTTATATACATGCACTATATGAGTGTATTCATTATGTGGCTGTCATCAAATAATGTAAACACTGGTAAGAAAAAAAAGGAACAAAATAATTTAGCATCTCTAAATGCCACCACTCAGAGACCTTCACCGCTGATTTGGGGTGGGGAAGCACTATTCAGCTTTCTGTTGCTGTAACAAAATCACTGAGATAATCAACTTAAGAAGAGGAAAGGCTGATTGGCTTACATTTCAATTCATAACTTACAGTCCACATAGTTTTGAGGCCTATGGTGGCACAGTTCATTTCAGTGGAAGCGTAAGTCTAAGCAAACAGCTAAGGAGTAAAGAGAGAAAGAGGAAGAGGAAGGAGAATAAAGAAGGGAAGAAGCAGACAGAGGAGGGAGGGGGAGAGAACCAAGTATCCTTCATGGGCATGTGCCCAACGACTCAGAATTTCCTCTCTGGTCCCACTTCTTAATGACCCCACACCCACTAGTGACACACTGCCAGCCTTTGGGAGGGTACTTTAAAGCCTATCTATGGCAGGGAAACGATATTCATTGTCTTTGTTCAGATGAATATTAACAGTTCTTCTTTCTCCTTTTCATTGAGATAATCCATACTCCAAAAGAACATTCATTTTTAAAAGTTACGTTACTGAGCTTTAGTGTACATGCGAGATGCCTTTATATTCCCACATTTTCTGCTGCTCTGCAATGCATCAGCTGAGACAACTCTAAAGCCCTCCCACACTCATCCTTTGTTCTCAGTCCTACAACTGTCTAGCTTCTGACATATCACCCTGCCTCTGGGTCATGCCAATCTGGTCTCTACTTCTCTCGCTTCAGCTCACAACGACCTGCTTCCACGCCGCCAGCAGTGTTGTATTCACTCACAGGTCTGGCTTATCCCTTGATGACTCTTTGTTCATGGTCCTCCATTGTATCCACTCACTGACCAAACCCACCTGCCTCGCTGACACTGTGTCCCTCGAACCTAATCGCCCTCTTGCTACTCAATATGCCAGGCCTTGAATTCACTCTGCTGCCCCTTCCACCTGCAACCTTCACTGTTCTTTCAACTTCTTTTTCCTTTACTTCCTTCACTGATGTCCCAAGACACCTTTCTAATTCAACCACTCACCCTGGAGCCACCTATCTCCACTGCAACATTACACAAACATTTGATTCAACATTCATCTTCCTACCAGGCTGCAGATCCTAGAAAGCATAGATGAAACTTTCCAGGTTTGCAGAAATAGCATTCTACAAGCTATGTGGCATACAGAATATATTACATACACATTTGCTGAAGGCAGCCCTTAAAACCCCAGCACATAGCAGAAATGATGAAATTATTGCTCTCATTTTACACACAGAGAAATTAAAGCGCAGGTGATGAGAAGGCTTGAGTGACAGTTGAGATTTATACCAACTCTGTCTAGGTCGACATGTTTTTTCAAGACAAGAACCTTATAGCCTCACTTTTTTCCAGACTTTGTGTGGCTTTTGAGTAAGTCATTCTACTGAAAGCTAAAAACTAAAGAGATGGGAATCACAGTAACACTTTTGCCAACTTGCACGGAGTGATTTATGCAGTGACACTCATAGTCTACTGGGGTTAATGCTAATAAACATTCTATTAGATGAGGCCCTCTTTGCCTCTGTCTCCCCTAGCAACAGCACACCTTTTGCTTGCTGAATCCAACCCCTCAATTTCTAATGACATGTGAAGCTTAGCCTTCTACATCCCTTTTGGCACTGAGACCTTATCTCTTAGGGCCAGTGAAACACAAGGACTGAACATGACCCCTCCAGGATCCACTGACCTGAGCACTCTGTAGCTCTCCTGGGACAGGAACCAGAGCTGCTATCTTCCAAGAATGAACAGAAGTCCTTTGACAAGAAGTCTCATCCTGTGTGTCTCTCCTTGGAAAGCTATTTTTAGTTCTTAACATGTGTCTCTCTACCCAAACAATACCAGGAACTGCCTGAATTCATAACTCCAACATGTTCCAACTACAACAAAATACATTATATCATGTGAAAAGAGATCCAATCAATTAAGGACCCACAAAGTCAGTTATAAAAATAGAATCTTTATCAGTCGTGCCAGTGTCTACAGAAGGTTGCTGAGCACCAGCGGCCTCTTGGCCATGCCAACAAGAAAAGCAGAGGTCAAACTTTTGACTTATGTTAGACAGCTGGACCAACTGAGACACTGTAGAAACAATTATCAGTGTAATACAACTTCCACATGGAAAACCAAAATGCTGCCTTTTAACACTTGTGACAAATATGGATGAGAGAGAGAGAGAAAGAGGGAGAGAGAGAGAGATTACTAATCTGCTTAAGCATCTCTGTGAGCATATCTGGCTCTGCTTGGTTTCAAAACAAACCTCTTGCCAGAACTCTCAAAGAATCCTATTATAGAAAAAGAAAAATCCTGTGAAGGGTGAAGTAAGCGGGAAGATATCTCCCAGCTCTGAACAGCTGTTTATAAACCATTCTCATCCAAACGAATCCCGTATAGGAAAACCAAAGCACCCAGCCCCAAAATGGGCTGTGGAGAATTGAAAAGGGTAAATCATAACCTCAATCAGAGGCTGAGTAGCTTTTGTCTGAAATGCCTGGGCCCAGAAGCAGCACTGTACACTACAGAGCCTTTCAGGTTTTGGAATATTTGCTTGTATATACTGAGATTTCGGGGGAGAGGAACCAAGTCTAAGCACAAAATTGAAATGTTTTGCATATGCCTTACATACAATCTGGTGGTGATCTCACACAGTATTTTTAGTGCACTTGCATGTTGTGGCCTGTCATGTGAGGGCAGATGTGCAATTTTCCCAGAGTGGCATCATGTTTATGTTGCTACTCAAAAGCTTTACGTTTTGGGAACATTTCAGACTTGGGATTTTTATATTAGAGATGGATAACCTGTAAAGGTCCAATTCTATCTCTGTGGGCTGTAGAAAAAGGGGAAGGGAAAGACTATGGTCAGAACAGGCTAGGAGTAAGAAAATGAATTGGGAGGCCTCTGTCTGTGGGGGCGGTGAGGAGCAGCTTCCCTGGAGGGAGGTATGTGGCATAAAGATTCCTTATCAAGGATGTAGTGTTACACATTCTGACTGTCCATCTCTGGAAATACATTCATTGCATATAAACTGGGAGCCAGTTGGGTGGGGAAATGCAGCTGCTGGTATGACATGCAACTGTCAGAGCAGGGAAAACCCTGAGAGGACAGAGCCCATGCCCCTGTGCATGCTGGGAGGCCAAGTCAGACAGGCTTCTCCGGAGGGGCCAGAGCAGCAGAGCATCACACACACACACACACACACACACACACACACACACACACACGAAACACTGATCATACCTGTTGACAGAAAACTGTCACGCAAAGAGGCTAGTAGTCTCCAAAGATCATGCAGCACCAAAGCACAGAGGCAGGGCCAGGCCCATTTCAATGAAGAAGTAGAATCAAGGGCCCTGCTGGAGAAAGGTTTTTGACTGAAATAGGAAAGGAAAAGTTAAAGATGGGCATAGCGTAAGACGAAGAGGAGACAAGCAGGAATTCCACGGAGAGGTGAACTCTGGCATAGAAATGAGAAATGAGTGACAGAAGAGAGGCTGAGTGGAGCAGTCAGCCACAAGTCAGCACAGAGAAGGGTGACTGCAGTTGAAGGTAGTCAAAGCATGGGGTATGGCTGCAGGTGTGAACTGTTACTGTGGAACTGCAGTTTCTGGGAATCCCAGAGGCAAGGCACTGAGAAGACCAGTGGGAGGTGGGCTGGGCACAGGATCTACTGAAGAAGAAATGTTGAATCTAAATATTTTCATTTCTCCACAGTCTATTGAATTAATAAGCAATTGGTCCATAATACACAATGCTGGGGGTAGGGAGATGGCTCAGCAGTTAGGAGCACTGGTCGCTCTTCCAGAGGACCTGGGTTTGATTTCTGGCATTCACATGACAACTAACAACTGGCCTTAACTCCAGTTCCAGGGGATCCAACACCCTCTTCACTCCTCTGTGAACACTGCGTGACATGAGGGTACTTACTCATACAGATGAAATAAAAATAAAATATTTAAAGAATATACAGTGCATTATCTTATAGTAGACCCCCACAATGTGAAATCATTATATGCCAATCAAAAATAAAATTAAACAATGATTTACATGCTTAGGTGTATTTCTCACTGGTATCCTGGACAGAGTCAGAAACTATAGTGAAGACTGGTGTCTCATTTAAAAAGAATCTCCTTGTGGTCATCCAGCTCATCAGTTACTCACATGAACTCACAGCAATGATGACAGCATACACATGTCCTATGCAAGCTCAAAGCAGACAAAATTCCAGCATAGACATGGGGAAGTGAGTAAGAAATCCCAGCCCAACCTATGGAACTATTGGCAATTGATAGCTTCTGGGAGAGGGAAGACAGTGTCTTACAAGATTGGGACTCTTGGTGAGTACAGTGAACAGATCCACACTGAAGGACATTGGGGGAAAACAAATCATATTCTATAGGCATATATATATATATATATATGTATATATATATACATATATATGTGTGTGTGTGTATGTGAGAGAGAGAGAGAGAGAGAGATGTGGGAAGGGGGGAGCAAATCTAAATGTCATCAAACTATATGGTATGAAAATCACAAAAATTCAGTTAAAATACAAAAAAAAACCCTCTCCTCTCTTCTATAGGTATATTTGCTATAGTTTACCCCCTTTGAAATTGCTTTGAAACTTAACCCCTTAAATGACATATTAAGAGATGGCATCAAGCAGGACCTTTAACAGGTAGTTAAAGCTCTGTCCCCGTTAACAGATCAACCCACTCATGTGATGAGTGGATTCACAGGCAAATGAGCTATCTTGAGAGTGGATCTACTATAAATACCAGCTAGGCTACTCTGTGTGGTTATTCTTTGTTCCCTGTCTCAAGACTCAGGCAGCAAGTAGGCCTTCACCACACATAGTCCCTTAACCTTGGGCCAGAGCTGTGAACCTCTTTTCTTTACAAATTTCCCACTCTGTGGTAAAAACCAGACTAAGCCACAGTTGAGTCACTTTAATTCTGAATGCCTCCTACTGATTTTATTTCTGTGGATCATAGACTATAAGGAGATGCTTCAAACAAAAAGCATTTGCATCAGCACTGTTGCTCTTTGCAGGAAGTCAACGGGTAACGGTGTCTGTTTTCTCTGCCAAGCAAAGAAGCCTTCTGAATCTTTTTAATCCCACCATTACGCAGAGTTTACATTTAGAAACTTTACCAAGTCAGTTCAGGACTCATGTAAGTCATTAGGCCCTGTGGTGTTACTCCAGTAGCAGGTACACACGTGCTGCCCCTGGTCTCTTGAAAGACTCAGTGTGCTTTGGCAAAGAAAACAAAACACGTATTTGCGTAGGAAACATTGTTCTAGTAGAACTAGCACAGTGCGTTCTTGACAAAGTGTTTATGTTATTCAGTGGAGTATGGAGAATGAAAACATTTGGATTCAATATTTCTTCTATTATTTTAGAAGATATAAAATTAATGCTAGACTTACTTCTGTTGACAGCAGTCATATGTTGCTTGGCAACACTAAGTGTTTCTTGAGTTGAACTGCAAACTACTCAAGCAGCTACTGATTTTAAACCAATGAAGCTTCTCAAGAGTTTGAATATGATGCCTGTCACACAGCCAAAAATTACATTTGTATGGGGCATCTGTTGGCGTGGTGTCCTGGTACAGAGCAGGCATGGTACTAGGCACCAGGGAGGCAATGGTTGACAAGTAGGTATTTTCCACACAAGCTACATTTCTTGGGGGGGGGGTCTTTTATTAAGCCTTTAGTATTTAATTTTAATGGACTAATGCACTCATTGTAGTGCTAGAAACAAATCAGGATCTTGTGCATTCTTAGCCAAGTACTCTATGACTGAGCTATACCTGCTATTTTTTTTTAATTCCTTCACACAGGATAAATCCCCCTGGCACAGTTTAAAGGGATGAAAGGAAAGAACCACTGTGATGAGCAGGAGTGTGAGTTTGTGTCAACAAGGTAGCTTCGTTTCATTTCTTTTCTCCTTTTCTGACCATTGAGTAGGGAGAAATTTCAACTCCTATGAAAGGTGCTAAAAGGTAACCAAACACTTTAGTTTTGGACCCTGTCTCTAACCCATTCATCTCTCTTCCTTCATTGGACAAGGCACTAACATGAATGGGAATACCTGCAGCCAATTCTAGGCAACCTTGTATTAACAGATGTCACTGAATAAGGAAATGAACACATCTAGATCTTCTCAGCATGTCTGCAAATACAGGGAACCTTTTGCATCTTTGGTTGACTATTCTATTCTTATCATCATCAAAAACCATTCACATGTCCAGCAAGAAGGACATGAGGTAGTGGGCCGATAAAGACAAATCCCCTTGTTAAAGTCTAAACCCCAATGGAAAGTCTCCCATGGTTTCCATCCACCCAAAGGCTCCAATCTTTAATATTCAAGACATGAGCCCCTTCTCGCTCCATAAAGTGTCAAATGCTCCCTGGAATACATAGCTCCTACTCAGGAGAATAGGCTCAATCCAAAGGCTGCTTAGGTGCTTAATACTTATTCCTATTTGCACTACATTTTATATCTTCTAGCTTACAAAGAGGATCAATTACATGTCTCCATTCTCAAAAGTCAGTGGGAAATGAAGTTTGGAGAAATGGAGAGAGTAAGTGTGTTGCAGAATGGAGATTTGAACTCAGGTCGTAAGTCCTGTGTTCCTTCCACATCCCAGCATTAGACTGAAATTTATACAGAACTTAGTTTCATTATTATATATATATATATATAGATAGATAGATAGATAGATATAGATATAGATATAGATATAGATATAATCTCATATGGTTTAATTTATGGAAAATCAACCTATAGTTGATCCTTGGTATCCACAGGGGCATCAAATCCATGCATTCTCAAGACACTCATAGACTGGCATAGTATCTGCACAGAACCTATGCATATACTTCCAAATATTTTAAATCATCTCTAGATTACCTATAATACCTAAGATAATGTGAACATTATGTTAATGGTTGTTCTAGGGAATTATTTATGGAGTACCGTAACAAGACTGTTTTTTGTTTACATGTTCAATGCAGGCATAATTTTTCATTTTGCTTTTGGTATGAGGATGGATGAATTTGTGGTTATAGAATTCATGGATGTAGAGAATTGACTGTACATACAATTTATTGTATAAAATAAATTTTCATATCAAAGTTTTTTGTTGCTTGGATTTTTGTACATGTATGTATATGTGGTGTGTATGTATGTTTGCATTTGTGGGAGTGTACATATGTGAGTGGGTGACTGTATATGCATACATGCGTGCGGAGGCCCAAGGTTGAAACTGAGTGTCTTCCTCTAACACTCTCCATTTTATATATGGAGGCAGGACTCTCACTGAGCACAGAGCTTGCAGCTGTGGCTAGTCTGGCTAACCAGTTTGCTCTAGAGATCCTACCTTCACCTCTTGTACTGTGATAACAGGGGCCATCATGTTCACTTGGTTTTTATGTAAATTCAAGGAGTGTGAACTCTGCTTCTCATTTTTGCTGAGCCATCCAGTCCCACAGTCTTTTTAAACCAACCTACGTATAAGCCCTTTACTGCCTAAACTCTTTTATGTGCATCTCAACCTTAACACTCAACCATCCGACACAGAATAAAACCAATGGTCTTATTATTTTATATCAATATTTTTAAGGCATTTTTAAAATATGAGAGTAATCAAAGATATTTTCAGGAATCCATGCCTGACAACTTTTGTCAAATCTATACTAGGATAGTTTTCTTAGGGATCAGTGAGTTATTTCTTAGAGAGGTCACATAAAACACCTATATTATGAACTCTAAAAAGAAGAGGACATGGGGAATTTTATGATCACTGAAATAACATTCCCTTGAGAACTACAGGAAGATGGTGAAATTTAGAATGTGCGAAGTTGTTTGAAGTGCTAACGGATACACCTTGTGATTCAGGCTGCCACTGGAACAGATCCAATGGTGAAGATGAGTGAGGGTCAAGGAGAAAGATCCAGAAAGATACTGCTGTCTGTAGGCTAATTTTCACACTGGTTTCAACATACATCATGATTCAGGGAAAAACACAGACTTGTTTTTGTACTAATTTTGAATATGCAATGCCCACTTTCATTTAAAAATATTACAAATGGAAATTACCTCTGTGGTCCACATTCTCCTGTTCCCACCCACAAAGCCACCCTGCTACCAGTTGTTAAGTGTCTTTCCAGAGATAGACCAGACAGGCACTAACATAAATGCAGGCTAATTTCCTCCTTGCCTTTTTTCACACAAATACTAGTAAACTAGGAACAATTTTATGGAACTTGCTTTCAAAGGAACATTTGACATCTGTATGCAGTGGGCCCATGCATTTTTTGAGCATAATCATAATTTAGCATTCTAGTTATTCCTAAATTGGCACTAGAGCACAAATCAGTGGTGTATAGATTTGAGATCTATAAACATATCTCAGAGAGAAAAATGCCCAGGTAAAGGTTGTATGCACTTAAAACTTTGCTAAATACCGCAACAGTCCCCTTAATGCAATCATATTAGTTCTGAATCTCACAAATAAATGAATGAGATGTCTTTGTTTACCCACACATCATTAACATAACATGCTATTAAATGGTTTTGATTCTTGTCAGAAAAGAAATGCTCTTTTGCTCTGTTAGGGAAGGGCTCTGGCATTTTGTCCCAAGCAGTGTCAATTTCATAATGTGACATGACTTATAAAAGTGGCTTTTATCAAAGTCTTCTCCCAACACACAGGTTCTGCTTTTTCTTGCTCTATCAATTATTTTATATAGCTTTCTTTCATCTTTTAATTTTTGTCAGAATGTTGTTGAGATTACTTCTGCCTCACTTTGATCTCTGCTGCCAGAATGATTTGAATTCAAGAATAGAAGGAATTGTGATGCACACCCAGCCTGTGGGGTATCAGGCCATCAGTAAGTGCCAACTCCTCCCCCCTTCACTTCACACACAGACTTGAGCTCCTTCTTAGCTACCTGGGAACCATGGAGCACTTTTTTCCCTCTTTCTTTTGATTCTTCTCTTTTATTGAAGAGGTGATATCTTTTTACATTTCTTAGTTTTCTTTCTGTGCTTAGAAAAATAATCAAATAAATGTTTTTAAAAGTCTCCCATAATTCCATTAACATTAAGGGAAAAGTAATCTAGTGATTTACCCTTGGTTTCTAAAATAAACAAAACAGGCTTAAGTATACATTCTGCTTTGAATCTTTCCTATTTAAATAATAATAGACACTTGTGAATAGATGCACATCTACAGACCATGATCAAGAGCCTTATGATAACCAGTTTTTTATGTACATTTCTCTTATCTTTGCAAGAACATTTCTTTTTAATATTTTATTTATTATGTTTATTTTATGTGTATGAATATATTCCTTGCATGTGTATAAGTGCACTGAGGTAGTGCAATACCCACAGAGGTCAGGAGAGGGCACTGGATTCCCCTGGAACTGGAGTTAGAGACAGTTTTTAGCTGCCATGTGGATGCTGAGGATTGAACCCAGATCCTCTACAAGAGCAGTCAGTGTTTTTACATGCTTGGCCATCTCTCCAGCCTCAACAAGAAAATTTCTTATGTGTGAATTCTTGGCAAAAAGATATTTATATTGTCAAATTTTCTTTTGAAATATCATTGAACTATCCTGCTTAAATACTGCACCAGTTTGTGAATTTGACTTGAGTGTAAGAGTCTGTCTAGGTTTCCCCACAGTCACCAACACTCCAATACCACCATCTTCCTCGCTCTCTGTCAGCTACAATAGAAAAAATTGTTTCTGTTTTATTTTATCAGTGATGGTGGTAAAAGTACCATAAATTTCATGGGCATGAATGTCCATTTCTCTTAGACCATTTTTACTACTGAATGTGCTTTATTTATGCCTTGAGTGTGTATGTAGGCCATAGGTCAACCTCAGGTGTTATTTCTGTGGAGAAAGATTATATACCTACCTACCTATCATCTACCTACCTATATTTATTTATTTTATTTATTTACTTATATATTTATTGAGACAGAGTCTCACTAAATAGTCCCAGCTGGCCTGGAACTCCCTGTGTCGACCAGGCTAGTCTGCAACTCACAGAAGTCTGCCTATCTCTGCCTCCTGCCACTTGCTTTTTGAGACAAGATCTCTCATTGGTCTGGAGCTTGCCAAGTAGACTATGCTAGCTGGTCAGTACAGCCTAGGAATCTACCTGTTTCTACCTCTCCAGTTCTGGGACTACAAGCAGGCCATATGGCTGAATTTTATTTATGTGCATTTTTAATTGATTTGTAAGAGTTCGTTACCTGAGAGATATGATTAATTTTATCAACTCGACTGTGACACAGGATGCCTAGATATTTCTGGGTTTTGGAAGAGATTAGCATTTGAATCTCTAGATGGGAAAAAATCTGCCTTTCCCAATGTGGAAAGATATCACTAAATCCTCAGAAGAAGTCCTGAGGAGAACAGAGAGCAGTTGAATCAACTCTCACTCCACAATTCAGCCAGGACCATACCTTCTACCATCAAGGCTCATGGTTCTCAAGCCTTCAGAACTTGATCAGCATCTATATCTTTGGCTCTCCAGCTTTTTCAAATACACCACCAGCTTTCACAAGTCTTCAGCATGCTGACAACATATGGTGGGACTTCTTAGTCCATAACTGTGTAGGTAACATCTGAAGAGAAATTTCATTTAATGTATATCCTATTGTTTCTGTTTTCTGGAGAGTTCTGACTCTTAAACTAGGTGTGATAGTTAATATCAGCTATCAACTTTATAAGACTGAGAATCACCTAGGAGACATGTCTCTAGGCATGGCTATGAAACTAGATTAGGTTAATTTAGATAGAAAGACTCCTTGCCCAATGTGAGGGGCACCATTCCATTGGCTTGGTTCCCAGTCTCAATAAAGGAGACAGTGAGCCGAGCACAAGCATTCATTGCTCTCTGCTTCCGGATTATGGATACAGTGTGACCAGATGACACAAGCTCCTGCCACTGTGTAGCCTTGAACTCTTGGTGGTCCTTCTGCCTCAACTTCTCAAATGCTGGATTGCCAGAATGAGTCATCATACCTAGCTTCTCATATCTCTGAAATATTTTTCATTTTTCAAAGATGTTCTGGTAATTTTTATCCATTTATCCTTACAGAAAAATGTGAGAATCATGTGGCAAAGTTCTAAGGCAATTACTACAGGCACTGCAGCTGATATATCATTTAGGTTCCTAGAGAAGACTTTGAGCATCTTCACAGTATTCAAATCCTCACGTCTGCCCCTGTGGCCTTCTCAAATGCTTTCTAGTTTGATTTTTGCATTTCTGTTTGATACTGTTATTTGCTTTCCTCCACCCCCACTGTAAATTTCCAGAAACTAAAGAGGAATACCAGTACTTTTCTCCTCAGCATATTACACCTAATTTCCTTACTTATCGATTCCAAGATTCTGTTAGATCTCTTGGCTTATTAGTAATAGTGATTTATATTCAAATGATTATAATATTTTGGTTCTTCTATTGCAATCTTCATAGCATGTGCCTCTTAACCTGGTGTGCATCATCAAATGTTATTCCCACACTAGGTGTACCCCGAACTCAGCTGGGGACAGCAGTGAGTCCTTTCATCTGACCCGCTTCCATCTCTTTGATTGTGATTATTGGTATGCTATCTAAGGTGCAAGCACTCACATTGTAGTCATGTGTGATGATAAGCAAGGGTTCCCAGAAGAGCCACACAGTAAAAATCACATGAAGGACACTAGAACAGACTGTAAAGGGTGCCCAAAAGATCTGTAAAGAACTCTCTATAGGCAACATAAAGTTCCTGGAGAAGTGAGCAAACTCCAGCCAGCAAGTATATCTTTTCTATTCTCATACACTTTCAGAGCCACTTCTAGACACATACTAAATAGCACCTGCATGCAACCATAGCTGCCCCCGACCTCTTCCTGCCTAATTAGCTGCTTTCTGCAAGGAAACTATTGTGACAGGGTCTATCCAGGCTCATTTGCCTCATTAGCAAGCTTTATTTGTAGCAACAGAGGTTTCCTATATCATCATCAACATTAGAGATATACCTCATGGCTGACAACACCTAGAATGTGTGAACATTTTTCATTTTCTAATAAAAGGAGGCAGAACCAATGGCTGTTGTCAGTTCACAGCAGTAGCTGTCTGGTGTATCAACTTCCTGCCACATGCGTGTTCTAAAACACAGAGTTGAGAAGAAGATTTGAGCCTCAGTTTTCTGTCTCAGTGGCTGTGGGGTGTCTGCTTTCCTATTGCAAATATAGGCATCCCTCAGTAGTCACTGGGGATCCATTCCAGGAACGGGGGCACCAAAGTCTATAAAAAACACAGCACCAGCACAGGCGGCCCACACACCCTGCAGTGCACTGACATCACCTCTAAACTGCCTGGAGCACAGAACAGCAATAAAAGCTGAGGAAATAATTGTTCCATTGTATTGTTTGGGGAAAATGACAAGAAAAATCTGTAAATGTTCATTGCAAACACCTAGAAAAAAAATTTCTGGTATTTTTGGTCTAGATTTAACCGGATCTGTAGATATAAAGCCTGTAGATACAGAGGGTTGAACATGTTTGGACTAGGGCAAAGGGGTAAAGGATGGGGCAAAGAATTCATCTCAGCTTCAGGCAAAACTGTCTGAGTACACATGAATACATGCTTACACACATAGGTATGTGATTGAAGACCTCCACATACTGGCTATCATGTTCATTGGCCAACCCTAAACGCCAAAGAGAATGAGTGGAGAATGAGCTGGTATGCATAACATGACCATGGCAATGAACTAGAAGACATGAAGGAGGGATAAGCCACTGTCTCTCAGAGCTCTGAGCTGTAGGGGACCCCATGAGCACATACTAGGAGCAAGCTGAACAAATGTCCTAAGGCTGATCAGACCCAGACAAGGTACTAACCTAGGTGGTGGCAGGCAGGGAGGAACAAATACTATGATCCTAGCTGAAACTGGAAGCTCCAGGTTCACTGAGAAACCCTGTCTCATAAAGCAAGAGGTAAAAGTGATTGAGGAAGACATCCCAATGACATCCCAACGTCGGCCTCTGTCCTCCACATAGGTAAGCATGCATTCAGATATACACCACACGCACACACACACACACACACACACACACACACACACACATGCACACAAGGACCCTGAGGACCATACAAATAAAGCTTGCCCAAGACCACTAAAGAGTGACTGCAAGCACATGGCATATCACCCAGTGGTCCTGGTTGTTCACCCAATTCTCCTTCCTTGTATTTCACCACACTGCTTATTTAAGGGAAGGAGAAAAGAGTAGAAGAAATTTTTATATGTAATTGTGAGAAATGCATTAGATACAAAGATGCAAAAGACAGATTATCTGGAGTACATGCCAATAATTTTTCCAATATTTAAATCATTATATTTTCCTAGTGATTTCTGACATGATGAGTTAAATCAAAAGGAAAAACAAAGAAAATACAATACTAAGTGTTTAGTGACTCTACCTATTTATCATTTAGAGTATGTGACTAGTTAACATGAATAACCCTGGTGACATGGCCAGAAAAGAACCAGCAGATGCCAGCACCTGTTCACACGTGTACAGTATTCTTCAATACTGAAGTATTAGATAGTGATGTTATTTTTAAGCAAATAACTAAAGAAACCAAAACGGCCTCATATACTACAACCTGAACCCACCCAACTGTGATAAAACATCAATTCAGTGCTAAAAGATAATCACATTTGCCATATACAAATTTTGTTGTCCCCTGTTGAATGGGCATATTTATACCACTTAAAACATGAGATCTCAATGTTCTTGATCACAAAGTCTATAATATTTTACTTCAGCTGGTGGCATCTGCTAGAGATAAAATTCTGAGTTTCACATTGTCAATGCTGCATGCTCCTCTTGTGTCTTATTCTCCATTTAGGCTGCTCAAGAAGAGCAGCAGGAGGTACTTAATGGGATTTATGAGTTCATCTGCAGGGTAAGATGTGCATTTTACAGAACTGAAGGATTTTTTTAATGTATAAGCACTCATTTAAGAATAACATTTCAAGAAGAACTTGGCATTTTCCTTCACTGGAAATACAAATCTCTGCATCCCAAAAGAATAAGTCTCCCTTCAGATCATACTTTAGCATTGGCTCTTTCTTTTGCTTCTCTGTGTTGGGAGGTACAGAGCACAACAGTGGTGGAGCAAAGGATCGTCAGGAAGCAGAAACAGGTGATGGAGCACAGTGGCTCTTTAATTCCTTCTGGATTGTTTCTCAGCAAAGTTGACTTATTATATGCCTTCATATGATTTCATATACTTCTCTCTTTTCCTGGATATTCCAACTCTGTCTAGATAGAGATGGTTATATTGATATTCCACAAATGTATCTTGAATAAAATATAAAGCTAGATTTACTCTATTTTTATATATGAAAATAACTTTACAGGTGGTTTATTCCATCTTCTATGACCTAGTCTCATGACTAATGTTATGAACTTATAAAACAACCAATGAGAAGTATAAGTGGCCTCTGTAGCTTTAGATAGTTCTCCCCAGACCTAAACCCTATGCAAACCTTCCTGGGTTGATGACACAGAACTCCTGAAGGTTTGTAGATTCAAGGATCCAGAAGTGATACTACCACATAGTTAAAGAAATGCATGTCATGAAGTTTTAATATGTTATGACTAGAAGTAAAGTCTTTTAGAAAACCCAAACTGGGGAGCTAGAGGGATGGCTCAGTGTTTTAGAACACTAGCTGCTCTTGAAGAGGACCCATGTTTGATTCCCAGTACACACATGGTGGCTAACAACAGTTTGTAACTCCAGTTCCAGACAATCTGATGCCCTCTTTGATCTCTATGGGCATTGTATAACACGGGTGCATTTACAAAGATGTAGGCAATAAATACATTAACATACATTAAAAAAACAAAAATAATAAAATAGAAAATCCAAACTGATTCTACGACCTAGAAACGTATTGTCCTATAGGGGAGTGACTAGTCACCTGTGATTTTTTTTTAATGTAGAGGTATTAAAATTAAGTGAAATTGAGAGCTCTTTTATTCAGTTGCGTTAGTCACATTTCAGTGGCTGAACAGCCTGTGTGATTGATGTAATGGCATAAAGAGCACAGAGATGGGCACTTCACCATCACAGCTCTGCCAGGCTGAGCTGGTCCAGAGACATACACAATGGCTGTATTACAAACCAACAAGTAAAAGAATGCCTCGCTTGGTAATGATAACCAGAAATTTAAAATTTCTGAAGAGAATTTACTCTGTATAGTAATGATCTTTAGCCAACTAGACCTATTTGCCATAAAACCACTGGTTTCCAATTGAGCTCCATGGAGTCTCTCTGAGATTGGTACAGCTGAATGTACACAGATGGGAGGGCTCAGGGCTCACTTCAACTAGCATCTTTGCTTCTATATAGATATATTTTTATATCACTTTAATTTGATTCTCCTGAGAGACACTGAATACTTACTCCAACTTTCCATTGCTATAATTTTCAGTGAAATGAGGAGGAAACCTGAAAAGAAGTGTAATCTACCACATCACTAGCAAAGTACAAAAATCTGTTATATTGGTTCTAATATAAAATTATGCTTTCCAACACCAAATAGGTCTTCTAAGCAACTCTGCAACCCTCCCATTCACCTGATTAACTTGAAGTAAATCTTGTCCAAAGAAACCATTAACACCTTTTACTTAATGCAATCCCACCCCGGCTCTATCACGGTGTACCTCTGTAACTACCATGCTTTTTAATTTACCTGAGACAAATGAGACCCCTAATGTGAACTCCCTTAACGCTTTTCCTTCCATTTAGATTTCTTTGCACTTATCCTTTCTGTCTTTATGGCTGTCTGTTCTACTGGCTATTAGATTTCATTCTCTTCTATTTGCTCCAGAAATTTCTCCATCTGCTATTCTCATGTGGTGTCAGCAGCTCCTGCTCCACTGGATCCTACTCTGAGCATAAGTATTCATACAGGTGTTTAAAAACTCTCCAAAAGCAAGCATGCAGCAAAGCAGTTTGCCCTGCTGTTCTGGGAGTCCTCTCTAGCGCCCCTCTTTCCCTCCAGCACAGTCCCCAGCTGCAGTTCTACATTCTCCACCTTCACCTCCTCGGCCCCTTGGCCCCTTGTACATTGCCTTTATACATTTTGCTCCAACTCACTTCAGAGGTACTCTGGATCTCCTAAGTATTAAATCTGAAGATCAGTTTTTTTTCCTCTTCTTAAGCCTCCTTACACTTTCCTGTCTCTGTTCTGGTACTGAGCCAATAACTCAAAATGTCCAGATTTAGGTACAGGGCAGGAATAAGCAAGTAATTTCCAAATTATATCATGGTCCCGCATTTTACAGACAATGGGAAGTATAAACTTGAGGTTCATATTCTGAAATTTCCTTTTCATATGTCAAGGTAAATTAACAAAAGTAATGTCTGGTCCAAAAGTAAAACATCCCTAATTTTGGCAAAATGAAGATCTCTGATACCCAGTTTTCTTTCTCTAAACTACTTACTGTTTCATCTTAATTTTCCTCTACTAGAATTCTGGTTATTACTAAGACCATGGGAGTAGTTCTATGTTTCATAGAAAATATCCACAGAATTCCAACTCTTCTTGAGCACCAAACATAACTGTTCTAGTTTGCCTTCCATTGCTATGACAAACCACTCTGATCAATACCAACTTGAGGAGGAAGGGGTTTATTTAGTTAACATCTCCCAGGTCACAGTTCATCATTGAGAGAGCCCAAGGTAGGAACTCAAGGAAGGAACCTGGAGGCAGGAGCCGAAGCACAGATCATGAAGGAACACGGCTTACTAGCTTGCTCCCCTGGCCCAGGCTCAGCCTGCTTTCATATACAATACAGAAAACCTGTCCAGGGACAGCACCACCCACAGGCGGTTAGGCCTGCCTGCATCACTCAACATTCCAGGAAATACCCCACATACATGGCCACAGGCCAGTCTAATGGAGGCAATTTCCCAACTGAGGCTCCCTCAACCCAAGTGTGTCAAGCTGACACTAAAGCTATACAGCACAATAATAAAGTTACTTAATCAGATCCCTCCTAACTTTTTAATAAATACCTATATTAGTTAGCTTTTTAGCACTTAGACAAATACCTGAGATAAGCAAATAAAAAAGAGGAAAAGAGGAGCCAGGGTGGCGTCCATCAATAAGGAAGACACAAGGCAGCGAGGCAGACGTAAGAGGATCATAAGCTGAATGTCATCTGAGCTACATAGAATGAGAGTCTACCTCAAAAAACTCAAAGCCTCAGAGCACTTACCTAGCATGCTTAAAGTCTCTGGATTATATCTCAAGCATCATGAAGCAGGTGGAGACAGATACGCTTGGGCTCATAGTTTCAGAGGTGTGCTGGATGGCTTTAGTGTCAACTTGACACACCTGGGTTGAAAGAGCCTCAACTGGGGAATTGCCTTTACTGGACTGGTCTGTGGTCATATCTATGGGATATTTTCTTGATTGCTGAGTGTTGCAGGAGGGCCAAGCCCACTGTGGGCAGTGCCACCCTTGGGAAGGCTGTTGTTTATTGTATAAGAAAGCAGACTGAACATGGGCCAGGGGAGCAAGCCAGTGAGCAGCGTTCCTCCATGGCCTGTACTTCAGCTCCTGCCTCCAGGTTCCTGCCCTGAGTTCCTACCTTGTGCTCCCTACGTAATGAAATATGACCTGGTATTGTAAGCTAAATAAACCTCTTCCTCCTCAGGTTGGTATTGGTGAGAGTGTTTTGTCACAGCAATTGAAAGCAAACCAGAACAGAAACTGGTACTACTGTATTAGTTTGCTTTTCTGTTGCTGTGACAGAAATATTGACCAGTGCAAGTTATAAAAGGAAGAGTTTATTAGCTTACAGTTCCAAGGGGGCAGGAGTCCATCATGCAGAGAGGCATCGCAGAACAGGTGACTATAGTAGACTCAGCAGTTAAGCATTCACATCCTCAAGCAGGCTTAAGAATCTCTAAGCCTGCCGCCCCACTCCATGACATACTTCCTCCAGCATGCCCACACCTTCTAAAACCTTCCAAAACAGTGGTACCAACTGGGGACAAAATGTCCAAATATTTAGAGCCTCTGGGGGACATTCTCATTCAAAAAAGGTTTCCATCTACACATGCGGGAACATGTAAAATAACAGTTTTTTATTTCATGGCAATCAGGAGACAGAGAAAGGAAAGGACTGGGTTTCCAATAATACTCCTTCTAAGGGCACATTCCCAATGACCTAAGTACCACTCCCTGAGTCCCATGTTCCAATAGTGCCAGAGACTGGTGACTAAGCCTTTGATATGCAGTACTTTAATGGACACTTATCCAAACCATAGTGACATCCGAGTCCACTGAGGTCAAACTGACTCAATTTTAATGAATGATATGTACTTGAGTATGGCAGATTTCTGATTTTAACTACAGTTTCCATAGATCAAGGTATCTTTTCTTCATGAAGCATCTTAAATGATAAAATATGGTGCTTATAAACCCAAAAACACTTCTGAAGGACAATGTGACTTCCAATAATTTTCCCAGATTATATGAGTCAAGGTAGGTAAAGGTAGATCCGTGTTAGTTATATGATAAAAATTATTTTTGCTTATAAGCAGTACTAAGCAGCATTTAGAAAAATTGTGTTTGTCTTTGTAAATGTGTGTGAAGAAAGTGAGGAGGAAGAAAATGAATGTGTGGGAATCACTAGGAAGATCATCAGCAAGATTCAGTGTAAATTATTCTTGTTTTTTTTTTCCGTATGAAGAATAGTTCAAATTATGTAATTACACATTCTAGGGAACCAGATACTCCAGTCCATCAGTGGCATTTGTTTGACTTCCAAATTTCCACAGAAAATTAGAAACTTATTTTGGTTTTTGTTCTCGCTCCTCTCTTTTCCCACCATTCCAAATTGAATTGAGATACTCAACAACGTAAATCCAGTACAGTGGAAATCAGACTCCAGCAAAATGTGAGCTGTATGAAGCCTGTCATGCTGTGAAAGCAAACGTTCCCTTTTTCACCCCAGCAGACATTACAAAGTCACAGAAATAAAGTCAGCTCCAAGCTTAGTTCTATTTTGAGCAGAGAGTTTAAATGCCATCAGCTTGGATTAATGTGCAATGTATTAGTCACCTTTCATAAACATATTTCTTTTAAAGGGAACCTAATTGAACATATTTCCTTACAGGTTATAAGATGGTACAGATTTGGCATATTCCCCACTGACTTTCTTTGCCTTTATTTTATTTAAATACCAAAATGACCAGGGATGGAGAGATGGCTCAGTGGTCAACAGTGCTTACTGCTCTCACAAAAGATCTGGGTTTGATTCCCAGCACCCATTAGCAACAGAATCACAACTCCCTGTAATTCTAGCTCTGGGTATTCAATGCCCTCTTCTGGCCTCTGTGGGAACTTGCATCCATATGCACATGCACACAGACAGACAAACACACACACACACACACACACACACACAAATTAAAAATGAAATCTTAAAAAAACACAAACTTATAACCCTAAAGAGAATCCCATGAAAATCAACTTATTAGCTTTCAACTTCAAACCTCATAAATATGTTTTTGCTTAACAAGCAAAGTTTAAAAAATATTTTTATTGACTCTGAAAATTTCAGTTATTAAAGATATATGTAGGAGGTAACTATACAATGTTAGAACTAGGATGAGTGTCATTTCCCAGACTTAGACATCATCATGATCGCTTTCTTCACCCTCCCGCTACTGGACATTGTTAATCCAAAATGGCCATTTTTCCACCTGACCTTTTGAATTACCGCACTAAACTGTATTATGCACATGGCCCATGGACAGAAATGGCCTCAAATTGTTATTTTTGTGCAAAGTCTTGTTTTAAGCATTTTGCACATATTAATTTCATTTAATGCTTCCATTAGCCATACTGATGGTTTTAAACATACTTTAATTAATATTAAGATTAATTTACTTAATTAATTTACTTTAATTTACTATGGAAAAGCTGAAGTATAGAAAGTAATTTGTCCAAAGTCACAAATGTAATAAATGTCAGAGGTAGAATGCAAATCCCACTGTCTCTATAGCCTGTATCTCCCAGCACCAAAAACAAAGTTTCAGTTATGCAAGATGAGTAAGTACTGGAGCTATGGGGCTGACTGTTAACAATTCTATGTTGTGCACTTGAAATGTACTAAGAAAATAGATATGTAAGATTCTCAACACACATTCATAGAGACGATATGAGGTGATATAATGTTAATTACCTTAAGGTAGTAATCATTTCATGATATATGTATGTGCTGAAACATCACATTATATGTCTAAAATGTATCTTTTGTAGATTATAACTCAAAACTAGAAGAAAAATGAAAAAGATATCTAAGATTTTTCTAGCAAATATCAGGTGAAAACACTGAAGAAAAATAAATAAAATAAAAAATGAAAAATAAATAAAAGTCAGTCAAGGAAATGGTAAGATTTTAACCTCTTTTAATGGAAACTTCCAAACATACGTGAAAAATAAGCCATGCAATAAACCCTTACAGTTTCATCTTCTAGTTTCAATGATTTTCAAAAAATTTTAATTTAAAAAATCTATCTTCAGGGATGGAGAGATGGCTCAGCAATTAAGAGCCCTGGCTGCTCTTTCAGAAGACCTAGTTTTGATTCCCAGCACCCACATGGCAGCTAACAACCATCTGTAACTCCAGTTCCAGGGGACTGAACACACTTTTCTGATCTCCACAGGCACTGTACAACATGGGTGCACTTATATACATACAGACAATAAGCTGATACACATAAAATACAAATAATAAATATTTTTAAAAATCTATTTTCCCCTACCTCCAGTTTTTGCTTTATTTTGCTTTTTTGGTTTTTATTGTAGCATTTTATAGTAAATCAAAATGTTGTCATTACTGAAATTCAGTGTGGCATAATTAATACAGAGAGCACAGAGCCAGCCTGGAGAGGCCCTACAGGACACTAAGTCCTTCCTTACTGCAGCTCTGGCAACTCAGGAGGAATCAGGTATCTATCCGGTGCTGTTCCTTCACCCGTAACCCAGAAGCTACAGCTATCAGTCACTGAGGAGGTTTATCATCATCCTATCTCCTCGGTCCGCCTGAGGGTGAGGGCCCTGGAGTCCAGGTCCGAGCAGTCTAAGTGCTAAATGCATGGGGGAGATACTGAAACCATGCTGTAATGGAGGGGAAGGAGATAAAATGAATTTGCAAAATGGGACTGCCAAGAAAAACAAGACTGTTCTTATAGTCATTATTTTTACTATAAATAAAAATATTTTCCACACACTTTCAGTTCAGCTTACAACCATATATGGACAACTTGCTTAAAAACAAAACAAGGTCACACTCAGCCCCAGTCCCTGTGTGGACGTGACCACTGTCCAGATATAAGACATGAACAAAGACGTCAATAAGGCTTAAACTCAAATGGGAAACAGCTTTTATGAAATATGACCTCTTCAGCCACTGTCGGCTCCCTTTTCCATAAATAAAAAATGACTCCCTCTTTGCCAATGGAACATGAGATGGGCTAATGGCTGCTTCTGTAAGAGTTATTAATAACACTTCTTGTCACCTCTGATCTTACTTAAAATGCATGTCAGACATAGATAATCAAATGAGCTATGTATGTAAATGCATTTTATACTATTCATGAGCATAATGCTGAGTTCACATTGCAGAACACTTTAATATTAACCCTCATTTTCACTGATTAACCATACTAAGAGCCTGGTGATTTTCTACTTAATATTATCCCCAGAACCTAAATCCTATTTAATAATTAAAGGGAGATACACTCATTTTAAGAATTAAAACAAGAAATAAAACTAAATAATTCAGTGAGTTTATCTCATCTTTCCAATTCAGGGCATCTAAGATTGGAAATTTAAAAGATTCTCTCATGAATGACCTTAGCAGGAGTTTCAGGCTGATTATTTTTAAATGACCAAGTATATACAAGGAGATATATAGGTTATTAGACTACTAGGTTATTACATGAAGATTTATGTCTAAATATATCTTGTATGATATATTATGTGTTCTATTCTTTCACTTGTATGAAATATATATATATATATATATACATATATAACAATTAGTCAAAATATTATTTGCAGGATTTTAGAAAATTATGAAAACGTAATTGTAAACTTCACAGTCTATGTACATAAAGTTAAAAATGCAAGTCCAAAAATAAATGTCTACGAAAGTTATGCAAATTACTCTCTAAAGGCTTTTTCCATACTCTTACATAAAACATTCATTTAAGGGGCAGAAATATCCTTAAAATTGAATAGTGTAAAGAAAGGACAGTGTGCTTTAGTGTAAGAGATACTAAGATTATTAAGATGCACAGACCCTATGCTCAACAAATTTATAATTGTCTAGGGAGTAAGTATGCATAAATAAATAACTAAATGTACAGTATATGATGAAAGTGATATAAATAAAGAGACCTAGGAGTTTGTAGGAGAAAAATATGACATTAGATTGGCATTTTAGAGGATTTGGAATGTGTCCGAAAGTGACCTAGTCTACAGAGACTTAGTTATGGGAGGAAGTGGTAGACAGATGGTTCATTCCATAGGTGAATGGCTGAAATCAAAACTCAAAGGCCAGGAGAGGTCAAGGCTGGAGAACCACTGTGAAGAATGTGTCCAGTGAGCCAAGAGCTAACACTATGAGGATGGCCCAGGGGGCAGCTGGAAATGGGAACAGATGTGTTCTGAGGGCAAACGGCTGGGACTGTAGCACCTGGGCCTCAGGAAGATGGTGAGCACCACAACGCACAGCTTTGCTAATAGAAAGCAAAGACATTTAACTCATGTCCATGACTTCCTCAGCTTAAGAACAGAAGAGAACAGTTCGGCTACAAAATGAAGGGTAACCTAGACAGCAGAATATCTCCAAGTTCTAGTGGCCTCTGAATGCAATTCATTTCTCCATGTCTGTTCCATTTATCAAAAACTTGTAGAAGACATAAAAAGACACAGACACGCATGTGGCTCAGATGTCTCTGCCTAATGGCACTGAGCTAATGGCCCAAAGCCTGAGCTCAGGATTGGAACCACTGAGTCCCTGGTAGCCCCTGCCGCCCCAGGTCAAGCAGGAAGCATAGGGGGTTCTTTGTCTGCATCCTTATCACCTACAACCCTCAGGACCCAAGAAGACCAAGCACAAGAGTCACAGTTGAGCCAGGGCAGCCTAGGAAACACTAGTACATTCATAATGACTCGTTTAACAGTGTCTCAAGTACAGCATAACACAGTCAGTGGGGATGTTGGTGAGAGGTGTGTTCTTGTGTGAATGTCTGAAATTGCAAATTATATATCTGCAAATACTTCCCTATAATCATGTTTCTAGTTCTGACATATCTACTGTGCTCTAGGGTAATCCCTAATTTTGTTTTGCAAAAGGCCAACATTCAAGACAAAAAAAGGAACAAATCCCAGTATCATGTTGGTGTTTTCATGAGCTGAAATAGCAAAGCTAGAATCCTGGGATATGATCTAAGAGCTTCCACATCTCATCAGAGCCTTATATCACCCAGAATCCTTGCCATCAAATCACCATCTCTCCACTCTGCTTACAACCAGCCCCTGAAGGGTACAGGTGGTCCCTGCGCCCACCCCTTGCCCCCTCTGCTCCACTCACGGGTGACTGGCCGATTCTGCTCTGGCTGCACACTGTCCAGGGACTGGGTACTGGGCACTGCAGAGACGCTGGAACTCCGCACAAAGCCGAACGCCGCCAGCTTGGCTGCTGGGAGACGCGAGTACCCAGGAGGACGAAGACCAGATTTTGGTAGATTGGACTTTGCAGCATTTGAACTGGAGGTTTTCTTTAGGTCTGCTAAAATAAATCAAAATGAAGAGAAAAATTATCAGTTAACAGTAAGGTGGAGAATGGCACAGAGTGTGAACTCTACCATGTAGAAACGAATCTCATAGCATCCTATCCTGAACACTAGCAAACCAATCTTTAAGAGAAAAGGCTGCTTACCACGCACATGCTTCAGAGAACTCAGGAGGGGGAGTTAAAGTCCTGCTTTGGTAAAGTTCAGAGCAGAATTAGTAGAAAAATGGAGGACAGACAAATGACCTTATCCTGAGTCCATGGGAAAAGCTAAAGGGTTTAGGATGATGAAAAGAAAGAGGGTACTTATTGTTGCAAGTTACCCAAGATTTGTGAAGAAAAGATACACCTTAAAATTTAGCATCCAATAAACAAAGAACCCTTTCAGCAAATACTAGTGATTTTTAACCACATGTGCTAAGTCTCATAGAAATTTGTTCAAAGAATCTTCCTGCTAACCTTCTATGCACCGAAGTGATGAGATGAGGTTAGCCAGAGTATAATCTGAGTTTCCCCAATTATTGGCTTCCCCTTAACCTGAGAAACCACAGCATCCTTGTATAAGGAATGATGCTAAAACTGGCATTGAAGGTTTAGTGAACAGTTGTTCCATGACTGATTTTTACATTAGTACAAACTTCAAATTAGTTCCTAGATATGTGCACCGCCCGCTGGCCTGAGGATGATAAAGTTTCATGCTATAAAATCTGCATCTGTGCATCTTCATGATCTAAATCTGAGGTGGGATCAGTTAGCAGGGACAATGATGGAGAGCATAAGTTGGAAGGCTCTCCACACCAGAGAGATCGATGCATCAACAAGTGTTATCCTATAGGAAACTTAAATGACACCAGCTTCCTAACTCTCTATAATAATTTACATCATCCAGTCATTTGACACCTGTTCCCTGTAGCCATATTTATCAAGTGCTCCTTGACAGAAAGTTTGTTGGTGGAACATTGAGGCTTTCAGCCAGGAAGCAGTTAATTTGTTCCAGAACTGGCCCAGTGGATTCACATCCCAAAGCTGAGTGCTGAGCACTGAGAACAGCAGGGCATTGCCTTGTACACCATTCTTTGGTTCCATTTTAGTCTCTCTGTTACCTTTATTTGATAACACACATTCTGACTGGGTGCTCAATGATACAGAGTTGTGAAAGGATACATGAGTATAATAGACATTTAATTTTTGTTTGGGGAAGGGCCTTACCCACATTCCCCCTTTGATGTTCAGGCTCTCTCATGATCAAAGAACATCATCTTGGCAGAAATTGTGGATAAAAAAACAAACTATAATGTTGTAAGTTGTAACTTACATGTTAAGAAGCAAACAACATCAAGGTGGATATTAATTAGCTCTCTAACAAGGTACTGAAGAGAAAGACGAGCATATAGTTTTAAAATGTTTTTTGACAGAAGGGATTTCATTTTTTACATTAATATTTTTACATAGTTGGCCAAAAAAATGGTGCCTCTTGTTGGCAAAAAGCAGCTATTGAGAGTAGGAGGCAACCTTGAGCACATACTTCGTTCTTAAACAAATATTAGCCTATGAGTCTATGGGGGATCCACAGTCTCTGGGAGCCAACAGATGCCTGCTGGGAAAAGCAAATCAGACAAAGAAAATGCATACTGGCTGACTCTTGAAACCTCTATTTTACATTGTAATGGTAAAACTTCCTTTGAAAGAAAAGACAGTACATTTCATTTATATTTCCCATAATCCACCCTTTTATTATCTAGTCTTTTCCTTAGATACATTTAGGGAGCCTTGGAGCTTTGTGGCATCTTAGAGAAGAAAGCTGTTATACAAAAGGGTACCTGTTTGGTAATAGTTTACTCCATAAGCATTTCAGTTCAACCCCTCACACATAAAGCAACCAGATAAAATCAGGGCACCTGCTACAATGACCAGGGAGGTTAATGTTGAGCTTAAAGGCCCTTTCACCTTTCAAACCATCTTTCGAGAAGGTGAAAGAAAGGATTGCTGACACCTGAATTTTGTTTCAATTATTTAAACAAAGTTGTTATCCACAAAGAATCTTTGTAATTGTTCCACTGAGAACTGGATTATTGGGAATAAAAGTGTAACATCCCCCACCAAGCATGACACAAATACCTTTCTTTTCTGCTGGTATCATATCGAAGTATAAATCTGTTCTCCCAAAACATTCGGCTGGTGGCATCCAGCTGCCTAGACATTCCTTTAAAGATACTTCTCATATAACTGATGAGTCCTTGCTTATTGTTGACCACCAGAATATAATCTATTTGAATCCTATAGCAATTTGGTTTCTGGTTTTAAATCCATTTTGGAACGCTTCCTGGGGACTCCTATAGAGTCAACACCTCTGTGCTCTGAAGGGGGCAACTTGAAGTCTGGAGTAAAGGAGCAGGTCTTTTACCAGTCAGACAGAGGGCTTGAGTAAAGCTTCCCTAGTCTACAGTACCTCCATATGTCAACTCAGGAGACAGGGAGAGTGCAGAGGAATTGCTATTTGCCCTTTTGTTGCTTGAGATATTCAGGAAATGGGTACAGGCTTCAAAATCACCCATTGGTGAGAGAATTCATTCCTGTCATGTGAGAAATGAGGAGTCATTCATTCTCCCTGTTAATAAGGAAGAGGATCTGATGGGCCAGCCTACACAGCCAGGAGACTCTGGCGTATCTTATTTCCCCATGTGTACTTATTCTGTAACAAGGTCAGCATGCAATTTACTCTCCTGAGTTCTGTATTCCATCCAAGGGGAAAGGGTATTACCTGAGCCTGGGCTGTCCAGCCACATATAATAATAATAATCACTAGTATTGAGCACATGTACTATATAAATTTAACCTATTTCACCCAAGTATACAATTCTCCATATCCAGTTTTTATGTCTCTGGTTTGTATCAAACCTTGATATTAATTGTACATATGTTCCTGAGTTTTTAAAATTCCCACAATGACCAACTTGGCAGGCATAAAATTTTATAATAAGGGGTGACGAGGTTTCAGTTATAGTAATCACTAAGCTAATAGGAAAGAATATGGAGCAACTTCCAGGACATTTTTCATCATATTTGAAAATTCTTTAATTTCTGTGAAACACAAATATACCCTCCAAACATTAGACTTCAGATGGAGTCAACTAGGGTCTCCATCAGAAAATGGGAGTTTTTTAAAATTTATTTTTGTTTGTTTTATGTGTCTGAGTGTTTTGCCTGCATGAATATTTAAGTACACAGGTGTACTGCAATGTCCACGGAGGCCAGAATATGGGCTTGAATTCCATGGAACTGAAATTATAGATGGTTGTCAGCCACCATGTGGACTGCTGACTCTCTGTAAGAGTAATCAGTGCTCTTAACCTCTGAGACATCGTGCCAAATCAGAAATGGGGAATTTTCAGGCTTGAATATTTCACTTATTTTTATTTTTGGATTCTAGATTAGAGGCATTCTTTGAGATGGACATGTTAGTATTGTTATTTCACGATAAAATAAGCAAATCATAGTAGCACACACTTAGCAAAAGCAAACAAATCCGGTTAACAACATGTCCTTTAGGTCATAAAGTATCATCAGGTTCTTTTTAGAATTAATTTTAAAGGCTCCTTACTTGACACATGAGGGGAAAACTCGGGACACATGTACTTGTCAATCCAAGAAAGTTCTCTCTGGTTCTCTAAAGTTCCACAGGCAGGATTAGATACACATCAAATTGAACAGTTAGTGGAGAGATTGTTTTAGTTACAGTAATCATCAGATTTCCCATCATCTTTTCCCATAATAGACTAAAAAATAGTTCTTTCTTAGCCTTCATTTCAAAAGGGTTTCCTTGTGACAAGAGTGCCCATTTCTCCTCGGCATTGTACTGTGTCCAACCTCTTTCAGTGATTCAACCACAGTTTGGGGGATTAATATCACCAGAAAATACCCTTCAAGGTCAGTTTCAATTTGTTAACTTTCCAGCTCATTATCAATACTTAGTTCCAGGCTGTAAAGGATGGGTTGGAAATTCGAGTGGAGGAGTCTGGGCCTTAAGGCCTTGTAACCTAAGAGGAAACAATGTGGAGGAGAGACCCAGCCCATAACTTCTAAGATTCTTAGTTCCCATGGTGGGAAGGTCTATGGACCCATTAAGATAAAGGAGACCATACATTTTATGTGGAGTCAGGCCCACACCGTCCCTTTTTAGAGCTATTTTAATCCTAAGAAAAGCTATAGGGAGGCACTTAGTTCAAGCTAGTCATGTTTTAGATGTAAGATGATCTTAGTTACACTACTGGAAGTGGCAGCTGAGAGGGAGATGCCTCTGTCCACCTGGAGAGGTGGTCTACTGTCATCAGTAAATATTGTAGTTTTTCTACCATAGCAATTTCTGTGAAATTCATCTGGATACTTTGAAAGGGTTTTAGTTCAGAAAGCCTCCCACCTGGGGTTTTTCTCAGTACATTCTTTTTTTCTTTTTGGCAAATTATATATTCCTCACATACTTGTTTAGCAAAGGTATAGTGCCCCCTACAATTGTAACTTTTGTACTGCATCACACATGACCTGAGGTCCTCAGTAACTCTCCTTCTTGTAGGATGTACACAGGTTGGAGTCTAATCTCTGGGGACCCCATGGCATCTCTAATCAAGAAGACAAGTGACTTATCAGAGGGATCTCACTGTACCTTGGATTACAGATAACCTTGGATGGCAAGGGCCAAAATACTGGGTGACCTCTTTAAGCTCTGATTCTTATTAATGTAGGTTCTGAAGTGTTGTTGAACACCCAGAAGGACAGTTCTACCAATCTTAGAATTTTTAACTTAAGTATAATATTTAAGTAAAACTTACACAAAACAACTCAAACATTTTAAAATAAATCTTGGTTTTATTATGACTCAGTTTTCCCAAGTGATTAAAGCCTAACAAAGTTAGCAAAGGTCTAAGTAATTATTTCAATTAAATGTACATTTTATCCTTTTAAGCAAGTTCTTATGAACAGTACCAATAGTACATCAGTATAACCTTTGGAATTTTAATCATTAAACATATATTATCCTTAAGTATCATCATCTAAGAACTTGGAAAACTTGTTGTAACTTGGCTTTAAGCTTTCATAATTATGTCCTTGGTTTTTATATTTCATTTTCAGGATAAAATCTTATTTTATTACACAAAAATCTATAACCTCATAAGTACATTCTTTTTGCCAATTCTCTCTTATTTACTTTCTTTCTTATTTTATCTCCCTAAACAAGAACTGAGTCCAATTAAAATTCATGGTACATTGCACTAAATTAAGATTACCTAAGCACATACTTTTAACTATCAAGCTTTTTCCTGTGTCAGGACGAGGGAGGGAAGTATTTAGGAAACATATGGAAGATGGAATTCAGAGCTTGGGATGCAAATACCCCTGACTCAGGTCTGTCCTTTGCTTGGGGAAAGTGGCCAGTATAAAAAAGTGAAATAACACACTCTTTATCAAGTAGTAATGAGGCAGGAAAGCATAGGGACAGCTTAGTGACCTGGGATACCTCCCTGGGCAACTCCTTCCCAGTAGGGCAGCACCCAGAACCTCCTCTTCTGTGAGTGATTTGGGATGCACATTTCCTGATAATGGGAGTGGTAAACAAGGCCAAGTTAGACTGATGTTGGTTGCCAGCACGGTGAAGGCTAATCTGTCCTTGAAGTAAACTGTCAGGAAAGAGCCCCGCCCCTTACATCTCATACATATGCATGATGGGGCATATATATATTCTAAAAATTGTGGAATGTATGGATTGCAAGTCATCCAAAGTTATGTAATAAGCCATCTGTCAATCAGGGTAAGGATCCATCCTATTCCTGATCTTAGGGATCTGTTCTTTCCTCAGGCTAGACTCAGAAAAAGGACCCAGAAAAAGATCTCAGGGCCCTTGAGCTACACATGTACACTTCAGCCACTCCTGTTCTGTAGAGGACATTCTTCCTCTCACTTTCAATTTCAGTCCACCTATTTTTTCACGACTAACACTCTGTGTTTTGGGCAATTCATTGTTCAAGACAAATAGAACCTGGACCTCACATCACAGGACACCTGGAGACCTCCTCAGGTAACAGTAAGGGTCCTTTTGTATCTCAAATTGATCCTGTGTTTAATTCCTTTGAATTGTGCTGCTATCATGTTACACACTTGAGTGCTAGCACTAGAACACTGAAAGCATCTTTATATATCAGAGAACATTTTGAAAGTAAGTCAATATCAAATTGACTTTGGATGATATTTGTAGAACCATAAAAAGAGATGCTAGCAGTTAGATGCTACTTGAGCAATTAATATACATTAAGACTGATCACACTTTGATACTATGGGTTAAGTATCTTTTATTCAAAATTAATGGGACCAGAAATGTCTGAGGAGTTGGAGTTTTCAAATGTTTATATTTGAATAGACTTTATCCACTGAGCATCCTTAATTTGAAAATCCCAAATCCAAACATTTTGTAGCATGCTTAAGAGTTTGGATCTTGGAATTAGGGATGCTTACCCAGTATTTTTAATTACCTATAACCTCCTTCCAAAACAAATAAATCAACAATTAACTTTACATTATACAAAACCAATTGAGAACAACATGGACAAAATAAAATCTACAAATAATTATACTTGGAAAAGAAGGAAAACTTAGTACTCCTATCTAAACATACCACACTAATATTTACCACAAAATAAACACTTAATGTAGTAAGTAATTATGTAAAACAGTACAGCCATTAACTATATTCAAACAGAATTTCATCTTCTCAACTGTTTATTTTTTCCAGCTACTGTGCATTCCATCAATGGAATGCCAGGACCATGTAGACAGGAAAGGAGACAATAGAGGATTCCAAGTATATAGGAATTAGTTTCTAAATTACTTGTCAGCTCTCTCTTTCCCCTAGTCCAGAGTATCCAAATACAGTCAGCCCTTTGTGTTCACAGGCTCCACAGATCAAAAATATTTGAAAAACTTTAAATCTGTGAACATATGAAGACAACTTTGCTATTATTCCCGAAATGATACAGTACAATAGCTATTGCATAGTATATATACAGTGTTGGGTATTATAAGTCACCTAGAGATTAATTCTTCTGGAGGATGTGTATAGTTTCTCAACAAATCCTATACCATTTTATGTGAGAGACTTGAACATCCATGGATTTTGGTAATGTAGGTATTCCTGGAGCAAATTCTCCATGGATACGACAAGACAACTATACTGCTCTATGTATGTATATGCATGCTTAGGCTATGTGTATTCAGTCTTTGCTTCAATTCTGCGTGTCTAACTTTTGTAAATTTAATACAACCTATGCTATTAGTTACTATATAATATTTCCTTCTACGAGATTACTCGCATGGATTATACATGTTTCAGGGTTTGAATGAATGTCTTATTCCTAGTATACCACTATGCCTATCACAGTGATTTCTACTATTCATTATTCAAAGTTCTACCTGAAATCTACATTACCCAAGCTTGTACGTTACTTTAGCACAATGTCAAACACCTCCACTACTCTCTGCATGAGAGCATCTCAAAAACCTGTATTCTAATGATGCTTCAGAAAGATCAAGGAAGAAAGTGACAACATCCAGGCACAGTCTTCCAGAGTCTCCAGGAAATATATTAAGAAGAGTTGGATAACAGCTATCAGAAGAGGTATAACGACCTACTATATCTATTATTATACCAAGTCAAATAAGGAACTTTACAAGGCAGGAGAGAAAGTCCAGATATTACCAGAGTCTGCTGAGTTATGCATACCTCTTATCTTCTATTTAAACCTAAACCTCGTGCCAGAAGCCCGAAGATGGACTTGGGGAGGAGCACTGGTTCACAGAGTGACTTAGCATCTGAGATCTGACCTGTGAGGTATGGTCCCACTGACCTGGGACATTACAACAGGAACCCCAAAAATTCAGAAAACCATTACAGCATCCCTTGAAAATTTATATTCCACAAAGCTGGAAAAATCTAAGAGAAAAGGATGAATTTGTAGACATGAATGACCTACCAAAATAAGCCAATGTGACATAAGCAATTTAAACAGAACTGTAACAAATGTGAAATTGAAAGTATTAATTTTTAAAAAGTCTCCTAACTAAAAAAGTCTAGGCCCAGGTAGGATTCACTGCTGAATTCTACCAGATCTTTAAAGGTGAATTAACACTAATGTTTCTCAAAGTATTGCATAAAATAGAAAAGAAAGGAATGCTACAGAATTTTTTATGAAGCTAGTATTATCCTGATATCAAAACCAGATAAATACATAATGAAAATTATATGCTAACTCCCCCCGATGAACATAGATACAAAATTCTCAAGAAAACAACCCTAGAGCCAACATTAAGTGGGGAGAAGCTCAAAGACATTTTCACTAAGATCAGGAACAAGACAAGGGTGTTCGCTTTCTCCATTCTTAATCTAGTGCTTGAAGTTTTAGCTACAGCAACAAGGCAAGAAAAGGGCATAAAATGAATCTAAAACAGGAAATGAAGGAGTCAAGTATCTTTATTTGCAGATAATATGATTCTATACATAAAACAGTCTAAAGACTCCCCTAAAAAATTATATCTGATAAACACTTTTGACAAAGTATACAAGATACAAAATATAATAAAAATCAGTAGTCTTCCTATATACCAATAACATATATGCTGAGAAACAAAAATCTGACAAAAATTCCATTTACAATTACTTTAAAAATACCTTGGAATAAACCTAATCAAGGGAGCAGAAGACGTCTGCAATGAAAGCTTTAGAATACCAAAGAAAGAAATTGAGGAAGATACTAGAAGATGAAAGCATTCATTTACCATGCTCGTGGATTAAATAAATTAATATCGTGAAAATGGTTCTAGCGAAAAGTCATTTACAACTTTGATACAAGTCTCATCAGAATTACAATTCTTCAAAGAAACAAATCTTAAAATTTATATGGACGCACAAAAGACTCCTGACAGCCAAGACCATCCAAGATAAAAAGAACAGTCTGGAGATATCGTATACTCGATTCCAAGTTAACTTAAAGAAAGACTAACAAGCACTAACACGCATAGCACTGACATACAAAACAGACACACAGATCAATGGAACCGAAGAGAGGACCCATAAAGTCCATGCAACTACAGCTACCTGATTTTCAACAAAGATGCCAAAATACACATCAGAGAAAAGGTAGTATTTCAACAACAGTGCTGAAAAAGTTGGATATCCACGTGTAGAAGAATGAGACTAAATCCCTATCTCCCTATCTCTCATCTTTCACAAATGTCAACTCCAAATGGATCAAAGATCTTAATGCAAGATATGAAACTCTGAAACTGTTGAGGAAAAAGTGGGGAAAATATTTAAAGAGGTAGGTACAGGCAATGACTTTCTGAACAGAACTCCAGATGCTCAGAAAATAATGCCAACAATGGACAAATGTGATTTCATGAAATTAAAAGGTTTCTGCACAGCAAACAACTGAGTGGAGACAGCCTATAGAATGGTATATCAGGATAAAAAAATCTTTGCTAACTACATATCTGAGGATTAATATCTAGAATATACAAAGAACATAAAAACGGAATGAGGAATCAAACCACCCAATCCGCAAATGCTAATAAAATGAGCTGACAGTTTTCAAAAGATGAAATACAAATGGTCAATAAACATAAGAAAAAAGTCTCACTTTATTTGTCCTGAAAATTTAGACTATATTGAGATTCTATTTTACCCCAACCTAACATTGGTCATTAAAAGAACAAGAAACGAATACCAGCGATTGCTGGCAAGACATGGAAAAGGCATAACCTTTACATACACTGCTGACAGGAATGCAAAGTAGCTCACCACTATGGAAGTCAGCATGGAAGCTTGTCAAAAACCTAACAAATGGACCTTTCATACGGCCCAGCTATGCCATTCCCAGGTATTCATCCAAAGGACTCAAGTCAACATGGCACAGAGACTCTGGAATGACATTGTTGATTACAACACTATTCACAGAAGCTAAATTGTGGAACCAGCCTGTTCCAGACTGCTGAATTTGCATTCCTGAAGCAGGTAGCTCTGCAGAACTTTACCTTGGTTGCTGCTTCTGTTGGTACAAAAATCCCAGTCCTCAGGGATATGGAGAAAAACATCCATGCTACGCTCTGGACTATGAAGGAGTCAACTTACGCTACTTAAATCCACTGTCTCTAAACTCTATAATCACCACTGCAAAGAGAGACTTCTCACCCTGACAGTTCAGACTTGGAACTCTGTAGAGGAAGAAACTTGTAAATAGAAGCAAAGTAAACAGATCTGTCTACAAGAACAATGCTGGGAAGGGATGAGTGGAGGGTGAGGAGAACGGTCTCTACGTATGGAAATGTAAACAAGATGAGGGAACAAAGCTCCACATTTGCACGCAGTTGGAAACCCAAAATTTAGTAAAATTTTAATAGAACTTACATGACAAAAGATACAGGGCATTGATGTTAATATATATATATATATTAACCTCTATAATATAGGTTTGGAATTAACCTTAACATCTGTTAAATGTACCAGATGACTTTTAATTCTGAGGTACGTACTACAGGTATCCCTGGATCTCATTAACTATAAATAAGGTATTGCATAATTATATCTGTAATATCAACTTAATCTACTCATCTTTCATTTGTGTATTAAAATTCTACAATATTGGAGCTGGAGAGATGGCTCAGTGGTTAAGAGCCCTGGCTGCTCTTGCAGACGACCCCAGTTCCTAGCACCTTCATGGTGTATGATAACCATCCATAACTCCATTTCCAGGGGATCAGATGCTCCTCTGACCTCTGTGGGCACCGCACAACATGGATGCATTTACATACACGCAGGCAATACACTTATACACATAAAATAAACATAATAAATAAAATATTTTAAAGTTCTACAATCATAGGGGAGATACTGTCCAAAATGTAGAGGGGAAATAAGTACACTTCAAATTAGCCACAAGAATTTTCATCTTCCTTAAATTTCCTAGGTTCAAAGAATACGATCCTAAAATGGATATATATATATATATATATATATATATATATTCTGACCCAATGATTATTAAGTTGAAATACAATTAGGTTTTTAAAGCACAGAAGTAGACAAGGCAAAATAGGACGGCCATGGACCATACCCCCGGTTCAACTAGTTAATATGGCTTAGAATGTAAATTTAATTAGGACTTGCAAAGATTGAAACTTCTTACTTGTCACCACTACTTCTCCTTTAAACAACCCAATTTGGCCAGTACTTAGTTTTGATTATTCATCTTTAATATTACAGTTCTATTCATTAAGCCCAATAAACACAATAGTATTAAAATTGCTGACTTCACCTAACAAACAACAGAAAAATATTTTGCTATTATAGATTTGGCTTCTATGTTCTGCTCAGCTTCTATTCTGACAGCTTCTCAGTCACAGTGCTCCTGTACCTTCAACACAGCGTTACCGAGTAGCTACCCTGATGGTACCTCAACATCCTGTCCATCTAGGCCCGCAAGCATAGGAAATAGCTTAGCAACCTGGCATTCTCTTCTATGGGCTATACAGATACCCACCTTCTATTAATGTGCTTGGCAAAGGGGGACTCTCACCTGCATGCACTGTGCACAAACATCCCTTTCCCTTAAAAATGCATCCAGCAAAAAATCCACCCCACTTCCATTAGATGCATATTGCACCCCATCTCAAGCAATGAAATACATTTCTCCTCCCCCTAACAACCACCAAGAACTCCACTTTCAGAAACTCAGGAGATGGTTATGAATAAGCAAGTTGATTAAGTATACAGCAAATCAAAGTAAATGAACAAATAAATAGATATCAAGCTAGATAAATAGGTAGATGATAGATGATTGAGATGATAGATAGATAGATGATAGATAGATAGATAAATAAGTAGATAGAAGATAGATAGATAGATAGATAGATAGATAGATAGATAGATGGAAAACATCATCAAATGAGGCACTCAAAATAGCTAGAAATTGAAGATATTGATTGGGGAAGCTCTTTACTGCAGCCAGCTGGACTTCCCAATAGAGAGAATCCTTGGCAGAGAGAGTGTCCCTCAGATGAGGTTCCTATGTAAAAGAACAAATAGGGACAGATAGAGATAATAATATCAAATCCCAAAGAAACCGACTAGGGAAATTAAGGCAGTCAGCTGGAATTCCCAAGTGAGCCTTCACTGCATAGATCAGCTTCTCTTGGGTGAACTTCCTGCTTTTCTTTCTCATTATATACACTTGTGTCATGGAATAAACAGAAGTAATATCTGTTGAAAATGGTTTGTCATCTATCTGGTTCAAGGACACAATGGTTTTATTCTTGGGCTGTTCTGCTATTCTTTCCTCTCTTTCACAGAGCTGGGGGGCTCCAGTTCAACTACAAACAACGGACCTTGGAGGACACTTGACACACACTTTGGTCTGAACAGTCAACTTCTCAGTGAGTTCAGACAAAACACGGCAATTTCCCAATATAATTTTCATTATACCACACAAGAGAGAAATTATAATGGGAAAAAGATGTGGAGGGTGTCTGCTACATTAGCCTCTGATTTGGAGAAAAATGAGAAAAAAGGGTAGAGGGGACTCAGGTGTTAGTGTGCTATTTCTTACAGCTGATGGGATACAGGAAAGATAAGACAAGTTATTTTTGTGCTAAGAAGTCTTTCCTTCTTGGGAACCAAAACCATGGCATCTATGGATACAGTCAGTGAAGAGGAAAAGATGTGATTGAAGAAATAGAAGATACTTATCAGATCCAATCTGTAATAAAGACAAAGGGAAAATCCATGATTCATAATGCAGAAGCAGGCCTTATTCAACAGTGGCACTTATATCCTGGGGTTTACCTAACTGAAATTAAGGCCTTGCTCATTTGGAAGGAAATTCATGTCTGGTACCGTAAACCTAGATAATTACTCATGGCTAGAGAGGTCACAGACCTTAGAGGAGAACCTATTACTGCCATTTTTCCAAATCGATACAATTTATAACTGTATTCTAAATACTCATTTTTAACCCATAGCTAAGTGTCTCTCACCCCTCATCAAAGAAGCTTCTTTTCACAACGGATCAAGATGACTACAGAGAGCTACAATTGGTCAGAATGTAGAGAATAACTGGCTGAGGTGGCCAGCCCTACTGAAACCTCTAAAATGCAACTCCTACTAAGGCTTAGGGAACATGACAGAAAAAGGAGCTGAAAGATGGTAAGAGTGGAGGACCAGGATTCCGCTGCTAGACCACGTCTTCTGACATGATAGCAAAGCTGCACCCATGAAATCTTAACAATATGGCGGCCTAAATAAGATCTACATAATGGCACCATGACATTGTGGATAGGGGAAAGTTTAGAAGGCCTCATCTCTAGACAAAGAGCTATAGACAGCTAATGGCTGCTGAGAGAGGAAAAATCAGTTTTCCAGGAACCAGTTCCTTGAAAGGTTATCCAGTCCCAAGTGGCCATCCCCAAATATATATATATATATATATATATATATATATATATATATATATGAGAGAGAGAGAGTCAGGAAAATGAGAAGAAGTGGGGCTGATGTGGAGGAGTTGGAGCAGGAAAGGTAGGGGTAGAAATGATGGAAATACAGTACTCATGTATAAAATTATCAGAAAAAATTTAAAATTTTAATAAAAAACAGCCCACCACCAAAGTCTATGATGATAATCAGTGAATACTCTACATCTGAATTTTCAAATTGGGAAAGACTTTTTACAAAATAATCAGAGCCTCTCACAGACAGCATGGTTTGTGAGCCTGTAGACCATGGGCAGATGGGATCAACGTGAGTGCCATAAGGGTGTACAGACTGAGTGCCTTAACTTCCACCTCTGAGACAAATACCTGCACACCTGAGACAATACAAGAAACACCAGTCTTTGATGGACTGCCCCACACAAACCAGTAGGGGCATTTGGTTATCGCTGCCTAAGATCAACATGAATGGCCCAGGGAGATGGCTCTGTGGGTAAAAGGATTTACTGCACAAGCAGGAGGACCTCAGTTAAGCCCTAGAAAGCAGGATGCTGGGGCTGGAGAGATGGTTCAGCAGTTAAGATCACTGGCTGTTCTTGCAGAAGACCTGGGTTCCAATCTCAGCACCCACATGGCGCTTAAAACCATCAGTAACTCCAGTTCGAGGGGATCTGATTCCCATTTCTGTCCTCCACTGGCACTGCACCACATGGGTACAGTGACACATATATAGACATAACAGTCATACACATCAAATAAATAAATGTATACACAGTTATAAATAAATAAATAGATTAATAAAAAGGCAGGATGCTAATTATTTTTTAGATAGTGTGGGTATCTATAATCTCAGCACTCCTACAGGGGGATGGGAGATAGAGACAAACACATCTCCACAAGCTTAAAGGTCAGTTGGCCTAGTATGTACAGCAGGAAAACAACTAGGAGACCCAGTCTCAAAACCAGGTAGACAGCAAGAAGTGACACATAGGTTGTCTTATGAACTCCACACTCATGCTGTGGAAAGCACATACCCTTATTCACACCCATGAATGTGTTCATACTCATGCACACATGAACACATACATGCACATACACAAACACGATAAAACTTTTAGAAATTGTTCCTCATGAATATCAGGTACTAGAAGAAAGCAGAGGAAGGACAGATTACTGAGGAAGCTCAAAGTGTGATAGGTGGTGTCTGGTACCTTGTTCACCAGGCCAGACAGGACTGTGTTCACAAGAGAGTAAAAGATAAGGTTCATTCAGTAGGGACCTCAGGAGCCTCAAACATGCACATGATCTTTAAAGATGGGAGAAACTCTGATAGAGTTGAATGACTGCCAACATGTGAATCTGGTTCATAAAATACAGAATCAATCAAGAAGGACTGAGAGAAGGACAATGTGGATAAAAGGGCCTGCCCAGGCCACTTGAAGATGAATGTGGCAAGATCTGCATTGAGTTTAAGTTCCTAGGAAAATAAAATTTAATAGAAAGCCAAATACCATGGTGGTGATCTTCTGGAAGGCTTTAGCTTGAGCACCAGTTCTTAGAAGGTACAAAAGATAAAACAGGACAGATGAAAAAGATTACACTTAACCTAGGGATGGGCACTTACCCTTCCAGACTATGTTGTATACATTCCTCCCCTGGGAGAATATATATTATGGGTGGAGACTCTTCACCCAGCCTGGACACTGAAACATTCCCTCCTGGAAGGAAGCTCATTAAGACTCCTCAGGAAGTAAACCAGTCCACAAGTGTGAAGACGCTGCTGAAAATGACAAGATTCAGATCTCTTCACAATGTTAAGAGCTCGTGCTCAGGAGTGGAGAGTCTCTGACTCACAAAGCAGCCTGCAAGTCATGCAGGGAGCTGCAGGGATGCAGCTCTCCTGAGTCATCTCCCATTCTGGAGTGGCCTTTTCTGTGGTGTAGCTGCCTTTGGATCACCCATGCTCTTGCACATAATCCCCTTCCCATACATCTCTAAATAACCCAAATAAACTCACTGTTTACTAAGTTAGACTTTGGCAGAATCATTTCTTTGTTCTGTCATTTAATGTCCTGTTTGGAGTGTTTCTTGACCTCTTCCTAGGAAACGTCACACAGAATGGATCAGAGAATACAGAGGAAATGAAAACACATTCCGATAACATCAGTTTTCCCAGTATATTATTTTCAATAGATAATAGGTAGAACAATGCAAGTATACTTTTCATTGGAATGGAAAAACACACCTACCCGCTGAGGTACCTTTCAGCTAGAGAAAGGAGTAACATGCTGCAATACTGATTGATTTCATCTTATGAAATCTTTGGAAAGGGCAAATCCAAAGAGCAGAAAATAAATGAGGGGTTCTCAAGAATACAGTTTGGGAAATGAAAAGTCTGTAACAGGCACAGGTTTATTTTCCTCTGGGTACGATGAAAATATTCTAAAATTAACTGTGGTAACGGATGAAAAGTTCTGTGAATATATTAAAAGTCATTGAATTTTCCTTTAAATGCAAATTAGAGGATGTGAACTACATCTCAATAAACCTCAGAAGTCTGAGAATATATGGAGGAAGCATGATCAATATATGAGAGGAAACATTATCAAATACAATGCATGAACAAAAAATGTCATAATAAACCCATTATTTTATACAATAAATGCATGCTAATAAAAATAAAATTTAATAAGCAGAATCAAAATGTTTATTTCTACTTAAATAATAAACTTAAGATAGAGCCATGACTAGTTCCCCAGTACGTATCAGTATCTTTACTATAAAAGAGTCTATGGGGATGGAAAGATGGTTCAGAGGTTAAGAACACTGACTGCTCTTGCCAAGAACCTGGGTTCGATTCCCAGCACCAACATGGTGGCTAACAACCATCTATAACTCCAGTTCCAGGGGATCTGACACCCTCTTCTGATCTCCACAGGCATTGTACAACACAGGTGCACTTAGTACATACACTCATACACACAAAATAAAAATAATAAATAAAAAGATGTCTATGCCAGATAAAGAATGTGATCTGTCATTGTATGACCTCTATAAGAAAACTACAAAGAGATGAAATGTTTTGTATAATTCAGCAAAGTACCTTTCAAATGAATATGACCATAATGGGGAAACTAAATTAAAATAAGTTCAAAGTTAATAAACATTTTTCAAAGCCTGGGACCTAATGTCTGATGCAAGAAAGTTGAACTGAACCAATTTATCAAAGCTTTATTTTCTGAAAAGTTTTTGCCAGGAAGAAAAAGACAAAAATTCCTACTTGAACAACAAAAGAGATTCTGCTGCCTACTGAAAGTTTAAAAGATATGTGCAATTCAAAGCAGTGTTATTTTTCCTTTGAAAGACACATACTTTGAAAAAAGCAAATTGTCCCACCTTGATGAAACTTGATTTATATTTGTCTTGGCTTTTTCCTTTTTGTACTGATTCTCTCTTAAATTAGGACTATGACACAGAAAAAAATTAATCAACTAGAAAGATTGTAGTATTTATTTACGGTTCAATATTGTATCAATAAAGACCCATCTAACATTGTCCAACTGTCATGGTATCCAGACAGTAAAATAAAGAAGCTAAGAAAATAAATGTGCATTAATCTAATTCTGCATTCAGAGATACCTTCTACTGGCAAGGTACCTTATAAGGTACTGGATTCCTACATGGGGAAGAACTCAGACATCTTGCCAGCAACCAGCATCAGCCTGCCAGGCTGAGTGATCCCTTCATCTCAGAAGTGGGTCCTCCCTCCTTGAGCAGCCTTCAAACAACGGTATAATCTGACTACATCCTCATAGGAATCACCAAGACAGAATCAGCCTACCAAGGTATTCCCAATTCCTAAACCACAGAAGCCATCAGAAAGTAAATGGTTTTTGTAGCTTTAAGCCACTGATGTTTAGGGCAACATGTGACTGATGTAGGTTTGGTGCTCGAAGACTGATGCTATCATAACAAGTACCTACACTGTAGGAATGGCTTTGGAAGGAGGTTCAGGTTTCAGGACTTCAGAGGCTATCAAAAAATGTACTCAGCTTCCCCTTGGGCCTTTTGTACTGCTCATCAAGGGAGGCTGACCACCATGTTATGAGAACACACAAACAATCTTGTACAGAGACCCACATGGAGGGAACTGATGCTCCTTGCCAACAACCAGTACCAACTTGCCAGTCATGTGAATGGGATGGGCCTTCTAGCCTCCTGCCTCCAGCTAATCTCTGGCTTTCTGAACCTGAGGGCCAAGCTCCATGCAATGGGGCACAGCCCTATGCAGCAGCACATTGATACCTCGGCTTCTCCTAGGGACTGTCCCAATTTTAGACTGAAAGGTCTCACATCTTGGGAAAATCTTCAGCATCAAGCAAATCAAGGCAGTTGATTATCCTAGAGTTCTAGTTCTCAGGTTTAAGGAGCAACTTCAACACTTACACAAACCAAATTATTATTAACATTCAAAAGAGAAACTCTGAGCTTTGGCAAGTGAATATTCCTATGCAATGCAGTGGGACCACACTTCACATGATCTATATAACTTACTCAAAACTGATGGTAGGCCTCAATTTAAGAAACAAAACTATAAAATCCTTAAAAGAAAACAGAGGCATAAATCTTAATGAATTTGAATTGGACGAAGCTATTGATGGGATAGCAAAAAGATGAAAAACCAACAAAAAGATCTAGTATTATCAGGATTTAAAGATATCTTTTAAAAGATACAAACAGAAAGTGAAAGATAACCTACAAAATGTGAAAAAGCTGTAAATTACATATATGATAAGGTAATTCTGGTGAAAAAATATGAAGAATTCTTCTAACTCATTGATTTAAAAAAATCAATTTTAGGGGACTGGAGAGATGACTCAGCAGTTAAGAACACTGACTACTCTTACAGAGGACCAGAGTTTGGTTCCCAGCACCCACATGTTGGCTAACAACTGTCTGTAACTCCAGTTCCAGGGGTTCTGATGCCTTCTTCTGAACTCCACGGGCACTGCACAACATGGGTGCACTTATATACATGCAGACAATACACTCAATACACATAAAAGAAAAATAATAAATAAAAAATATTTAAAAATCAATTTTAAAAGAGGCAAAAGATCTGAATAAAATAAAACATTTCTCCCAAGAAGATGCACAAATATTCAATACATATACTACAAAGATGCTTGGTTCCTTAGTCATCATGTAAGTGCAAATCAAAACTACTGATTGGGGGCTGCAGACATGGCTCAGCGGTCAAGAGCACTGGGTGCTCTTGCAGAGGACCTGAGTTTTGTTCCCAGCACCCACATGACAGCTAACAACCTTCAGTAATTCCAGTTCCAGGGGATCTAATGCCTTCTTCTGGCTTCCACAGGCATTGGACTCACATAAACTCATAAAAATAAACACAAATTTTAAAACTTTAAACCCCAGTGAGATGCCACTCCAACCACGATGATAGTCATATTATGGAGCAGAGATAACAAACTTCTGAGTGTCAGTACAGAAATTGGGAGCCCGTGCTCTGGTGGTAAGAAGGTATAAAGGTATACTTTCTTTTTCTTTATGTTTTTTTCCCCCAATACTCAGGACTGAACCTAGGGTCTCACACCTACTAAACTAGTCCTCTGCCACTGAGCTGAAGTCCCAGTTCTTGGTCCAGACACTTTGGGAAGCAATTACCTAGGACCTAGCAAGTCCACTTCCAAGAAAAATAAAAACAAATATCTACACAAAACTCAAACACAAGAAGTAACAAATGATCAAAATTATTTTTGTCAATAATAGAAAAAAATAGAACCCCAAATCTTTATCACCTGACAAATTTATAACTTAAGTATATAGTGTAGAGACAAAATGGGAAAATATTCAACAATTGAAAGGAATTGTTATGGACTGAATTATACTAACTCCCATGTTCACAGACCACAGCCTTACCCGCTGCATGAACGTGCTTAGAGGAAGAACTAAAGCTACAGGAGGGCAGAAGGGCAGAAACTTAATTCAGCATGACTGGTGGAACAGACATTGGTGATATCTCTTTCCTTATCTGTGCAGAGAGGAAAGGCTGTGTGAGAGCCCAGAAGAGAGCTATCACCCATAACCCAAAAGCGGCTTCAGCAGAAACCAAGCGCACCAGCACCCAGTCTTGGACTTCTAGCATGCAGAGCCAAATACATTTTGAGCCTCTTAACTTTTCTATTATACTATGATAAGGAGACTAAGTCAGGAGTGGAAGACTAACATATGTTATAAATCAGTCAACCTTTGGAAATATTAAGTCCAATGAAAGAATCCACACACAAAAGGCCACATGCTGTGTGATTCTGTTATATGAGATACCTAGACCAGGCCATTCTACAGAGACAGAAAACAGATTAATGGTTGTCAGTGGCTCCTGCTTGAGGAAAATCTAGAGTGACAGAAAATTGATGCTTCTTTTTGAAGTGGTGAAATGTTGAAAAATTACTTTGGTAATGATCATACAATTTTGAGAACAGTTAAAACCAGTGAATTTACACTTTAAATAAGTGAAGTATATGGTGTACAAATTATATCTCAATAAAATTATTGTTTAAGAAAGAGTGGAATGGAGAGATGGTTCAGTGGTTAAGAACACTGGTTGTTCTTGCAGAAGATTCAGGTTTGAATCCCAGCACCCTTATGACAGCTAAGTGTTCGAAATTCTAGTTCTAGGGGATCTGGGACCCTCTTCTTACCTGTGTGGGCATGGCACAGCATGGGTACACTTACATACCTGCAGACAATACATTTATACACATAAAATAAAAAATAATAAATAAAATAAAGAGTAAGAAAGACCAAAGGCTGACAGAAAGTGAGAGAGCAGAAGGACGACACAGGAAAGTAGGCAATGTCTGACTGGGTAACCCTTCTTCACCCAGAAAGTAGATGACTAAAATAGGCATTAGTGGCATCAGCGAGCACTGTGGCCACCTCAGAGTAGCATGTAGGGTCAGAAGCTGCAGCAAAATGAAAAGGGACAGTCACAGCAGAGGGAAGGGGAGAGACGTATACATGATGCCTGAACAGGGAAAAGCATAAACAGAAACTTTCAATTAAAAGAAAAAACAACCTTAACTTTCCAGCAAAGGTTAAGGACAAATATATACATACACATGTGCAAGTACACACACACACACACACACACACACACTTTTGTTGATCTTATTACACAAATGCACATAGCCAGAGAAAATGATGACTAAAGGAAACCTTTATCAGCAGTGATGACTCACTGGCAAAATTCACTATCTAGGCTAGAAAGGAAAATGACTGAATGATATTTATTATGGTATTGTGTTTATTTTGTTAAGGTTTGTGAGTTGTGAATAGATAAGTGTAAGGCCTTTTAACAAAGAATACTGTGTTAAATGAGAAATAATCTAGAAGAACAAATAAACCTATTTATGCAGTAGGTTTTTAACTGAGACCCTAATCTTCAGTTTACTATTTTACAACAACCTAAAGGAAAAGGCAAACATTTCTGGAGTATTGGAATAAATAGGAGCCGATATCTTTGTCTGCAGTTCTGTTTAGTGCTAAATGTCATCTAAATGATTCAGTTTTCTCAGAGATTCACAAAATTCCAGTGGCATGGAAAGTCAGAAGAATAGAATTGAGTGTGAAAGAGCCTAGCTAACAGAAGGAAGCGTGCCAAAGCACAAGGACTATCATTTCTGCAATGGCAGGCTGTGCTGCATATAAACAGATGCCACCTCAAAAGGTATGCTGAATCTCCAGTGACCTTGTACTAGCACATCTTTTGAAATAACAAGAGCTAGTCAAGTATTACTGGATCCTAGATCTATCCATGATTCTAAGCTGTTGTATTATAAATGTAGTTAATAAACCTCAGATCTCATTTATATTAGTGATGCAGGTAAGTCTGCAGCAGCTCAAGAGCTAATCAAAAAGCATAGCACTTTATTGGCAAATTTGGTTGACACCTCTATTTTCTGATCAATGGCTCTAATATTTCAAGATGGAAGAAGAACCGATGCAGGTGCTCTATTTTCCAAGGAAAATATTTTTTAAAAGATAATACTATGATGACATAAAATACCTTTTCCATGGAATAAATTCAAAAGTACAATTCTCATTAAAGATTTGACAACAATGGACTCATCTTACAGTATTGAACAGTGTTCTCAGAGCTGCTGACCACCATATTAACTTACTTCACTTAAGTAGAAATGGAGACCATACCAGCTGAAGGTGGTAGAACATACATGTTTTAAATTTATTTTCTCTAATGAAAGATGTTTTAAAGTAAGAGCAATTCAATTTCAAGTGACAAAATTTTAAAATCTCAGCCAGTATTGACTAAGTTTTTTCTATTAAGCAGTTTATATATTTTAATCTCAGACAAAGAAAAAGGAGACAGATACTTACTAAGCCAGGTACTCCCAACAGCTCTGGAACACAGAACACTGCTGAGCCGAGGAGGAGGTGGCACAGCTGCAGCAGATGAGACAGCAGGACTGCAGTAGAGGAGACAGCCACTGGCCTTCAGCCTGGGCAGCCAGGGGGGCAGAGGCGCAGGCCCAGGCGCAGGTGGGCAAAACGTGCACGGAGTTGGGAGTGCAGGACCCCTGCGCTCTCACCTCCTCCGGCCATGGAACCGCCCAATTCCCAGGTACAGAACTCCAACTCCACCCCTCTACCACCTCGCACTCCTGCCCCTGGCTAAGTCCCACTGTGGGGGAATAGACTCCTAAAGAATAGAACAAATGAACTCCAGGTTCATCCAACACAGCCATAAGAGTGAATTACGACAACAAAGATTCTAGAGAGTCTTCTAACATAAAACAGACAGAAAGCAAACAGAAAAAGTGTCCTAGAGAACAGAAAGAAAATCTGAACAACAGCAGACATATTTTAAAAGCACATCATTAATATGAGAAGATATTGCAATGATTAAAAAAAATAGTAAAATGCTATGAAAGGACGCCTTCTTAGAAATTAAAAATATCAGAACAAAAATTTAAAAGACTAGGTAGAAAATAAATCAAGTTTAATCGTATAAAATATTGAAGGAGATGGGAGGCAGGAAAAGGTTACGGTACAGGCTAAACCTAAACAGTACAAATTCTAGGAGATAAAGGGAAGAAGCAAGTGAAATATGCAGGAAAGGGGAGGGAGGAGGGGGCAGGGAGGAGAGAAGGTCGGGGAGAGGAAGACAATGAGAATGAGAACGAATGTGACTGTCCAGAACTAAGCAGACACAAGTCTGCAGGTTAACTGGTGCTTAGAAAGATAAACCTTTCTCCCTCTTCGTCTGAAATGCCCACCAGCATGCGTGTCCCTGTCTGTACGCATACACACACACATGCACACACATACACACAACAGGAAATCCTGAAACCACCAATGAAAAGAGAAGATTCTAAAGCTTTCAGAGAGAAAATCACCAGGTCATCTACAAAAAACAATTCTCAGAATTATATAATCATTTCTCTTGAACAACAATGTAAGTTGTTACATTTTGAAAGAAAACTAATTTCACTCTCAAAATTTTCTTATAATCTAGTGAATGAAAACTAAAAATATCTTCGGAAATGCAAGATCTCTACAATCTGGCTTTCTTTGAACTCTCTCTCTGTCTCTTAGGAAATACCATGGATGTACTAAGACAAATCAAAGGAGTAACCAAAACTGTGGAACACACGGGTCCTTGGAAGGACGAAGATGAGAAATTCAGAGCACAGGTTGAGAAGTCAGGCAGAAACTGCAGAATCAAAAGTCCCCAAATGAAACACCAGGGGAAACAGGAAGAGACTCTCTGAGAACAGAAAGTCAAGGACACAGTTGGTATCCAATAAATAAATACTTCCTGCATTTGGCCCCTCACTTAGGATAAGATCCCACCTGCCCAAATCTCTCAACATGCCCCATTTCTGAACCTGTGCTGGGAAGTCATGATGAGGAATAAGAAATGAGTGGAGGAGCGCACAAGGATAAGGATGCAGTCCCATGTCAGCCGACTTCCAGAACTGCAACATACTACCTGAGAAAACCAGCTGTTGTCATTTGATCTCTGTTGCTGGGATAAAACACTCTGACCAAAGCAACTTAGGGGAGGAAAGGCTTTATTTCAGCTAGCAGGTTAAGGTTCATCACTGAGGGAAGTCAGAGCAGGACCTCAAGCAGGAACTTCAAGGCAGGCCTGCTTGCTATTGCACACAGTACTATGTCCAACCAGGGAACTCACTTCTGCCCAGAGAGGTACAGCAGGAAGCATGGAGGAGGCTAGCTGGCCAGTTGGTATACAGACCATGGTCTGCTCATTTCTTCTACAGCCAAGGCTCACCTGCCCAGGAAATGATAGCATCCACAGTGGCCTTCCTACATCAATTAACAATCCCTCATAGACATGCCCAGAGACCAACTCCATAAAGACAATTACTCAACTAAGACCCTCTTTTCAGGTGACTCTAGGCTATGCCAAGTTGACAGTTTAAGCTAACTAGAGCACCAATTTATAAAGAAAAAAGGCTTATCTTGCTACCCTGTGACTAGACAGACCATTGTTTCGGAGCCTCTGGAAAGAATATAAAATGACAGTGACAGGGAATAAATTGCTCACCACCTCCCCAGGCAACAAAAGAAAATGGAGAGAAAGAGATCAACACTCACAAACATCTTCAAGGGCATACACCCAATAACCTAAAGACCCCCTGCTAGGCCCTGCCTCTCAAAGGTTCTGCCATCTCTTTCAGAAGTACAAACATGGGAGAACAAACCTTCAATACATAGACCACAGGAAGTAGTCCACCTCCAACTACAGCAGTCCTCTTCCATTATATAAAATCCAGAAGTAAAAAAAAAAAAATTACAGATGAATTAACCAATCCTAAGGACAGGCCCTTCATATAAATCTCTTATAATTAATAATGGATGTTTGTCATAGATGAGCTCACGCTGGCATTATTCAACCTCTATTTTTCTTTCTTCTTTCCCTTCCAATCTATTCTGATGCGAACCTGGACTCATGGGGTGCAAAGTGATAGTTAATTGTACATGCAGACTTGACTGGCACATAGGATACTCAAGACATCTGATTAAATTTTTTGTGTACGTGTTCTCAGAAGAAATTAGCAACTGAATTGGAAGACTGAGTGGAGCAGAGGCCCTGCCCATGTTAGTGGACATCAGTAAATCCGCTGAGAGTCTACGTAGAACTAAAAGTTGGGGAAAGGCTGAGTTCACTCTGTCTGGCTGCTTGAGCTGAGGCCTGGACGGCTCCCTGCCCTCCTTGTACCATCAGCTTTCTGGGTCTTAGCTTACAGACAGCAGGCCACAAGGCCTCTCAGTCTCCATAATTATGAGTCAGTACTTTATAACAGATCTTTTATCTCTTCTTGGCTCTGTTTCTCTAAAGAAAGAACCTTGACTAACACAGGGTAATCAAATCCACTGTCTATCTGGCTCCTGCTCTCTATCTCTACCTCCACCAGCACCCTTGCTGGCTTTTCTAGTCTCCAAACCATATTTCCAACCCTACTCTGTTTTTGTTTCCAAATCTCAGTCCAACTTCTTTTTAAAATCATCCCAGGATATCATCTTGCTTTTGGAATATGAAGCAAAGTCCTTAGCACAGCTTGCATCTTTACAGCCTTCTCTAGTCTTTTTCTCATCCTTCCCCAATACTCTATATTGTTGTCACAACAGTCTTCACCATGTATACCATTCTCTCTGACCTATTCCTCATACTGCATTTCTGATCTATTGCTCTTCATACCACACTATGACCAAGAAACTTCCTGGAATCTAACTTAGAGCTAGACTCAACATCTGTGTCCTCCAGCTCTCAGAAGATGTTCCCATTGCTGTAACCAATCACACTGTCTCACAGTTGCCCATGGACCCTCTTCTATCTTGTTCACTGGTCTCTCTTCAGTGCTGGGGACACTGACACATAGGAAGGGCTCAGTGAAAATTGACTAAATATGCAATTAATGCTTCTCCAAATAATAGCAGCGTACTTATTATGCCCGGGCTCTACTCTAGAGTCACTGGAGCTGGCTTTCTTGGACAGGGTTAAGGAAACTTGTGCTTTTAACATGGTTTTCAAGGACATTATCAGTCATGATCAATTGTGATGAAAGCAAATCAAACACAAGTCAGCTTTGTTTGCTCTATGCACAATGATAATAAAGCCATGGCCAATATCTACCTCAACAGTATCGTAAAGTGGAATAGTAAGGTGAACTATAAGATGAAAAACAGAATTCATTGAATGGTTCTGTTGTAGCTTTCAAGATAAATCTCAGGGTTACCTGTTATCATTGGAAGATATGAAAGGAGGGGCTGGAAGTCTAGCTCAGTAGAGTGCTTGCCTAGCACATGCAGGGCCCTGGGCTCAATTTCTAGCACTGAAGAAATGAAAAGATGCCAAAGGAATCATAAGTACCCTGTTTCTTTATACCATCTCAGCAATTCATCAGTTTCTCTTACATGGGTATTTTTTCCCATTGGATTCCAACTGATAGATGCCATAATGAAGTAGAATTTAGGTAATGTCAATAATGGTTATGCTTTAACATGGGAGCCAATACCCTTTCTGTTCTGATTTTTAAATCTATTAATCTGTCCTTTTCCATTGAAGAACCAATGTTCCACTTATAGCCCAGGATCCATCCTTCTTGCATGGAGCCATGATTCCATCATTTATCAGTCTCTGGGAGACTTTATCAAAGTGATCATTACCATGCTGTTTCTAAGTTCCTACCCCCGACCTCCTCTTTCTTATTTCAGATCATTTGAAGTAGGTATCTCCAGCCATACTCTAAAATGCAAGCTAGGCCCGCTTCTCCTCCCGCTGGCACCCCTGGTTGGCTTCTGCATTTGCACATGTTTGGAAATTAGTGTATGCTCCTTGCTTCCACCTCCTCACTTTTCATTTCATTCATTACTCAACCTACTAATATGTAACTTCCACCTCCACATTCTACTAAAATTGCTCACTGAAAACTAGGTCACCAGCTGCTGCCTAATTTCCAATCTCAACAACCTCTGCATTTTTACTTACAGTGTCCCATATGAGACAATTTTGGTCACTTCCTGCTTTGGAACTCTCTCTGCCTTAGACCCATCTGCCACATTCTCATGGGGTCTTCTTGTCTACCCTCCTGAAGACTCTGCCTCTTGCTGATTTTTGCCTCTGTTGTCTCTTAGTATAAATCTCCTTTCTTGATTCTCGGAAGCCATTTGCCTGCCTTGAACTATGCCCTAGTTTAGGGTGAAGTAGAAGTAGTCTTGTTGTGTACCCAAGTGCTGTGGGAGCAGAATGTTTTGCTACGCAAACAATTTACACCTGAGGGGAAGTTTATCTTACACCCCAGGCTGAAGACCCCTGAAGGAAGATGTGATTGGCTTAAGTTGTTTTGCCTGTGTTAACATTGTTTTTGTTAAATTTGTTTTTGATCACCTTCGTATTCTTTCCTTCCTCTTTCCCTGAATCTGTTCATCCATCTTAGGGTTTCAAATCACATACCTAGAATAATGACCCAACATTTATATCCTTGCTCCAGATTTCTCTGTAGCCCCAATTATTCCCTTTTGGAAATGTCTCTGTAAATGTCCCCTGAGGAGCCTCAGGTTCTGTATGTGTCAATGAATTGTTCATGAGCATTTCCAATGCAATAGGAGATACCCCAAAGATCCCTCCAGAGTTATGGGTCCCTATAATGGATCCCAATCGCTCCAATCACGCTCTTTCTCCTTCCACCCCTACCCTTTCTTAGCCTGGCAAACTCCTATCTCTCCTTCAAAACTCATCACAACTCACCATGTTTAGAAGCTCTCTTCCAAGCTCCTCTCTGCTCACATGGATAACCCTCCATGCACATTCTGAACAAATCACTATCAAGTACTTAACATTATAGCAAGTCTTGATTTACCTCTTTCAATCTGAAAGTTTTGAACTATGTATCTAATTTGTGTTCCTTGAACCAACATAGGGCCCATAATAGGTTCTTAGAAAATCTCCAATGAACACAGCATTGAAGAAAGCAGTAGAGAAATAGATCTGGCTAGCTCAAAGGCTATTGATTCTCAAAAACAGTGATTATTCAACCATTACAGTCCAGGGAGTAGCCTCTGGTCTTTGTAAACTCTACTTTTTTTTTTTTTTTTTTTACTACAACAGCAGAGTTGAGTAACTTCAGTTAGATTAGACAGTTTAATTTTTTTTACTATATAGCTTTTAATTTCATATTATTGCTTCTTAACATTGATGGAAAAACAATAAGCCCTACTGCTGTACTATTATAATTAACATCAATTCCACATTAAATAAATTTTCCCATTTTAAATAATAGTTTTATTTTTCTTTCAGTTTTCCACACTTATACACTATGTGTCTTGATTATATCCACCCCCACTATTGACTTCCAGATCCTCCTAGAATCTCCCAACATATTTCCCTCCCAATTTTATCTCCTCTTTTATTTTAATTAATAAACCCTGAGTCCAGTTAGTGCTGCCCATATGCACATGGGTGTGGGGACGTTCACTGTGGCGTGGGCAACCCAACAGCAGTCACACCCCCACGGGAAAATGACTCTCCTTCCCTCGGGATCCATCAATGCCAACAGCTCTATAGCTAGAGATGGAGCCTCATGAGCCTTTCCCCTCATCACGCTGGAATTTTGACTGGCTCAGTCTTGTGCAGGTGTTTACAAAGGCCATGTCATGTCCAACAGACAACATTTCACAGCTCTCCTCCTCAAACTTATGGTTCCTCCACTCTTTCTGTGCCCTCTTCTCCAGTTTTTCCTGAGCTTGGATGAGGGAGATTGGTATAACTGATTCATCTGTAGATGAGTACCCAGTGTCGCTTAATTCTCTAGATACTGAATTTTTAAATGTCTCTGTCCTCATAAGCTACACATTGAAGTGGGGTGAAAGGTAATAATTATGCAAAAGCAAAATATGATAATGACAAATCTTCACAAGGGCAGTGAAGAAAACACAAAGGATAATGTGTTGGAAAGTACTTGTCTGAGTAGGGGGCATGGTGACAAGGGTGTGGTCACGGATGTCTGTCTCTCAGGGGCAGAGACATGCATGTTGAATCCTAAAGGAAGAAACAGGCCATCCCAGTAAATGCTGTAAGAGATGTGTTCTAAAAGGCACAATGACTACAAGGTTCTCAAGTCAGAAGGAGTCCAACATGCCTGGAGCAATGGAGAACCAGGGGCTGTGTACAAAGGGAAAAGAAAAAGTGGTTCCAATAGGGCCAGGGAGAAGGCAGAAGGAATCCTGGCCCTGAAGCCTTAGAAGCCGGAAGAGGTGTTTTGATTTGTTGATTACCACCTGCTTTAGGATCTGTCATTATTCTCATTTTAGGGGTGAAGAGGCTGAGGCTCAGGGAGAAGCAGATTCTGTACTTAATAAAAGGGAATCTGAATAAGATGAGCTTGTACAAGACCTGAGCAGGAGACAACACTTCCTTTTCCTGTGCCCCTCTGACTTCTACAGTGTGGACCCTCCACTCAGAGTTACAGTGCTCACACAAACGTGTAGCATTATAAAAATCTGGAAAATATGAAAAAAAGCATAAAAATGGTATTATTTCATGCTTTCACCATTAGAGTAGATGCCTTGCAGATCGCCTTCCCATGACCTACCTCATTAGCTTATTTGTTCAAAATTCTCTAGTTTAAAAGCAAGGTTTTTCGATTCCTCACCAATGAAACAAACCAAAATCCTTCAAATCTATAGCTGAAATGTCTTCACAATCTGACCCCAACTTACCCATCTAGTTTTGTTTGCAGTGACACCCAACTCACTCACCGCACTTTCACTCACACATACAGTCCATTTCCGAAAAAGCTCCAATGGTTCTGTCCTGTTCTTCCTATATGGACCTTCCTGTTTCACTGTTCACCCTATGGAGCAATTCAGACGCAGCACCTGTTCCTCCAGGTCTTCCCACATGTGCCAACCCCGGTAAGTCGTCCCCTCATAGCTCTCCTTTAGTAACACATTCCCACAACACACACAGTGCTCTGCACTGAGCCAGTGCTGGGAGCAGGTTCCTGACTGAATCCATGTCAGCTTGGCTAGACTCTGAATACGTAGAGAAGGTCCTGCTTCTTCCTAACTTCCACTCAGCTACTAAATGCATGAATTTGAAACTAGCCTTCTTACGTCAATCAGAAGATCCAAAATTATTAGTGCCAAAAAGCAATAGTCATGGGGGAGAAAATAATGTTGCATTTTAGAATTCTTATCCAGAAATACTGAGCATATGCTTCCATTCTACTAAATCTCCAACATCATCATAACTGTTGTCAGGGCTGGTTTAAAATATTCCCATTAAGCTTATTTGCTCTTCAAAATATGTTAATAATTTCTATATCTATTTTTAAACTTGGTATGGTTCTCCATGAATTTTTTAAAAGTCACTAGAAGAAAGTTTGCATACTATGTTAAACTCCAAAATAAATTTCATTTTAATAAGCACAATTTATAACAAAGTTGTCTATATCTTGAGAAAAAGTGGCCCAACTTATCTGATTGAATTCCTCTGGGTATTTATAGAAAGAAGTATTATCATTTATGCTATAAAAATCTTTTGACACTTCAACTGCTCCTATCAACAAATATTACATTTCTTTCTTCCATTTATACATAGGAAAGCATTATGCTTTCAGAACAAATGCAGTTATTTCAAATAAATGTATCATACATGCAAGTTAATTTTGCCACACTGTACACTGCATATATTAGCAGGTTTCGCTTGTTTTGGGCCATTACAGATAGGGGTTTTTTTTGATGCAGTTCAGAAAAGTACTGTCTTTTCACACTCTAGAAGTGAAGGATCTAACAGTGGATTATTTTATACACAGTCTTGGGCTAAAATAGACTTTGCGCCTCTCTAAAGGGAATGTAGGGTCCTGATGTGCTCTGAGCATTCGGACATCTTGAATTTCACACTCAGACCAGATAACAGCAAAACCATAGAGCCTTACAGTTTGAAGCATCACTGTGGAGTCTCAAAGAACTGGATTCAAAAACTCGCAAGGGATGTAAGAAGCAAGGAAGCATTTAGTTTCATTTTATTCTTTATATAGTCTTCAATATCAGTCTTGGAAGACAGCATTAATTTAAGACAGAAACTCTTGGAGAAGCTGCATTGTGGGATGCTGTAGATTTACTGTATGTCCACTTATTTCAAGCTATTTTAATACACTAAGTGATACCTATAGAATCAGCATAGGAAAAGAAACACTGGGGACTCTTCCTACCTAAATCATAGGTCATGAGGGCTATTAAACATGTAAGAGGTTTCCTGCCTCACTGGAAAATAATTACAGTTGATAGACTATAATTCACGTGTCAAACTGATTCTTAGATTTTAGAATATAAGAACTTGACATTGGAAATTTGTAAATTCTAAGTCACAGTGTGAAACATTAACATCTGTTCCTCTCTCCAGCTCTCTCTTGCTCATGTGCTGCTTCTCAGAGCCTTGTATAACTTGTAAAACAGAGATATGAAAATGCCCAAAGTAGGAGCTATAGAGAACCCATGGCAGTTAATACAAAACCACAAGTATACACAGACACATTTCGAAGTTACCCTTAAAACAACGACAACTAAATAAACACCAAGTAATAATCTGGAACTAAAAGTATAAACACAAAATGAAACTTTTTTATACACAGGGAACACCATCAGATTTCAATACCTATGATGATTATTTAAGAGACAACGTACCCATGAAGTATGAATCCGCATGGAAACTGCTATGAATAATCAGAAAAACAATCAAACATACAGCTAGTATTTTCAGAAACTATACAACAGCCCCTGCAGGATTTTGATCCTTCAGAGTAGAGAAACCAAGGAAAGAAAACCCTATCATCACTCTCTTTCATGACCTATAGGCAGTTTCCAGGCTGTAGTACAGGAAGAACGAATGCAAACAGAGGCTGCCCATCATTACAAGTTGAAAGCACAGAGACCCAAGTTTTTGATTGTCAAAGTTGTGTGGGGCAGAAGAAGTAATCTTGAGGACAAAATGTTCTAAAATTTACATTGAGATCTCTTTAGTCCTCTAGATAAATACCAATCTGTGCATTCATAAAAGAAAAAAAAATAAACCTCACAAGACTGATGGGAAATGATTTTTGAAACAAGAGCAGTCACTAGGCAGCAGAGGAGAGGGCTGGGGGTTATCAACAATTCCCAGAAATCATAACAACTTTAATTTGTTCCACAGTCAAGATGGAGAGAGTTCCATAGCCAAAATGGAGAGTCCTTGTTAAATGCATAACCACTAAACACAGACTCCAGAAAACACATAATCACTAAACACAGTCTCAGAACACAGGTTACTGTCTAGACACTATAAAATAAATTTAAACAAGCTTTTTAAAATTCAAGTTAAGCAATAAAGAAATAAACTGCATGTCATTTAACAAGACAAAGTTTACAATTTCTGAATAGGACACCTATGTGGAAATTATACCTCCCAAAAGTCCAGGTTCATTGCAGAAGAGAGGGCAGAAAGACTGTAAGAGTCAGAGGTAGTGGATGACTTCAGGGAAACAGGGTTTTTCAAATAGCTAGTCAGTTATACTTATGAACTCACAGCAATGGTGACAGTATGCACCAGTCCCACATAAGCTCAAGACAGACAAAATCCCAGGACCAGGGTAGATGGGTAAGAAACCCCAACCCTACATGAGGAATTATTGGCAACTGATGGCTATGGGGAAGGCAAAAGTCAGACTCACTTAAGAGTGAGCTCTTGGCAGCTTTACCAGGCTCTAATGGATGAACCCACACCAAAGGTATTTGGGACACAATTCTGACTCTGTAGGGGATAGATATACATATATGATACAGTACATTGTACAGGAGGTGGTAGGGCGAAAAGGTAGGGGAGAGGACCTAAATTTAATCAAAATATATTATATATAATGTCCAAAAATTCAATAAAAAAGAAAAAAATATTAGAAATAAGAAGCATAGAAATGTGTCCCATAAACAAGAGAAAATCCTTCCAATAGAAACAAACTAAAAATGGTTAGAAACAATTACATAACAGGAAACAATTTAAAAAGTAAGTACAAATAATTCCATATTATTAAACAGGTAGATCTAAACATGAACATGAGGAAGAAGAAAATATACCTAGAAATTCCAAATGGAGCATGTAGAGACGAAATACACAATATCTGGAAAAAAAAGACTGGAGGAAATTAGTAGTAGATTATACGGATGAAAGAAAAGGTTGGTTAACTTTAAGACACACCAACACAAACTATCAAAAATGAAGCATGACGGACTGGAGAGATGGCACAGATGTTAGGAGCCCATATTGCTCTTGAAGAAGACCCAAGTTCAGTTCCCAGCACCCATGTTGGACAATTCACAACTGTCTGCGACTCCAGCTCTAGGGGACCCAACACTGTCTTCTGAATTCCATGGGCATCTACACAAACATGTACACATATCCACACACAGATACACACATATACACATAATTAAAAATAAAATAAGTCTTTTTTAAAAAATGAAGCATTGATAGAAAAAAAGATAAAATGCAAAGTAATAGAATGCTCATGACTTATCAAGCTAATGCATATATTCTTATAATGAAGAAAAAATAATGAAAATTTCCACATTTGATAACTATAAATCTACATGTCAATGAAATGTGATAAACAGTATACAGAATAAACAAAGGAAAACAATGCATGGTGTTTGATAAAACTGCTGAAAACCAGGGATAAAATAAGAAATTACAGCAGATACCTTTTCTAAAACTATACATATTCAGAGGCAATGGAATGAAAACTTCAAATAGTTGAAAGAAAAAAAAATGTCAACCAAGATTTCTATCCTCAGAGAAAATATATTTTATAAATATATTTACAGATTTATAAATAATGAAATAATTTAATACCAGAAGCCTGTATGACAAGAAATGCTGAAGGAAGCTCTCTCAAGGAAGAAAAAATGATTCCAGATAGATAAATGGATTAAAGAAACAAGAAACAACAGAAATAGCAAAATATGTGAGTAAAAATAAGCACTGCTTCCAGCAGTCAGAAAGACTGTTTGCCAAAGGACATCTGGGGATTAATGCTTGACTGGACAGGACTTAACATGTATGATGGAATACATGAGGTTCGATGGGGGTTGGAGGATTGGATGGGGTCTAGATTTGATTAAGAACTGTTGTATGAAATGTATAAAACTCAATAAAAGTAAAGAAAACAAGTAAGTACTGCTTTTGAAAGCCATAGTTTGAAAATCACAATTACAGTGCTGTTAAAAATCTCAATTCTTCCCAAGTTGATCTGTAGACTCAATTTAACCCCAATCAAAATCATAGCAATTAGAGCCACCAAGACTGCTCAGTGGGAAAATGCATTTGCCACCAAACCTAAAAGATCTGAGTTTGATCCCAGGGATCCACATGGTGGAAGGAGAGAATCAACTCCCAAAAGTTGTCCTCTGACCTCCACACTCACATCATGGCACACCCACATGTGTGCACAATCACACATGTAAATAAATAAATAAATGAGTAAAAAAATAACTGGGTGGAAATATTCTCAATGCCATTCTATTAGATAAAAGCCTGTACTCAGAATGCTTATAGACCTCTTATAGCTAATAAGTGAACCAAGTTTTTAAAAAATGCTCAAAGGATTTGAACATGTACCTTATCAAAGAGGATATATGAGTGGAAGTAAACACATAAAAGGTATTCAACATCACTAATCATTGGAGATGTGTAAATAAGATTATAATGAGAAATCACTACAAACCTACCAGAGTGGATAGTCCTAAAATACTAACAATACTGAATATTGGTAAGAACATGAAGCAACCTGAACACTTAGAAATTGCCTATAGAAAATAGCTTGATTGCTTCACATAAAATTAAACATATATTCACTATATAACCTAGCAATTCTACTTCTAGGTGTTTGGCCATAATAAATGAAATTATATGTCCACAAAAAGATCTGTATATGAACATGCATAGTAATTTCATTTGTTACATCCAGACACTGAAAATATCCTGTGTCTGTCCACCAACTGGATGTATGACTCTTATTTTGGCATGTGTATCCATAAAATACTTAGCAGTAAGAAGAATGGACTATCTATATGACTAATCACACAACTAGGTCTCAAAGTCATCATGGTGGGTGAGAGATGACAGATACAATAATAGTAACTACCTCCTGTATGGTTAAATTTATATAAAAGTCTAGAGAAGAGAACTATGATCTAGAGTGACAGAAAAATCAGTATTGACCTGGAGGAGAGAATTCAGTAATTTTAGAAAGGCTTCGTGTCTTACACAAAGGAGCCCAGATTTGCCCAGATTTGCCTTTAGCTTGCAAACCTCTACAAACTAGTCCCTACCTGTTCACTGCTGTCAGCTGCCGCTGAATGGCAGTGTGCTGTCATCCTGCTGATTCATGGCAAGAATTGATAGATACACATATCTCAAATTGTGAACTACTTCTCAGAATTACCAAACTTGTGATCTTAAGGATGTTTCTTAGATATCCTAAGCCTTATCTTTAACACAATTTCCTAGTTCATTTAAAAAAAAATCATTTCATAAGGCTGTCTGCAAATTACGTAAAATACTTTAAATAGTAATAACTGTATAGTTGATAATATTTAAATATAAAATATTTATATTATATTAAATATAAAAATAATTAAATAATTGATTATATTCATCATCATTATACTTGGGTTATCAATAAGTTCTATATACAAGTTTATCCTTAAAGTAAGTCAGTTATCCCTCCCAACAGACTTATAGGTAGTGTCTTTCAATGTTTGGACAACAGCTTTTGAACTTCTATCATCCTCTGAAATTTTATGGCATTTGGATGAGTTATTCATCTTGCAAGGCCATTTTTATTTTCCTTGCTTTTCTAGGCTTTTCTTTCTAGCTATTTTAATTTTCTTAAAGCTGAATAAATAGACCTTAGGAAAATGCCTACAGATATTTAGCACATTGACAACAATACAAATGTCAATTACCTGAGAAGCTAAATAGGTGTGTGTGTGTGTGTGTGTGTGTGTGTGTGAGACACACGTGACACATTTGGGTATAGCTGACAGTGTTCTAAGCCAGTTAAGAGGCTGTGCTTCAGCACAATCATCTCAAATTATCGTAAGTATTTTCTGGAAACCCTGAACAAGGTTCACCCAGTTATTTTTATTATTTGTTTTATTACATCCCATAAATTTTAATCAACTACCCTTGGGTGTCAGCTTCTTTCTGCTTTGCTAATGCGGCCTAGTTTTCATTAGTCCATTTACCTTGCTCTTGTGAAGATAACCAATGGCTTCCATGTTTGACAAATTCACAGACATTTTTCTCTCGACTTGAACTACTCAGTGGCATTCAAAATTACTGAACACTTTACTCGCAATGATGATTAATCTTGATCTTCAATTTGATTGGACTGAGAGGGGTCCAGGGAATTAGTAAAGTACACTTCTGTATGTATCTGTGAGGGAGTTTCTAAAGAAGACTGATAAGAGGGATAGCAACTGAGAGACAATCTGGCCTGACTCAGGAAGCACTACTCAATAGGCTGAGGATCTGGACTACAGAAAAGAGAAAGCCACCACTCTGCTGTTGTTGCCCTTGCCCATAGATGTCACTCAGCTTTCTTTAATCTTTCTTTTTCTCCAATTCCTCTTCTCTCTTCTTCCCTCACCTCTCCTCCTATCCCTCCTCTTCTCTCTCTCTCTCTCTCTCTCTCTCTCTCTCTCTCTCTCTCTCCCTCAGCTTAGGGTCACCTGAAACTTCCTATATAAATCCAGCATGGTCTTGACCTCCTGATTACTCTGCCTAAGCAAGGTAGCCCAAGTACTGGAATCCCAGCCTTTTAATGTAGATTCACACAACTGACTCTCTCCAGGGAGCTTTTAGGCCTTGAACCTCAGACTTGTCATCTTTGTGCTGAGACTTTCAGTCCCTTGGACTGAGCACCTAGAGGATTTTCTGCAATTCCAGTATATAGAAGGCTATCACTGGCCCACTCAGCCATGAACTCTGTAAGTAAATCCAATAGCCCCCTTTTATAATCTCTCTCTCTGTCTCTCTCTGTCTCTCTGTCTCTCTCTCTCTCTCTCTCTCTCTCTCTCTCACACACATACACACACACCATATCACATAAAAGATACCCTTCATCCTATGCGTCCAGAGGATCTTGCCTAATACAGTCACCTTGCATTTTTAAAGCATTTTCTTCTTATAGCTTGTGGGATAGCACATTCTTCTGAGTTTCCACTTTCTTTACCAGCTGCTGCTAACCCATAACAGGAGTCATCCTGGGTTTGATTAAATTCTAGAAAAACCTAGATTTCAACCTCCAGCTCTGATTCCCCCGAGTCCCAAACTACAGGCTCACATCTCTCATTACCTCTATGAAAACTACAGCAGAATTCTGAGAACAGAACTCTTCCTATCTCCTAGAGGTCCTGCCCTTTCCCATGAAGATTTAGCAGCTTATGTTAATAATTGCCATCATCAGCATCATTGCTCAAGCCCAAGTAACTGGTTCCTCTTTCTTCTATAAGTTACCCTTGATGCCCTTCCTTGCCTTCAAAATACATCCCAATGATCCTCCTCCTCTCCCTCCTATCCTACCAGCTCTCAGTATCCCCTTTCTGCACAACTTGGGCAGCTTCTACCTGGTCTGCCGGTTTCTATGTTTACTTCCTCTAGTCTACGCAGGTTATGGGGAATGACATTAGTGAAAAATAAATCATATTATGTTTTAAACTTTTAATGGTTTCTCATCAAACTTCTTACCAGGGTCACAAGGCCCAGTGTGATCTGTCCATCATCCACCTCCCTATTTTTGTTACTGCTATGCACCTTTCTCTCACTGCAGCCATGGCTGGCATTATTCCTGATCTCTGACCATGCTAAGCTTATTGCTGTTCCAATGTTTTTGTGTGTTATTTCCAGTGGTAAACAGGCAAAGTCCAAAGGCAAGGGCAATACAGTTGTACTTAAAGGGCCACACAAAGCAAAAAGTTCTGTCAGAATGATTCACTTCTGAAAGCAGAAAGCAAAGTTGTGGTTAGAAACAAAAAAAAATTTTTTTTAGTGGATGACTAATTCATAGGCAACAATTCTGAGGTACAGGAAATCCAAAACCTTGATCTTATCCATATTTAAAAAAAATAATGAAGGACAGTAACACACAAAGAGAGAGAGAGAGAGGACAGAGAGAGAGTCTTCCGTCATGAAGGCTACAAATGAATGCTGAGACAGTTTTGAATTCAAGTCTTAGCATCTGACTTGCCAGCTACATGACAGAAGACAAGTCACTTGGCTTACATTTCTTCATTTATGATACAAATAACAATACTGACTAACTCGTGGTAGGTACTAAATGTGTTATGCAATCCTCTAACAGTATCTCTTAACCACACTAACAATTTTACAGAAAAAAGGCATGAATGTGCACACTATGTAAGATAAATGAATGTGTGAATATTTTGTTGATTCAGACCATGTTTGTTTCTCTCATGTTCTTCATATCTGACTATATTCAAAACGTTTTATACATATTTCCATAGTTAAATAATAAAAATAGATTAACAATAAATGTATATAATAATATATGTCAATTAGGGGCTGGAGAGATGGATCAATGGTTAAGAGCACTGACTGCTCTTGTAGAGGACCCAGATTCAATTCTCAGCACCCACATAGCAGCTAACAACCAATGCCCTTTTCTGCCCCCCATGTGCATTGCACGACATGGGTGCACCTACCTACAAGCAATACACGTGTACACATGAAATAAATGTAATAAAATAAAAATATATGTTGATTAATATAGAGTAATAAATTCTATAATAAACTATGATACAATATTCCATAAAATACAAGCATAATTTATGCTTCATATTTGTTTATATTCATAATTTTGTGACACTGGTCTATCTTTGTCATATTTATCTACACACAAAACTTTTATAATTGGAGTATATTATTTCTATAATAAAATAATACATCAAACATGCAAGACACCATGGGGCACAAAGGAAGAGAGAAGAGAAAGCAATGCAGTGCCTGGACTCCCAGGAAAGACACTGAGGTCTTCCACTACAGAGGAGCAGAGTGTTACACAGGGCAGCAGGTCACCAGCATGCAGATGTGGGATTTCAGACTATAAGACAGAGGAAAGAGATGATGTGGCCAGCTTACGTCTGCCTTAGTTTTGTTTCTGTTTCATGATAAACTACTCTGACAAAAACCAACTTAGGGAAGAAGGATTTTATTTTAGCCACAGTTCTAGAGAGTTCATCACTATGGGGAAGTCAAATTGTTAGAAGCTTGAGGCAGTTGGTCACTTCACAACCATACTCAATAACAGAGAGAAACAGATACATGCATACCTCTAGTGCTTAGCTCACTTTCTCCATTCTTACACAGCCCAGGACCCCAAGCCCAAGGGATAGTGCTGTCCAGAGTGGGATGGGCTTCCCACATCAATAAATGTAATAAAGACAATCCCCCATAAACAAGCATGTCCACAGACCAATCTAATCTAGAGAGACTCTATTATCAGGTGATTCTAGATTGTATCAAGATAACAACAGTGCCCTAGAAGGGGCCCCTGACAATTCCAGCCCCACCCATTTATTTGTACAAACTAAGCAGTTTATGGCTATGCATACATTTATACACAAAGGGCTGGGGGCTGCTATCAGACTAGAATGGAGCTTTCAAACAGATAAGACACAGGTCATCATAACCACAAACTGACATTACAATAGAGATGCTATGACCCATCAACTATAAAATATTTACTCTCTGGCCCTTGGCAGACAAAGTCTTCTGAGTCTATAGGTATTTTAAAGAAGGGAAAAAAAACTGAAAGAAGCCAGGAGGTGGTAACAAGGACCACCACTGTAAAGGTAACCAGAGACAATGAAGCTGCAGCAGATGAGTCAATCCCACTGGTGCAATAGTGGCACACATATTATGAGAGTAACCAACCACACTTTAATTAGAAGGTCCACTTCCTAGCATGGAGCGTATAACTGACATTGATATCAGGCTTAGGAATCTGAGGCTAGACACAGGACATAAGAAAGAACCTAATACTACTTTTTTTCTAGTTACAGTAAACTATTAATGATTTCTTTTTAAATCCAGAGATTAATGCATCTCTCAACTTTCACCAGAGAAGTTTCTCTATGTAATAGATAGTAATTAACCCAGAAACTCAAAACTGGCCAGTATGCAGATAACAAGAGGCTACACAGTGTTTACCCCTTAATAAGACACCTGTATCAAACTTCTGCCTCCCAAGGCTCAGGGCTCACTGGGGAAGATAGGATGAAAAGATTTGTTTAAGAGCCAGAGGTGCTAGATGATCACAGAGTTTTTCACACAGCTGCTTATTCATATGAACTCATAGCAAATGTGACTCATGCACAAGTCCCACAAAAACTCAAACCAAACAAAAAAAATTTCTAACACAGACATGAGGAAATGGGTAAGAACCTCCTACCCCACCTAATAAAATCTTGGCACCAGATAGCTGCTGAGAGGGGCAGAAATAGTCTCCCTCAAGCATGGTACTCTTGGTAGATTAACCAGGCTCCAGTGTATGGACCCACACTGAAGGACATTTGGAGACACATAATAGGCTCTATAAACCTTATTATATATAGGCCAATTGGAGGAGGAAACAAAGCGGGAGGTGTTGATGGGGCCGGGGATCTAAATACCATCAAATGATATTTTATGTCAATCTCAAAAATTCAGTAAAAAATAAAATATACTTAACAACACTTTGAAATCTATAAAGAATATTACAGCCCCAAAAGGAAACAAAACAAAGTATTGAACTCTGTAAATTTTATACAAATAAATGTTAACAAATATAGGCATAAAATTTAAAGTATTTCATGAAGCTTCATTTATATGTAGCAAAATGTACAAATTCGAGGTACACAGATTGATTGCAACTTTTTACATGTGTATGCTCACAAAATCAGTTCCCAGAATATGTTGTAAAATACTCCCATTACCCTAGAAAGTTTCCTTATGATGCTCTGTCACGTCCCTCCAGTCAGTCACGCCCTCCACTCACCACCAGTGTTAGGCACTGCTCTGATTCTATTACTTAAGAGTCATTTTGGTGGAGCTTTAATTATTAATTATCATTATTAATAAAATTGGACTGTTTATTTGAAAAATGCCTGTGTCTACAGACAGAAGGAGGAACAGAAAAAGGCTACTCTTAAGAATTGTGAGCATTCATGTCTAGAGCTATTTAAATACACAACAGGAAAAGGAAACAATTGCTGGACTGGTTACCTGAAGGATCAGACCCATAGAAACTGGCAGCTGTTGTTATTGGTCCAGGTGGGTGAATGGCACTCGCTGAAGACCTCTGACTTGCAATCAGAATCCTGCTCTTGGCAGATGGTAGTCGGGACATTGCTCCAAGTCCCAACTGGGGCTTAAGGAGCATGGCTGATCGATAGAAAGTTGGAGGGACTTCATAGTGAGTGTAGGAAGGAGAGCAAAATTCTTCTTTCCCAGAATGATCTGTGACCTACAATAAGAAATCAGAAACTCAATCAGAGCATCCATCACAGCATGAGTGTAAACAGGATTAGGCAACCCATACTCAAATGATGAACACTAGCCAGCCGCTTCATCATAGACTTCATACTGCCTCTGGGCTCCTCTGTCCTCTAAGATGACAACACAACTGGACATCCTTTTACGTCCCTTCCAGTACATTTAATTTATTATTTATTTATTTTTAATTTTTTTAAAAAATTTTGTGTGTACAAGTGTATTGTCTGCATGTGTGTAAGTGCACCTGTGTCGTGTAAATGCCAACAGGGGTAAGAAGAGAATATTGGATTCACCTGGAACTGGAGTTACAGATGGTTGTTAGCTGACATGCAGGTGCTGAGAATCGAACCTGGGTCCTCTACAAGAGCAGTCAGTGCTCTTAAATGTTGAGCCATCTCTCCAGCCCCCAGTTCTAATACTGTATTTTATATTTTGTGGGGAAGAAAAAAAGAAATCATTTTGTAATTTTTAAAAATTTCATTGCTATAAACTCATTAAAATTTGAGTCACCAATTATTTAAGCAATTTAACAATTAATAATAATTTAATAATAATATCAACCAAAAAAGGAATTCATCAAATGTTCCTAAAATTATCAAAAGCTTCATTATACCTATTGAGAAAAGGCATAATTTTTATGGTACTATAATCTCACAATAAGTAAATAAATTATCAGTTTACATTTGAAAGAAAATTTTAAAATCTTTGATAACAAAGGAGTGTTTATTTAGAAAAATACAGATAATAATATGAAATTGTTTTTCAGGCCTGTTATATCATTAATAAATCAGGTCCTGGGACTGGTGGGATTGCTCAGTCCTGCTCTCAAAATGTTTTTTCACATGATTAGGGTTTTCTGTATTGCTAAGGGTCTCATACATCCTATAGAAGCACTCTACCCTGACCCATACCTACAGTTTGTTGTTTCTTTATATTAAACAAGAAAAAAATAGAACTATATCGTCTATTTAAGTGATAATTTTTAAAAATGTGCTAGGGCAATGTCTGAATAGATACATCTATTAATTGATTCTGCTTTGAATCATTATTTTATATGTTAAGCGTCTCTGTATTCAGGACTGACAAACATTTCACAACGTTCTTTAATAAAGGCTATAAAAGCTTTGATTCAAGCTGTTGAAGATGTAAGCTCTAATTTGATTCTCTTTTAAAATTGAATTATATACAAAGTAATCCTTAAAATTGATATTAGTGAAACAAAAGATTAGGCATTTAAAGTTTATCATAATCACACTATAAAATATGCATGACTGTTACAGTACACAGACTGTATCCAGGCTGTTGCCAATTATATCCCCTTGAAAGAACATTCAACATCTGTACTCCAATAAAATTTTTATCATTATCTATTGTCTTGCTATCAATCTCTGACTTTTCTCATATATACTTCATCTTTTAAATTTTAGCTTCTAAACTTTGGATACTATTGTTCTCAAGAGGAAGTTCACATCATTTCCAACCTACATAGGTTTTTAGGATTGCAATAGGCTGGTATTAGTTACTCTGTTCTCTAAAAATGGATAGTTTTCAGAGCTCAAAGCCTACTCATCCTCATTCAACAGTGACTTTAATGCTTTCAATAACTTCAATACCTGTGTGGTGGTTTGAATGAGAATGTCTCCTATAAACTCCAAGTCTTTGAATATTTGGCCCCAGTTGGTATTCTTTGGAAGGTTAAGGAAGTGTGTCCTTGCTGGAGGAAGCTCATCACTGGCAGTGAGCTTTGAAAGTTCATAGCCTTGCCCCACTTCTCATCTGTCTCTGCTTCCTGCTTGTGCTTCAAGATGTGAGTGCTCAGTTTTCTGCCCTGGATGCCTCATGAAATGCCTCCCTGCCATGATGGACTCTTATCTCTCTGGAACCATAAACCTCAAAAGACTCTTCCATCTATAGTTGCTTTGGTTATTGAATTTTATATCACAGTGACAGAAAAGTAACTAATATAACTGTCATTTGGCTCGGCAATATTTTCTGGTCAAGAGCATCTGAAATATCCTCCACAGGCTCATGTTTTGAGTACTAGATTCTAAGAAAGTGGCATTGTTTTTTAAAGCAACATTGCTTCTAAGAGGTGGGGCCTAGATGACAGAAGCAGGTCATTAGAGATGAACCTTGAATGACATACCCTACCTCAGGCCATTTTCTCTACATTCTGGTTCATACTATATCAGCAACAGCCACAGGCTCCCATTAACATAGACTGCACTGCTCCTTACCTGGAATTCCTAGCATGATGGACTCTGAAACCACAAACTTCCTCCTTTCACCATCACTAAGATGTTGTTGTCAGGTATTTTGTGACAGCAACAAGAAAAATAACTAATATGAGCATGAATTTGTTTGAAAGGTGAAAAGGATGGTTTATATGTCTAGCTTATACATTTTAATTAAAGAAGAATATACAAAAAAGCTCCTCAATTTCCTTTCATCTTTCTGACAGCACCTAACAGGCAATGCTGCACGGCTATAAACACACCGAGATCAATCTTAATGTTACCATTCCCCTTCTCAAATGGGGTACTTTCAGAGAAAAAAAAACTGCAAGAGGACAAAAGAATCTTATGATTTCAGACAAATTCCTAAAGTCCAAGTGTATAAGGAAACAATTCTTCTTGCCTTTGCCCCTCTTTTTCTTTGGCCTGCCCTGTTTTTACTAGGATCATTTTCATGACTTTTTTCTGGGGAGGATATAAAATTAAGCACAACACCAACAGCCTCCAAAATGGCTCATTCAAGCTCATTTTGATGAATAAAATGAGTTTACTAAGGGTTACTCACAGAGCAGTGGATAACTATGGACAGCTCTATTTTCCTAAAGACACCAACCCTACATTGACAAGTTCCCATGTTATATGACTCTTAAGTCAGCTGAACCGAGCCATACCTAGATTCAGATATTTAAAGTGGTAGAGGTGACTACGGGCTCAGACAATATAAAAGCACAGACAAAGCCAGACTCAGAGAAAGTTCTATGTTTATGTGTACTCTGTCCTAACTTTTATAAAGGATTCTGATGGCCGTTAGAGACATTTCTCAACTTTGGAAATGATGACATGTTATCCTATAGGGTGACATGAAGAACAACTAAAGGACAGCTTACCACAGGATAAAATTGCTGTCTAGAATTTGGAGGACTAGTGTCATTACAGATCACATGTCAAGGAAAACAAGGCGATGCCACCGAGAAGCCACCGGGCTGACTGCAGGAGGAACCTATGATGGCTGATTTCATATACCATTTGGGTTCCCAGATAGTTTGTCAAACACTGTTCTGGGTGTTGCTGTGGAGGTAATTCTTAAATGGGAATAACATTCAAATGAGTAGGCCTTAATAAAACAGGTCACACTTCCTATAGTAGGTATGTCTCATCCAAACAGTTAAAGGTCTTAAAAAGATAGGCTGACTTCTTCCTGAAGAAGCCACAACACCAAGTCTTCCCCAAGGTTCCAGGTGGTAGCCCTCCCTCAGGATTTTGAACTTAACATGTGCCAATTCCTTAAAATACAATCGCCCCTTGGACACTTGTTCCAGATACCAAACATCCACAGATGTTCGTGTCCTTCACATTAAATGGCGTAGCATTTGCACAGAATCTTCCCATATATGTCTTCCCATATAATTTAAATCAACTTTTGATCACTTATATAATATGATTAAATGCTATATAAATAGCTGCTATAATGTATGGCTGTATGATTTATGGAATAATAGCAAGAAGAATGTCAGCACATTTTTTACTGAATATTTTGCGATCCACATTTACTTAACTTTAAGAATGTATAATTCACATATGGAAGGCTAACTATGAACCATTCTGCCATCTCTCTATCCCCATGTCTCTGTCTCTATGGTTCTATTTCTCCACAGAGTCCTGATTAGCATAGTGATCGGCAGAGATGAGTTGAACTACACACTACGTTGCATCTACACAATGTGAGACACTATATCCATGCCCTCTGACAGCTTCATTTTACCAAAATTAAAAAGGCTCTTAAACTGCTAATGAAGGGAGCTTATCTTGATACCTTCTAAAGCCAGAAGCACAGAACAACCTAAAGGAAGTTGCACATTTTGTCACCCACATGATCTCAGAAGTCAGTTGTAAAAACTTCCAAAACTGGGTTTTCCCTTCTAACTGAAAACTCTTTTATTTAGATGAACCCTTCTCTTGCCATCTCTGTTTCCATCTATAGAATCTACAGGAGGAAGTCTGTCAGCAATAGTGGAAAAGCCATGAGCTTGTTTGAATTTTTAAGCCTCTCTAGTTCTACCAAAATGCAGAGATTCTATAACTGACGGACATTTTTGTGGCAGCTGGTCAGAACTGTGTTATTTTTCCTATAGACTTGGAGCTGCCTGTGGGTTAAGCATGGGGTGTTATAACAGAGGTGGGCTATTTCTGGGTCTTACTGCTGTGAATCTGCACACAGGAGGGCACTCATTTGATTCCATGAAGCTGTAGATGGAGGAGGAATGGCCAAGTCCAGCGTATGTCTCATTTCTGAATAAAGAATGTGAGCATAGACATTAGCTCATGCCTGGAACACCCTCTGTGCTCTGCAGCCTGGAGATAAGGGCTGGGAAGACTCAGTGACAGCAGAAACAGCCTACTGGAATGGGGGCATGAAGGCTAGAAATTTTTCACCATACCATCAGGATCTCTCTGAATCTTTGAAACACTAAGGCCATGAAGTATCTAAAATATCCTACTTATTTAAGGCTTCAGAAGAGGAAGGAAAAAAATAATTTGAGGGGAGGACATGCATACAATAGAGAAATTATTTCTTGAAGGGAGTAGAAGCAACACAGAGAAGGAACAGACAGAAGAAGATGCTGACAGTAACAGGAGTTTTGGTCTTCTGCTCCCATTTTCTTTATCCATGAGAGATGCAAAGCCACGTATGTCTAGACAAGCACTCTGCCATTGAGCTATATCCCTATCCCTACTCAACATCTCTTGTATATACATTTATAGCAGTATCATTCTACACCTTGAAAACACTAAAAAATGCAAAACACTAAAAAACCCTCCACTCTCATGAAATTTACATTGCAGTCTAGTTCAGGGAAACGCATAGGAATGTGTATTTAGGGAAGATAAGTGCTAGGAAGAAATAAGCCAAAGAAAGTGAACTCAGAGAGTGGCAGATGGGAGTCCAATGAAATGACACACAGAAAAGGGAAGGAGGATGTCATTTGGCTAACAGGGAGAAGAATGGTTCCAGGAATGGGAAGTACAACATTCCAGAGTCAGCAGAGAGCAAAGGAGAGGACGAGTGGGGAGTGTGGCCACTCTGAGCAGCTCCCAAAGACCGAGCCAAGCCACAGGCTCCAGTCCCAGTTCCAGATGGCCCCAGAGGGTGTAAGAGAGGATGATCCGATTTGCTTCCTCTTAACTGAGCACACTGGCTGCCAGGGAAAGATGGTTTCAGGAGAGAAATGCTACTTGTAAGGTCTCTGAAGGTGACCTAAGTGGTTAGCATAGCCTGAAATGGCAGAGCAAGCGCTCAGCTCACTGGGTGATCACAACTACTCTTTTTACCAAAAGCAAATGGTCCAAGTCTCACACGCTGGTTCAGGCTATTATTTTTCATATCCATTAATTTCATATGTATTAATAAAAAAATTAAAGATTTTTTATTGTAGTTTTTGATATAGGGCTGCACTAAGTTGCCCAGGCTGGCCTAGAACTCACAGTCTTCTTTCCTCAACCTCCTGAGTGCTGAGATCACAGGTGTGCACCACAACATCAGTCTTAACACAATATTTTCTCATCTGCTCAATTTGAAGAATATATTTACTTTAGTTTTTTTCCTTGCTTTGGCCTGGCTCATAGATTAATACTCATGTATTTAAATATGGATGCTGTTTTAAACACATCTGTATCTAACTTCAGATGTATTAGACTCAGTAAAACTTAAATGACTCCCTTTAGATATTGAGTTTATTTCATCTCGACTACACTGTCTTCTAGACAGTCATCTCCAGGCATAATATGCATTTGGGGTACCAATGTACCCATGAGTACTTGCAGTTTGCTTAGAGAGGGTATTTTCTTTTCACAGTTCACTGAAAACATAAAATAAACACATGGGCATACAGATTATATTACAACTGCATTCCCTTACCTCCTGCAGAAACTTTTCACTCATTTGACTGAAATGGTGCCCTGGGGGCTTGATCCCGGACACCATCAATCCGGATGGGAAGACCCTTGGCTTCTGTGAGTCAGGCTTGAATTTCTCGTACAGATTGGTGGAAGGTTGAAGATCGCGGCTAGCGGCCTTCTCCTCCTGGGAAAGAGGCATGCCGCATGTGGGCGGGGCATACGGAAGCCCTACAGGGACCAGTGAGGTATCCCCTTGGCCCAGCGCCTGCGGGTTTCTGCGGATGTAGGTAATGATCTTGGGCCTTACGTGCTTGGGCTTCGGCATGAGGACTGGCTTGGTCTCCGTCGTCCTTTCTTCTGTTTTCTCCACCTCCTGTTTCTCCGCTGCTTCCTGTGAGGAAGGCAGCATGTCCTTGGGGACAGGCTTGGGGATCCCAGTGGGACCAGTGTTCTTTTCAGGCACTTTCGGGGATGTGTTCAACACCCGCCTATTCTCTGTAGGGGGTGAGGCGACTGGGGATGACTCCGTATCTACTTTGAACACACCGAGCTCCTGAAAACCACTACCTGGTACAGTGGGATGATGGGTCAAGTTCACAGTTGTCTCTGAGTGGAGGGGAGTCGGGGTACTGAAAACTGAATCTGCCCCAGCGAGGGTGATTTCAGTCTTGGCTTCATTTTCTAGAAGGTTCCTACCTTCAGGTACAGGTATTATGATCTCTTTGCTTTGCCTGGTTTCTGAGCCGCCACTTTGAAGGTCCAGGAGCTCAGCAACCTCAGTGCCACAGTCTCCCACAGAAGGACCTGAGGCCACACTACCTGTGTCCCCACGATCCTGCCTCCTTGACTCCCCACTGACCAGAGAGGGTGCGCAGTCAGTTGGATCACTGGGAACTAGAGCACTAGGGCCATCACCAATTGCAAAGTTGCTGGATGTTGTTTCCCCCAATTTCCTACCTGCACTTGGTGACATTTTACCAGTGAGCTGATTACTGGCTGCTCCAGAGGGACCAGTGCTCTGTTCAGGAGCAGCCTGCAGAGAACCTTCCCCACCAGTAATGACTTCCATCATCTCTTCCAGGCTGCTGCGTCCTCCCACCCCATGGTGGTGACTGTTGTTTGGTTGACTCTTGGCTTCTTGGTGTGCTTCCTCATGTGGGTCCTTCCTCTCTACAGGGGACACACTTTCTTCCCTGTGACATCCCAGATGCCCTGCCTGGGCTGACTTTAGCTCATGCTCAGTCCTATGTTGAACATATTTGAGCTCCAACTTGGGCTCCCTCTTTCCTTGACCTACATATGCTTCTGGGTAGCTGAAGATTTCCTTGGATACTGAAGCTGAATTGGGAGTGGGCTCAGGATGAGCTGCATGAGCCGTGCACTCATGGTAAACGTTCAGGCCATGTGCACCCTTCATCTGTGTTTCGGATGGGATGGACCCCTTGGCTTCTGAGGTAGATGGTTTAGGAGGACACACACTCTTTTCCTCTGAGATATTATCGACGGGAGGAAAAACTGCCCCAGGAGAGTGGCCAGCTGATGCCCCCAGTGTTCCTTTCCCAACCCCAGGCACATGGCCCCATGGCTCAGGAGCATCCAGCCACACAGGCTGCAAGTGCTTCCGAGTAAGGCTGCCAGGTGCAGCCACAGAACTGCTTGCTCGTTCCACAGAATGCCTTTTCAGCTCCTCGTTGTCAAGGGTCTTTGCCAGTTTGTCCTTGGGAACATGCCGGGAAATTTCAGTAACCCTTTTAGTCAAACTTTCTGGAATGGCCTGACCCACTGCATTCTTCCAACTAGACAGACTTGCTCCCTGGACACTCAAAGGTGTCTGTGGGATGTCTGTGCCTCTTTCCACTGTGTGCTTGTCATTCAGTTCCCTATGGACAGTTGGAGAAAGCTGAAAATCTTTCTTGCTGGTGGAGCCAGATGAAGACCCTCTCCCAGAGCCCTGGACCGGCTCCTTCAAGTTGCTGTGGTTTTCTGGCCCAGTTAAATTTGCATTTCCAAGTTCAACCAGATCACGTGTCTGGGGCTCATCATGAGAGGAGCTGATCTCCAACATGATTTGATTGGCATTTGTATCTCCCAAACTCAGAATACTCTCATTGTTATTTTTTGCTCCATTTTGATGGTCCCGCAGCTGATTGAAACAGGATTTCTTTGGCGCCACGGGAATGCTCATAGTCCCCACTTGAGTGAGGACTGCTGGCCATGCAGTCCTTAATGGAAAGGGCTTCCTTCAAGCTTTAGTGAAATAATAGGCAATCCTCACATCCCCTGTCCTCCTCTGATAATGCCATAGCAAGATACTGCTTTAATCTTCTTCAGAAGAGTTGCAGAATCAACCATTGTCTCAGAGCACAGTAAAATACAACTTAGCTGCTGTTACATTCCATTTCTGCTTGATGCAAGCTGGTTAGTCCATGGGACCTGGAGAGAAATAAAAATACATCCACGTTAGAGCTCAGGAGTAAGAGACACATGTGGTGATCACACAGACATAATCCTCCTGTACTGTTATTTCGTTTGCTTAATTTCACAATAATAGATGCCTTCAAATAGATGCTACTGCTTAATGTTAAACTGAAGCATCTAAAGGATGTTAGAAATGGGTTATAATGTGTACATGGATGTTTTAAATTTTTACCAGAAGTCAACTATTATCTTATACTACTAAATGTAAAATTCTAGAAGTAAATAATTTGTAGGTTTTTAAATGAGTGTAGGTTTTAATAGTGTGATGGAACCCTGTACTGTCCTGTCTGTCTTGTGAGGATATGAAGCTTTGCTGTCTCCAGCTGATCTATACTGTACATACACTACCCATCCTTCAAAGTCACTTAGCAGCTCTCTGTGTCATCAGACTGACTGCCATTTATCCCAATGCCCATGCTCAGTAACCTGCTGCTCCATCACAGCACTGACATTGTTCACTCACTTTATCAAAGGCATCACCAGAAAAGAAGGTAAGCATAATACAAGGTATGTTGAGAAGAACATAAAAGATCCTATCTAGATGGCTTTCATTACAGTAAATTGTTATAATTGTTCTGTTTTGCTACTAGTTGTTTTGCTACTATTACTAGTTATATTTGATAATCTCCTACTGAGCCTAATCTATTACATAAACTTTATCACAGGTATGTATGGATAGGGAAAAGACACTACTTGTAAATCCAAGCATCTTGGGGTCTTGAAATGTATCCCCATGAATGAAGGTGGCGTGCACACACACACACACACACACACACACACACACACACACGAGAACCCACAGCCCAGGGATCTTGCAATCACTGCAGTACTTCCCTGCCTCTCAGCTTCCACCCTTCTAACGTCTTACCTGTCACCCTGCCCTGAGTACCTTTGCAGATCCTGCACTACAGCTCTTCCCATTCATTTCTCTTCTGCCTGTACAAAAGCTTTTTCACCCCCATTCTATGTAAATACAACTCTTTCTTATAGGCTGGTTCTTTGTCCTTTTGTTTTCTTATGTATCCCTTCTCTTTACCCTAAGACATGTTAGCACAGTTGTCTCCATCTCCCCACTCATCTGTACATATCCTCACTGTCATTCCCTGACACATTGATGGTAGGCTCATCCCAGGTCTCTCTCATAGTCCCCATCTTTCCCAATCCCACAACTTCTTCTCTAAGTCTGTCCTTAGCAAGCCAGTAGCATCCCAGGTGCAGCCTGACCTCAACACAGTCTCTAACGTGGGAATTGATTACAGTTTCTCTACAGCACCGAGACTGTACTACGACTATTGTTTCTTTCTCTTTTCAATTTTGAACACGTTCCACTTACAGATACATTTGTCCTCTGGGCAAAAATACAAACACAACATGTAGGCAAACTAATATGAAGCTGTTTTAAAGGATGCGAGGGTCTCTGTACTGAGAAGTGAGAGTGCCAGAGAGTCGGGGAGAACAAGAAATTCCACAAGCATGACCAGCCACAGAAGGAGATCACCTCTGACTCTCTGTGGACAGAAGTATAGACACAAAGTCAAGATCTCTCTTTGGTCTGAACTGTCAAGGCTGGAAGAATGAACTGCAAGGACAAACAAAACCAGAGCATCACAAACCACAGGGAAAAATTTTGAGACAGGGTCTCCCTGTAGCCCCACCTGGCTTGGAACTCACTATGTAGACATCACAAAGATCCACCTCCCCCTGCCTCTCGAGTGCTGGGATTAAAAGCATGTGCCACCATGCTCAGCTGTGTTGTGGCTTTTAAAGAATAGTATCACTGATGCTATTTGTCTACGTCAGTAACAATTATTTGCTTATTAAAACCAGGACAGAAAACTAGAGTCTTTTAGTGGCTAAGAATAATTCTCAATACCTAGATTCATTTGTAAAAAATTCACTTTTTAGGGGCTGGAGAGATGGCTCAGTGATTAACAACACTATGTTGAAGTCAGGCTGCACCTGGGCTTGATTCCTAGCACCCACATGGCAGCTAATAACCATCCGTTAACTCCGGCTCCAGGGAAATTTGATGCCCTCCTCTGTTCTCCATGGCATTGCACGTCATGGTTGCACTTACGTTCATGCAGGCAATACATTCATGCACATAAAATAAAAAAAAATTATTTTTTTTTCATTTTTAAAATTATATAAGGCACTATGGTTTGTCCCCTCCAAAACTCATTTTTAAATTTAATGCCTAAGATGAGTAGAAGTAAACTGAACCTAACTATGTTGTTCAGAAGAGGACTTTATGGGAAGGGACTTGGATAGATAAGGTTCTCAGGATGGAGCTTCCAGTCTAGATTCTGGTGACTTTAAACAATAAGCAGAACCCGAGACACATACACACGTGTGCGGTGTGCTGCACTACCTCGGTACTCTGCCAGCAGGAAGACCACCATTAGACACAGCCACTTCATCTCAGACCAGAGCCGTGAGCCAGAATAATGTAGACAGCTTTTGGCCTTGTGTTATCAGCAACAAAAAAAAGGTAATATTTTATTTGCACTTAATGTTTTAAGCAAAGTGATATTTTCTACCATAGATAGGTTTTAACATTGCTTTAAAAAACAAGAAAACAAGACAAAACAAAAAAACAAAAGACATTTTCTTCTTTTATTTCTGTTTCCAGTTTAAGATAGAGGCTGAGCATCTTTTATCCAAAAACATTTTGGAGCATTTTCGATTTTCATATTACGAATGTTTAACCAGCAAAGCCTAGGCAGATAATACAATAATCCAGAAAATTCAGGAATCTGAAACCTTTCTGCTCCAAAACATTTGAGATAAGTGATGCTCAACTGGACTTCACCATTTTAACTGGTGATGTGGAGTCGGCAAGGCGGGAAGGATCAGGAAACACTGCCCCTTGTGTGTAATTTCGCCAGGTAATTGAAGTCAGTGTTAAAATGGACTTTTCATGTCTCTTCTGAGTTTTCTTCCTCTAAATTTTTTTTACATGCATTTAGTGTGTGTGTGTGTGTGTGTGTGTGTGTGTGTGTGTGTGTGTTACAACACACTGCACGTGGAGTTGAAAATAACTTCTGGGAATTAGTTCTCTCCTTCCACCATGTGGGTCCTAGGGATTGAACTCATGTTATCAGGCTTTGTGGCAAGCAGTTTACCCGCTGAGCCATCTTGCCAGCCCTCTCTCTCTCTCTGTCTTTTTTTATTTTGGCTTTGCTTTTCTGTTCTCAGTCTTTCAATGGCGCCTCTTCTTTTTGAATTTCCTGTGAGATCTGCATGGCCTCACCCATTCTAACTATTCTTTTTCAATTTCCTCATTTTATCTTTGTTCTTGCTGTGCCACTATCTGTGTGACCTTGACAATGTCTACTTTCTGGTGCTTTCAAGACCATATGTCAGCTACTGATATTACCAAGGAGGACAAGGGAGCATCTTCTGGTGCCACAAGGATGGAAAGCCCATGGTGCTGCCAAATCACAGGAGAAGAAACCCTGTCAACTGTGTTGTAATGTCAGCAGTGACAGCATTACCTTTCAAAAAAAAAAAAAAGAAAAGAAAAACAGAAAATGAAAGTGAAGATCGTTAGGCTAGGGAGCTGGCTCAGCTGCAGTTAGCTGTGCAAGCATGAGAACCTGAGTTCAGATGCTCAGAACCGACATAAAAAGCTGGGTGTGGTGGAATATGTCTGTAACCTCATATTTTGGGGTACAAAAGTAATACAATCTCTGAAGCTCATCGCAGGGCAGCCCAGATGAGTCAATGGGCTTTAAGTTCAGTGAAAGACCCTGACTCAAAAAATAAAGGCAAAGAGAGATTGACAAGACACCTGATGTCAACCTTGGCTTCACACATACATGCACACTCATGTGCATGCATCCACACTAACAAGTAAATACACCACACACATATACAACAAAACACAAATAAGGACGAAAAGTAAAATGAAGAAAAGGAGATGAGGCCAGACTACTACAGCCCGTTCTACATTATCATCTAAACTTTTTTAAGAAACACTCTTTATTTTTGTCACTACATAACCAACATGCTTCAGCACTGGGTCACATATATGACTAGTTATCCACTGTTCAGGACAGGTCACCCTACAAAACATGTATCACCAGGCAACTGAACTGTATAAACAACATAGGGTGTTTATGCCAACATATATGATCAAGGTTAGCCAACCTTTCGACATTGTTACATGACATTGTCCCAAATGTGTTGACTGCATGTATAGCTATCCTGGGATTCATGTGGCCTGTGAACCATAGGCTGGACATGTATAGCTTTAGGTCAACCATTAGACATCGCCTCATCAAAAGATGTTACAAATGTGAAGAGTAAGAGACTTCTGCCACCAGAACAGGCCATACTGTTCAAATGTTTTTATAGGCGTAAGATCCAAAATAATAATTAAAGTATATATAGTAAATGCATAAACCAGTGACAGTTTTTATCATTATCAATATTTGCACCAAGTATAATTGCATGTTACTGTAATTTTTATATGACTGCCTCTGTAGTAAGTTTGTTCACGCTGGCATCATCACACATGAGTAATGCATTGTGACTTATGGTGATTACAATATTTCTAGGGGATAAGGATTTTTAGCTCCGTTAACATCTAATAGGAATATATACATATATATATGCTGAAGCACCTGATTATGTCTCTGCCCACTGCCCATCTTTAACCACTGGGCAGTATCAGGTCTCCAACGTTTACAAGCACTGCAAACAGTCTGGCATCTTATCTAGTATTCTCAGTCAAATGCATATTCATATTTGTATTATGAAATAAATTGATAGTATCTAGATGCTCATACATAACCTCTTCATCCATCTTAGAATTCAATTTCCTGTTATCCATGCTTGTTCTGTCCAATGTGCCATGAAAAATATGTGATAAAGAGAAACTCAGAAAATTTGCCTCTTCTCTGACATCATCCCGAGTTACCTGGATGAATGACAGGCTAAAGCAAGACTTCGAAGCTTGACATTCAAGATCTGATGAGCCATCTACAGTTCCAGACTTAATTCCTTTTATAATTCTACTTAAAGAATGCCTGTCCCATTAAATCATCCTTCCTGCTGAACAGTTCCACCGGAGGAGCATCAAAGTCCAACTCAATGGCTATTTCTTCCATGATACCGCCCTAGATTCTTCCTCTCTCCTCGCCAAAATAGGTGAAGAAGCTACAAGTCATGTCTCCAGTCTTGAGTCTGAACATTTTTCCTTTGGGGATTGCCCAGCTAAGTTTTAAAAAATATTATATTTATTATTTTTATTTTATGTGTATGAGTGTATTGCCTGCATGGATGTAAGTATACCCATGTTGTGCATTGCCCACAGAAGTCAAAAGAGGGCGTTGGATTCTCCTGGAACTGGTGTTACAGATGGTTGTTAGTTGTCATGTGGGTGCTGGGACCTAAACCCAGTTCTTCTGTAAGAGTAGTCAGTGCTCTTAACCGCTGAGCCATCTCTCCAGTCCTGCCCAGCTACATTTTTATCATAGCTGTGTGCTTGTCCTTCAGTATCTAGGAACTATCACACATACCCAGATCTCAAGATGTTCAAATATTATATATAAAATGGTGTAGTGCTTACATAGAATGTATACACATCCTCCTGTACACATTAAAATGCCTTCAAATCACTTACAACCACTAAAACAAGGCAAATGCTCTGTAAAATAGTTTGTATATTATTTATTTTTAGGAAGCAATGAAAAGACAAGCCAATATATTCAGCACAGATGAAGTCTTAAAATATTTTTGATCTGAGGTATGTTTGATCCACAAATGTGGAACTACCACAGATGGAGGGAAACTATACATCAAATTTTATTGTAGTTAAATGTGCTCTGTTATTAAATTGTTTGTCTTACTCCCTTTATGAAAGTACAAACTCACTAGGTTAATGGCTCAGAGGTCACTGTCCCCATGTGACTTCTAGGACAGATTTTGCACATAGTACACGCTGCAGATGAAGTGACTTCACCTCAACTTGAGCTCAAAAGATTGAACATTCACTAGTCCCAATATAGCACGGGCTCTATAATTTAAAAAAAAAATTTAGGATGAAGATTGTGAAGTTATTTTTCTGAACAAGGAACTGGCTACCCATTCACCAGGGCTAAATCAGAATACTTGGGAAAGATAAAGAAAACTACATTATGATCACATGTATATATATCATAGCAATTTATTTTACAAACAAATTAAAATCAGTTGGAAGGATTTTTGTATTACTGAAAAGGAAATGGCTTTGAGAAGATTGGAAAATATGTTTGCATAGCATGCCTGAACTGCAGGGTTTGCTGTGTAACACTTTCTCCATTGTGAGTTTTCATATACAGGCACACACCTTCGAATGTAAATGCAATTCCACGGAACTTAATAAATGCCGCTCCTTCCATGCAACAAATTACCCTTTAGAAGAACTTCAGTATGGTAATTTTGTGTAAAAATTCAAAAATCCTAGATTATAGTTTTTAGTGGAGACCTTTACTGAGCATATGCATGGTATCTATAATATTCAGCTGCACTTAATAGCGTAATTTATATGTGCTTATATATGACTATTTATGTGCAAATTCATCTGTTCATCTGCTTTAGAAAGTTTCAAGTGGTAACACATGCAATTAGTTAAGAATAGTCATGTTGTTGGTTCTACCTTAGAGTGTTTTATATGTTAAGTAGTCTGTATTCAAAATGCTTGGAAATAGAAGTATTTCAAATTTTACATTTTTTTCAGATTTTTTTATATACAGAATGAGTTACCCCAGGGATGAGACCCAAGTCTAAACAAAGAATTCATTTATATTTAGTATACACGTTATACACAAAGTCTGAAGGTAATGTCACCCGACACGGTATCTTTGATGCACCTGCATTTTTACTGCAAACTATCATGAAATGAGAAGTCACTTCTGCTTGTGCCATCATGTCATCACTCAAAATGTTTGAGGTTTGTATGTCAACAAGGTGGCTCAACAGGTAAAAGCTTTTGTCACCAAACTAAACTACCTGAGCTTAATACCAGAACCCATGCGGTAGAGGAGAGAACCAACTCTCACAAGTTGTCATTTGATCCCCATATGCATTCTAAGGCACATATGCACCCATACAAGACACATCCAAAAAGTAACTAATACATAAGTAAGAATTAATGCAAAATAAAATATTCATCATTGATTTAAAATTTTCAGATTAGGAATACTTAGTGTGCACATGTTTATCCTCAACAAACATTTATAGGTTGTCTAAAATGTGATCCTCTGCAGGATAAATAAACTTTGCAACTTCAGTTCCAGTATAATATGATTTAATATTGAATTAGTGGCTGAGTATGTCAGTACATAGTACAGAGATTGGTAGCTGTCTGTGGTGCTGAATTCCAAGGCAGTTGGAGATTGCTTTACTTCCCTTATGAAAATAACACAAACAGCTATACTTTTTATCCTAAGATATGATCAAGATAGTGCTCACAAAACCTTTGCATTGAGGTGCACAGGCTATTTTTTAACTTACTATAGTAAAAAGAGTGAAATGTTATTTCCTCCATTATAGGACCAAGAAAGGAAGATAACTCGGTTTTTCATAAATTAAAACAATCTGATATTTAAGCACAAGATATTTGGTTTCCTTGATAAATGTGTTGCATGATTGTCAGAATGAAGCTTCATTCATATTTGCCAACAAACTGCATTTGTCCCCCGCCTCCCCCTGCCACCTTTAAAAAGTTCTTTCTGGACAGAATTTCACCTAGAACATTCTGGACATCCATTGCTTTCCTACTTGTTATCATTGCTTGTTTTGGTTTGTCTTCGGGAATTTTTTTCCCAGAATGAAAAATTTATATTGTATTTTTAATGTATATGAATGTTTTGCCTGCCTGTATGTAAGTGCCCCTGTGTTGTACAATGCCCACAGGGCCAGGAGATGGCATCAGGTACCTTGAAACTGGAATTACAAACGGTTGGTTAGCTGCCATGTGGGTGCCTCTGCAAGAGTACCAGTGCTCTTAAGCACTAAGCCATCTTCCCAGCCTCCATTATTTTAAAAATCAAATCTTCATTGCAAAAAGAGGTAAAAGTCTAAGCAAGTTCCCTAATTCTACCCCAAGAAATAGAATGTGATGTGTAGAATCTAGTACTTGTTCTTTACACCCATGAGGTGATTTATGTAAGTCAAACTTTTCAGCTTATATCTCATGGGTTCCTTCCCACATAAACATAGAAAGCACTTCATCTCTTTTAATGATCATTTGCACTATTATTTACTCACCAGTTTTGCTCTTGTTAGACTTTAGGTTGTTTTCATGTTTTTAACTAATTATTCCCGGAAAGCTGCTGAATAGATACCTTCATAGATCCTTTCCCTTCAGTACCCTACGTAAATGGGTCTGTACATGTGCTATGTTCACTGGGGTTGCTTTGTTTCCAAGAGAACCTAGCATACAGTGGGTACCCTGTAACTATTTGATGAACAGATACGTACTGCTCAAGAAAAAACACCAATCTTCATCTATCCCTCAATTTCCCCATTCCATTTCATTCTCTCCCTTGAAAATCTTATAATTGAAATGACCAGATCCTTTATCATTTAAATCAGAACTTTTTTCTTATCAGGAAGTTTTCCCAATTTTTGTTATAGTATAATTTATATGCTATAGAATTAACCACCTTTTACTATAGAGTTCTTCAAAGTTTAGGAAACACACAGTTTTCATATATCATCACCACAATCAAGATGTAAAACACTATGAACACTAGCCAGCAGAGATGAGGCTTCGAAGTCAGCACCAGCTTGATTTCCCCTTGTGTGTTCTACAACTCATATATGTAGTATCTTGAGCCATAGGGTCTTACCATCCACTTCTGGTGGGTAACTAACCAAAGCAGAACAAGGAGCAGTATTGTTTGAGAGTCTATGGGACCCCTGGTCAACAGCTTCTAGAGAGGGAGTTCATTCCTGGCACTGAGGCTTTTTTTCACTAACCTATGATGTCTACAATGGCAATATCCCCCTATCATAGGGTACCTCCTTTTAATCTCTTTTTATAATGAATATGTATATGCTTTAAGAAGCTCTATAGTGGTAAGTTTGCATACAGCTTTTTCTAAAGGTCTTTAGTGTCAGTTATCCCTCCACACACTCCCTCCTCAGCCCTGTTCACCCATTCTCCATCCCATTTAACACTTCCTACTCATGATACCAGAAGGAAAACATAATCACCAACCCAACCCAGCTGTGAATCTGTGAACTATAATAACAATTGGTCTGGCAAGATATGCCCATCAATGTAATAGTAGCTCAAATATGTCATTCTTTAATTGGATTTATTGTTCACTTCACAGGTTGGAGTCCGTACCTGATATCAGGTTTAGGAACCAGATGCTAGACAGCTCACAGGACATAGAGGAAAACCTAATATTAGTTTTTCTACTAAGTAGTTATCATATTAAACTGATTCCTAGTGACTTATTCTTATACCCATAGATTAATGCATCTCTCAACTCTCACCAGAGAAGTCTCCTTATGTAGCAGATGATGGTTAACACAGAAGCCCACAACTGGCCAACTGCAATAATTGTAATTTTTAATGAACATTCTTTAAATAGCAAAAAAAAAAAAAAGAATCACAACTCCTGGCCATGGTGGCACATGCCTTTAATCCCAGCACTTAGGGAGGCAGAGGCAAGTAGAGCTCTGTGATATTGAGGTTAGCCTGGTCTAGATAGTGAGTTCCAGGCCAGCTGGAGCTACAGGGAGATCCTGTACCCCCACCCCACCCAAAAAAAACAAACAAACACAAAATCATAGCTTAGAAACTCTGTATCAAAGAACATGAAATACTCAAGCTTCTGTTCTAATCAAAGTCTCTCAAAGAAAGGTGAAAATATGTGTGCTTCTTAACTTTTCAGCAAACAACTAGAAGGCTAATTAGTTAATTCTGTGTAGTGATGTACAATCACCTCCTCTGACATGTATAAATTCCTGTTAGAGATGGAAAGGGGTGCGATGATGATATCATGCTCTTTCTCGTGACATGGCTGTGTTTCTGAGATCTTCCAGAGAGGTGCCCCACCACAGGAGGCTTCTCTCACAGGGACATCCAATCACCATGACCAGTGATCACTGACCAAAGGAATCAATTTCCACTCTGCTCTTTGGAACTGTATTAGTCAGCCTCACACTACCATAATGACACACCTGAGGTGATTAACTCATAAAAGACGGGCTTATTTGGCTCCCTGGTCTTTAGGTTCCGGTATAGGATTAGGAAGCCCCATTGCTTTGGGTTCTGGCAAGGGTGACATGTCATGGCAAGAGCATGTGGCAGAGGAAACTGCTTAAATCACCAGCAGGAGTTGGAGAGAAGGGATAAATAAAGGTTCAGATATTCCTTTTGAGGGCACATCTCTGATGATCTAAGGACCCCTTGTTTCAAAGGTGCCACCACTTCCCAATAGGGAGCAAGCCTTTAATATGTTGTCCTTTCAGGGACATTTAACATGCAAACTCCAGCAGCGCTCTCCCTCAGGAATGTATGCCCAGAGTTCTGAAGGACAGAAACTAGGAATTCTGATTACTGTGAATCTGGTGAGAGCTCTCTTTGATGTCAACAGGGATCCTGACACAGAAGTCAGAAGAAAGCCTTCTGAGCAGTAGAGCAGAGCCTCAGAGCACCCAGGCAGGCTGAGCATGGGATCCTGGGAGCCTGCAAGTGGTGGTTATCCATTCTCCACCCAGGTCAGGCCTTCACTCCAAGAGGCCACGGGAGGAAAGAGAAAATGAGGGGAAGCGACCAAGGCATGAAGTAGAAAACAAAAAGTGATCTGAGAGACTGGAAAATGCTAAGCAGTGATTTACTGCTTTTTTTCTTTGGTATTCCATGTGCATGTACATGCAAGAGTGGGTGAGAAAGAGTAGAGAGAGAGAGAGAGAGAAAGAAGGGGAAGGAGGGGCCAAGAGAGAGAAGAGAAAGAGGAGAGAGGGACAAGAGATAAAGGGAAGCGGAGGAAGTAGGGAAGAGGGAGGAGGGATGAGGGAGGAGGTATCAAAAGGCAGAAAGCAAAAAAAAAATAAATTTTAATTTACATGTGATAAATGTATGCATTTTGGTGAACAGGTTCATAATCTTTGAGGAATTAACATTAGAATTGACAATATAATCAGGATACAAAATAGTATGCTCCCAAATCATCTCAAATGGTACCTTGTAATCAGCCCTTAATCATAGTCCCTAGCAAATAATGATCTATTCTAAGTAGTTATAGTTTTTTCCTACCATGTAATATAAATATTAATCATATAGATGTTTATTTATTCATTTTTGATAAAGGGACTTACAATGCAGACCTGGCTGACATTTAATTCATAATTCTCCTGCCCTAGCGTCCTATGTACTGGAACACAGGTGTACTATGTGCTGCGTCCTGGGATGCAGGTGTGCTATGTGCTGCGTCCTGGAATGCAGGTGTGCTATATGCTGTGTCCTGGAATGCAGGTGTGCTATATGCTGTGTCCTGGAATGCAGGTGTGCTATGTGCTGCGTCCTGTGATGCAGCTGTGCTGCTATGTGCTGCTATGTTTGGCTCATGTAGTCTTTTCATTATGGAGTCTTTCCCTTTTAATATGGAACATTCTCAACACCGAAGAGTCACGTCTCTAGAGTGTAAAAACCGGCACATTGCAAAAAGTGTAACAACAAGTGCCCCAGAATAACAAGAAGGTTCCAGCTCCTCAAGAAATAAAATAGATCACAAATAAGTGTGGCCTCTCTGCAAAATATTTCTTAATGATAAAAATAATAGCTGAGGTCAGGGGAGCTATGATAATGCCAAGAAATCACTATTTTCACCGGAATCCTATACCTTGCTAAACTAGTATCAGGAAGGGACACAAAAATAGATGCATTTCAAACATGAAATACTTCAAATACAGTCATACTTCATGGAGCAACAGATACTTTGGGCAAAAGTATCATTAGGTGATTCATCCTTGTATGAACATCGTAGAGCTAAGACATAGGAAAGATGATCACAGGGACCACCACAGTGCACATGGCCTGTCACTGACTGAAATGCCATTCTGTGGTGCACAACTGTAGGTAGAATAGATGCTGATGCCATATCACTTCCATCTTGCTAGACTATCTGAGGACAGTTCATTCTAGGACCTCAGTTTATGCCACAGCTCCACATCTGGGGCTTATACATATGTGTATGAGTATGTGTGGAACTGGGCAGACAGTTGTCATGGGAACCACATATTTGTCAGTATGGTTGCATTTGTATATTTCCTGAATTTCTAAATAGTATAGTTCTGCAAAATGATCATATAAATGAAGAAGGAAGGTAAAGATGGGGAGCCAGGGGAAGTGGACCAAAACAAAAAGAGGTGAACAAGCATAGTCAGGAGTTGTTGATGCAAGTAGTGAAGAGGTAGACACAGGAACAGAATCAGGGGTCGGCCAGAAAGGAGGAAGAAAAAATGGCTGACAGCATCAGCAACCGATGGCTGCTTTGTGTGATATTTATTAACCTAAGGGGAGAAAACATCAAAACAAGATGCACGGGAAAAGAAATGAATCATCACAGCACAAGATTGTGATCATCAGCAAACTGCAAGTAAGAGTCAGATACTGGAGGTAGTTACTGCTGACTTAACCAAATGATGGCAGTCTGAGGGAGGATGTGCTCATGAAGCTGCGTTCCCTGCTGCCGAGATGAGAAACCAACGGCAGACATCCAAAGCTGATTAAAATAAAAGCAAGCAATGCAAAAAGAGCACATTCTTCGATGATTTGAAATCGGAGGCCTCTGAGGAGCAGGGCTGGCAGGGGAACAGGACAGCAGTTTCTTGCCCTAAGTCTTTATTACTATAATAAAAGTAAAAATATAAAACCACCATTTTCCTATGGAATAAAGAAAACATTAAAGTGCAAAGATTTAGATCCTTTTCATAAAGGACTCAAGTCACAGACTCATGATAAACATGAATTTTCTAGTTTAAATTGAAATTCAAACTTTTGGGGGTCAAACAGACCAGTGTATTAGATGTCTGAAGTGTCACAGATCAGATGTTCTTGCTGAAACGGTAAGACGCATGAATCTGAAACTGAATCAGCATAGGGTTCTGGTTTATTCTAAGCAGAGCAGATCCTAATGTGTCCAGCATCTTAGCAGGCAAAGAAAAACACCGTTTGCTTCCATCTCTTGAACAACATAAAGATTCTGAAGAAGTTCTGAACTATTTCAACAAAAATGAAGTTCCAGTGACAGAAGAGAGCCTCACTTTTGATACATACGAAGCAAACTGTAAGATTTCCCAGCTGCCTATGGAGTAGAAGCTCAGAGTGCTTCTGAATTAGCCAGCATGCTCTAACAGTAGCAACCTACCTAGAAGACAAAGTCTCCATGTACTAACTTACAGATGAAAGCTGCCTATTGTTAGGATGCTCAGAGTGCCTTCACAGTGACCACATGAAGATGAGGCCAGGACAGTGAAGCTATGTGCTAACTCACTCATCACATCCTCTTTGTTCTTATAGCTCACAATCATTCAGGGAAGCCAAGCCAGGAACTGAAGGCCGGAACATGGAAACAGGAACTGAAGCACAGACCATGGAGGAATGTGGCTTACTAGCTTACCCCTCTGGCCAATGCTCTGCTTTCTTTCCTTTTTTATTATTTATTTTTATTTTATTTGTATGAGTGTTTTGCCTGCATGTATCTAAGTACACCTGTGTGTGCAATGCCCATGGAGGCCAGAAGATGGCATCAGATCGCCTGGAACTGGAGTTCCAGATAGCTGTTAGCTGCCACGTGGGTGTTGGGAACCAAACCCAGGTCCTCTACAAGAGCAGCCAGTGCTCTTACCTGCTGAGCCTGCTTTCTTTTACAGCCCGGGACTACCTGTCCAGGAGTGGCACTACCACAGTGGGCTGGGTTCTCCCATATTACAATTAAGAAAATGCCTCACAGACAAGCCCACAGGCCAATCTGATGGAGGAAGTTCCCAGCTGAGGCTCCCTCTTCCGAGATATGTCAAGTTGACAATGGAAACTGCTTCCCATACTCGCGTAACACACTTATCACCTGATGAATATTAAATCAACAGTAGCTGTTTGTATGTGTGTGTGTGTGTGTGTGTGTGTGTGTGTGTAAGAGACTAAGAAAAGTGTCCTTTAGGAAGAATTTCATTTTTAAAAGAATTGGTTACAATCATCAAAAAAGGAAAAAAAAAAACCTGCTACTATGGGCCATCTGCCAGAACATGGAAATAGTTGCATTTCTCAAAAGTATGAAATAATATTGTTTCTTCTCAGCACTGTCTCCAAGATGCACGTTCCTGGAGAGCAGATTCCAGGCTTGGCCATCTCCTACTACCCACACTACTTCTACGAACACAATGCACTAAACGACAATACTGGTTGACTTTGCTGGGAAAGAGCAGAGTCACAAGATATTGGCATCGTGACTGTAAAGGAATAATAGCTAGACTGTACTTGCCTGACCCACACTTGCCTAAGTCAATCCTACTTCCCTCTTGGGCTGTGGCTATGCTTAGGGGGTTTAATTTCCCTGTTTCTATTGTATATGCCAATATAATAAGTATTGTGTATTTATTTCTGTATATACCCCATCCCCTCCTCTCCTCCTATTTTATCCACAGAATTGGGCTGCTCTCTCAGGCAAGGTTCTCTTTATCTTACAGCATCTTCACAAGCTTTCCAAACCCAGAAAGTTGACCTAACAGATACTAAACAAAACTTAGCTGAATTTGCAGATAAGACTTTTCATCTCTGGTTTGGGGATGGACAGACAGTACAAGCAGGGCCATATCTGAAGCTTAGCGTCACTCTGGCTGTGGGGCCACCACTAAGGGCTCGCCCATGCCACTTAGCCCAACAGAGGTCAAGAAAGGAGACCCTGGCTATACCACTGGGCTCTTGTCACCTTTACAGGAACTCTACTACCAAAACAAGATTTAACACATTCTGTAGGTATGAGCTGGTCATTTGCTTGGTGCCAAAATGGCCCAGGTGCTAGGAATAAAGATGTATTGCTGCGTGACTTTTACAAAGGAGACATAAACAAACATTTATCCATTCCAGATAGGACACTGACAACAGACCAAAGAAACGGTTCTGGCCAAGCCTAGCCGAGTTCTAGAAGCATGGGTGAGAAGTTACTTACAGGAGCCAGGATGACTCAAAGACAATGCATCACCAAAAAGCGCACCCCAGCATTGTAAGGACTCAAAAAGTCACATCCCTTGAGCTCCCTGCACAAGGCATGGGCAGCTCCACCAAGTAGACAGTCTTCTCTCCCCCAAAATTGTTAATTTATATAACCTTGGGGAGGGGGGGCAGTCCTTGGGAATCATAACGTTCACAAGCTTCCTGGGCCTTGTATGTGTTGTTTACTTGCTCAATCATGATTCTCTTTCCTCCAGGAAGAAGTGTTTCGGTTGGAAGGAAACAGTCTCAGAACAAATGCTAAGAAAGGAATTTTCACTGTAGGCAGACCCTGGTGTATGTCTACAAGACCATGAATATCTTGATGATTCATTGGTTGCATTTTAATGGGCCACAAGAAACAGGGAGCTCCCTTGAAAGCCCCTGGTGTCCTGCTTTATTCCACAGAATCTGCACATCGAGAACCAGATTAAAGCCTTAGTCACCTCTGTATTCTTCATACATCCAAAGGGCCTAATCCAGGAAAGTTCCTCAATGGTAGTTACCGAAAAAAATACTACTGGTTAATATAAGGAATTAAGAATTAAAGCTCATAACTTTCTAGCAAACTTTTAAGTCATTTAAATTTTTTCTGGCTAGTTACTCAAGTAAACACTCTAAGTTATTATGCTATGTATTTCAGATGCAATCAGATACTCTGCTTGAAAACTACAAAGTGTTAGTTTTTTATATCCTAATATATTCATATTGTCTTCTCATTTTTTTCTACTTTCTTGTCAATAATTGCCATACTTCAAGGATTTAATTTGCATTCATTTAAGGACCAAAATTGTTTGTCTAGATATAAAAAGGTTTGTCTAGGATACAAATAAGCATCTCATGGGTAAAACTACTTGCTGAGGATATGTTTAAAGTACAACACAGCAAGTGCAGTAGAAAAAAGTTTTCAAACTAAAATCAATGTAGTGAGTCAAAACAAGTATTATGAGAAATGAAAATATAATAAATCTAGTGCTGGACCATTTATTGGTTTTGTCCCTTAGCAGCTTGCATAGTGTCCCCCAAAATTATGAAAGCTAGTCTTCAAGAAGAAGGCTTCTAGGTCAGTTCCAGCTCCATTGATCTAAGACCTGTGTCTGTCAAATCCCTAGACAAATGTAATTTCTTACTACATGCCAAATATGGATTCTTATATTTACGGACAAGCATGCCAGCCAGCACTCATTAAGGAAGCATCTTTTGCAGTAGACAGAGACTATTACAGAGTTCCACAACTAGTCACACACAGAGACTACATGTCTGTGAGATGCCCAACCCTAAATGATACATCTACAATGGAACTTCTACACCTAAGGTTCATGGAACACAGTGGAACAAAGGATAGAAAGAATACTAATGCATCTCTCAACTCTCATCAGAGAAGTTTCCTTATGCAGCAGAGGAACACAAAGGTCACAAATGGCCAAAGTGTAGAGAACAAGAATCTGCAGAGTGTAAGTCCCTGGATACGACTCCTACACTACACTTCACCCACCAAGGGCTCAGGGACCTTTGTGGAAGAGGGGCTGGAAAGATTGTAGGAACCAGGGGAGGAGGCCTGTGACCATAAAGAAACAGAGTCTTACGGGTTCCTGTCACCTTGCTCATATGAACCTACAGCAATCGTGTCAGTATGCACAAGACCCACGCAAACTTAAGCAGTCAAAAACCCAGCATAGAACTGGGGAAATGGGCAGTGGGTCCCAACCTTGGCCAAAGAATTGCTGGCAGCTGATTACTGATGGGTGAGGGAGAGCTGATCTTCTTTAAGGAGAGATTCTAGATAGGCTGACTAGACTCCAGTGGATGAACTTGCACTGAGAGACATCTGGGTGCACTAACTTAACTCAATAGGTCTTAATGTATATGACAGAGTGCATGAAATCCAGTGGGGAGCTATAGAGAAGTGTGGATGGGGGAGAAGATATAAAGATGATTAAGATGTCTTATAAAAAGTCAATAAAATATACATTAATAACATAATAGAAAACATTGATTGATCACATGTCTTCAGATAAGAATAGTCTCCTGATATGTTCTCCTATAAAATATGCATGTGTGTAAAGGTATGCATATGAAACTGTCAAAGCAACACTGTTCCAGGGACCTTGGTCATGGTTTGTAGCTGCTAAGACCTTGACCAACTTCCTAAGCTCAGGCAGTTCTCAATGCTGTCAGTCTTCCCTGAGGCAAGGAACCTACATTCCTCCCTTAAAGAAGCAAATCAAGTGAGCTCCACACCCCGCTTCTCCCAAGAAACAAGGCTAGCCTAGCCAAATGTTTGCTCTCACAAGGAAATATGAATCTCAAAGACTATGATGAAGGTAATTTGGATGTGAGGTGGCCAGAGATAGCTGAAGTTGCATTAGCTGTGGCCTAAAGTGGTACCTCAACAGCAGTGAAGGTAACTGCAGGTGCATCTAGCTTCTCTGGTCCAGCTACCCTTCTTGGGCTCTCCTGCTGTTGTCTGTCACTCAGAATTCAATTCATAGCCTTCTTGGTTACCAGAGTTTCTCTTGCTCACAATTAAGAATCTTGAATGACAAAAAATAACACATGTCCTAGTTTGCTTCCAATTGCTATGACAAAACACTTTAACTAAAATCAACTTGGGGAGGAAAGGATTTATTTGGCTTGCATCTTCTGGGTCATAGTTCATCACTGAGGGAGCCCAAGGTAGGAATTCAGGGCAGAAACCTGGAGGCAGGAGCTGAAGCACAGGCCATGGAGGAACACTGCTTACTGGCTTACTCCCCTGGTCCGTGCTCAACCTGCTTTCCTATAGAAAACAGAAAGACTTGTTCAGGGATGGCACCGCCTACAGTGGGCTGAGCTCTCCCACATCACTCAACAATCAAGAAAATACCCCACAGACACAGCCACAGGTCATTTCCCAACTGTGGCTCCCTCAACCCAGGTATATCAAGTGGACAACTAAAGCTATTCAGCACAGCATGCTAAGAAATTAGGCCCATATTCTGTAGGAAATGGGAAATGGCACATATTTTTAAACAGGAAGAAAGAATGAGATCTGGTGAGACAGTACTACATCCAGTGGATTACAGGCAAGAGTCAGCAGTAGAACAATCATAGCTGGCTCAAACCAAATTAAGTAAGAAAACTTGAACCAGGACAAAAAGTGTTAAGGAGAAACCCTATTAACACCTTTTGTGTGAACTACACTTTAAATGTTTAGAAGTACTGAAAACACAACTCAAAAGTACAGCTAGATGGATTTAGTGAAGGCAACACAGAACACAGCTTTGAGCAGACTTTGGATCATGCATTTGAATCTAGACTTACCAGCAGGATGAACTTGAGTTTGTTATTTGATCTCTCTATAACTAGGCTCTGTCATCTGTGAAATGGTAACAACAATCGTACTTCACAGAGTTGTTTCTACAAGGCTTAAAATGAGTTTGTATATGCAAAAAGTTTGAGGAAAACTAGTCATACCGTAAGCAGTTAAGGAAAATTTTAAAAAGCATCCCATGTGCAATAAGAAACTTGTTCAGGTCTTGACTGTTCAGTGAACTTCCAGTGTATTGCTTTTGATTTCTGTAACTCTATCTTAGTTACACTTCTTTAGGCAGTTGTTTTCCCAAGAGAGTCGACTCACACTTAAAGTTTGATCTTTAAATATCTATCTCACTTGAATTGTTATGAGCAAACCTAGCCACTGCTAAACTTCAATGATGCTTTAAACCAGCACATCACTGGAGAACTAAGTACTCCACACAAATTAATTTTCTAGCAACTAATCATATCAAAGAGGTAATACATTTAAACGTTAGAGTTATGTTAAGAGAAAGCTTATAAAATATACAATAGAATTTCCCACTTTCTGAAAGAATGTGTCACCAGTAATATAATATTTTCATGGTGAGCATGTCAAACATCAGTCCTTGTCTTATGCTGCAATAGATGGTTGAGGTTAACTATAGAGGATTAAAGATCTGTTTGCTCCTAAACCATTAAACAAATATGAGTATGTTAGTGTCCCCCCCCCCCGCCCCTTGGGCTTATGAGATAGAGCCTCACTCTGAACCCATTCTTCTTTAAAACATAGCTTTTTTTGTTTTAGATGAGCATAAATCCATAGCAATGAACATTAAAATTCTGGATAAAGCAAAAAGTATTCCATATATGGGCCTATTGTATATCTGTTACAGTGTGGGCAGAAGCCATCAGTCAGGAGCATGAAACTCGTACTGTACAGTATGGGAAATCCATCTAGACAACACTAAAACCTGCTCCCCAATTTTTACTACTAAGATAGCGGAGGCTGTCAAGAGAGTACTGTCATTTTGACTAGTGCTGAGTGACAGCTGAAGTTAAGGAAGGGTAAGAGCCCTGGCATTCCACATTTACACATGACTCAGTGTATTTAACATTTCCAGGGTATTAATTTCATATTGCTGCTGTAATGGATCACCACGGTTTAATGGCTTGAGACAATACAAATTCCTTATCCTGAAGCTCTGAGGGTCAGAAGTTTGAAAAGTATGTTGGGGGGGGCACTAAAATCAATATGCTAACAGGGCTGAGTTCCTTCTGAAAACTCCATGGGAGAATCTATTTCTATTCCTTTTCCAGCAAGAAGCTGGAAAAATACATTTTACAAACTATACAGAGGCTGCTGGCACTGACTGGCTTTTCTTTTTAATATTTTATTTATTACTTTTATTTCATGTGTATGAGTGTATTCCCTGAACGTGTGTAAGTGCACCCAGGTCGTGCAATGCCTGCGGAGGTCAGAAGGTGTCAGATCCCCTAGAATTGGAGTTTTAAAAGGTTATTAGCCTCCGTGTGGGTGCTAGGAATTGAACCCAGGTCCTCTGCAAGAGCAGTTTAATTTAACCGCTGAGTATCTCTCTAGCCCCACTGATTAGCTTTTTCTTCCATCTTTCAGTTATCACTTCTCTGATGATACTCTGCCTCCGGTATACAGGGCCTGTTGTGATTTCACTGGCTCCACTTGTATAATCTTGCTGTCTCAAAATCCTCAATCTCATCATACCTGTCTCAAAATCCTCATTTAGTCTTCATTTCTCTCTCTTACTTTTTTCCTCATGTGGGAACAAGACAGCAAAGGTCAGGAGATGATTTATGTTCTACTTGCCCCCTCTCTTAAGGCAGCCCCTCTCAACCATCTCTGTCTAGTTCCCTGACTCTAACAGGAACTTCAAATTGAACACAAAATTAGACATCTGAAGCTAGCATCCCCATATAAGGGAGAACATGTGGGGTTTGTTCTGTTCCTGGGTGAACTCATTCAATCCAATTTTCTCCAGTTCCATTACTTTACCTGCAAATTTCATTTTTCTTTACAGATGAATAAAGTTCCATTGTGTAAATGTACCGCACTTTCATGATCTATTCATCTATTGATGGACACCTAGGCTGATTCCATTTTCTATCTATTATGACTAGAGTCCAATGAGCATGGCTGAGACAGTAACGCTGTAGAAGGACACAGAATCCTTTGAGAATAAACCTGGGAATGGTTTAACGTGTGCCTCCACACTGGTTTCCATAGTGCATGCATCAGTTTGCACTCTCCCTTTCTCCAGATCCTTAACAACATTGCCATTATCCTGGACAATAGCCATTCTGACTGGGGTGAGATGGAATCTCAACGTCCTTTAAATTAGCGTTTCCTTGATGGCTAATGATGTTGAACACTTTTTAAATTGTTTATTAGCCATTCATAATCTTCTGAGAACTCCCTGTTCCGATCTATATCCCATTTTATTGGTTAGGGGTTTTTTTTTCTTTTGAGTCCATTACACATTATAAATATTAATATTTTGTTGGATATATACGTGGCAAAGATTTTACCCCCGTTCTATAGGCTGCCTTTTCAGCTGACTGACTGCTTCTTTTACTGTACTTCTTTTCCATTTCATAAGATCCCATTTTTCAATTGTTGGCTTTATTTCCTGAGCAACTGGAGCCATATTTAGAAACTCTGTGGGGTGAAAATTTTAAGCACACAAGGAAGGAGGTAGGAGAGATGAGATAGGACAGGAATAAGGGTTAACCAAAGCAAAGGGGTATGAAAAAGGCATGTAACCAAATTAAACAATGTAATTTATATATTTTTTTAAAACGTTTGTAGGAAGATACCCTGCATGGGTGGGAAAAGCTACTCATTGAAACTATGAGTTTAAAAACAAAAACCCCACTGCATAGGTGGGGTATCTCTTTAAGAGTTCTTGGTCAGGGAGGCCCTTGACGCTCCTAAAACAACACAGGCTATTGCCATTCCCCTTGACTGCCCACCAAAGCTAAATCATAAGACCCTATTGCTGAAGATACTATACACCTTGGTTGCATGAAATTTCCAACAGAAATCAAGTTGGAACTGAGCTACAAGCTTCCTCCTTGCCAGACAGCTTTCATAGTCCTAGACGTTACTATGCAGAATGTTGAGTCCAAGAATCGAGACTAACTCCAACAGACTCCAAAGTTTTGTAACAAAGTAAAGAATTTATTATAAAAAGGAAAAAGAAAAAAGAAAAGACAGCTAGCTGGGCTGCAGCTCCAAGCCAATATGGAGGACAGCAGCCCCAAACAAAAGGCACAAGCATTTTATAGGAGAATACCACAAACGGCCTGACCTTTATTGTGATTGGCCGGGGCACTAGCAACTTATGGGCCTCCTTTCATTGGGTTAGCTGTATCTAGAGGGCTACATGTTCCTCTTTCCCGGCCCAGGGAATTCAACTGGGCAGGGCACCTTATCTAGATCCTCTTTCCGTGCCTGGGGAATTTCAACTGTGATCAGACTGGGCGGGGCACCAAGCTACCTGACTTCTGGTGACAAAATTGGAAAACAGAAACTTAAGGCCTAGCACAAAATGGAGGCTACAAATTCAAAATGGTGTTTACATAGCTTCAACCATTTTTTTCTCACAGAAAAGACATCAACAGTCTTACCCAGCTATGAACACTATAAACTAAAGGCTAACCTGCCAGACAAGATGTGCCCACTTGGGCGATAGCAGCACTACTGTCATGGCATAAAGACCACTTTCTGATTGGATTTGAACCTACTTGATAGTATGAAATTCCTGCCTAGTACTGTAAAGCTCTTCAAAAACCCACGGAGGGGCTGGTCATAGGCCCCAGGAGGGAACTCGAAACCATTGTGTGGTTAAATTGACATAGCATCAAACTGCCTTCTAAATATTTGTGCACGTGCCCAAATACAAAGAATACTCTCAGCCCTAATCAAAGAAGCCTCTCTTTACAATGAACGGTGGTGAAGGCAGAGTCACGGCTGTCCAAGGTGCTGAGCACAAGTGATGCACGGGTGGCCAGCCCTAAGCAGGCCCTTTGTACTCCACCCTCTAATGCTCAGGGAACATCTCATATGGCAGGGATGAAAGAATGTGAAAGCCAGAAGGTAGGCTGAAGGCCTTCAAAATCCATTTTCTGAGCAAGACAAAGCCATTGCAATCAGGAACCCACAGCAGCTGTGGATGTTTACAACAGGTCTGCACAAGAATAAGCCCATCAACAGTCAGGCAGGGATGGAGGTGGTACTCAGGAGGTCTTACCCCATAATTACAGGTGAACTATTTGCTAATGATAGATTCAATTATAGGGAAATCATTGCCTTCAGTGGTGTAGCAACCGGGGACCTCACGAGGCTCCAATAGATGATTCAAATCCAGTGGTCACACAAATGGTCCTGGCTAAACTAAATGGGTCACAAAACAAAATCAAAAGTCATGAGTTTGGGTAAGGAACTGGCAGAGAGAAGAGAAGTTGTTAGCTTTGAACGCACAGAGATCTGCCTCCCAAGTGCAGGGATTAAAGGTATGTGCCACCATGTGGGGATTAAAGGTATGTGCCACCACACCCTACAGGAATTCCATTCTTACTCAATGTGCAAAATCAAGCTATCTGTATGCAAAAGACTGAAGAAGGAACTTTGTTGTTAACTGAAGGAGAACTGACTGATTAGAACTTTGGTGATCATGGAGAGGTTGGACTCCCACAGGTTCAGAGTCAAACCATCCTGGGCTACATTACTTCCTTTCATCTTTACATCGCCATTTATGCCCACCTCTGGGTAGAGCCTCACATCTTTGTGACCATTAGGTAAATTCTTTTGGAATACATGAACACCTTAGCTTCCATCAACTCAAAAGCTAATAGTGTCATTAGATAGCATCTGTAGCAGAGGCTTCCCAATTTTGTCATACCCTGCCTATCTGATGTTCCCACCAACGTATCTAAAGTGTTTTGATTTGTGGTTTTCTTTGTTCTGTTTCTATGAAAATGTCGTCAAAATTGCTACTTTGCTGGAACACAGTATTTGCAGTAATCTAAATTTCTGTGTTCCCACACTATGGTCACTATATTTGTCTTTATAATAAACTCATCTCTTATGAGTTGGAGGCAAGAGCTGGGTTTTTTGCATCGTCATTATCTAACATCAAATTCAAAAAATAATTCAAAATGAGCCAAGACCTAACTAAAAGAAAAATCTAAAACTTGATTAGAAATAAATATATGGCAAAATCTTCGTGATCTTGGATGTACTGGTAGTTTCTTGCCAGTAGCAGAAGGGGACAGACAAATGAGAAAACAGACCAACTGGAGTCACTAAAAAAATTTTAAACTTCCGTTTATCAAAAGATATTGACTATTTTCCTATCGACCTAAAAGTGCTCTAAAAGTAAATACTACCCACACAAATAAAAAGACAATGCTTAGAATGAAAAATTACTTACAAATCACATATGTGATAAGAGATTAATATATAGAGTATACAAAATCCCTAAAACTCAATAATAACAACACAGACAACCTGATTAATGAGGGCACTAACATGGCCAATAGGAACAGAAGAAGACTTTCATGGTCACTCTAATCATTAGGGACATGCAAATAAAAACTTGCAATAAGATAAACCCTCATAGCTAGGAGGTAGCTCCTGCAAACACACACACACACACACACACACACACACACACACACACACACCATAAAATAACAAGTACTGACAAGGATATGAATATACCAGAAGCTGGAAGCATAGTCAATGATTACAAAACTACAGAAGAGCACTAGTGCTATGGGAAAACACAGTAGTTCCCAGAAATACTAAACACAGAATTACAACATAACCCCACAGTCCCACCCTAAATATTTACCCAAATGAACTGAGATTGGGGTCTTAAAGAGATTTCTGTACACCCGCATTCATAGCAATACAGGTCACAACAGATAAAACACTGGATCAACCCAAATACCCACCTATGGAAGAACGAGTAAGCAAAATGTAGTGTCTACCTATAATGGCATATTTTACAAGGAGAGGAATGCTGATACATGCTATGAGGTGAATGAACACTGAAATAAGCCAGTCACGCACAAAAAAGAAAATACTGAAAAGGCCCCTCCCATAAAGTACCAAGAGTAGTTAAACTCCCACAGACAGTAACAAGGTAACAAGTTGGGGGAGGGGCGGTAGTGATTTGCTCAACAGGTTTCTTTTGCAAAATAACAATCATTCTGGAGATGGATGATGGTGATGACTGCACAACCATGTACACTTAAGCGCCACTGAACTGTCCATTTAAAAACGATTAAGACATGGGACTGGAGCAATACCTCAGCAGTTAGGAGCACTTCCTGCTCTTCTAGAGGACTGGAGTTCAGTTCCCAGCACCTAGTCAGGCAGCTCACAATCACCTGCAACTCCAGCTCCAGGGGAATAAGATGTTCTCTTCTGGTTTCCACGGCCATGCTCATATATGTAGCAAACACACACATACACATATAAATAAAACTTTTAAAAATTAATTAAGATAGCAAAAATGTTATGGTAGTTTACATATATATATATACATATATATATACATATATATATACATATATATATACATATATATACGTATATATATATACATATATATATTTTTTTTAAATAAGAATGACCAAGATTAGGGTCTTCCAAAAGCCTTGGGAGAGAGGAAGAAGAAAAGTCAATCCAAATCTTAAAAGTGATCAGGCATAAGTCAAGCTCCTGAATGTGGCTGTCAACCGCTGAAATACAGTTATTAAAGTAATATTCGTTAGCACCTTCCTAGAACTGTGACAGGTGTGGAATCTGCTCACAGTATGTCTTGATGTTACTGCTCCCTGCTTCTGGTCTTTGGGTAGCTGTCAGAAAGCATCTTCCCCTCCACCCACCTGCTTTCCTCCCACTAGCTGGCGAACAACATGGCTCCCCCCAGGCAGACCCTGCTCGCCAGCCCTTTATCCCCTTTCCCACAGTCCAGACTTCTGCTCTCTTCCGCTCTGAAACCAAACAGTAACATCAAGGCACCAATGTGGAAAACCATTTATTGAAATACTCATCTGACTTGTTCTACTTTGTCTGTGTGCTTGCCCAAGTGTTGTCTGTCCTGAGAGAACTTGGAAACCAGCCAGACCCTTTCCTTCCTGGATTTGGTTTCCAGGTGCTTTAACCTAAAGAAGAAAAGAGGATTTCAGCAGGAGCTACAATGAGAACTACAGAGAAGAGGAGGGAGGTTGAGAGATTCTTCCCAAGTACATTTCCTAGGCCTGCGAAAGATAAGGCTGGGCTTCTAAGGCAGGCAGGCTCTCTCCCACACTAACAGAGTCTGAGAAGAAAGTTAATAGCAGTATTATTTTTATTTTGATGTGTATGAGTGTACTGCCTGCATGTGTGTTAGCTCACCCATATTGTTCAGTGCCTGCACAGGTCTGAAGAGAGCCTAGGACTCCCCTGGAACTGGAGATATGGATGCTTGTTAGCTGTCATGTGGGTGCTGGGAATCGAACCCAGGCCCTCTGTAAGAGCAGCCAGTGCTCTTAACCGCTGAACCATCTCTCCAGGACCATTAAATGAAATGTCTTTAAAACTACAGGTAGCTGAGCAAGCCAGGAGAAGCAAGCTACTGAGCAGCATTCCCTGCATGGTTTCTGCTTCAGTTCCTGCCTCCAGTTTCCTGCCATGAGTTCCTGCCCAGATCTCCCTCAGTGATAAACTGTGATTGGGACACAGAAGCAAGTAACTCCTTTCTTCCCCAAGTTGCTTTTGGGCAGCGTTTCGTCACAGCAACATAAAGCAAACTAGAACAGCCCCCAACCCAGCTTCGAATGCCTCATAGGAAGAGAAGGTACAGATCCCTTCAGCCTCACAGGCATCTCTTGAGGAGAGAATGGCAGGGGGCAGAGAGTATAGACCATGGCAAATCTGTCTTGCAGAGGTGTTTTATGTGACCCTTACCAAGTAATGATCTGAAATTTTAATGAACAAGCATAAACATCTAGATGCCTGGTAAGACGGAAACAGGGTAAAATAGAAATAGGCAGCAACTAGATGGTACTGCACACCTGAGGCAAAGCACTACAACAAGCACTGTACACTCCCAGCAGCATCAGCAAGTTCTTCTTAAAGTGTCGCTTTCTTGGCACCCTACCCTCCCCCAGCATATTGTCACCACAAGAGAAGGTACAAGGTGGCTGCCATCCACTCTCACCCTCCCACCAAGCCTGTCCTATGGACTCAACTGTTATCGCATCATGACCAGGCCTCATTGATGGCTTCACTGTCATTATCAGGCCTCTTCTATTCACAGAGTGTGCTGGGTGTGATGCTTACTCTTCATTGTCAGCTTGACTGGAGGTGGAATAACTGAGAGAACACACCTCTAGGCATGTCTTTAAGAGAGTTTCCACCAGCAGTGATGAGGGCTTCCCTTCCAAATCCATATCCAAGCCAGCATTTGGTGTCATTTGGCCTCTTAATCCTAGCCATTCTGACTGGGTTTACACGAAATATCAAAGTGGTTTTGATTTGGATTTCCCTAATTACTAGGAGGGGGAGAGTAGGAGAAAAATGCTATTAATGGGGAAGAGGGGGTACTTTAACTGGGAAGGGAGTAGGGAGGTTACATGGGAGAACAAGAGGAGAGATAACGCTGGGAAGGGGAAAGACAGTATCTTAGAGAGATGAGACTTTTGGTGGGCCCAGTGAATGGATCCATACTGAAGGTCATTGGGGGCCACAAATCATACTTTATAGGGATATATATATATATATATATATATCCATTAAATTGGGCAGGGGGGCAGTATATATATATATATATATATGTTCATTAAATTGGGCAGGGGGCAGTATATATATGTGTGTTCATTAAATTGGGCAGGGGGCAGTATATATATGTTCATTAAATTGGGCAGGGGGCAGTATATACATATATATATGTTCATTAAATTGGGCAGGGGGCAGTATATATATATATATATATATATGTTCATTAAATTGGGCAGGGGGGCAGTATATATATGTGTGTTCATTAAATTGGGCAGGGGGCAGTATATATATGTTCATTAAATTGGGCAGGGGGCAGTATATACATATATATATGTTCATTAAATTGGGCAGGGGCAGTATATATATATATATGTTCATTAAATTGGGCAGGGGCAGTATATATTTATATATATGTTCATTAAATTGGGCAGGGGGCAGTACATATATATGTTCATTAAATTGGGCAGGGGGCAGTATATATATATATATGTATATATATGTTCATTAAATTGGGCAGGGAGGCGGTATATATATATATGTTCATTAAATTGGGCAGAGGGCAGTATATACATATGTGTGTTCATTAAATTGGGCAGGGGGCAGTATTTATATATATGTTCATTAAATTGGGCAGGGGGCAGTATTTATATATATGTTCATTAAATTGGGCAGGGGCAGTATATATTTATATATATGTTCATTAAATTGGGCAGGGGCAGTAGGGAAAGGTAAGGAGAGGGGAGCAGATTTAAATGCCATCAAATTAAATTTTTTGTATGAAAAGAATCACAAAAATTCCATTTTAAAAATGTAAAGAAAGAGAGTTTCCAGAGAGGTTTAACTGAGGATGGAAAGCCCATCTGAATGTTGGCTTAGTTCTAGACTGATTAGAAAAGGAAAAAAAGCCAACACAGCACTCAAACTGGCACTTCCTCTCTGCCTCCTGACCCTAGGTGTGAGCAAGTTCCCCTGCCGCAGCTGTGAGGTGCTCCTCCCTCCAGGCCCTCCTTATCATGAGGGACTCTATCCCCTGAACCATAACCCAAAATAAATCCTTTCTCTCCTAAGTTCTTTTTATCAGGGATTTGGTCACAGCAACAATAACAAATATACTGGGAGATCTTCTCCTGGGTCAGGATTCTGGTAAGGGGCCCCATTAAGGAGGTCAATTTTTTTGAAATTTGGAGCTGTGTATATGAAATGTATGTGTACCAGTAAAATATCCTATACAGTTATCTTTTCTCTGCAAAGGGGTAACTATCTTAACTTCATCTCCATAGCTTCTTAAATTGGTTACATCTTGGGCAAGATGAAAATGCATTCCTACAAAGTCCATAATACTAAGCAACGATTTCCTGAGGCTGTCTAGAGGCTGTCTAGTCACCCCAGATCCTCATCCCAACAGCTGACCCTTGTGCAGAATCTTAGCCCCAAGCACACTCCCAACATTCTCCAACATGCCCAACAGAGCCTATTAAATAACAGAGAATTCATATAAATCTCCCTGAGCACACAGGTCTAACCGGTGAAGCTGTTGGTAAGAAAGCATTTGCATCTTGGTTCAAAACCAAGTGAATCAAAGCAGCATACAAACAATTGCTTGCAATTACAAGGGGGAGTTGAATGAATAACAGCTCCTTGCTGCAAAGGGGCTTGTTCTCATATTAAGCTAATATTTTACACATGAGCATTCTTCATTTCAAGCTGCATTACATTTGGGAGGGGGGATGAACTTTCATTTCCCCCCTGAATTATTCAAAGCTTTCTCTAATTTTTAGTGCACATGAATATGCTCCCCTTTAATAAAAATGCTCCCTCTGAGGAATGCCTTGGGGCTTTGTCTACTCCAAAGACACATCTCTGAATGGTTGATAATTCATGGATTTTTAGCATTTGATGGTTAAAAGTGATAGTTACATTACTTGAAATAGCTGTGCATATTCAATAAATACTTTGACCATATTCAATTAATTAAGACCTTTGTTGGTTGCTTTGTATATTTATATTCTAATCTTTTGCCAGATTGATATCATTGCTTAAAAATTCATATCTCAATTTTCTCTTTTCAACATGAGTTAATAACTTCTTTGGCAGTAGAGTAGGGGTAGAAATTGAATGATAAGATGATTCCCAAAACATTATCACTAACAAGGATACGCTTGCTTTCTAAAATATTTGTATAACACGAATCCCAAGGAACAGATAGATTTTTAGAAACAAGGAGACACAATGACACAGCTGGAAAAGGCTGCTCACTCCACACTTGATATCCAGACAAGTTAAAGCCTAGTTGAGTTCCAACACTGGACACAATGAAAGTCTCCCGTGCTGTCCCTGGACTATTTTCAGGTCCTCATATGAAACACAATCTAACTTTTGTCCTTCTTGTCCCAGAAGCAGATGTTTCTACAGGAACCTTCTATCTGTTCTTCCTTCCTGTCTCTATCCTGTATTTCCTTCTTCACATCATAGGCTCTCAAGGCTGGCTGCATGCAGGAACCACCTGTTCATTCTAAGCAGTTCTGATAACTGGGTCCCTCCACTGCACATTCTGACTTCATCATTCTGGATTGTGGTTTATAGTGTTCTACCACACAACCAAGGTAGAGAGTCAAACATGTTTTGTAGCCCTAGTCCACAGTCACAAACTCACAGCTTATACACCAAATGGCTCAGGGATATATGCTTTGTAGTTTGTTAGTTTTGTTGATAAAGAATATATTATATATCATGGAATTTATTGTAATCACTTCTTAGGTACACCATTTTATAGCATTAAACATATTCACATTGCTCCACAATGTGATATTTGCCTTTTACAGGAGAATTATACCATGCTATTTCAAATATGTTTATAATTAGGGACACTTCATATAAAAATATGGATTCTGGCAGCAGAAAGCTAATATGACCTCTGTGATGGCTAATCTTGGGTGTCAACTTGACTGGATCTGGGATTAACTGAAATGAGAGAGCTCTTCTTAACTGAGTAATTTGAAGCTGAAGACCCACCCTAAGCGTGGATGTTTCCTTCAGATGGCAGCCTGTATGAAAGGCCATGTGAAAGGGAGCTCGCCCCTTTTTTTTTGCTGTTTGCCTTCCCTCTCATTGATGAGTTCGTCTTGCTGTTGTGACCAGCTTCTTTGGATTCCGATATGGACTGAAGACTAGAGGAATTCTGGGAATCTATCAGGCCATATTGGGACTGCTAAGATGTCCAGGCTCATGGACTGAGCAACTACCAAATTCTCAGCCTCTCCAGTGTGGTGCAGCCATTGTTGGACTATTCGGATTCTATCCTGTAAACTAATCTGATTATATATATTCATTCAATGGCTTCTGTTTCTTTAGAGAATCCTGACTAAAACAACCTCCTGGCAAAAGTCAACTAGGATTGGAAGACTATGCCCTCTTTATGCAGGGAAGTACCTCAAGGTGACCACCATGTGGAAGCTCCTCTCAAGACTGATTGATCTCCAGATAGGTTTTACCTTAATCTCTTGGCACTGCCAAAAATGTCCTGCTGTCTCTTTCAGTTACCTCTTTCATCTCTTTCTTTCTTCTTCATCCCCTATTCAATTCTCAGAACCCTGAAACCATCTTATCAAAGACCAGTGCTCCACACTGCCAAACCACAGGAACGCTTGCAAGTGGCCGTCATTCTCTGTAACCAATAGTTGCTCTCAGATACTGTGCCCTTTGGGAGTCCCTGCATCTATGCTCGGTGAGATCCTCCCCTCTTCTCCTTTTTACCCAGAGTTCTTTTTGGTCTCACAGAGAAGGAGAGTTCCTCTGTATTCATGGTGTAATACACCCACTCACCGACAAGTCCAATTCCTAAGGAATGGTTAGGACTCCAGTAAAGTCCACCAGCCCTGGTTTTGTATTCCCAGTGCTGTCCCTTATGTGCTGTGATCTGGGACTAGTCACTCAGTAAATATTGTTATCTAAATAACATGGATAATGATTTCCAATCCAAAGCAACTATATGAGTATGTCAGATCATAGGAAAACTCTCCACATGGAAGCTACCTGCTGCAACTCAGCCCTTGCAAAATTGGGAATTAAAGTTTTCATTGTATTACATGTTAATTCATCTTAACTTGAATTAACATTTCCGGGGGCCAGTGGCTTTGACTGGATGATGTAGCCCTGGCATGATGAACATACACAAGTATCAGTTATGTAGATAATATTGTCACAATCTTCAAAGCGAATAATGACAAACTTCCTCAGTTCAAACCTCCCATATGAACCACCCCCCTCTGAATGATACCAAGAAAATGTGGGGTCTGGTCCTAGGAGAGAATCTTATGTTCAAGAGAGTAACCACAGCTCATCAGAGGCCATGGTAAACATGTAGGAATTCTTATGTCCCAGCAGTCTGCATCTGGTGAAGAGGTAGGCATGGAGTCATGGACTCAGTAACACTGGAGATGGAACTTCACTTTACTCATGTAGAGGTGTCTTTTTCTGGGTTTCTATTAGGGTGAGATTGCAGGAAGCTGGTCCTCCCATTTAGAGTTTGTCCTGGGCAGTGCAGGTAAATCCTCACATAGTCATTTTTTTATGAATCACCATCACTCTGTGACCAAGCTTAATTCAGATGCCCACTGGACACTTCTGTGTGGATACCATCAGGTCCCCAAAACTCAGACTAAGCTCACTATCTCTGCCCCTCTCCAGAGCCAGCTCCCCTTCCTACCTCATCCTTCCAGCTTACCAAGCCTGGAACATCATTGTCAGCTTCCAAATGCAAAATCCAGCTATTTAGTCCCAAATAACTTCTCATACTGTTAAAGATAACCCTGGAAATTATCTTCCCCCATCTTTTCATTCTATAAAGCCATGAAATTTAGGTTGAGAAAGATATAGAGATATATTTGTCAGGGTTCTCTATAGAGGCAGAGTCAATACTATACACACACACACACACACACACACACACACACACAGGTATAAAGGTATGTATATAGAAAGAAAGGTTTATTTTAAAGAATTGGTTCACATGATTATGAAGGCTGGCAATTCGAAAATCTGCAGGGCAAACCAGCAGGCTGGTGACCAGGGAGGCACACATGCAATACTGTAGTTCTCAAAAGTTCTATGTGCTGTCAGAACTTCTTGCTGGGGAAGGAAGAGAGCTAGTCTTACATTCTACTCTAACCTTCAACTAACTCCGTGAAACCTCTGAAGAAGATAATCTGCTTTACTCAAAATCCACCAAAGTAAAAGTTAATCTTATCCCACAGTGACTCAAATAAGCATCTAGAAACAGGTCTGATCAAATAACTAGACTCAGGGGCCCAGGCAGGTTGACACATAAAATTACCCATCAACCCATCACACAGTTGAAGCAACTTGACCAAAGGGACCAAATTAAAGCCAGGGGAAAGCTCAAAATAAGCTTTCTTAAAAAGCAAGAATGCAGTTTTCTCCACTGCTGAAAGTATTTTAGTGCATAAAGGGAAATTCTGATAAAATACATTCATATGCTGTGTGCAGCAGACAGTGACACTCATTAACATCTGAAACAATGTAATACTTAGCGACACTGTGTCAGTCACTTTTTGTCACTATGACAAAATACCCAACATGATCCACTTAAGGAAGGAAAGATTTATTTTGGCCCAAGGTTGCAGACATTTCAGTCCACAATCCTAGACTCTCTCAGTTCTGAGCCAGAGGTACAGGAGAACATCTTGGTAATAGGAGTGTGTGGCAGAGGCTGCTTGCCTCATGCAGAGAGTTCTAGTTCTTGGAAGACTGTCTCGTGCCCGGCTCCAATTACCTACTTCCAATTACCTACTTCTTCCAACTAGGCCCTGACTCCCACTTATCACTACCTCCCAACAGTGCATCATATTATAAACCCATCATCGATCAGGTCACAGCCCTCGGGATCCAATCATTTCCCAAAAGAGAATGAGTTGGATCCAAGTCCCTGACATGAGCCTATAGGTGACACTTATATTTAAATATTTAAATTATGACACTCATTTATTGTTATTAAGGACCACGTCATGCTTGTTTTACATATAGTACATATTTGGTCATCAGCACAAAACTATGACATTGTTGTGAACTGGGAAAGATACTCTGAGTTCTACTTTCAAAGAAATATAAACTCAAGTATATGCATCTATAGCCAGATGCACAGATGCTTTTGAATTGGAATGACTTTTTTTTCCTAAAAATCAAAACCATAACACTATATACTAATAATACCTGGGAATGTCTTCACATGCTTCTAAACACTAAACTGTGGTTCTCTTAGGCTGCTCTTATCAACAGCAACTATAAAATGTTGACACACATCATCTCTTTGGAATCTTTTCCCATCTTAACTATTCCAAGATAAACCAAAGTTGTACATTTGCTAATCTGAATTTATTTCATTGTTTTAGACAATATAGTCACTGCCAAAGTCCAGAAAATTTTGAAATAAAATCTTGAATACAAAAAAATCTAAAAATGGAGGATTTATAACTAGTTTGACAACAAGAAATAACTTAAACTGTTATGAAGCTATTCCAAGTCTGTTTTAATATACAATGTAACATGAATATTCATGTTTCACAATAAAAATATTAACATCTTTCAAGCCAGATGATGCCTTAACCCCATATGTTATATATGATACAGTCCATTCTAAAAGCCTGAATGTTGGAGCTGTGATCCTTAGCCAGTGCTGCTGTTTGGCAAAGTTGTGGACCTTTTTTTTTTTTTTTGGTCTTTTTGAGACAGGGTCTTCCTGTAGCCCCTGGAACAGCCCCAGCTGGCCTGGAACTTGCTATGTAGACCAAGCTGGCCTTGAACTCACAGAGATCAGTTTGCCTCTGCCTCCCAAGCTGGGATTAAAGGCATGCACCACCCTGAGTTGTGCAATTTTTAGAGGCAGGAGCCTAGCTGGAGGAGATAGCTCACTGGGGTTGGCCCTTGAGGTTTTATAGCCCAGCCCCACTTCCTGTTCACTCTCTGCTTCCTGAATGTGACTAACTGCATCTTGTTTCTGCCACCATGCCTTCCTCCACAGGGTGGACTGTATATCTTCGAACTTTAAACCACAATAATCCTTCCCCATAAGTTGCTTCTTGTCAAGCATTTTGTCAAAGCAAGAAGAGAAGTAACATAGAAAACTGGCATCAAGAAGTAGGATTGCTGCTGTAACAAACCTGACTACATGGTTCTTGAACTTTTAGAATATGGAAGAGTTTAGAACACTGGGCTAGAAAAGCCCTTCAGTGCTATAAACAGAGTTTAATGAGTCATTCTGGTGGGTGTTTGGAAGACCAAAAGGCCAAGAGAAATGTAGACAGTGGGGGCTCAGCTCACGAGGTTTCAGAAAGGAACAGACTCTATTGGGAACTGGGTTAGAGGCCATGCAGGTTATATTCTAGAAATGAATCTGGTTGCATCCTGCTGGCAATCTAAGAACTTGAGTGAGGGTAAATTTGAAAGTAACAGACTCATGTGTTTGGCAGGAGTTGTATCCTGCCTCTCCCCTCCCTTTTGGCAACCATTCACTCTATGAGTTTGACCCCTCTGGGTGCTCACATAAGTGACAGCATGAAGCATTCATCTTTCTATGACTGGCTATTTCACTTAATATAATCTCCCCAAGGCTCATCCATGCTGTAACATTATTATAATTTCTCTTTTTAAATGCATAATACTCAATTTATGGATAGAATACATGTTATTTATTCATTTATCAATGGACCTGAGTTGCTTTCTACCTCTTATGAATAACGTAGTTATGATCATGGCTCTACAGAAACCGCTTTGAATCTTTGCATTTAAACCTTTCAGATAAGTATCCAGAAGTAAAATTTCTGGATTACATAGTAATTTTAATAATCTGTGTTTCATTTTTCTGAGGCGCCACTGTGCTACTTTGTATAACAAATGCTACATCCTCATCAATAGTATGAAGAATTCCAGGTTTTCTACATCCTCAAAACAGTTGGTATTTCTGTTCTATTGATTTTGCTTGGTTTTCCTTTTTAAAAATTTTTTGTTAATTTTTGTTTTATTTTTGTTTGGTAGGTTGTTTGGAGATGAGGGTTCCTGTAGCCCATATTTGCTATGGAGTCAAGGATGACTTTGAACTCTTGATCCTCCTGCTTTCACTTCCTAAACCCTGGATTATAAGCCTGTACCACCAAGTCTAGCTTATTTTGTTATTTTTATAAGAACTATCCTTATAGGTATGAAAGGGCACTTGATTAGTCTGCATCTCCCTGATAATTAGTGAGTGCTGATTTTTTACTCTTGACCTCCTCTGACTTTGACATCTGTTCCCCAGCCCTGGCCCAAGGAACCTGTTTTTTTTTTTCAACTGTCCACATTGTTCATGACTCGCCTGATCTGTGGACTCTCTGTTCCTGCCCATCTACAGGTCCTAAATATTTGATCTAAGACAGAGATTTTCACTTTAACAATTAACTGGCATTACCTTTCGCCAAGATTGATTCATTGCCTAAGAATCTGCTTCCTAGCTCACACAGAAACAAGATAGAACCTTTAGGGAATGTGAGAATGGCCTCAGCACTGGAAATTAGCCCTCTGGCATCCACAATCCTTCCCAGTACAATATAACCATATTTGTCCATACTTGAGCCTTGGAGTAACACATTAGTTGGCCAGACTAAGTCCTGGACACCTGACCTTGAAACTTGGAAGATCCATAAGGCAGGCCAGACAGATCCTAGCAGCACCAGGTTCCTGAGGCAGCAGGTACACTGATGACAGCTAGATACATACAAGTGACACAGTGGTCACTGGGCAGGAGGCCCATTGGCAAGCCCCGCTCAGGTCATGATGCCCTTGCTTAGACAAGGACAGAAGACCAGGAGACACATCTTCACAATGTGAAGGAAATGAGAAATGGTTTTACTTCTTTTCCACCTCTTTTTTCTCTCGTTTTATTAAGGTATAATTGGTATAAAGTAAAATGTACTCTTTTTACAGTACAGTTCTGCAACGCTGACAAATATGTAGTCATGAACCACCATAATATAGTCTTAGAACAGTTCTGTCACCTGCCAAAATCTCCTCCTGCTCCTTAGGAATCAGCCCTCCCTACACTGCACTTCATTGAAACTACTAATCTATTTTGTGTTTCAGGGGGTCTGCTTTTTCCAGAATACCTGAATAAAGTCATACAATACATAGGCCCTTGAGATGGCATCTTTTAGTTTACATAATTTGTGATTCTTCCACGTGGATCATGCATCTATAATATATTCTTCCATTTTTAAGTTTTTTAATTGTGGTGAATTATACATAGTATAAAGTTTATTACTGTAGCTGTTTAATGAGCATTATAGAAACCTGCCTTGTTGTGAAACTGTCATTATGAGCTTTACCGTTTCTACTCACAATCCTTTGAGAAAACTCTGAAAGTCTAAGAGTGATTCTTTTGACGAGGATTTAAGTCTGCCTCCTCTGATTATCCAGTAAGGTTCTGGCTCATGCCTGCAGCCCCAGGTGATGAATACATATCACAGTATGGTTATGATGGCTTTGGGAAATTTATCTCAAGCATCCTTTTTGGGAAGGCACAACTTAGAAAGCAAAACCTTTAGCGTCTGTCAAAATTACATATACATTCGTTCCCTAATCCAACAAGCTCACTTCTAAGATTTTATTCTAAAAGTATATCTGCAGATGCTTATGAAATATCAAAGTATCAAAAAAAGAAGAATTTCAGAAGCAATCAAAGGAGCTATCCATAGAAAGCTGGCTCTTTAATTGTATTATATCTTCCTCCTCAATCCAAAAAGTTCATGCTACATCTATAAATGATGCTGCTGTGGTTGTTACATAAAAAGAACTGTAGGATCATTAGAGGAAAACAAAAGGCAACATATGGCATAAGGCTTTCTGTGTAAAAGAGGAGACGGGTAATACATACTTGTCTAAAGAAACTTCCCCACAGATTCTGGTAAGACACCTACCAGCCCGACCACTGGTATTATGAAAACGTGGAGAATGTAAACCTTCTCAAGACATATCTTAATGTATTTTTAAAAACCCTTTTCAGGGATGAAGACATGGCTCAGCAGTTAAGAACACTGGCTGTTCTTGCAGAAGACCCAGGTTCAAATCCCAGCACTCACCTGACAGCTAACAACTGTTCCTAACTCTAATTCTAGGGGATCCAGTGCCCCCTGCTGTCCCTTGCAGGCACTGCATGACATGAGTGTACCCACATGTAGGCAATACACATATACACATAAAATGTAACTAATAAATTTTTTAAAATCTTTTTCAACAGTATAAATATATTACCTTTAAAATTATTAAATGAAAAAGAAGAGTGAAATGCTCCTTGGAAAAGTAACTATCAAAGTTAACAATGAGGACCTTTTATTGTAAAAAATAAATTTCCAACATTCACAAACTCAACATTTACCTTTTGATTACCGAATATGCACAAAATCTCTCACATGTTTGGGTTTGTTACTTCCTTTTCTAAATGCATTATAAGTTTGGCAAGTATGAGAAAGCTTCTTCCAATTGTGCACCTTAAACCTAAGCATCTCCCTACAAAAGATAAAGTACTTCTGATTTTCTCTGGGAACCCGTGTTCATTTGCTTTCAGGGATCAACATTTCTTGATTTAAAAAAAAAAAGAAATAATTTTAAAGGAAAAATGTTGCTCAAAATGATTATGCTTTGAATTTCTGCAATGAATGTTAGCTTAAAAGGGAAGTTAGTGTCATGAATTATCTATTAAGATCAATATAGGATTTCTTGAGATTCAGTAAGACCTAAAGTTATTTTAAGTATGTTTAGATGCAATCGATGGAGTATATTAATTTTCCATAACTATTTAACAACTCTCCCAAATTTAGCAACACACACACACACACACACACACACACACACACACACACACACAAGCTCACAGATCCATGTGACTAAGTGTTAGTTAAAGCTTAGGTACAGCACAGCTGAGCTAGGTCTTCTGTTTAGACTCTCACAATGCCTAAATCACAGGCCAAGACCTTTATCAGGTATCTGGGGAAAGGACCTGCTTCCAAGTCTATTAGCTTCAGACCAACAAAACTCGGGGTTATTTTTGTTTTGTTTTGTTCTTATTTTTGTTTTGTTTTTTGGTCTTTCTCAGGTAGGGTTTTCCTGTAGCCCCAGCTGACCTAGAACTCACTATGTAGAACAGGCTGGCCTTGAACTCATAGAGATCCACCTGCCTCTGCCCCCCCAAGTGCTGGGATTAAAGGGATGTGCCACTATATACAGTTTAGAACTCAGTTCTTACAGTTGAACCTGGTCTGGATGTCGAGGCTGTCTACATCTCTTCTCCATCTTTCATTTGTCCAGGCATCCTTTCATACTTCACGTCTCTTTACTTTCTCCTTCTGTCCCATCTCTCTGACTCTACTCAGGAACAAAGAAAAGTTCTCTGCCCGTAAGGCTCAAGCCCACCTGAATAAGCTCACTCTCTTAAGGTTTGTAATTTTAACTATATCTGTCAAATCCCTTTTGTCCTGAAACACAATATATTCCAGGTACCTCTTTGAGGGGTCCTTTTTCTCTCACAGTGAGTTTTTAAAAATATAAATGAATGAAAACCTTACAGTTTCCTAAATACTATTACTTAGGATATAGCCTACCATCAAATAATTCTATAATGGATGTAGACGTTCATGTACATATTTACACACAACAAGAACTGTCCCATCAGTACCTAGTACTTTGCTGATGCCATCTGGCAACTCCACAGGTGAGCCTAGTTCAAAGAGGGAAAGTGACCCAACAGACCGGACCTAAATAAAGCAAGTAAGCTGATTCAAACAGCAGATAGGAGCAGGAAATAAATCTCAAAAGTCACAACATCAAACTGCCACAGAATGAGCTCAAGGGGAAGAGAACAGAACTACAAAGCTGAATCAAAACCCAAGTTCTCAGTTTGAAGCAGAGTAAGTGGAAGCAACCATTGTGTAGAAGGACGCGGGGCCATTCAGGTGGCGGAGAGATGGGGTATTGGGGGAAACTGGGTATTTTCTAAGACACTAAACTTAGAGCCTTATGGAAACCTCTCAGTCTTCCACTCTCATTTCCATTTTACATTCAAGAATCAAATCAAACCCACTAGGACTGAGTCCAAAATAGCCTCACAGGACTAAACTGATAAAAAGTGATGCCATGTTTACAAGTAAACTATTAACTTCAAATTTGTAAACCTTGTCCTTAAAATAATTTCTGCAAATTTTTTTCCACTAAAAGCCAAATCTGGTGGTATTCAATAATTCCAACACTTTGTAGACTAAAGCAAGAGGATTACAAGTTCAAGGCCAACTTGAGATACATAAGACTCTATCTCAAAAAAAGAAAAAGAAAGAAGATTCTTTTAGCTAACAAAAACCAGTACAACTGAAAGAAATCTAGTATATTCTTTAATTTTCACACTTTCATTCTTTAAAATGAAAAAGACCTGATAATGGTTTTGGTGTGAAATGGTAAAAGTACTATTAATTTTCAGTGATAAGTCTTGTTAGTAGAATTACTTTTCAAAGGAATAGGGAAACTCTAATTATATTCTGGTTGAATTTACAAACATAAATAGAACTCAATGGAACTCAGTGATACTCTGACCATGAGAACCATAGCTCTCAAAGCACCGCAAAGGACTTAATTTAAATCCTCAACTGTGGGTGCTCATGTTACTTGCCTTAAACAAGTCTATTTCATTTAAGATTTCTGCCTAGAATCTGGAAGTGTTATCCTGAAGTGTTCACTGCTGTTCCTTGCTACGCGAGGACCCACAGCCTATAGATGATTGTTACCCTAACCAGGAGGTGAATTTCCATGTCCCAAAGGAAAGATGGCCATCTGAGGAAGTTACACTGAAGGAAATACAGTGATTGATCCCCAGAAAGGAGTCACACTTGCTGTCCTCCTTAGCTGTCAGAGCCTAAGTGCATTTGACAGAACCCCTGGCAGTGACCTGGGCAGATAGCGCAGGGCTCACTGATAAGTCACTTCATGGGGAGTTGACTCCAGAGTGGAGTCAACTAGGCATCAGGGCCCAGAGACAGGCTGTGGTCTTACAAAAAAAGAATATTATCATGAGAAATGGGAAGCATATACCCACAATGCATTTGAATCTGTATTTTAAAGCATATCACAAAGGACCCTATCACAGTAACTTCCAATAAATGAGAGAGCCCTATCTTCATGAAGTTGTAGCATGACAAAGGAGTGTTGCTAGACAGCTAAGAATGCTGTGAGAATTTACACATGGAAGAAGCTAATGAATAAATGCTGCCCCTTCCCAGTCTCCACCTGCAAAAAATGCTTAAGCCCATTGTTTTCCGTTGCTTAAACCAGCAGTCAAGCTTGTAGCCTTGAGACTGTTTCTTCTGTCATTTTGTTCTGTTCACTAATTAGAACTGTGCAAAGTATAGGGCAGCCCCAGTCTACATCCTGCGTGTCTGAACTGTTTTCTAGTACTAGAAAAGGCCCTCTAATGAAGGAAGAACTAAGTCATGTGGAGATTTTTTCATCAGTGGATAGCTGAGACATTTGCCTTTCTCACTTAATCTTCTATGTTCTTAATTCACGCAAATGAATGTCAAGTAAGTAAAAATGCTTAAATAAGTCCATGTGGTAATAAAATGTAATAGTGAAACTATGCAATTCTTTAATTTGGTAGGTAAATTTTGTTTCAAGGACCAATGTCATGGAGTTTTGTACAATATTGCTATTGATTTGGAAGTCAGTTTTCTATCTCCATGACCACAGCTAGAGAAAGCATCTTTGGCAGGGGTCTGGGGAAGTCTGGGAAAGAGACAGCAAAGGTATTACAGCTTGAAGAGGTAAGGGGGTGAAGGTTTATAGATTAGTGTATACATTTTGTAATTTATTTATTTACTTATTTTTATTTTGCGTATACGAGTGTACTGCCTGCATGAATATAAGTGCACCTGTGTCATGCAATGCCCATGGAGGTCAAAAGAAGGCATCAGATCCCCTGGAACTGGAGTTACAAGCAGTTGTTAGCATCATGTGGCAGTTGGGATTCAAACTTGGGTCTTCTGCAAGAACAGTCAGTGCTCCTAACTGCTGAGCCATCTCTCTAGTCCCGCTGCCCAGATTAGTATATTTTAAAGCAAGACATTAAATGGGAAAAACTGATAACTTTCTAAGTGAATGAAGTTTGAATTTCCCATTTAATAAATAAAAAAAAATCTTAGAAATAAATTTTCTACCAGCCAAAACACTAAATTAATACACTAATGTGTTTTTTTTTAAAACCTGCTAATAAATATGCTTGTTTTTTAACATCTCAATTCAAAAATATTCATTCTTTCTCAGAGTTTTGGCCCATGACACTCTCTCTCCTTTTTTTTTCTTCTCCTTTCTTTTTGCCCTTCAACAAAGGTAATTTTTTTAATTTATTTAATTTTGACTGCAATAAAGATTTTCATTCCTCTCTACCAATAAAATCATAATGCAGGTTATGTCAACATGAAGTTGCTAGCAGTTTGTAGATGTCTGCATAAACTCTGCTCCATCAAGTAACTACTCAATAGAAAGCAAGTAAGAAACCAGTTATCTCTAGGTTACAATCTAAAAAGCTTAGGGGTGGGTTGTAAGGAGCTAAGAAATGCTTTCGTATTTAAAAAAAAAAAAAAAAAAACAGAAACAAGTAGGAGAGTGGTTTCCCATATAAGTCCCCCAAATCCACTAAGCAGGATTATGATAATTGCCAAGCTCTGGTCATTGCAAAGACTGTCCTCTCCCTTTCCTAAGAAGAATGCCAGTCTTCGAATGCCATGAAGGCTTCTCTGCTGTCCTCAGGCCTCTCTCCCTTCACTCCTCATCAGTCTGTCCCTGGCCTCACATCCTTCCTACCCAGGTCTGAACATTTCTCCCCAAGCTGGATGAGATTCCAGTTGATACCAGAACCTCTTAATTCCAGTGTCAGCAACCTGATCCACTGAACCCTGGGGCTGGGGACCTGGAGATCCCTAATATTATCCTTCCCAGCCTTACCCCCATGATTCCAATGCCTCCTTATGATTTATCTTTAAAAAGCTGACTATTAATCCAAAGGATTATATAATTCATAGAATTCCAGGAAGTGTGGACAGTAAGAATGGAGACAGTTAAGTTATTAAGAAGATACTTCACACCCAGCACACCCACAACCGCCAGCCACTTCTGCCCTTGAGTCGGCCCACCTAGCAAGCACTGTTCTTTCCCGTTTCCCTTCTTCTCAAGACAAACTCATTGATCAGATCTGAGCCTCCCATGGTTCACCATAGATCCACAAAAGGAGAAGCTCCGGGAAGTCAGGGCCACGGGGTAAAGATAAGGAAAGCCCAGTGCATACTGACAGGCTCCTGGGGAGGTACTGGTTCTGCTACTGCAGGTATAAGAATAGTTGTGGTAGAAGTATTCTATTCTGCAGAAATAAAACATCCTACTTCATTTATCTGCCCCATTAAAAAACTATATTTTTTCCTGTCACAACTTTCTTTTCACTAAGTTAAAATTCTTTCTGTTTCAAAATTAGTCTCAATAATGGCAAGTTGGGTTGAAACACTCTACAGCCATATTTGGGGTAAATTTCAAATGAAATAAGAGGCACTTGTGAGCTTTACTGATTACTTAAATCCACTGCCAGAAAAATATGTATAGCTGACTCGTCATTCCTCCCCACCTCCAGCCCCTTCCAGCACACAGCCCACCTGACACACTGGCTTGCTCACCTGAATTTGGGAGGCTGAGGATTTCACCGCATGCGTCACTGACTCTCAATCCTTATATCCAGCTCGGAGACAGAGATGGCTAAGTGGGTTGCATTTGCTCATGGTAAAAGTCCAGAAAGGGAAAGGTCACATAAAATCCAAGTCCCATCCTCACTTGGCATCTCGATCTACCCAATCATCCTCCACAGACATGACCCATACATCCTTCCAGAATTATAGAAAGAAAATTCTTGCTTACATATTTATAATACTGGCCCACCTGTCTTACTTTTGTTTACTGATAATCATGTGACTTCCTGTATATGCAACATCACTTAATGACTCCCTCACCAACAGTCATGTGGCTACTTCCATTTTTTGCTGTTATGAAATGATCTTATTTTCACTTCTTGTTTCTCATATTTACTGCCATCAATTCCCATTGTATCTCCCCTGACTCTAGTTTCCTATTGTGTCTCATCATTCTTCCCCCAGACTATCACAATAGCTATGTAATTGATCCCCTTTTGTTCTTATTCCCCTAAATGCACCATGATCTACTGAATTATAATTCTGTCTATACTTGCCCTGAGCTTAAAATTCTTCAATAGCCATGGCTATCAGTTTGATGCAGGCCAGGCCCACTCTACACCATACATACTTTCTTCCTTGCCCTCGTCACTGCAATCATACGCATTTCATAAAATCAAAGTACTTGTAGTCCTCATAGAACCTTAGGTCACCCCGAGTCCCTCTGCCTTCGCTCACTCCGTGCCTTCCTCCTGGCACACTGTCGCATCTTAATTCATCTAAGTCAGGACAGCTGTCCTACTACCTCATAGAGGAAGTTGTCCCTGACCATCAACGTCAGAATAGACAATGAGGTTCCACGGCTGCGTGTGCCCACCTGGCTTCCTTTGCATGGCATCGTAAGAGATTCTCTCTTCCCTACACTGAGAGAAAACGGACTCAGCGCTTCTCATCCTATCCTAAGTGCTTCCACCTCTACTGACATGAGCTGTGATGGAAAGAAAAAGAGAAGCTGAGTTCGAGAAGGTGACGATAACTGCGGTGTTACTGCCTCAGCTTCCACACAGCAGAAATTAGGATTAATAATGCTCTGCCATGTGGTAACAATTAAATAAGATAATATGCACTAAGCACTTGAAACAGTGCCAGGTATATGAAAGTCCTCAATGGATGTAATTATGTCAAGAAAGCATAAAGCAAGTTAATAAGAGTTCCAGCACAACCAGTACTTGAGGTGATCAGTTTATTAAGTAAGTGGTTATTATAACTCACAGTTGGAAGTCCCAGTCTATGTTCGAATGGATCCAACACCCAACTTTCTGTAGCGCTCTTAGGCCTGTGGTGAAGCAGTACGTCAGGGTAGGAGTGCATGGGAGAGGACAGTTAATCACTGCATTGCTGGGGCTTCCACTAATCCCTTAGAGGTCATGTCTCAGCAACTGGAGGGGGAGGGGCCTAGGGAGACTAAGTCCCACCTCAGAAAAGTTCCACCACCTCCCAACCACACTATGGGATAGAACAAAGCCTCCAACACATGGATCTTTAGGGAATATTTAAGATCCAAACTATAATATAAGAACTGAGAAGACTTTGGAGTCAGTTCACCAAACTGCCAGCAAAGTATTCTGCAGAGTTTTCTTACAGAGTTAGAGGCAAAGGGGCTGAAGTGGATGATGGTGATGCTGGGGTTGGGACTAGAAACTCCCAAAGAGAAGGAAGCCTGGAGAAATCAGAAAATTAACAGGACCAGGGCAGGGTAGAAGTCTGCCTACCTATTAGAGGAGACTGGCGGGGGGAGAAAAACTCTGGATTCATTTTTAGAATGAAGGCAACTCAAAATGAATGACACTTTGATAGTTCTTGTCACCAGGGTTGGGAAGGATTGTGACTTGGACTCCAGTCCACTCCAACCTCATGCTTTCAAAGACCCTGCTGGGGTCTTTTCAATCCAATGGTAAGGAAGTAGCTATTGTTCTAAAATTTCCTCAACACTGCAATTTCCTGGGCTTCATCAAACACCCAGATGAAACTTCATTTTCTCCTTTTACGACTGAAGGTTCAACACACAGCTCTCACATTTCCTCTAGGAAGGCAAGGGCTCCAGATGCATTGACTCTCATCACGGGATTTTCTAAGAGCCATGCATATTTTCTTTGTATACATAGCCAGGCTATTTATTATTCATTCTACTGACTATCTAATCTGTTAATGTGCTGAGCTTTCCTTATACATCATGAATTAGCTATGCGGCATTTTGGTGAGCAGTAAAACTGTCAGGTTGTGACATGTGAAAGAATTCCGTGAAGCAGAAAATTTCCTCTTCCTATTAGGCCTGAGAAAATGGTGCAAAACTAGCCCAAAGCAACCACATTTGTCTAATTTTAAGACGTTCCATTGCGGAGAAATAGAGGATGTATGAGCTGTATGTTTTTATCATTTGTTTATTCGGTTCCTTGACAAATATTTATTGTGAACTTACTATGTATTAAGCACTATTCTAAGCACTAAGGCAAAAGCCAAGTGGACAGAATTCAGAATATCACATACCCTTCAATGCCCAGTTATGCACCTAGATAGAAGTAAACTGCCAAAGTAGGTCACAATGAACCAAGTTAGTGTTCATGAGTTTTTAAAGTTTTAGTCATTGCATATACAGTTCTATTCCCCTAACACAAAAATTGCTAAATTTACATTAGATTTGTTTGGCCCAAACTCTGCTTATAAAAACATAGCTTGGTATTTTTAAAACTAAATCAAGGGATTTCATAAAACTAGACTAATTTTCAATTACATTTCCACTTTCTCTTAGAAAATGCTTGAAAACTTCTAACAACACTGGATTTCCATTTTTGCAAAGCACAATTACCCTGGAGCTGAGATGTAGATGTCTTCCTCATTTTCTTTGGACCCACCCAGACCATCATGTCCCAATGACTGGCCATCTCTGCTAACTCTCTACATCCACACACACATATCAAAGGTGGAAAATAAAAGGCAGACAAAGAAGGGAGTGTGAGACAAGAACAAAGACAGAGGATAGTTCTCTGAAGCTATGAAGAACCATCTTGTATACTGAATGTGTGAACATGGTACACCCACAACAGTTTTCACACTGACATGAAACTGATGGCTGCCGGAAGCATCTGCATTTCATCCTCTGACCCCAGTGCAATCTACTACATAGTGACAACAGACAGAACCATTCACTGTATCCCTTTCAAAGGCTTATGTCCTTCACAGTGGATATTAAAATAATAATAATTTCTCACCATCATCTCTAAGCTACTTTCTAATTGGCAATCTGTCTTAATGTGCATTCAATGCTGTGCTAAAGTGAAAACAGTAAACCTTTGCACATTCATGAACATGCAGAAAGTTTACAGCAATCAGGACACACAAACAAAAACTTCCATCACAAACCCCTGTCACAAAAATCCAAGGCTGGGGTATGGTGACACAGAAAGGAATCTTGCAAGTAAGATACAGTCAGTTTCAAGAGCAATTTGGCAACCATTAGTAAGGCTGGAGATGCAAGTAGTCATGACCCACAGGAGACCTATAGACTAATCCAGAGTGTGGCTTTTGGCCTTTCCCAGTTACCACCCAGAGCACCTGCATAGTCACACATCTACTGGAAAGAAACATATTAAAAAAACTCTTATAATTACAGTTTATTTCATTATTTAGAACATAAAATTTATATTTTTTTATATTGGCAGTAATCTATTAAGTTGATGTCATGCTTCATTAATGGGTAATGATTTAAAACAATGATCTGGGGATATCCCTTGTGAGATAGAGCTATCCATCAGAAATGTTGGTGCAGTAGATTTTAGTCTTGGGTAGACTGATTCTCTAGAATGGACCTTGAACCTCCCTTGAGGGCCATTTTCTATTACTCTTCTACAGCCCAGTGTACCTTCATCAGTATCCCACAGAAAATGTAAAAACACCCAACTGAAATTCTAGAGATAAAAATCACAGTCTGGGAAGTTTTTTAAAAAAAGTACTATAATAACTAAACGGATATAATTCTCAACTTAAAAATAATATAATTGTATTTTAGAATGCAAATTACCAATTCTATATATTATAACTTTAAAAATATATTTTACTAAATTTTTGTGCATTTCATATAATAGATCTTAATCAAATTTAGACCCCATATGCCCCATACTGAATTTCATGCACTCTGTCATTTATGTTATGTCCTACCCAATCAAGCATTTGTACCCAGATGTCCCTCAATACAAGTCCATCCACTGTACTCTTGTCAGCCTTGAGCCACTCCCTTAAAGAAGATCTACTTTCTCTCACCCAGCAGTAATAAGCTGCCAATAGTTCCTTGGCTAGAGTTGGGGCCTGCTGCACATTTCCCTTGTTCTATGCTGAGCTTTTGTCTGACTGAGGCAGCATGAGCCTTGTGCATGCTAACATAATTGTTACAAGTTCCTTTGAGAAAGTTCCCAGTTTCCTTATGTTCATGCACCAACCCTGACCTTTACAATCTTTCTGCCCTCACTTCTGCAACGTTCCCTGAGCCATGAGTGGGTGAGGTTTAATATAGGAGACCTATCCAGGAACACACACTCTGCAGTCTTATTCTCTAAAACTTAGTCAGCTGTGGCCTTCTGTGCACATCACACCCTTTTATGGAGAAACTTCGCTGGTGAGAGTTGAGAGATACATTAGTAGTATTCTCTCTACCTCCCGGTCCCATATTCCACTGTGTTCCTTAGGTCTTAGTTGTGGAGGTTCCACTGTAGATGTGTCACTTAGGGCTGGGCATCTCTCAGACAGAAATTCTCTATGTGTGACCAGTTGAGGAACTCTGTAATAGCTTCCATATGCTGCAAAAAGAAGCTTCTTTGTTGAATGTCATGTGGTATACTTGTCTGTAAATGTAAGAATCCATATTTATCATACAGTAAGGAATTTCATTTGTCTAGATATGTGCAAGAGATCTTTTTCTCTAGGATCTAATCTCTCCAACCACGTGTATTTGGTTATATCTACAGTGGCACACATTGAGAGGGCTTTAAATCCAATTAGACAGCTGTTGGTTACTGTCTATATAAAAGTGCCACTACTGCACCAATAGGGATGGTTTCGTACCAGTCATTGTTAGGCTTTAGAGCCAGGTTGAATAAGTGATTATTTTTTTCCCTTAGCAGCTTAAATATTATCTTCTAGAACTATGAGAGCCCTCAAGGAGAAGGCATCCAAGTCTGTTCCAGTTCCACTCCAGATCCCGTATTCTGTCTTCGGCAGTATTGTTTTACCTTCAAATTCTGGGAGGTAATCAAGGGCTATGGCAGTACCCTGTGTTATTTTGGGCGTCTTTTGGACTACCCTTACCAAAACTCAAAGGGAGGTTTCTCCTGTCTGTTACTGTTTCTTGTTATATAGCCTTCAGGTGTACACATGCTGTCATGTTCAGATATTGTATGAGCAATTTTCAGGGAAGCTTTGACTTAATATATGTTCCCTCTGGCTTTTCACAGCACCTAAGAGCTATTTATCTCCCGTCTCTCTCTCCCTGTCTAACCTCCCTCATCTCTCCCCAGTTTAATTACCTCCGTTTCCCCCATTTCCCCTTCACAATACCTGCCTCCCGTTCTCCCCCTCTCTTGAGTACCTTCTTCCCCTTTACTCATGGTTTCCTGTATGTCCTTCCCACCTCCCTTCACAGTTGAATATTCCCATTTCCCCACATCCCCCTTGTTAACATCTATTTCCTACTATTCCTTTCTCTCAGGGTCTGTCTTTCCTTTTGCCTCTGTGCTTCCTTTCCATTTTCCAGGCTCCTGGTGTTACATCAGGATATACACTCATATATAAAGAGTTGGTGCTAAGATTCACAAACAAGGGAAAACATATGTCACTTGCTTTTCTGAGTCTGTATTACTTCACTTAGTATAACAGTTTCTAATTTCATCCATTTACCTGAAAATTTCATAATTTTGTCTTTCCTTACCACTATGCAAATGTACCACATTTTCATTATCTATTCATCAGTTGAGGGACATTTAGGTTGTTTCCATTTCTTAGCTATTGTGAAAAAGAGCAGCAACAAACATGGATGTACAGGAATCTTTACAGTAGGATGAGTCCTTTGGGTACACGCCAAGGAGTGATATAACAGGATCATATGGGAGAATCACTTTTAGTTTTTTAAGAGTTCTCCACACTGCTTTCCACAGTGGTTGCATTACTTTGCATTCCTGCCAGCAGTGAAAGAGTGTATATCCTTCTTCACATTGTCATCAGCATTTGGTGTCTCGTGTTCTTTCGATCTTAGTCTGACTGGGATAAGATGGAATCTTAAAGAGGTTTTGATTTATATTTCCCAAATTATTGGGGATATTGAGAACTTTTTAAGGTGTTTCTTAGCCATTTTTATTTATTCATTTGAGAACTCTCTGTTCAGGTTGTTAGTCCATCTTTTTATGGGCCGTTTACTTTCTTGTTCCTTTGGTGTTTTTGAGTTGTCTGCATATTTTGGGTATTAATCCTCTGTCAGATGTGTAGCAGGTGAAGATTTTTTTTCCTCACTCAGTGCGTTTCCTCTTCACTTCCTCGATTGCCTCTTCTGCTGTACAGAAGTGCTTTAGTTTAATGAGGTCCCACTTGTTGATTGTTGACTTTAATGCCTGAACAACTGATGTCCAATTTGGAAAGTCCTTTCCTACACCTATATATTGTAGGGTACTGTCTATGCTTTCTTCTAGTAGTTTCAGAGTTTCAGTTTTCATATTGAGGTTTCTAATCCACTTGGAGTTGACTTTTGTTGTGGGTGAAAGGTAAGGGTCCAATTTCGTTCTTCTACAGGTGGACATCCAGTTTTTCTATTACCACATCTCTGTTCCATTGTGTGTTCTTAGAAACTTTGTCAAATATCAGGTGCCTGAAATTGCAGGCACTCATGTTTGGGTCTTCTATTCTGTTGCATTGATCTGTGTGTCTGTTTTTGTATCAGTACCATCCTGTCTCTAAGACTACATTTCTGTATTACAGTTTGAGATCTGGTATGATGATCTCCCCCAGCATTGTGTTTTGTCCAACATTGCTTTGGCTATCCAGGGTCTTTTGTGATTCCATATGAATTTTAGAATTTTGTTTTCTAGATCTGTGAAGAATGTCATGGGGATTTTGATTGGCAGTGTATTGAATCTAGAGATAGCTTTTGATAGGATCATCATTTTCACAATATTTATTCTACCAATCCATGAGCACAGTAGTTCCTTCCCTTCCTGATGTTTTTTTTTCTATCTCTTCATTTAAAGATTTAAACTTTTCAGTGTAAAGATCTTTAATATCTTGGTTAGGTTTATTCCTAACCAAGGTTAGGATTTCTGTTGAGGCTAATGTGAATAGGAGGGTTTCCATGAATGCTTTTTTTCTGATTGCTTGCTATTGGCATGTAGAAAGTCCACTGATTTTTGTAAGTGTTTTTGTAACCTGCTACTTTGCTAAATACTCATTGCTAGAGTATTCTGGTGGAATTTCTGGCATCTCTTAGGTATAATATCATGTCATCTGCAAAAATTTGATAATTTGACCTCTTCTTTTCCAATAAGCACTCCTTTAATTTCCCTCTCTTGTCTTATTGCTCTAGCAAGAGTTTCAAGCACTATATTGAAAAAGAGTGGAGATAGTAGATAGCCTTGTCTGGTTCCTGATTTAAATAGGAATATTTCCAGTTTTTCTCCATTTAGAATAATGTTGGCTGTGGGTCTATTGTATATAATCTTAATTATCTTGAGATTTGTTCTATCCAATCCAGTTCCCTTTAACATAAATGCATGTTGGATTTTGTCAAAGGCCTTTTCTGTTTCTATTGAGATGACCATGTGATTTTTGTCTTTAAGTCCATTTATGTGCTTTATGACATTTATTGGCTTAAATATATTGAACCACCCCTGCATCTCTGGAATAAAGCCAACTTGATCATGGTGGATGATCTTCTTGATGTGTGTCTGTATTTGGTTTGCAAGTATTAAGAATTTTTGTATCTATGTTCATTAAGGATATGGGTCTATAGTTTTCTTTTTTGATCTGTCTTTACCTGGTTTTGGTATTAGAACACTACTGGCTTCATAAAAGGAACCTGGGAGCTATCCCTCTGTTTCTATCTTTTTGAAAAATTTAAGTAGTATTGGATATAGATCCTTCTTGAATGTCTGGTAGACTTCTGTGTTAATCCATCTAGGCCTGGTCTTTTTTTGGTTAGAGGTTTTGTATTACTGTGTCAATTTCCTTATATATTATGGGTCTGTCTAAGCTGTTGATCTCTTTTCGATTTTGCTTTGGTGATTCCCTAAATTTTACATATGCATCCATTTCTTTAACGTTTTCAAATTTAATAGCATATAGGTTTTTAAGGTATTCCCTCACAGTGCTCTGAATGTGTTTTCTGTTGTGCTTTATCGCTTTTCATGTCTGCTTTTGCTAATTTGGATTTGCTTTCTTTCTTTCTTTTGGTTAATTAGGCTAAGGGTCTATCTATCTTGTTTAAATTTTCAAAGAACCAGCTCTTAGATTCATTGATTCTTTGAGTTGTTTTCTTTGTTTCTATTTCATTAATTTCTGCTCTGATTTTTGCTATTTCTTCTAATCTCCTAGGTCTGGATTTGGTTTGTTCTTACCTTTGTGGAATCTTGAGTTGCACTATTAAGTTATTTATATGTGCTCTTTATGATTTTTTAATGTAGGCACTTAGAACTATAAACTTCTCTCTTAGGACTGCTTTTAAATCGTCCCAGTGGTTTTGTTGTGCTGTGTTATCATTTTCATTTAGTGCCAGGAATACTTTTATTTCCCTCTTAATTTCTTCTTTGACCCATTCATCATTCAGGAGTATGTATTGTTTAATCTCCATGAGTTCATGCAGTTACTAGAGCTTCTTTTGCTGTTGATTATAAGCTTTGTTGCACAAAACTGTACTCTCTAGCTTTAACAATACTATGAAATCTATCATTGTTACTGTAATGTGACTTTGGCATTTATTTCCTTTCCAAATTCTCCAGTCTATATAAAATTTTTCTACGCAATGATGTCACTTTTGAAAAACTCAGTGGTAGAAAAGAAAGAAATATTGTTGCATTAATATTTCTGAATGAAAAAGTAAAAATAATCTTAATGCCCATCAACTACAAACAGGAAAAAATATTTCATATTCACACCACATTCATGTCACTTAGAGAGAATAAGCTAAATTTTAACCTCAAAATGCTAAAAGGTACACATATGAAATAAAAATAAAAATAAAGTTACTACAGTTCCTTGGAGATTATTTTATATATATATATATATATATATATATATATATATATATATAGAGAGAGAGAGAGAGAGAGAGAGACTGAGAGAGATGGAAAGATGGCTCACCAGGTAAGAGCACTGGATGTTCTTGCAAAGGACTCGGGCTCAGTTCCCAGCACCCATATGGCGGCTAACAAGCATCTGTGACTACAGTTCCAGGGGATTTGACGTCCTTTGGCCTCTACAGGCATTGCATGCACATGGTGCACTTACATACATGCAGGCAAAACACTCATATGCATCAAATAAAAATAAATAAAATTTAATCATTCAAAAAATCACATCTGTCTGAATCATGGTTTTCTTGGGAATGAAAGAGGGAAGAATTAAGATAAGGGTCTGAGGCTGTGTTGTATATTTTATTTCTTCTTTATAAGTCTTTAACAAATTCAAAAAAATCTAAGCTGCTCTTAAAGATATATATATATATATATATATATGGAGAATTTTTTCCATATCATTTTAAAAGTCATGAAATAAAATTTTGAAATAATTTTAAAGGATTACTTTTTCCTTTTTACATTTATTATTTTTATTTTATGTGTAGGAATGTACTGCCTGAATGTATGTAAGTGCACCCATGTCATGCAATGTCTACGGAGATCAGAAGAGGGAGTTGGGTCCCCTGGAACTGGAGTTATGGACAGTTGTTAGCTGCCATGTGGGTGCTAGGAATCAAATCTGGGTCCTCTGCAAGAGCAGCCAGTGTTCTTAACTACTGAGCCATCTCTCCAGTCCAAGGATTATCTTTTCAAGGTGCATTTTCTATCATAAGACATGAACCTTAGGAGATTTAAGCCCCTTGCATTTCTCAGATTATGAAGTATTTCATAAGGAATCTTTTAATGTTAGTGTTTGAGTTTTATTTGCAACTTGTCAGAAGGTAAAAATACCCAAAGCTGCTGTGCTTTTAGAAATATTTACCACTGGAAGCTTTGAGAAACTAAGACTGTCTGGGGGTTTTCTGAACACTGACACTTCTAACTCCCAAACTCACCCTGTTTATTCTGAATATTAGTGGTTGGAATGCTGCTGGTGCTGAATACACATGATTTTAGCTGACTCCTCACTCAGCCACCTGCTAAAATAATATAAAACACTTTTCAGAAACCAATTACTTTGTAGATTAATAATGCTGACTGTTTCCTATGGCTAAGTGTCCTAGAAGAATTGGAAGGTCACTTATCAGAGAGGCCATTCATTGCTGTACCATCAGCTGAATGCCACATTGTCCCCCACATTGTCCCCCACTCTGAGTATGGACCTGGCTATCCTCCTCATCCTCCAGGGACAGCTTTGTGCAAATCTAAGATGCTGAGCCATATTCAAAATTGGTTTGACCTAAGCAAATATTTCTTTTTCCTTAACAATCGCTGTGTGTACAGTTTTAACATGGCCAGGCTCAATCCTATCTGTATCTTAATAACTCTGTAAACTTCCATCAACACTAAAACCATAAATGAGATCTTGGGCTTCAGTTTTGACTTGTTAAGACTTAGAATTGGTATGTCTGCAACTTGTCTTATCTAGCATAGCTGTCTGTATGCAACACACAAATTTCATCCACTATCTCATTAACCAGGAAGCACTGAGATAGCTGAAAGAAGAAGTCAAGGAAACCTCTGACTTTGGGCATCATTTTGGCCCCACGGAACCTCTCTGACTTTGAACAAGTGGTTTCAATGCTTTCAAATTTCACTTCTTTTTAGTGAATTCCTGTGTGTGTATATGTGTGTGTGTGTGTGTGTGTGTGTGCGTGTGTGTGTGTGTGTATGTGTGCAGGTGTACTCATGCCAAAGCAGGTGTATGAAGGTCAGAGAACTTTCAGGAGAGGTTTTTTCCTTCCATTTTGGGTTCCATGGATCAAACTCAGGTCATTACTGAGCCACCTCACTGGCTCAAAACTTTGTTTCTTTATCTGCACTTTCTCACACATTTATATGAAAACCAAATGGCTCGTGTACTCTGCATGGGATAAAATCATTATGAAAATAGAACAGTACTGTTATTAGTGGTAATAGCAATAAATGTAATGTATCTTGTTATATAATACAAACACCTAGATTACTATTTCCATATTTATACATTATAGTCTATTCAATTTTTCTGTAGCTCTTATTGCTAAAGCCCTAATGGGTTTAGTATTTCCCTCAATTATTAATTTCAATTCTTTAATATAATTTCTTTTTCAGCTTGAGAGAACAGGTACTCAGGTTACTTCTCAAAATTAAAACTGGGGGCTCCTTTGGCTCTATCCAAGGTGCCTCAGTACAAGGTCAGTAGACCGTGGAGCTCCATTTCAAAATCAGGATATTCATTTTCCTCATTAAAAAAGCTAATTTTGGTGTCTTTCAGTAGACTCAAACTATACATGTGGCTTCAATTCACCAATATTAAAGAAGAAACAATACTGATAATGAGTTTGCATAGTATTTTCATTTTGTAAAACACACTTTAGCTCCAAGTATCTTGAAAATGTTTGCAAATGTTTGAAGTGATGAAGTTCTCTCACAGCGTTTTGAGAAATCCCAAACCTAACAACTATGTCTACTTCTTGATACGATTTTTCAGACTGTGTTCCTAAGACAAGGTGATCACAGTCACTACTGTGAGTAACATCTGGCTAAAATGCAGGTGGCTTAGCAAATTAAACATCAAGTCTGCACTTACCTCCCTCTGCACCATATGCCCTTGAAAATCACAAGCACGTGTGATAAATGCCACATGAGTACCTGTCATCTGCCCGTGGCACAGGCAGAGTGGACATATAACCATAGAAGCACCTCCTCTAGTCACTAATACCACTGAAAGCCCCTATAAAACTTAGTGTTAGTTAGCTTTCCATTACTATAACAAAATACCTAAAATAACCAAATTAAAAAGAAGAAAGGTTCACTTTGGCGGAGTTTCGGAAGATTTAGTCCATGATCATCATTCCCCATTGCTTTGGAAGCTTTAATAAGATGATACATCATGGCAGATGTGAGTGACAGAGGAAGTCAGCTGTTCACATTCTAGTAACAGAGAAGTAAGGAAAGAAAAGAAGGGCCAAGGTCCTAAAGGACCCTTTGGAGGCACATCCCCTGCGACCTTACTTCTTCCCACTAAACCACACCGCCCCTCCTAAAGGTCCCACACTCCCAATAACACTGTGGCCTGGGTAACAAGCCTTCAACACATAACCTTTGGGGAACCCTTATCTAAATCACAGTACCTAAATGAAAAGCACTGTGAAGGTTCAAACCTTTTCTTCCTCTTCTTCCTCCTTCTCTTCCTCCTTCTCTTCCCCTTCCTCTTCTCCTTCCTCCTCCTCCATCTCTTTTCATTTTTTCATGTTCTAATTCAAGGTTCCAGGGCACAAAGTGGGCAAACATTTTCTATGAAGGGCCCCACAATGAATACTTAAAGCTTTGCAGGTCACGTGGTTCCCATCCTGACAAATCTGCTGCTTCAGCATAAGGACAACACAGACACTGCACACATGACAACAGTGACCATGTTCCAGTGCCACTCTGTTCTCAAGTAAAATTGGGTGGCAGAAAAGATATGATACAGGTCACAGGCTGCTGACCCTGATCTAGAGACATACATAGATTAGTCCAGTATTCCCCGGCTTCAATGATGGCTGTGGAATGTTCTATAGTCTCAAATCATTCATACTACTCTCTCATTTGCATATATAAATACCTACAGCAGCATGCATCAATCTGAAATATTGAATTTTACATTCACAATTAGATAATAGTAGAATTATAAAATATTCCTTAAAATATTTAATGAGGACCAGTGAGATGGCTCAGAGGAAAAGCACTGCAACATAAGCCTGACAACCTGAGTTCCATCCCTGGAACCTATATAAAAGTGGAAGGAGAGAAGAGACTCAAGAAAATTGTCCTCTGACCTGCACATGTATGCCATGACATGTGTGATCTACACACCCAATAATAATATATAAAATTAAAAAATATTTAATGAGAATTAAATTTTAAAATACTAAAATCATACCTTCATTTAAAATGATTTTATTTTAAAAGCTGGTGGGCCAGAAGATGGCTCAGTGGGGAAAATCCTGCTACGTCAGGATTAAACCACTTGTAAGTTTCAGAAATACACAAAAGAGGGTGATAAATTCTTGTTAATTAAAGCATCAATACAAAATTGTTTAAAAACTTGAAACAAAGATTTCTAAATCAAATAATGTATAAGTACGCTGCATGTCTTTAAGTAAGTCTCTAAAAATAAAAGCTGAAAACATGAGAATCTGTCCTTCTGAGGAGCTATAGAATTTTTCAGGAACTGAGCAGGACCTTTAATTTACTAAGTACTATTTGGAGGGACTATAAGCAAAAGCTCTGGATGTTCAGTATCATGTTGTTTCACTATTATTATTTGTTTAGCAGTTCTAGAAGATATATAAACATTTAATTTTTATGAAACATCAGAAAGCTCTTTGTAAAGATATCATCTGTTTCAGGAGTTACCTTGACACACCTGAGAAGAGAGAACCTCAATTGGGGAATTTCATTCATCACACTGACCTATAGGCATGTCAGTGAGGCATTTTCTTGATTGCTGAGTGATATGGGAGGACCCAGCCCAACACAGACAGTGTCAACCCTGGGCAGGTGGTTCTGGGTTGTATAAGAAAGATGACTGAGTGCAGGCCAGAAAAGCAAATCAGTAAACATATTCCTCCAAGCTCTCTGCTTCAGCTTCTGCCTCCAGGTTTCTGCCCTGAGTTTCTGCCCTGGCTTCCCTCAATGATAAACTGTGGTCAAGAAGTGTAAACCAAATAAACCCTTTCCTCCCCAACTTGGTTTTGGTCAGAGTGTTCTGTCACAGCAATAGAAAGCAAATGAAGATACCATCTTTGACTAACATCTAGAGTTAGCAAATGTGATTAGAAACTTTATATATCTTTACAGCAAGGCTATGAGGCCAGTTTGACCAGATGTTGCTGCAAAGATATTTTTTAAATGTTCCCATTTAGATAAATAAGCTTGAATAAAGCAGATTATGTCCCATAATTTTGGTAAGCCACATCCAACCGGTTGATGGCCTTAAAAGAAAACATGCTCCAGATGGCCTTCACACTTGAGCCACAATATTGAATCTTCTGTATGCTAGCCTTCCCTGGGAATTTCAAATTTGCCTGCTGCATGAACCAAATGCTAAACAAATCTACCTATCTAGCTATCGCACAAATGAAAATCCTACTGATTGTATTTCCCTAAAGATCTTTGACTCACACAACTAACCCCTTGAGCCCACATCTCTGAATGGCAGATATGCAATGCAAAGAGGATGAGTCTTTCCTAACTAATGTTAAGACTATTCCATACTCAGACAAGTAACCACTGCATAAGTAGGAGAGACAGAAAGGAGAGGGAAGTGACACAAAGTCCACTTCAAAGCCCCAAAACTGAGACTCAAGATCTTCAATCCACTTAGAACAATGAATCTGAACAAGTGACTGAGGGGCCATGCCTCAGTTTTCCTGCACACAGAATGGAGCACTTGTTCCCAATCCTGCCTACCTCAGGAGGCTCTAAGTAAGAATAGGTTTATTAAAAGAACATTGTAATTATAAAGAAATCTAAGGTAGCTACCATAGAAGTTCCATAAAAGTTCGAGTAATAAATCACAACCATCCTCATGAGCCTCATTATGACGATACAGGTTATAACAAGAGGGGCTTCCCATTATGTTTCTAAAAGGGAAAGTGTCACACATATGACACAGGGTGACAATAATTACCATGTTGCTCATCAACCAGAGGGAGCAATCACACACAAGCTGCATGTTTCTAAAATGGGAGCACATTAAACAGAGAACATAGGAACTATCAGCTAGACATGCACAGCCTCAAACCCTGCCAAGATGAAACAGGATTGAGCTTGAGAATATGCCACAGCCTCTTCTAGAGGGCATCCTTATAGGCAGAAAAGCAGAGAGACAATGAAATACCAAGTATGGATGAAGGTGCCATACCAGAAGCACCAACTAAGGATTTTACAATTATGATTAAGGAATACAATGTGGAGCTGGAGAGAGGGCTCAAAGAGCACAGAACAGGACTTGAGTTCAATTCCCAGTACCCTCATAGGGGGTGCTGCTCACAATCACTTATAACTCCAGCTCCAGAGGATCATAAACCCTCTTCTGGCCTCTGTGGGCACCTGCACTCAAATTCACATACCCACACACAGATGCATATATAATTAAAAAAAAATATTTTTGTATAAAAGAAAATGATCTTGGAAGATTCTGGCAGCCAAACAAGCCTCTTTCAATTCAGAGTCAGCCAATCAATGAAAATAATGGTCATGTTGTTTACATCTTGGATAGAGCCTTGCATGAAGGAGATAACTCTGAACTACTCAGATGTGTGAATCAATCAATAAAGAAAGACCAGCAGCTCCAGGAAGCAAAAGGAGGCATTGTTAAATGATTAAAGAATCAGACCACTTCAAAAGCAGAATTCACACAATCATTATTTATGAGGATGCCAAGAGAGGAAAGAATCCAGTGCTTGGGAGAGAACTCGAAACACTACTTTGGAAATGTTAATTTTCATATCTCTATTATGCCTGAGTGCAGTTACCAAGTCAGTGGTTAGTCAAATAAGTATGAATCTCATCAGACCAGCTGGAAACAGACTGAAAAGTCGGAGATAACAAGGTGGTCCTGTGGTTGGACTCTATTCTGGGCATAATGTAGTCACTGCTGTCCTGGAAGCAGAGAAGCCGTGATTACTTACATGAGACTGGACCCACTGACATTCCCTCAAGGATGATGCACAAAGAGAGTGTTTGAGGCAAACACATGAGTTAGGCAAACAGGATAGGCACATGAGGCAAAACAAAGGAAGCATAGCATTTTCCCTCCCCAAAGATAAATCTAAGTCACTAACAGTGGCGGGGGGTGCGGGAGAGAACGTTCTTTTTGGTAGTGCAGCTGCCTGTCCCCTGCACATGCTGTACCCCTCACCCATGCTTCTATAAGTAACCATAAACTCAATGGCTCACTAACCTAAATTTGGGTGGAATCATTTATTTGGTTTGGCACTAGTGACTTATTGGGAGTGAAGAGACATTTGTTCACATCTCCTCAGGAAAAGTAACACATTTCGTGCCCAAATAGAGACGTGACAGAACCAAAGGTGAGTTTGGGAGGAGCAGCCATACTGCCTCCCTATGGATAATAGGACACAGAACTGAAGTCCTCTGAGAGTGGACTATCTATAAGGGTAATCCCAAAGTGGCCATCTTGCCATACACAGAATGATATGCTTTTCTACTGTAACTGCAAACTGATGTAAGTTATGAGGCCAAAGAGAAAGTCTGGCTGAAAAGTCTAAGGGAAAGCCCAGCGAGGACATCTTCCTCTCTGGCCTATGGGGGCAGTGTACCTCTCGGATCTGTGTGGTCCACCAAGAAAGTATGAAGATGTCTTGAAAATAACTGACAGACCAGAGAATATACTGCCATCCCTAAACATGCCCCTTTTGGACTGGGATTTTATGGAAGCTGCAACTGGTACAAAAACACTGCACGGGGCCTCAGGTGTCTCCTCAGAAAGAACTTCCTGTGTAAGGAGGAATTACAAGAAAACACATAGTCAGACTCTTCAATGTTAACCTCCAATTCCATAGTCAGTTGGATAAAAGAGAACGAGACAGAAGTACAGGACTGTTGCTTCTTATGCCTGTTTTGGGGGATGGGAAAAGTAAAAAAGAGAGAACAAATCAGATCTGTGCTAAACGGCCCCCTCTTAGGATCCAAATACTCAGAAGCCATGAGAAGAATCAACTACTGGGAAAGGGAGAAAATAATAAAAGCAATGAGACTGCACACGAGAGAGGTGGTATGTGACATGTGACATCTACTTCACAGGGCCAGATAGGACCATGTCAACCAGGAAGTTAAGAAGCTAATTCAGCAGGGACCTCTGGACTGACGTATCAATAGCTTTGCTGAGTCCAGTCCTGGGACGTGATCGTAGTAAGGTAGGAATGGCCCTGGTAGATCTCAGTGACTTAAACCAGCATGTAAGCTGAGTTTGTAGAGTGCCAAAGCATTTAAGGGGGGGGAGAAAAAGAAAATAAAGGGGGAGCTGTCACATATTTTTCTGAGATGTTTGTTTGGAGTGTGGTAATTTGTTACTTGGCTTTCTACTACTATTAACAAACACCTTAGCCAATCAACTTATAAAGCAAAAAGGGTTATTTTACCTCACAATTTAGGGGGGTTCAATTGGTCCTGTTGCTTTGGGCAACAAGCAGGAGCATATGGCAGAGCAAAATCTCTTACTTCATGGCCAGGAAGCAGAAAGAGGAGCAGTCTCCTAGTCTCACAGTCTCTGCAACTGTATATCCCAAATCCCTAAAGGCCTCCTGATTCCACCTCTTAAAGGTTCCCTAACTCCCTGTGGCTCCAGCACCAGCCTATGGACCAAGGTTCTTATCACATGGTCCTTCAGGACACTGAAGACCTAAACTCTAGGAAGAGATTTTCATGTAATTTTCCTGTCTTGCTAAACTGGCCCTTTGGCTACATTTCAAACCTGTGCCCACTGACTCTGCTGCTGGTTTCTTCTTCTTTCACTAGGACAGTCAAGAAACAGAAAGAAAATCCAGGGACCTCACTACTATGTCATCTCAGAAATTATAATGTCCCTGATTAGCCTGCCTTCTTCTCTCCTTTGAGACCCTTCTTATGATTTTTCTTAAAAATTGGATTTATTTTATGTGCATGAGTGTATTTCCTGCATGCATGTAAGTGCCTGGGGAAGTCAGCATCAGAAAAGAGCACCAGATTTCAGAGAATTAGAGTTACAGGTTGTTGTTAGCCACGTTGTGGGTACTGAGACTCAAACCTGGGTCCTCTCCAAGAGCAGTCAGTGCTCTTAACTGCTGAGCCATCTGTCCCACCCCCTATCTTGTGATTTTTTTAAAATATAAATAAAATGGGGAATTTTTCATTTTATTTAATAAAGGGCAAAGTGTGATAATCCTCCCAGAAGCAGAATCCTAACTTGTCTTTCAAAATACAAATTTAGAAAAGAAGTTTTTTCTAAATTTTAAGCATAGAAATAGCTTTTAGTTGAAATCCACATTGTCTTACCTTTCTGAAACATGGGCCTGTAGAATTTTTACTTTTTTTGACAAGGATCAAAATTTAAACATCCCTGGTTATGTGTCTGTTGATCTCACAAGATGCACCTCAAGTTTGTTGTGTGATAACTATGTTTCCATTTGCCATCACACTAACCAGGATTTGCTGAGCCAGTTTTAGAAGTTCCTGTAATTGCTGGTTCTGCCTTCTACTTCTTCTTCTTGTTAGTGTGGCTGCCTCCAGAAAATCCCCACACCTTTTAATCTGTTACTTCAACAGTGTGTGGGCTGAGAACCCAAATAGTCAAATCTTCTGAAGATATTTTTAAACAATAGTAAACAGATGCAGAATAACAGACTCCACTTTATTGGCTAAGTTTCTAACATCTTTTTAGAGTGTTCAAATATCCATTTGGCTCAGTGATGGCTTTCCCCTTGTTTTCCAGTTAGCTGAAATTGGACATGAATGAGCACAAATAACATATTTATGGATTTATTTCACCTTAGCTGAGACACATAAAGCCCACAGTAGGCTCACAAGAAGCCAGTGGCCTCTGCGAATTCATATACTGCTAGGAAACCGTCTTCCTCCTAGTGGCTCAACACAGTCTTACCCAAGGGGTGCGTGAGACCAGTTACCTAGAAACTAGGACTTCAAAATTCGTGTGAATTAAGTGAAGATAATAGGTAAAAAGATAGTGCCTAATAAGTCCTTTACAATATTTTCTTACTCTGCTATCATTAGAAGACTCCAGCATAATGGTCAGAGAATCTATTATGCTCAGGAAACAGGCTGAAACACACCTCTGGGTTTTGTGAGAGTGCTAGGTTAAAGCCCCTCCATTTCCGGGGCAGAATTTATGTCTCTTGGCCCAGGCATAGCACAAAACATAGAAAATGCACTGCAATCTTCCACAGCATTCAGAATCAATTCCTGACATCGTTTTCCAGAACTCACTCACATCTGTTTCTGGGAGGGAAGACATGGGCCCTATGAAAGAGTCTGAGTTCGAAGTCAGGAAGTTCTAAATTCTGCGGCTTGCAAGTTACTGAGTATTTTCCTCATCTATCAGAATAAGAATAAGGGAAATGCCTTCTACTGAATTACAATAAGCATTGTAGAGAAAAATCAAAGTGCAAATGAAACATGGATATTTGATGAATCGCAATTACCATTATCAGTAATTACTGCGAAGGGAAACAGTGGCAGGTCTTCCATCTAGGTCATTAGCATCTGTAGGCAAAGGTGCTGAGTCAATTCTTAGTGTGTTTCGAATCAACTCTGTATCTCCAAGCTCAGGGTTCTTTGTACAACAGGGTCCATCCTTCCGCACATGTGGAAAGGCAGATGCAAAGCTCCAGATCATGAAAGCCATCACTTCTTCTCTAAGATGATGCTCCCTCTGTCCCCTTCATATATCGTTCCACCTCTCCTCTATGCTTCCCACGTGCCCCTGTCTCTCTGTCTCTCTCTGTCTCTGTCTGTCTCTCTCTCCTCCCAAGTGGCTTGTTTGGGGGTTCTCCCCAGTTAAACATTCTTCACTACAGTCTGACCTTCAACCCATGTGTGGCGTCCCCACCAGGCCCTCCCTTTCAATGCAGCTCTCCTGATCTTTCAAATCTGAAATCCTGTGGGCTCCTGAGAGGTGTTTTCGAGGTTCCAGCTGGATCAACCAATAAACAGTCTTCCTCTTTCAGGAAAGAAAGTCCTCTCCAAATATTCATGCAGCTTTGGGGAGTACATACGGAGCAGCAAGGGAGGAAGATGGCACCTGACTAGTCAAACCTAGTGACCAAGGGGGTGACAGATGTTGCAGCCAGACTGCCCTCACTTCCTGGACTACATTCTTTTTGAAAAGAGACTTTGATGGGCAACAGCCAGATTTTAATGGAAGGTTCTGCACAAAGGAGGAAAGACAATCTACAGTGGAGGCAGAGTAGAAAGGCACCAGAAAGAGCACTGGGCCACTGCAGCCTCACTGAACTGACGTGGATGGAACCACACTCTGTGACAACAGAAATCTTCAAGGAAAATGACTATCAACGCTGCTGAGAACCATGCAGAGGAGACCTAGTGGCTGAAGTGAAAAAATTCATCAATGTCTAGCACATAGCAAGGTGACCAGGTTCCAATGACAGCAGGCAGAGAGAGCATGCCACAGGGGCCTGCAGAAGCTTTTCTGAGGTCTGAAGACTGGGATCAGGTAGCACTTCTTTTCCAGACCAAGTCAAGTGATGCTAGAGTTCTCAGTAGCATGTAAGAGTACTGAGGGCAAAAAGGAAAGGCAGGGACATCGGGAGATGAAGGAAAGAGGGGAAGAAATGAATGCCTTGGAGAGAAAAGTTCCATTTCAGTGGGAGAACACCTTACATGTGGCCATCAATTTTCTGAGACACAGACACCCAAGAAAACATCACATATGTGGGTCACACAGAGCTGCCTGGTTATAGTAATCTTTACAGAAGCATCATTAAGCTATTTATAGAGAGCAATTAAACTGAGCTAAGTGGGCCACAACAATCCTATCTGGCAGCTCTGGCTGTGGTGACACAATGCAGACAATGAGATAAAAGACTTTTCCTCAACACAGCATTCACAGAGGACATCTCCAGATGCTTACAAGTTTGCTTTTAGTTGAAATTTATATTTTATTTTGTAAAGTCACTTCAATTATACATGGGGAGCATTATCCACAATGCGGGCCATATTATGAAAAACCATAAAACTTGCTTAATGCCAGGCTGGCAATTACAGCAAGCAGGTGACAGATATACAAATCTAACAGGCAGGTAGGAGATGGTCCTTAGGGTAGAAAGGGCCCAGTCTTTGAACTTACACAGACCAGACTCTCAATCACAGCTTTGCCACTTAACTAACTAGGAAAGTTGGTCTCTGGAACTCTAGTCTTCTTACTCATAAAACCAAGCAGGATCTATCATGTGACATCAGTGTTTTTGCATATGAAGTGCCTAACTGACTCTGGCTCTCCAAATGAGGGCCATTTTGTGCACAGTTGACACAGCCCAGATAAAATGGGGTCAGGGTATTAAGCAACTTATTAGGTACTTTATTCCAAGCCCCCTAGCGGTGAACTTGCAGAAACAAACTTAGCCCTTGTGTAAGCCTCCATGATAGAAGCCCACCTCTGAGCACTTACTACTAACCTGGTCACTTCCTGCCTCCTGGCTGGTACAATTCATCTAACTATTGCACATGCTCATGGGTGTGCATCACTCATGTGCTTAGAAGGCCATCTTCCCCCTATGCACAAGCTTCATTTCAAGAATACTCCCACCACAGTTCCTTCCTACCCAGAAGCTCTTCACACTGACCATACTGCCACAGGGATCAGATCACTATGAGCACATAATGAACAAAGGAATCCATCACCCTTCCTGATTCCATTCAGCTGTGTCACTTAAGCTACGTCACTTAGAAAGTGCTGTCAAGCCCCCCCCTCTCTCTCCCCCTTCCCTCCCTCCCTCCCCTCTCCTCTTCTCTCTCTCTCTCCCTCCCCTCTCCTCTTCTCTTCTCTCTTTTTCTCTCTCTCTCTCTCCCTCTCTCTCTCTCAAAGAAAACTTTCACTGTCTATATCAGCTATACTGTGAAATTAAGAATTAATGCACAGGACCCGGTGCGGTGGTGCAAGCCTTTCATGCCAGCACTCAGGAGGTACAGGCAGATGGATTTCTGTGAGTTTGAGGCCAGCCTAGTCTACATAGCGAATTCCAGACAGGTCAGGGCTGCAGAGAGACCCTGTCTCAAAAATAAATAGATAAAATAAAATAAAATAATTTTAAAAAGTAACATACCCAGGGGAAATCGCTCAGACTTGTCAACATGCGTGGGATGAGACCAGGAGCTGATTTGACTTCCACTGTCACAGTCACTGAAGACTGTGCCACTGAGAATTTCTGGAGCCACGATTCTGCATGCACTTCTATGGAATTTCTTGCCAGATGCCGTGAATCATTATCTGTGCCCCTAGTGAAAATGAACACACTCTGCAAATTCTAACTTCTCCCTGAGATTTTCAGAACTTAAATATTTTACCTTTATCAACAGGATTTAAATGCTAGCTTACCACATATTATAATGTTATCTATATTTGTTCTAAATCTGGAGTTTCCTTTCTGTACCTTTCTGTACCATGCAGGATTGGTTCCAGAATCCCTCACAAATGGTCCAGCGTATGGATTCACAAATCCCTTACACAAAGTGGTGTAGTATTCGCATAGAACAAACACATATCCTCTTGAGTACTTGAAGCATCCCTAGAACCCTTAGATACCTAGTACAAGGCAAATGCTGTTTAATAGTTATACTTTAGGAAAAATCTGTACATCTTCACTATACAGGCAAGTGTTCAAATGTTTCTAATCCATCATTGGTTGAATCTGGGAAATGTAGAACTCATGGATTCAGAAGGCCCACTGTATTCACACAGTGTATTGAGTTTATCACAGTAACCTTTATAGTATGACTGAATGTTTAATAAGGAACATATCAAATCCTTCTACAATGTTCTTTTTAGACTTTAATAAATGGCACTGACCTCCTTTGGTATCTATTTGGAACAAGATTAACCTGGCTCCCCCTTTCTTATCCCATAAATAAAAATGAATGACACAAAGTAGAAAGTTAGATGTCAAGATAAACCAGTAGGCTCTTAAAAGAAAATCATAAAATGGACTATATAGAAAACCCAGGAGCTATATGCACATTTTATTTTAAAAAAAACAGAAATAAAAATCAAGAGATGTATATTGGTTACAGAAAGATTTGTAACTTCTATAAGAGGAAAACCTATCATAAGCAGGTTTATAAATAATAAAGTTAGGAAAATGTTTATATAAAAAACTTTAGTTTTTGCTTTTTCATTAAATTTTAAAGTTAGCATAAACAGAAATGGGTTTCATTTTGGTACCTTCACATGTATGTCATTAAACTCTTGTATAATTGGTGATATATACAGTCCTCTAAGATATTGGTTAAACCACCCAGTAGAAAATATGCAAAAAATATATAAATCTGTAATTCCCAGAAAAGCTAAGACACAAAGAACCAAGCTCATGAAAAGCTGCTCAGACTCAACTTCTCTATCAACACCAGCAAAATTTGTGAGGATGCATAATTGTTGCAAACTGAGATGTCAAGAAAAAGACAAGCTCATAAACTGGTAATGGCAATTGTTACACAATTTTAGAAACAATTGGGCAACGTCTATTGCTAAAATTATGCTTTAGTGAGATTCCAAATACTGTTAAGATTTTCTTCACAATAAAAATATCAGCACAAAAATATTTCTATATGTTCACTGTACCAACTTTGCCAGTGTTAGGAAAGCAACAAAATGAATGCTGGCTAGCAAAGTACAGTTGAGTAATTAGTGATATGGCCATACCATGAAATATTATGCGGTCATTAAGGACTGAATTAGAGATATACACATTGAGTTGAAGTACTTCTGTGGGTTTTGTTAAAATAGAAAATTAGAAAAATGTATTTGATTACCATTGGATAAAAAGGAAATTGTTCATACTATCTTATGGTTATATGTTCATATGTGTTTATAAGGGCATAAGGGAAAGCACAAAGAAATGCATGCCAAGCAATTAACATGGGTTATCTAGGGTGATGAGAGGGAGGCACAGGAAAAACAATCCCAATATGCATAGGTTCCCACAAATGCCCACAAGGACACTAGGAAAAAATGGGGTTAGTTCTTTTTCTATGGACTTGCAGGAGTATACATGACTATCACTAAACTGAATTTTAAAATTACATAATAATCTAAAAAAAAAAACGATTCCATTTAGATAAAAGTCAAGTACCAGTATACGTATAAATGGGCTTATTTACTTGGTGGAGAAAGAAGAAAGGTTTGTAAAGATATGGACTAAGCTATTAACACTATCTCAGGGTTTCAGGAAGGTTTTGTTGATTAGGAAAGAGCATTAGATCAATAACTTGGCTCACACACAATCTTTGTACAAACCTGACAGTCACTTCTTTAAGAATTAGTAATATACTTAAAATAGGAAATAAGGAAATTTCCTTTTTTAAAAAAGGGCAAATGGGTTCAATGATCACACAGAAAGGGAAACACATCCTGGGATTTTCTTTCCAAATGTCAGCCTTCACTTACCACTGGTGCCTCACATATGGAGGAAGGAATCGATGGGTAAGCTGCAGGGAGACCTATCATTAGCCATGCCAGGGCAGAGGTTCTGGCATCACTTACTTGCAAACACCATGTCTAAGTTGCATTCCCCCATCTTTGTTATCTAATCATGGCACTTGGGAAAGTGCAAGGGCTTTGGTTTTTCTAACGTAAGATAACACATGAAACAAATTGGGAATAGAAGAAAACTAAATTATATAATAAAAGTCACTGTTATGCAGAAATTTTCTCTATATTGAAACACTCCTTTTTGGAGGGAAATTCATGAAACTTGAGAAGGAAGCAAACCTCTCAAGTCTGGTAAGCTGAAACTGACAAGATTCACAAGGTTCCTCCCCATGGTTATAGGAACAGAAAACAACTGCTGGGGAGTGGAAAGAAAGCTGCAGGGAGGAGCCACATGTGGCAGATTTTCCTACCCGTTGAACTACCAGCAAGCACTGTAGAGACCTCCATGGTTATAGTTTTTGGGCCATCACCCATGCTGAGATGAGACTTTTGGTGATGCAGGTGCCTTTGAGTGGTCCCCACTCCTATAACTCCACACCTATAGATCTGTGAGTAACCACAATAAAAGCCATGGTTGACCAAGTTGGATTCTGGAAGAACCATTGCTATGGTCTCTTGTCCTTATCCGAGAGAAGTAGACATTTGTATCATGCCTTCCCAAGAGAAGTCTCCCAACAGTCACCTACAAGAGGCCTACAAAGAATACGGTACTCATCTGCTCCTCTTAGAATCACAGACAAGATGTGCAAGCCACTCTCACTGTTTCTATTCAATGTAGTACTAGAAGTTCTAACTGGAGAAATAAGCAAGAAAAAGAAAAAGCATTCAAATGTAAAAGGGGGAAAAGGGACTATCTCAGCTTGCTGATGGCATGATCTTCTGTTTAGAAAATGTATAAAGAGTCTGTCAAATACCAGAACTAATAAACAAAGTCATCAGAGCGGCAGCATATAAAGTTGTCACAACAAGATCAGCTGCATTCTTATACACTAACAGTGAATGACTGAAAGAGAAAAATTAAGAAAGCAATTCCCTTTTCAATTGCATCAAAAAATAAGATGTTTAGAGATTAATCAAGAAGGCAAGAGACTTGCAAATATAAAAGTACAAAAACGTTGCTGAAAGAAATTTTAAAAGATACAAATTAAAATATATCCAAGACATCCTAAGCATGAATATGGATTTGAAGTCTGAATACTGCTGAGATTTCAATACTACTCAAAGCAAGCTATGGCTATAATAAAATTCGTATGAAAATTCTAGTGATATATTTTATAGAAACAAAAAATCCACCCTAAAATTCAGATGGAATCTCAAGGGATACCATACAGCCAAACACTTCAAAAAGAAAATGTCTCACCAATCCTAACTTCAATACTTGGTACCAAGTAACAATAATCCAAACATATGATAACAGGACATGGGTTTTACCAAAAAGGAACTCAAATACATGGTTAATGACGTTCAACAGCATACACAACAGAAAAACCAATTCCCATCAATGAAAGTCAAAATCCCACCGTGCTCAATGGTTGGGAAAAGAAATACTACATCACAGGAAGGGTCACCCAAGGATTTTCAACAAATGGTATTGAGAAAACTGGGTATTTAGGGATCTTTACTTAATACCATAAACAAAAAATTAATTTGAAATAGGCCAGAGTCATGAATCTAAGAGTGTTAAGTATAGGAGAAAACACAATGGAAAACCTTTATGACACTGGATTTGAAATATTTTCTTGGACATGAAACCAAAAGTACAAGTGATGAAAGCAAAAGCTGTCACATGCTACGCTGTAAAGATTTCAGAGTTTCTGTTCATGAAAGTATGTAAGTGATAAACTGAAAACATAACCTATGGGATGATGTAAAAATCTAACAAACATATACCCGGCATGGGTTAATATCCTGAATATATATAGAATTCTTCATAACAATAGCAAAAGAAAAACTATCCTTACTAAAAATGGCAAAAGATTTGAATACACCTTTCTTCAAAGATATATAAACAGCCAACAAACATGTACAAAGATGTTCTCCACCACTAATCACAAAGGAAACAAATCAATACCAGAGTAAGATATGCCTGGCACTCATCAGGGTCACTACTAACAAAAAGTAGACAACAAATGTACAGAGAAGGGTGTGAAGGAACTCAAACCTTATATACTGTTGGGGGAGATGTAACCTGGAGCAGCCACAGTGGAAAACAGTATGGCAATTCCTCCATAAATTAAAAATAGAATTACCCTAAGATCCAAGAATACCACATCTACATATATATATAAAAAACCTGAGGTAGTGCTTCCAAGAGATATCTGAAAATCTACATTTGGAGCAGTGTTATTTGCAATAAGCAAAATGAAGAAGCAATGTAAGTTTATCAAGAGAAGAACAGATAGAAACAATGCAGAACATATATACAGACCATGGAGAATCATTCAGTCTCAGGTCTGATCTGCACTGTGGGGGTGGGGAGATGGAGTAGAAATCCAACACATGCTAAAATGTAGGTGAAATCTGTGGACACTATACAATGAAATATGTCAGTCACCAAAAGAAAACACTATGATTCCCTTTGCATAGGGTACCAACAGGATTCAGATTCACAGAGACAGAACAGAAGGGTGGCTGCCAGGGGCAGGGGAGCAGGGAAGTATTATTCGTGAGTATGGTTTCAGTTGCACAAGATGAAAAAAGATCTAAAGATTAGGGACAGAGCAATGTGAACTTACTGAATAATATAGAACTGTACAGTTAAGAGTTAAGATGGCAAATTCCATCTTCTGTGTATTTTACCACAAATAGGACATTTTTAGGATAGCAAGAGAATGGAATATTGCCATTAAAAGATGACAAGGTTAGTGAAGTAATCAGAAGAGGAGTACTGGAAATGGGATGCTGCCTGCTCCACCCAGCAGGAGGCTGGTTCCATTCCGAACCTTCTGCATTCCCATTAAATTGGTGCTAAAAACATACACAACAGAAAAACCAATTTCTATTAGGAAAATCAGACCCCCAAAGTGTTTAATAGCCGAAATATTATATCCCAAGGAAAGAATACTTTCTTTGGCCCCAGTCCTAAAATTTGAAATCCAAAATGGGTAAAAGATTTTGGAACATCTCAGATCTCAGATTTCAAGGTTAAGGAGGCTCAACCAATAATGTCAATGGAAACATTCCAAATTCTGAAAATCTCTGGAACATCTCAGATCTCAGATTTCAAGGTTAAGGAGGCTCAACCAATAATGTCAATGGAAACATTCCAAATTCTGAAAATCTCTGAAATTTGAAACACTTCTGTCCCAAGCATTTTTGGTTATGGATACCTAATCTATACATATCTGGGTTCCATCCTACCCTGAAAAATACACATATACTCTAAAAGGTAAAAGAAAAATGAAGCTCAGTGATGTTATGCAATTTCCAAGGTTTACCTGGTGGTAGGCTTCGCAGTACCAAAGGAACCCAATGGACATTCAACAGAGAAGTCAGAGGTGGGGAGCTCTAACTTGTACTTGAGATCTGAATCGAGCTTATATAACCACAAGCTAGACAAAAAGCCATCTGTTATATAAAGTCATATGAGTACCAGGACATCTTGATTCCTTCATCACCTAAATCCCATGAAGCAAACAATGGCTAATACCACCACAGTGAGAGCCAGGCATCCTCTGTCTATTGTGGTTCTAATATACCACCAAGAAGATTACAAAGCCACTCTGGCATTTAAAGAGATTGGTATCACTTTATGTACATATAGAAAGATAAATCAGAATAAGGAAAAGTCTTAGAATTTAACAACACTAATTTCTCCCTATTAGAGGAATCCCACCCCCAGATCCTTTGACAAGTAGGTGTCTGCTGTCTTGTAAGTATTTCTAATTGTAGGTACTGTCATTGTCTAACAAGACAGCCCACTCTATTTTTGAGCAGCCCCCAAGTATCATAAAGTTCCTTCTCCTATAGAACCAAAATCGCCTCCCCCAAACTTCCATCTTTGGGCCTGAACCTTATCTTCTTAAAATGAGAGATGATTTTAAATTATACAGATGATTCAGAATCATTTGGAAACCTTACCGTGAAGACTATGGAAGTCACACAAGTGAAACAGCTGTTGAGTGGGCACTCAGACAGTCTCTGTCCAAAGCAGTATTGAATCCAGAGGTCAGATTAACAGTGAAATTATTTTAACTGTTAAAAAAAGTAACATCAATAATTTTTATTTCATAAGTATGCTGACTCTGAAAATGAACTGTCATCATTGAACAGAAAAAAAATGGTTTATGGATTCTGTATGAATTTCTAAAGAAAATTTTCTTTAAGGTGTAAATAATATATTTTGCCAACAAAATTTTCAGTTAGCACACCAAATTTACAATTGCCCCCCAAATAACAACTCATTCTTCTAATCCATTATCATCAACAAATTAGACTTAGAAGTTCTCTTTGAACCCTGGGTGCAAACCAGGTATGGTGATACTCACCTGTAATCCCAGCACTCAGAAAGTAGAAGCAGGAGGATCATGAGTTTGAAGCCAGCCAGACCTACAAGGAAGCTCCAAGATAGCCTGAGCTACATAGTGAGACGTTGCCTCAAAAAAGAACATAAAATAATCACTAGATACAAACTGAACCATGTGGTCATTCATCCTATTTTTTAAATGTTTTCATGGTTGCATTCCCAAAAGCGTCCTCAAATTTTTAGCAAAGAAAACAATGATGTGTATATATTTGGTTTACCTTAAATATAAAATTTTAAATGTCAATTAACTAGTGCTGGCAAGATTTGAAACTTGGAATTACAAGTGTTGTTAGATTTTTCACGTGGGAAGAATGCACTGGATTGAATGTATATGAACAGGAGGCTGTTTTGAGCCCACAAGAAGCTCTTGTGATTTTTTTTGTCATTAATAATCATATTTTGGCAAATAATATCTTCTCATGTGGCTTTAGCATATATTTTGAAGACTCTTTACATAAATGAATAAATAAACCATTTATAGATATGTTGGATGTTACCTTTTACGTATTTCAACAAAATGAAGTTATAAAGTTACATTGAAACACCTCAAGTATCATCCTCCTACAATGTCAACAATAGCCCACATGTCCCAATGCCATAGGCCAGGCTTTGATTCAGGTCCAGGTTGCACAGCCATTTCTGATCTCTGATCAAGCCCCAGGCTTCTGAAAGGACCCCTGTGCTCTTCAGGAAAATGCTTTTTAGCTGTCATTCCTAAATTCCAGTAATTTTTTTAATTAACACATTCAAGGTTCAAATGAAAATGTTCATAAAAAGTGGCATCAAATTTCTGGTTAGGGAATGAATCAGTGCATGCCATGAAAGTATGAGAATCTAAGCTCAACCCCCAGCACCTTTGCTAAAGGAAACAGTGCCGGTGACAGTTCAGTGAGTAAAAGCACTTGCCATACAAGGCTAGTGACCTGAGTTCAATCCCTAGAATCCACAGTGGAAGGAGAGAAAATACTTCCAAAAGTTGTTCTCTGACCTCCACACACCCACCATAGTATTCACACATGCATACTCACACACATCATAGATACTAATAATTTTTTTAATTTAAAACTGGGCATGCACAGGTGTAATCCCGGGATTGAGGAGCTGAGGGAAGGGCGTCGGATCCCCTGGAACTGGAGTTATAGATGACTGTTAGCTGCCATGTGGGTGCTGGGAACTGAGCCCAGGTCCTCTATATGAGCAGCCTGTGCTCTTAACTGTGGAGCTATCTCTCCAGTGCCCTGACCTCCCCTTTTGACAAGCCAGATGCCCTAACATCATTCAGAAGCTTCATATGCGTAAGAATGGCAAACAGCCTTGTGTCTCGGCAGCACAGTGACATTTGAAACACATCCTATAATTTTGTGGAAGTCATCCCAAAGAGGAAGAAATATCAATCCTTCAGGATAAAAAGGTTCAGGAAATATAGTGAGATTCTGTTGAGGACATACAGTACCTATGAGCTTTTTAACTTACTTATAAATGCTCAAATGAAAGAACCTAAAAGATTCCATGACCTTAGCCCAGCCCACCCTTCTAATCTCACTGATTTCTACTCACTACCTCATGCGCTGCTCCACTAGAATGCCATCTCATGCACACCCCTACCACCACAGTCTGAACTCTCCCACAGCCCTCTCCCTGGCCCTTCTCCATTGGAAATACTCTGTGCTTCCAGCTCAAGCCCAAATCCTACTTATTCCTTAATGAAGCACTCTCGTCCCCCAGCTTAATCAGTCCCCCTGTGTCTATTGTTCAATCATCGCTGTCTATGCTTTACTTGTGTAATTGTTTCTATGTTTCATTGGGCTATGAGGTCATCAAAGGCAGAAATATGTCACTCCTTCTTTCCTTCATCTATGGCAATTAATCCATTGGCAAAGGGCTATCCTATTTTCTGAAGTGATTTAAATTTACTTTAGATCATTCTGTAAAAATAATTAAAAGACATCAGCAGCAACAGCTCCCCATCACTGAGTCTCTCATATCTGAAATTTCATGTGAAGTTATCTAAAACTTCCTGGAAAGACTTCCCTTAAGGCAGGAAAAATTTTCTGTGCTTACTCTACAGTGACTAGCCCTGATCTGAGCGCTGAGGCAGGCTACCCAGCCCTCAGCAGTCCTCAAGGCCTTGGCACCAGAGCAGCCATACCAACATCTCATAGAAACTTATTGGAATTGGAAATTTGGCCCTCAAAACCCATATATTGGTTTTTACTCAGAAAGAGGTATTGAATTTGGCAAGACCCTGCTACACTTTGTATGAAAATATAGACACACAGGTTATTCTTGGATTAAAGCTTTACCTATGGGCTCTATCCTGTCCCACAAAATGTTGAAGGCTTCTGAGTGGATGGAATGCTAACCAGCACCCTGCTCAATCTCACCATGCTGAGCAGGTGGAAGGAGAGGCAGACACCACACCCAGCACTATGTAACCTTCCTCAGAGAAGTGGTTTGAATGCACATGGATTTCATTGGCATTCTGTGGTCTCAGACTTCGATGATGGAATGAAATGTCAATCATGCACAGAAAGCAAAAGGTTATGTGAAAAGCCAGAGTAACTGAAGCATTCATTCCAACTGAGGGTCATTGACATGCCATTATTTGGTACAGTAAAAGTATTTCCTAGGTCCTCTTTGGGGGAAGCTAAACTAAGGGCAAAATTATAGGTATCAATAGCAAAAAGTATCACCAAAGAGATGTTAAAGTGGGGTCTTGCCAACTCCAGTCACAAGCAGCAGTTTCACTACACAGTAGGCATTGCATTCACAGGACTGTTCTGTTTCTCGAATGCACAACAAAGTCAAACCATCTCACACAGAGCAGAAGATGCAGATTAGAAAGTGGGGGTGAATCTGATATTTTAGCATGGTTATTATTCTTTCTTACCATACATTTTTCTTGCATGGTTGTTGCTGCCTGAATGTGTGGCTCACATCTAGCTAACTTTAAGAGTTACAGAAATCATGTAAACCAACATTTACCAGAGATGTGAAAGAAGCCTATCCATATTCACAGAATGTATGATATCTTAATTTATCTTGCAACTCGTTTCACAAAGTTCATAAGCAAGCTCTGTAACTAAGGAATATCAATGTGAAAAGGCAGGCCCAGGAGAGCAGTCAATTGGGGAAGGTAAATGGAAAAACAGCTCCACTGAGAAGTAAAAAACTCAGTAAAAATTGGTACATGCAATCATAAGCTAAATTTCTACACAAAAACTAAAATGGAGAACTCTGATCTAGGAAATCATGTGTGACTTTAGTGCAGTGATTTAAACAGGCATGGGTTCGTTCCAATCATACTGTAATAACCCAAGCACCTCAGGAGAAAACAACATGAAGAAAAACATTAAAACAGGGAAACTCATGGGATGGCTGCAGGTAGAACTCAAGGAAATACATCCATATGAATAAAATGTCATGGGCCATCTTCATTATGCTGTATTTTTAAACGCATTTTAGTAATTAATAATCAATTAAATAAACATGGGGCTTATTTCAAACACAGTCACATCCCCAACATCTATAAACATAAAGGATCGAGGACAGATGGATTGTCAGTATAATTACAGCAATTCTGCCTGTTTTCATTTTATAGGAAACCTCAGTGAGCAGGTCTTGGTGAATCTGACAAATCTGAGGCCCATGGCGGACTGAAGAGGGAATTCTTGCTTTCTTAGAAGTACTTCTTACTCTACAGCCTGAGCAGTACCATTTGTAAAATGTGGTTAATGTGAATATCCCCTCACAGATGTGCTCTCAGCACCAGATGAGAGATGGGCAAGAGACTGGAGAGATAAAGGGACAAGAAGAGAAGATGGGTTCAACAGATAGATTGCTACTCATTTTTTTGCAGCAGAGTCTTCCTATATAACTCAGACTGGCCTCAAATTCTCCATTCTCCTGCTTTAACCTCCAGAGTGCTGGGATTACAAGCATGTACCAGTTCTACTGTTCTGGGGCACAGCAGGGTGGCTGTAATTAGTAGTAATACATACATACATACCAAAATATAGTTAAGAAAAAGGAATTTGAATGTGGTCACCATAAATAAGTGGCAGAAATTTAAAGTAAGGGACATGCCAATCACCCTGAATTGGTCACTACCCAGTGTATCAAAACAACACAGTGTACCTCATAAATATGTACAAATACTATGTGACAATCAAAATAAACACAATTGATTTTTAACACCTTGTTAGCTGACTTCAATACTATTCTGTTTAAGCTAAGTGATAATATTTGCATTTCAAATTGTGTAAGAAAATTAATAATCATTCTTTAAAGCAATTAAGAAAAAAATCTGAAATATTGGTTGGTTATAATAATGATGATCTGCCACAAAGCAAACTAAGGGGGCATCTCACACACAAAAGATGCTGCTGACAGCCAGGCAGCATGACCACACCTGTAATCCCAGCACTCAGAGGCTGAAGCAGCGGGATCTTGAGTTAAAGGCCAACCTGGGCTGTATATAAAGGCTAGCCTGTCTCCAAAAATAACCATAAAAAGAAAATGCTAATAATCTATAGTAGCTACTTAAAGATTAACATGCAATATTAAAGTATATCACCACAAATCTTAAAGGATTACAAGACCTTTTCCATGCACCTTCAGCTATGTGATAAATGCACCACTAAACAAAATATCACAAGTTGTAAGGCTGTCTTTCACAACAGTAAAAGACCAGCATATAATCTTTAAAGATGTATTGTAAGTGTGTGGCAAATACCCACTAGCCAAGACCTCAATGATAAGCTGTGATAGAGCCTGATGGGACAAGACGCTTGGACCAATCACAAGTTCCAGTATTCAAACATAAAAAGAGACTAAATAATCGTGAATTTTAATCTCCAAAACAAAGAGATATGTCATAAATTTTTGTGGTATAAATAAACAATGTTACATTGCTTCACTGATAAGGAAAGGATCAGCAATAGTACAGAAACTAATAACTCAGAAGTAAATCTCATTACATACAAGATTGTAATGTGTTGCAAAGAATCCATTACCAGGAATGGCAAATGCTTAGTAAATGGCTTGGGAAATGCTAGCCAGCAATCTACTCACTCACTCTTTCATGCTTTCTCCCCCCATCCTTTCCCTTTTCCCCTCTTCCATCCTTTCCCTGTGTATACGTGTGTCTATGTGTACGTATGTGTGTATATGTGTGCATGCATGTGCATATGAATGATTTGTACACCTCATTCCAAGCAAGCAAAAGTTAAACTGATACCATTTTATGTTATATTTAAATATATAATATTCTTTCTCCACCCCTCCTTCCCTCCCTCCCTCCCTCCTTTGAGCCACACTTTCAGGCTTATCCCCTGGCACCTGAACTGCTTCTAATCTCCAGGTGGGCAAGGCGCTCTGAAGATCTGCCCCTCTGTGCTTTCACTCTGCTACAATGGTCAACTCCTAATTCTTCCACCAGAAAATTCATCTTTCAGAACAGCTCAAGGGCTGAAAGTGTGGCCAGGTGGTAAAGCACTTCCCTAGGAAGTGCAAGGCTATAGGCTCCAGTCCCCAGCACTGGAAGCAAACAACAGAAAACCCTCATCTCATTCTACTGGACACTGGCCAGTACCCCGGCACCTTCACATCTGCTCTGTTCAACACTCCCCACGTACCGTGGGAATGGAAATCCAAGTACTTGCTGCATAATAAGGTGGCCCCAAGCCACACGAGAGATAGGTTACTTGAAATGTAGCCAGTGCAACTGGGAACCTCAACTTTTCATTTAATTTCAATGTTAATTGCCATATGTGGCCAAGGACTAGTCCAAACTCAGGTACATGAACTGAAACAAGGCAAATGCTTGTCAAAAGAATAATTTACAGTGTTAATTATGAGCTTTTCTCACTATGTTAAAAGACATTAACCTACCTGAACCTAAAGATAACATGAAAAGAATACTCACATTAACTCATAATTCTTATCTTACAGGAAAGGAAGCTAAGGAAGTAAGATGGCTGCCCCTGCCACGCCCCTAGTGCATGCTGGAGAAGAAGTCCAACAAGAATGCAAACGAATGTCCACGAGAGGCACTGTGATACTACCAATCTTTGAACTGCACTCCAAGTTTTTTGTGATATTGGATTTCTAATACACATTCTTTATCTTTATATAAAATTTTATTAAAATATAACACAGGAGCCTGGAGAGATGGCTAAGAGGTTAAAATGCTTGCTGCCCAAGCATAAGAACCTGAGTTCAATCCCTATCACTCCTGTAAAAGCCAGGTATGGTGGCACATGCTTGTGCATCCAGAGCTGAAGGGAAAGAGAGAGGCAGACCCACCGGGGTTCGCTGGCCTCCAGTCTAGGCAAAGCTCCAAATTCACTAAAAGACCCTGTCTCAAAAAATAAGAGGGACAGCAACACAGAAAGATATTCAAAGTTGACCTCTAGTCTCCACACACACACACATAGCACATAGGTGAAGATACACACACACACACACACCATATATGTCTATGCATAAAATAGACATGAGAAAAGTGATTAAATGGTTAAATGAATCAACAAAATTTCACATCTCGATGAAACTAACTTCTAGTCAGAAAACAGAATCTACCTCTCACTCTCACACGCTTCTTACTCCATCTTACCTATAGGGAACACTATACTGACTTTCCACACAGTAGATGAATTTTCTCTGTTTGACAGTAATAAAAAGTGAAAGCTTACACTACATACTCTTCTGTTTCAACTCCATTCACTCTATACTTTGTGAGACATGTATCCATATCACTGTGTTAATAATAGATTTGACTGACTGCTGTATAGAATTCCATTGTGAGAATATGCCGTAGGCATATCTGTTTTCTATATTGCTTTTTTTTTCTAATTCTTTTCCTTGTACATATTTTGGCCTGAGCATTAATGTTTTATAGTTCATTATTCCTCTCTTAAACTATATCTAACTGTCAGTCAAACTCAACATTGAGTTCATCCCACTTAGTTTTTTAGATTAAGAGTTGTTTTTTATGTGTATGAATGTTTTATGTGCATGTATGTAAGTGAACCTGTGTGTGTAATGCCTGTGAAGTCCAGACAAGAGTGTTGGGTCCCCTGGAACTGGAGTTATAGATAATTGTGAGCCACCAGGTAACTGCTGGGAACCAAACTTGGGTCCTCTGCAAGAGCAGCCAGTGCTCTTAACCCCTGAGCCATCCCCGCCCCCAGCCAGTAGATCCAGGTTTTCACATTTACCTACAGTTTCTAGTTTGACAGCATTTTATTTTTAATTTTGGTTTTGGCCCAACTAATCATGTTAATTCCCTAAATATAGTAATCACTTATTTTGAGATCTGGATTGGATAAAACCAATAACAAGTTAATCCAGTAAGAAAGTCTATTTTTTTGTCTATTCTGTCTTTGGTTTCAGTCATTTCTTGTGCTTTTTATATCTAATTATTTACTAACACCTAGAAATCACACATGAAAAACACTAAAGATAACTTAGGGCTCTGAGGAATATAATATTTCTCTAGAGAGGATTTTATATTTTCTTCTATACTTAAAGAAGGGAAGATTGTCTTAATTTAGCAAAAGATTGATCTATACTTCTCTCTCTGCAGAGGCTGACCTGTTTACAAATCACTTGTATTCTTATATTGCAATATAATCCTTGAGAGTCCCCAAATGAAAGCATGAACAGGTATATGCTACAAGGAGGAAAGTACTACCAAAAGTCACACTTCTCTGGTATTTTGGCCCCATGATGCCTTGTGGCACTGCCCCAATGCTTTTGAACATGATCTGTGTTTTATTATTATTGCTAGTGTTGAGGTAAAATTCACACAAAATTGGCCATTTTAAAGTAGCATTACTATTTTCATAGTACAAACCATCACCTGTGCCTAGTTGCAAACATCTTCCTCACCAGCAAATGAAACCCCATATCCATTAAGCAGTAAATTCTCATTCTTACTGTCCTCTAGGCCCTGGCAACATGTCAGTTGGTGCATATATATTCATGATTGTAATAGCATCTTGATAAACTGCTACTTTGATTAGAAGGACATAGCCCTCTTTATCTTTTCTGGTTAGTTTTAATTTCAAATCTCTTTTGTCAGATATTAGAATTGCAACACCTGATTGTTTCTTAGAGCCATCTACCCTTAGATTCATCTATTTGGATATTTCTGACAAATGGAATTATGCAATATGTGATTTTTCTTACACTAGTATGTTTTCAGGTTGATCCATATTGTAGCATACATCAGTTCTTCACTCCTCTTTATAGCTCATAATCATGCTATATGTACACCATGATTAACTGATTCATTTTCCTCCTGCTGGACCCTTGGGTTATGTGCTTGACAGCTTTAGTTGTCAACTTGACCCACACGAGAAGAGGGAACCTCAAATGGGGAATTTCCTCTAGCCTAATGGCCTGTGGGCCAAATGTTTGTGAGACATTTTCTTGATTTTTTAATGATGTTGGAGGGCTCAGCCCACTGTGGCTGGTGCCATCCCTGGACAGGTGGTCCTGGGTTGTATAGGAAAGTAGGCTGAACACAGGCCAGGGGAGTGAGTCAGCAAGCAGTGTTTCCCCAAGGTCTATGCCTGCCTCCATGGTCTTGCCCTGGGTTTCTGCCGTGGTTTCCCTTAATGATGGACTGCAGTCAGGACAAGTAAGCCAAGTAAGTCTTTTCCTCTCAAAGCCAGTTTTGGACACAGTGTACTACAAGGAATAAAAAGCAAACTAAAATATGTTTCTTCCTCTTTTGGCTATTGTCAATAGCACTAGTGGGAATATGTGTGACACTTTTCGTTTGTCTTGTGTTTCTTCTTATTTTACTTTCTTGTTTTTTATTAATTAACTATTTTAGAGAAAGGATCTCATGTAAGCAGGCTGTAGTTTGACTTTATAGCCAAGGATGATCTTGAACTCATCTTCTTGGCACTCTGTTTCTAGTTCTGGGATTATAAGGCTATATCACGATGCTCAGCCCACGGTTTTAAGATTTATGGATTAGTTTTCTTTTTCTTTTTTTATTGAATCATTGTGTATTTCATACAGAACATCTCAATCAGTCTTATTCTTTGGTGCTTGGGTAGAATATCCTGTAGATGAATGTTAGGTCCATTTTGTATATGAATCATTTCTCAGACAATCAGATGTCTCTCTGTTCATTCTTTGTCCAGTTTACCTGTCTAGTGAACATACTGGGGTATTGAAGTCACCTACTATTACTGAGTTAGGGTTAATTTGTGTTTTATAGTCCTGGAGTACTGTTTCTATGAAATTGGGTGCTCCAGAATTTAATGCATATATGTTCATGATTATAATATCTTCTTGATCAATTGCTACTTTCATTAGAAAAACATGGCCCTCTTATCTTTTCTGATTAGTTTTAATTTCAAATCTCTTTTGTTAGATAATAGAATGGCAACACCTGATTGTTTCTTAGAGCCATTTGCTTGGAATAGTTTTTTCTATCCTTTAACCCTGAGGCAATATCTATCCTTGAAGGTGAGATGAGTTTCTTGAAGATAACAGAAAGATGGGTTTTCTTTCTTGATCCATTCAGATAGCCTGTGTCTTTTGACAGGGGAGTCGAAGTCATTGATATTTAGTGTTACTTAGTGAAAGGTGTGTGTTGGGTACTGTCATTTTAATTTCTTTGTGTTTGGGCCCTATTTTGTGTTTCCATCATCATACCTTTCTTTGTTGTCTTTCTATAGCATCTTGGGTATACACATTTCTTTATTGAGTCCTTTATATTACTTTGAGCATTCTTAGTAAGGCTGGTTTGGTAGACATGAATTCTTTCAGTCTATCCATATCATGAAAAATTTTCTGTTCCCCTTTGACCATGATAGATAGTTTTGCTGAATGTTTATTTAGAGTTGGGAATGCTTTTGTCCAGATTCTTCTGGCTTTCACAGTTTGCATCTAAAAGTCAGCTGTAATTTTAATGGATTTTTCTTTATATGTAACTTGTTGTTTCTCACTAACAGTTTTCAGTACCCTTTCTTTGTTCTGTACATTTAATGTTTTTACTATGATATGCCATGGGGAGTTTCTGTTCTGGTCATGTCTAATGGGTGTTCTATGTGCTTCTTGAATCTCTATAGGTAAGTCTCATCTTTATACCCTCTTCCTCACTGGCACTCTTCCATAGCCCCCCAACTGGAATCCATACAGTCTTTCATCTATGTTAAGGTCTACTGTGTCAAGTGAGTACTTTTTAAAAAGTATCCAGAAATAGAACTCAAATTTAAATTTTTAAATTTTCAATATAAAAATTATTTTTAATTAATTACTAATAAAATAGGAAGACTTTTAATGCAAAGCAAATATTCAGTTTTAAATAACTTGTAAACTCCTTTGCTGATGCTTTTATATTACCCCAACTTTCTGTGGGCCTCAATATAGAAACTATTAGTCGTGTAAAAAGAAACAGTTCTAGAAATATGTGCTGCACAAATTAAAAGAGGAAAAGTTCTTTTTTTTTTTACAAAATAAAAAGCCTTATTTGTCCTTTCATTTCTCTAGGTTAAAACACATCCTGTCAAATATCTTGTCCCACACTAAAAACTAATACTACAGTTGCAGTAAGGATGTTAACTATTAAAATACTGAAAATTATGGGGCTGGAGAGATAGATCAGTCGTTAAGAACACTGGCTACTCTTCCAGAGAACCTAGATTTGGTTTCCACATGGTAGCTAACAACCATCAGTAACTCCGTTTCCAGGGGATCCGATGCCTTCTTTTGACCATTGTGGGCATTGCACACAGATGGTGTACTTACATACATTTGTGCAAGACACTCGTACATATAAAATAATAAAAATGTTTAATTAAAATATTGAAAATTAACATCTACAGAAAGAAAAACATGTCTTAATGTAAGGAAGGTACAGCCACAGGGCAGAAGCAACCCAGACTCCAGACCAACAAGGAACTCGTGCTTTAGGATAGTGAAAGGCAAATGTAAAATGTGAGGCATTGTGTGGTTTGAGAAGAAGAGGAAATGGAAATATACAGACAGGCTAGACTGACAAAAAGGATAAAGGTGGTCTTAGAGCTGCCCTAGATTACATAGGTTCACTCCTGAAAAATCTAGAAATGGGAAACAATGAAGAAATTACAGTGTCGAAATCTACGTTCACAGTTTATCTTATTACTACACACCTAAATGATTAAAATAAGTGCAGAGAGCTCATATGAAAACCACAGTATTAGACCATGTTCACTTGTGAATTTCCATTCACAGTAAATAAAGTGATCTCACACGTTTTCAGTGTCTTACACGGAAGCCACAGTAATCTTCAAGCACTGTGCTCACCAGCTTGAGTGAGAAAGGTGACCGGTCCAGTGAAAGAGCCTTTGTGTGGTTTTCTGAGCTTTTGTTTCTCCAGCAATAAATTCCTTTCCACAGCTGGGCCTAAGATGCCATAGGATGTTGGAGAAAATCCCATGGTTGTGAGCCAAATATGTCAGTAAGAAAGGGACTTCAGGCCAAGCTGTTTTTAATATAAAATTAATTTTTTGTATCCTACAATCTTGTCTTAAAAATATCTGACCTACTTTGTGATATACACACCGCTGATTTTAAAGGAGATAAAAAAAAATCACAACTCATCACCACAGTCATAAAGATAGCATTATCCTTCTAGCAAGTTCTTGGGAAACCAAAAATATATTTATAATGAAGTTGCTGTGTTCACTCCAATTTTCAGGCATGCATGAGGGGTTGGGTTAAGGAGGCATCCTTACTCCACAGCATGCAGGACTCCACAGCATACAGGACTGTGGAGTAAATGGGAAGGTGTGGGCTAGGGAGTGGGAATCTCCTAGAGCCGTTCTTCTCTGAAATGGGGAAGGTGACTAAGGCCCACCAGACTCAGAGTCCTCCTCCTCCTTCTCTGTTTCTGGTGTTACCCAATTCCCAGCCTTTATCCCCAGGGGTCAGATGACCCATGTCCTAGACCATAGGCCACAGGACCCAGGGTCTGCCCACCAGTCAGAAACCACATGCGAGTAGGCAGTAAGCAAGCTCACCTAAGGCTGTGTTCTCAGGGAACATGGAGTCCACCTGCACCATCCAAAGAGGCTGGGAGTCTCTGTTTGGCAACTGAGGACAGTGAGTTCTATGAGAGCCAGAAAATCCTTCAGGTGGGCAGAAGCACATCTTTCCTCCTGGGCCCAGCTGTTTATTTCAGTCTATAGCCTCCAAATCTGATCCCCTAATTTTCCTGTCAAGTCTTTTCCTTGAATTCCAACAGAATCATGTCACCTTCAGAATATCTAAATGGAGTCCATCACTTCCTCTGCTGTCCTAACAGCTCCCCTAATGGGGCAGAAGGCCCATCATACACAGAAGTCCAATCACATTTCTGCAGGAAGTGTATGAAAACACATACCCTTCTGAAATATGAGCAAGCCAGCCTTCCTACGGCACAGAAGTTCATCAAAGGGCGAGTACTCTATACCATCTCTTGATCATGGGCAGCCCAAAACAAAGCTGAGGTAACCAAGTAGACACTGGGCTTTCAGGTCTTCAAAGCTTCACTGCAACACTGGCACACACATTGCAACGCAGGACAGGTCCCGAGGGAGGGGCAGAAGGCAATGGCGGGAGTATGCAGTTCTCAGTGTCTGAGACAGAGTCTGTAATCCTCCTCGGGCATATCAGGCATTCTGTACCCTAGCAAATGAACTCCAAGTTTTAGACAGGCTGGTGTGAACAGGGCTGCACTGTACACAAGAGCATGACCATTCCTTTGAGAGAAAGATTCCATTCTCTTCAGATATGTAGCCATATCTAAATTGGTTGCTCAATTTCTATTTTTTTTTAGCTTAATTTACCCTAAAGTGTACAAGAATTCCCTTTGTCCACATCCTCAACACTCATTATCTTTAGCCTTTTCATGAAAGACATTTGAAGAGGCTCAAAATAATATCTCATGGTGGTTTTCATTTGCATTTCCCAGGTGGCAAGTGCTGATGAACATTTTTCTTATTCTTCTGGGTCATTTTTATATCTCCTTTTGAGAAATGTCTATTTATCTCCATTGCCTGTTTTTAAATCAAGGCATCTGCCATTTGTAGTGAAGAAAAGGATCTATAAATTTCTATGTTACAGACATAACGTGAGGCAAAAGAGGCAAGATTCATGAAACTGCACACTCTGACTTGGTTTGTACTAAGTTCAAGTGCAGAAAATTTGCTGATAGATTAGTAGTCACCAAATAATGGGAAAAAAACTAGGAAGAGAAGATTTCCGGGTGCTGAAGATGTCTGCATCATGTGACTGGTAGTTGTTCAGGTGTACAGGTACATAAAAATTGACTGGACCAAACACTTAACTGCCTGTCCCCACAATATATAAGTTGTAACTCAACACAAAAATAAACTTTAGGGGATGATGAGATGACTCAGTGGATAACACTGCATGCTGTGCAAGTAAGAGGGTCTGAGTTCAAATCCCTAGCACTTATATAGCAACTAAGTATGACTGCATAGGGCTGTAACCTCAACATTCAGGGTGCAGAGATAAGCAGATGTTACTAAACACTCACTGGCTAGCTGGCCTAGCCAAAGTAGGAAACTTCAGATTCAATTAGAGACCCTGCCTTGAAATATAAGAGAAAGACTGAAAGAGGAAGATACCTGAAATCCTCCTCTGGCCTCTATATGTACACACTCATGTACCTGCAAACATGTACTCGTGTGTACATACACCAGAGAAAAAGAAATAAAAATAAATGTAAACTTTATATGAAGCAAAGAGCACAGAATATTCAACACAAAGACAGCCTGCCACTCCAACAATAAGGAGTGCCTATGTCCTTGTAGTGTAACAGTAAATAAAGCAAAATGGGTTCCTAGGGCCACCAAGTGTGAGGATTCTGTGGTAGAGCACTCCATATACAAGGCTCTGGTCCCATTCCAGCACTGCAAAAAACCAAGTCAGACAACAAGGCAATGATTCTCAACTCTGCCAGGAGTTACTACTATAATTCCCTGGATACCATCAGTTGTACTGCCTCTCCACCCCTCAAACACCCTTGGCTCACCCCATATCCTTAGGCACTGGTACCAGAAGGTTACTAATAGGCACTTGCACTCAGGCACACTGTAGCTAATGCTATGGACCATTAGCTCTGCAAGAAGAATAAAAACTCCAGAATTTACTCTAGGAAGGAATTCTATTAGGATAACCCTAAAAGTCAAAGAACTAAACTCGAAATCTTCAGTTTTATGAAGACCTCCTCTCCATGCCTGTGGGGTTAGTCAAATTCTAAGCATGCAAGGTGATCTTACTAACCATGTTCTCACATGCTGAGTTCTCTGCATGGTCACTCTGTGGTTCATACTAAACCAAAGGGATTCACGATTTGAAATCTGAAGCGTCCCTTACCCTACCCTGCCCACAATTTGTAGCCCCAGAGGAGATAAAAGCAGGCAAAACTCACCCTGCCTCCACAATATTCTCCTTCAAAGGTTGGGCCAGTGATAATCAATCCATGCATCTCCCAACCCACTGTTCAGAGCAGTCCTCAGTCCACCTTCAGGAAATAATGTCAAGAAAAGCTTCACAAGGTTGCTTATAGTCCCAGACTGTCCCAGTCTTCAGAGATGCTACACAATGCCATTTTCTCATAGAGCATTTTCTATTTAATAGATGGTTTCAGTTGTGAACATGCTTCCGTTTACTATATGAGGCTAAAGAAGTTTCCTCAAGAAGGGAAAGTAGAAGGCTATAGCCCTCAATACTTACGCTTTCTTTAAAAGATTCTCCTATCAAAGAGAGAAAGCTCATAGAAGGGTAGACCTGTGTAATAAATCTCCATCCATTTGGAATTATACCCACTGCCTTCTCTTCCTCCCCATTCTACACCCCAGAATCCATACACACTGGTCTTTTCTTCCTCACTGCCTCTGCATCCACTTTTCTTCCAGTCTTTCCATCCACAGACAAGAGTTCGCGTATAAAATACTTTGCAGGTTCTGTAACTCTCATCTTCACAAACTTACAATGTCTCCGTGTGACTTACACATGACACACAGAGCTGCCCTCCAGATACCCAGCTTCCACAAAGGCAGGGCAGCATCTGCCTGGACCATTATGGTTATACCAGTAACCAGCACACACCCAGCACCAACAGTCACAGAGGTGTTGTGGGTCTCCAGAGTTATGCCCTACTATATAAAGACCTCCTACATTCCCAGTAGATCTTAGCAAGCTTCCCCGACCTTGGATGACCACAGCATGGGGTTCCCTCCTTCTGACCCGTGATCAAGGAGCCTCAGGCTGGAAGAATAGTTCCATCATTTCCTATGCACCAAAATCCTTGTTTCATGCCAAGCTCAGAAGTTTTTTGGGCCCTTTTAAAGACTTTTCTCAGTTGAAATTATTTTATCTCAGTTTAGAACTGATTTCCTAGTGCTTTGAATTATCATTTAACCCTGTTTCTTTGTGGTAGAGAACTCAAAGATAAGATCTTTGTCCACTCATCTTTATGTTTCTCATGTTTTGCTAGCTTTGAAGACAGCAACGGTTGTTTTTTCTTTAATTTCAACAGGCAACAATAAAATTCATAACTACACTTCCGTTTACATCAATCAAATATAACTTAATGCTATACACGATGGACACTTAATAGATGAAAATCTGATTGCTCTACAGCACCCGGTTACAATCTACAAGGCCAGCAAAAGCTTGGTTATATATTGGCTTTCTGCACCACATCCCGGGGCAAGAATCTACAAAAATGACAAAAGTTAAAAACCCACTCACATGCACACTGCCAAAATACCCCAAATCACACTAAAATTAGAAGTCCTTAACAGTTTTCAGAAACAGTATTTTAGAAGTACAACAACTAAACAATTTTGATGGTACAAGCCTCTTTTATCAACATTTTATACATCAAATCATATTATGTGATTTTTAGTATTTTTAAGTAATTTTCATTGAAATTTTGTGAATTTCATACAATATATTTTGATCATATTAAAATCAACTCCAGCATCTGCATCTCCCCTTACTAACTCTGACCAAACTTATGTACACTAATTGCATATATAGAGAGATGAGAGAAAGAGAGAGAGAGAGAGAGAGAGAGAGGTTTGTGCCCCCAAATGCCTTCCAGTATGGGTTCACCCTTGAACCCTTGAACAAGAATGACTCTCCCCTTCATCAGTTCCCAAAAGTTCCTCAGATAGGGTTGAGGTTTCTTATCCACATCGCCATGTCTATGCTGTGATTTTTGTCTGGCTTGAACTTATGAGAGACTTGTGCATGCTGTCACCATTGCTGTGAGTTCATAGGAGTAACTGAGCAGTGTGTAAAAAAATGTTTCCTTGCAGTCACTGGGTTCTTGCAATGGTTCTTATTTTCTTACTCCGGGTTCTTATAATCTTTCCACTTCCTCTTCCATAATGATCCCCTAAGCCTTGGGAGGCAGAAACTTGATATAGGTGTCCTCTTCAGGAATAAATAGTCTGAACCCTCTTATTCTCTGCACATTGACCCGTTATGGTTCTCTGTGTTAATCACCATCTGCTGTATATGGGTGTGTCTCTGCTGAGAAGATGCACTAGTAAATGGATATAACAATAAGGCATTGGAAATCAGTTTAATACAATATCTGTTTAGCAGATCAGTTGTATTAGGCTCTCTCCCGTGGTCTGTGGGCTGCCTGGCCTCCTAGGCCTGATATCAGTGTCAGGTATGGGCTCCATTGTCTGAAGCAGAATTTAAATATAGCTAGAAAGTGATTGATTACTCATAATATTCACGCACTGTTGCACTGGTGAGTCTCTCTTTCCAGGCCAGTTGTTGTTGTAGCTCACAGGATTCACAGCTGGGTAAAGTTCGTGCTAAATTTTCCCTTCTGGTAGCTTGCATAGCACCTTCCATCACTATGAAAGTTGGACAGTAGAGATTAAGCTTTGAAGTTAGCACCAGATTGATTTCTCCTTGTTTGTATTACAGTTCATATATGTAGTGTCTTCAGCAATAGGGTTTTACCATGAAGCAGTGGTAACCAAGAGCAGGAGCAATGGCCAGTATTATTTGAGGGTCTATGGGACCCTGGTCAACAGTTTCTAAAGAAAAGGTCCATTCCTGGCACTGGGTTTTTTCTTTGCAACTCTATGGTATCTAGTAGGAGCAATGTCTCCCTGTTGTCTCTTTTTATAATGCATATGTATATACTTTAAGTAGCTTCTATAATAATAGATTTGAATATGGCTTTTTCAAAAGGCCTTTAGTGTAAGATCCCTCCCCAGATTCTCTCCTCTGCCCTGCCCTCCTGGTCCCCACTCCTTTAACTTTTCCTAATTTTATTTCCCCTTCCCTCTTTATATCACTGTGACTCACCTCCCCTCCCAAGGAGCCTCCCACCCTCTATGGCCATTTATTAGTCTCTTGACCTCTCTGGATTTTTAGTTGAAACATTCCTGTCTAAGATTTCATGTGTATGAGTATTCTGCCTACATGTATGTGAATGAACCCATGTCTACAATGCCCCCAGGGGTCAGAAGAGGGTATGGGATCCCCTGGCATGGGAACTACTGATGGTTGTTAGCCACCGCATGGATGCTGTTAACCTAATCCAGGTCCTCTGCAAAAGCAACCAGGGCTCTTAACACTGAGCCCTCTCTCCAGCCATACATTTTAGCATATTTTTATCAAAGAAGATTTGTGGAAGTTTATGAGGGAAAAAAATCCAAATATTAGAAAGACAAATGAAAAACCCCATGTAAGAGGTTGATTCAGAATACATAACTAAGTACAAATATCTCTAAAGTCTTCTTAATGTTAGGGAAAGAAATCTAAGCAAGTTAGACAATAAAATGGCTGGCAGCTTGCTTCTGCACTAACCATGACTGAGTTTATGCGATTAAAATGTGAAGGGGAATTTACCTAATTAAAATTAAGTACAAGTTGTCTTATTTGATTAGCTCTTTCCTTCACAGTCATGGGTCCCATAACTAAATGCCCTAGTGCCAGCTCTTATACACAGCTGTTGTCTTAATGGAAATAGACTTCAATAAATTCAGCAAATTTCCGTCCATCACCAATTGTTAATCCATGTCAGTCTCATTTCACAACCAGAAAAGTTATTATGAACTTGTCAGCACTTTAATTTCCCTAAACATTTTAATTGATTTTTTTACTACTCATTTGGTATTAACATCATCTTCTCTTGATAACAAAATAAAACAAAATTAACTGGCATAAGTTCACACTATTTTTAAGTTCATACCTTTCAGAAACATATTAGATAGGGATTTGTGTCTTCAGTAGCTGAAAGCCAATTGGCCCATTGTTATGAGGAGCATAATGCTAAGGGGCTGGGGAAAATTTCAACCCTTGAGATTGGAGGAGGTAGGGAGGTATCTAGAAGGACATGGAAAAGAATGTGCAAAACAAAGCACTGTTGATTCAAACAGAGCAAGGTAGCAGCCTGTGAAACAGTCTTCAACATCCTTATCATTCATGTAGAGTGTCCAAAACGTGACAGATTACCGTGCAAGGTGTGCTATCTTTAAGTGTTTATTTGAATCTTCAGCAGCATAGCCAATTCCTTGTGGCTTCTTGCTATACTCTGGGTTTATGTGCTGGTCCTCAGTTTAGTGATGGTGAAGCAATAGGACATATAAGAGGTGGGCCTTTTGTGAGGTGGTTAGAACATTAAGACACTGCCCTCACAAAGAATTTAAACAGTTCTCATGGGACATCAGTTACTTCCTATGAGAAGGTTGTAATAAAAGAGTAAGCCTGGCCACTCTCATTCTCTGGCTTCCTGTTTCACTGGGTAATTCATTTCATCATGATGTCACCACTATATGACACAGCCAAGGTACCTACAACAGAGCTGAGGAGATGGTGGTGCCACGTTCTTGGGCCTCCAGAACAAAGAACTAGATAAATGTCTCTTATTTCCTAATCATCCCACCTCAGATACTTTGTAGCAGTAATAGAACTGCCATTGTACTGTAACAGGACTAATGCATCTTTATAATAACAATACCTGCTACAAGATAAGCTAATAGATAGAATAATATCTTGCCCAATATCTTGCCTATTGTAAACACATTACAAGTGTTCTTCAAATGCTCTTCCATTTAGTATTTATAATATCTACTATTAGACTATAGTGTCCACTGTACATATGACGGAGATGAGACTCCAAAGGGGGGTTAAATTCCTCAAGGCTAAAAAAATACAATCAGAACACAAAGCCACCTCACAGACCACACCTACATCCTTAAAAACCAGGTATATTCTCTTACCAAGACCTTTTTCATAGGAAGAATATGGTCCCCCACAGAAATATGGGGATCATTCAGATGAGTTGGGATTTTCAAAACATACTGCTAGATATTTAGCGAATGTTTTGACTGCTTAAAAAGTACTTCATGGTCAGTATTTTTGCATGAAAATTAATCAAATATTTAAAGTATGTAAATATAATTATATGCTCATTTTGTGTTTTTAAGGAAAATATTAGTCTCCTATAAAACAGAAAATGGGGCTGGAGAGATAGCTCAGTGGTTAAGAGCATTGGCTGCTCTTGCAGAGGACCTGGGTTCTGTTCCCAGCACCTACATAGTGGCTAACAACCATCTGTAACTCCAGTTCCAAGGAATCTGATGTCCTCTTCTGATCTCATGGGCATTACACAACATGAGTGAACTTATATATACCCGAGCAATACACATAAAATAATAAATATTTTATTGAACTTTTGTACATTTCATACAACCGTTCCTAATTAAATTCAGCCCTCCATCTATGCCCTCATACCCCCTATAGACCTCATGTATTCCAACATCTATGTTAAGTTCTCTCTTAAGACCTTTCTTAAGCTCTCTGGACAGGCTGACTAGACTTCATTGAATAAACTTGTACCAAGGGATATCTGGATATAAAATATCAAAAAAAAAAAAACCACAGGAACTTAACCAATAATTCATTCATTGTTCAATCACAACGGAGAATTAGAGCCAATAAAATTCACTCTCCTCTTGGGTACTCTATCCCAGGCTCCTGTGCAATGAGGACAGTCAACAACCTCTTATGTTGCTATGACATTATGTCGCAAAACATTTCATTCTGGGAAAATACAGAATGCAACTGATCTAGAATCGCCTTGCATGACCCAAACCATCCTATGAAAACAAGGCAAACAAGCTTTCACTCATCTCACCATAAGATAAAGGGACTAGGACAGGGAGAGGAAGAACATGCCTTCTTTCACAATTCAGTTAATAGTGAATTTGGTCTTAATAACAGGATGCATCGTGCCCAACAAGACATATTCGATGCTGGTTTATCTTCCAGAACAGAAGGCAGTCAGCATGCCCTTTCTTAATGGAAAAGCTCCCAACCACTACAAATCTCATCTGCCCCTCTACTAATGCACACTAATCTTAATGTGATTTTTACACCTTTCCCATGCATTCCTAGTGCTCAAATGCGGGAACTGTCTGTAGATAATCTAAAGATAGTTCCCTTTGAAATTCTGCATGTTACTTCCAGTGGCCCAAACTACAAGAACAGATGCTCAAAACTCTCTCAACCACCAGGACCAGGACTGACCACAGACACGTGGCCAGAGGAAAGGGTAGAGACAGCTTGGCCCACTGCCTCATACAGGACCACATCTCTCTCACCTCTACCTCCTGTATTCAAGAATTCAGCAGATTCCCCGTAGCAGCAAGCATTGCAGGTCTGAACTCAAGATTAAGAGGCTATGTAGTCACACTTAAACCTTTTCAAGCAAAGGGAGGCAAGCACAGATCCAGAAAGGAAAAATATAAGCTTAAGGAAAAACATGTCTGAACTAGATAGTACAGACTCATTTCCCCTGGATTTTCTGTGCCAAGTGCAGCTATAAAGCTTGGGATTAATGCAAGAGTCTACCAGAGAGGAACTGTAGGGAGTAAAGAGAAAGCTGCAGAGTTCAGGGAGCCTAGGACTGCAGCACAGCACAAAACAACCAGGACTGACAGACCGTGATACCCCAGCCAGCAACAGCCACCAAGTAGCTCACCCATTCATTCATTCCCTGAATCAAATGGGAATTCCACTGACAGCGCCATGTTATGCTTTGATGTGGTTCAGTTGTCTGTAGGGTGGCCATATTAAGTAGTGATATAAAACCTTCATAGTATGGGACTTGTGAGAGAGGTTCTTAGGTCACCAAAACATGCTCTTACATAAATCATATGAGTTCTTCCAAGAATGTAATTATGAAAGTATCAAGCCCTGCCCCACTCATCTCTCTCTCTGTTTCTGGTATTCAGATGGCATCTGCTTGTTCCTGAAAGTTCTCCCACCATTGCTACACACCAGGAGGCACTACAGACAAGGTGTGCCTCTTGTCAAGACTGTGCTATGCCATTTGGGCTTTGAACCTCCAAAAATGTGAGCAATTTAAGCCTCTTTTCTTCATAAGTAGCCTGTGTCAAGATCTCATTACAGTGCTAGAAAACAGACTGATACATCAGATGAGCCAGAAGTGGCCAGAGGAAGTACTCTTCTCCCAGCTGGGCAAAAGTAATAACCTTCACTGAGAATCATGGTAAGGCAGAGGGAGAGATGACTCAAAAAGGGACTCCTACCACAAAAATGCCTGAGAAGCCCTTTGTTCCTAATGGCATAAGAATCTTCTTCCAACCTTAAGGCACCCTGGAGCCTAGCAGCCCAGCAAGAAGGGTTTTTCCCACAATCCAGAAATAACTTGGTAAGTGTTCTACAGAATATTCCTGATCTCATGAGCTTTAGGACAAGCCAGACTTATCTAGTATCAACTACAGAAAGAAAATAGATAGGAGGAAGGGAATGAACAGAGCCTCAGATGCCCATGAGACAATGACAAAAGTTCAGTGTTCATCTCAACTCATTTATTGTTATTTTATCTGTATAAATGTTCTGTGTGCATGTATGTAAGTATACCACATGTGTATAAAGCATACAGAGGCCAGAGGAAGGTGTCAGATCCCTGGGAACTGGAATCATGGACAGTTGTTAGCCATCACGTGGGTTCTGGGAACTAAACCTGGGTTCTCTGCAAGAGCAGCAGTGCCCTCAACCCCTGAGCCATCCCTCCACTGCCCCAATATTCATCTCTTTAAAGTCCAGTATGAAAGAGGAAAATGGAGTAGAAGAACATATTAAAGAATAACTGTGAACTGTGTAAATAATGGGCATTAAACAACATGCTCTCGACTAAGGGGTCAATGAAGTGAAAATATTTCTTGTGTAATTAAAATGGAAACACACGTATCAAAACTTACGGGATACAGAAATAATACAATAAGAGGAAAATGTACGGCAATAAATGCTTACATCAAGAAAATGAGAAAAGGAGTTGAAGAGATGGTTAAGAGTGATCGCTACTCTTCTAGAGCACCAGCATTCACACGGTAAGCTGACAACTGCCTATAACTCCAGCTAAAAGGCATATGACACCCTTTTCTGGTCTCTGCAGGCACCTGCATTCACATCCACATCCACACAGACACAGATACAGACACAGACACAGACACACACACACACACACACACACACACACATAAACACATGCACATATAATTAAAAATAAAAACAAAATCCAAAAGAAGAAAATGGGAAAATTTCAATAAACAAGCTAAGAGTGTACCTGAAGGGACTAGTGGTTCCAAATTAGAAAAAGGGAGAAAATAACAAAAATCCAAGTAGAAACAAATGAAGTACAGATCAATAAAACAATATAAAAGATAAACAAAATGAGGAGTTAGCTTTTTTATGTCTAAAAATAATCAATAACCTTCAGCTAGACTAACAACACTAAAGAAGAGTCTAAACGAAGAAGAACAGATGTTAAAAGGGAGACACAGGGGACAGGAGAGACGGCTCAGTGGTTAAGAGCACTTGCTGCTCTTCCAGAGGTCTGAGTTTGGTTCCCAACACCCATACTGGGTGGCTCACAACTGTCTATAACTCTAGCTCCAGGGGCTCCAGCACCTTCTCACCTCCACAGGACCTGTACCTGCACAGATGCACTCTCTCTCTCTCTCTCTCTCTCTCTCTTCCCCCCCCTCATTCACACAGAGACAGAGACAGAGAGAGACAGAGACTTACATACACATAAATATAAAGAGGAGACATTACCCTGGCATAGTGATGCACCTGTGTACATCGAGGCCCTGATTTTGATACTTAGCATATAAATAAGTAAGGCCTGGATATGTGCCCTCTATGATGAGGAAAAAGTCAAAGTGGTCCACTTTCAATGTTCTTATTCATTGTGGTACTAGAAGTTCTAGCCAACACAATATGGCAAATAATTAAATAAACTTTTATTAAAAAGGAAATAATAAAACTATCCCACTATGCGTATGTTCCTCTATAGAAATTTCTTAAGGCAACTAGAAAAAGGGAAGGTGGGAGGAATCCAGAAAAAAAGTCTAAGTCAACAAAATGACAAGAAACAAAATCAACACGTACATATCAATTTCATTTCTACAACATAACAAAGAATATACAGTGATCATTATTTTAAAACATGATGTATATAACTCTGCTGAAAATTTTTTTAATGCTGATGAAAGAAAATATTTAAATAAATGAAAAAACATGTAACTGTCATGGATTAAAAGAGTTGACCACTCCCCAAAAGGATCTAATGCAATTACCACCAAAATCCTAGCAAGAGTTTTATGTTGTTTGTTTTCTATAGATATAAACAAAGTTATCCCAAAATATATGTGAAAGGTACAAGCTTCCACATCACCTGGCACTACCTATCATGAAGACATACTTTATCTCTGTAGGAATCAAAATAGCATCGTGCTAGTGGTAGAGGGACAGATACATAGATCAATAGAACAGAGTGGAGAAACAGTTTCACAAAAGTACACCTAACTGGCACATGGCAATGATATACTTCAATGGAAGACACACACCCTTTCCAACAAATGCAGCTAGAGCAATCTGGAAGCCAAAGAAAGCACTTAAAGGAAACTTTTTATCTCACACCAAAACTAGACTCAAATAATACTGTGATGGATTTAAATGAAAAGCATGCCATTTTATTTTTAAAATCATAGAAACTATTTGGGGTGTTGGGCTGGGCAGTTTTTAGACTTTCTTCCAAACTACAATCTACAGAAGGAAAAATTGAAAAATTGGATTTCAACAAACTTATGCACTTTTGTTCCGTGAAAGATCCACTTAAGAGACAGGTGTAGAGGAAGAAAATATTTACAAACCACAAATTTGTAAATTAATCAGTAGCTACAATTTACAAAGAACTCTCAAAAGTGAGAATACTCTAAAAATGAGCAAAGGACGTGAAGCAACTCTCCCTCTTCAAAGAGCACATGCAGGTGACAAGTGTGTGCAGAAAAGGGCACTCAGCAACACTCTCAACAGGAGAAATGTCAGTCAAAACCACACTGTGGTACCATATACCAGGACAGCAAAAATAAAAACCAGTAACCCCAAAAGCTGGTAAGGATGTGGAGAAACTGAGTCCCTCCCACAGTGCTGGTGGGAATGCCAAGCGGCACTCCCATATAGCTTGGCACTTTGTTAAAAATCCAGACATGTAATTGCCACATGACCCAGAAATTGGACTCTCGGACATCTATTCCAGAGACAGAAACTGACATTCACAGAAAACCCCATTCATACATGTGAAATGAAGAATTCAGTTCCACCCACCAAATGCATATGTTGAAGTTCTACATTTCTGTCAAGTCATCTCCTTTTTCATGAGAGCCAAACCAACTAACATAATGAGTTCAAAGTAACTTTATATCTCTGCTCTAGCCACTTTCTGCTCTTTTGAAGTTTAGTATCTTTTAATAAACTGCCTATGCTTCCATAGCCCCCAAAAGAAACTACCCAGATGTGCCTTAAGTAAATTCTTGCACATTCAGGCCATGAATACTACTCAACAGTTTAAAAACGAGAAATCTACTGATGTACAACGTCAATATTCATGGAATTATGTGAATTAGGGTTGAAAACAGTCAACCTTAAAGATTTACATATTCTATTATTTCATTTTCTTCTCTTAATTCTCATTTTTTTATGTGTATGAGTGTTTTGCTTCATATATGTAAGTGCACCCATGTGTGCAATTCTCACAGGTGCCAGAAGAGTGTGCTGCCCTGGAACTGGAGTTTTGAATGATAGTTAAACACCATGTGAGAGTTGGGAACCAAACCTGGGTCCTCTGCAAGAACAGTGAGTACTCTGAACCACTGAGCAGCCTGTACAGTTCTCCATCTGCTTCTCTTGAAACAACAGCATTATGAGAGTGGAGAACAAATGTGTGGCTGATAGGAGCTGGATGGGGAGAGAGGCGGCAGCTGTGGAGAGGCAACATGAATAGTCCTGGAGGGATGGAACCTCAAAACCTGTCCCTAGTGGTGATACACACACACATGCACACACACACACACACACACACTCACACTCAGGAGTGCAGGTGAACATGGCTGTGAACAAGCTTGCTAGATTGTATCAGTGCAACACCCCTGTTATGATACTGCACTACACTTTTGCAATATTAGAGAAAACCGGGTAAAGGGTACAGAGGTCTATTATTTCCCAAAACTACATGTGAATCTACCACTATCTCAAACTAAAAATCTAAATAATATCAAGACAAGATGTGTTTATTGCATGGAGAAGTAAAACTAAGACACTAGCCTTGGTCATGGAAGGACTGGAAGAAAAAGAGAAATAAAGGAAATTTGAACTCTGTCAAATAATGCTACACAACTTCATCAAGTGTGAATTATTTTACTTGTATTCTTTTTAAACATCCATAGTGCAGACCAAGACTCTGATCTTTACTTTAGAGATGACAGCATGATACATAGGAGTCCACAGATAACCAAGGACAGCACTATGAACCGTAGTTTATGTGAAACCAGAACTTAAGTACCAAGAATTTCCTATCTACTACACAGTATGATTTTTAATATGCTTAAAAGTAAAACTGAATGCCTTCCATGTTGACTTCTATTTTGCTTTATTTTGAATGATAGATCTTTTGAAGCATTCAGACTGAAACAGAAAGTTCTGTCTTAACTGTAAATGAGTACGCTCATGAGTGGCAAGCCCCAGCCAATGTGACACTCACGTGGCACTTTCTAGATGCCATCCTTCAATTTCCTGGGAAATAATGTTCACAATCAGTAGGGTAGAGGGGGTCACCATGTGCTACATTTTTTTATTATAGCAAGAAAAATACCATCAGGGGTAGAGAGATGGCTCAGCAGTTACAAACACTGGCTGCTCTTGCAGAAAACTCAGCTTCAGTTCCCAACACCCACATGGCAGCTAACAACTGTCTATAACTTCAGTTCCAGGGGTTTCAACACCCTCTTCTAGCCTCTGCAAGAATTGCATGCATGTGGTGCATTTAAATATATGTATTCAAAACTCTCATATAGGTAAATAAAAAATTAAAAATCAAAGAAAGAAAAATATTAACATCACCAATGGCTTGCAAAGGTGGAAAACAGAATAACTGGGAAACAGCAGGCTCCAGTCCCCAACAATATGTCAGGGGAAACACACCATGTTCTGATACAGTACAGTCAGAGGAACGGGCCCGAGTTTTGATAGCGTTCCTGGTCATATGCTTAAATGTGACGCTCAAAGCTCACTGTAACACAGAGCATTTGGTGTATTCATCATCTCTCCTTCCAGGGCCAACTTTATGTCCATGTAACCTTGAGCATTTACAAAAGCCCCCATATTTCAGTTAACACTTAGCTATTGTGATACGGAAATTTTTTGTGGTGTGGAAGCAAGCACAGTTTATTAAGAGATAGTAAACATCGAAAGAGCAGAAGGTGGCAGAGAAAAAGAGTTTAGTAGCTCAAACAACAAAGCCGTACAAAGGAGCATGACTTTTTTTGTCACATAGCCTGAGCTTTTTTGTATAACACAGGCCCTCTCCCAATGCTCAGTTCCATGTGTTTCTGCATACAACTTCATGTGTCTCAGTCTTGTTAGCATCTTGAATCTCGACCCAACACTTTAATAACTATGAGTCACAGGTCACCTTCAACACTGGAGGCCTTTGCACCTGTGCCCTCAGCTGGGGTTTCTAACCTTTTTTGCCTACAGATTTTCCTCCTATGCCAGTTTGTAGCCTCTGTATAAGGCCTTCCCAGCCTCACTGTCTGCCCTTCTCTCCTGCCTCAGCACTCATGTGTAAAATGAAGTAATTGGACTGTCTGATGTCCATGTTTCTTATATGGTAGTTATAATAATCACATGTAATGTGTATTAAGAATTTTTAAGCAAATCATATTCTTTGTATTCCAGATTGTTTTATTAATTAACTTTGTTCTTTGACAATCTCATACATGTATATAAATGCATCCGATTACTTCTACCATCTCTCAGCCTCCCCTTGTCCATCAACAACCCCTCTGCCCTCCCTCACTTTCCCATATTCAAGTGTTTTTGTTTTGTTTTGTGAACCACTGAATTTACCCAGGGCCATCTGTGTGACTACTGGATAGTTCCAAACTATTCCTTGAAAGCTGGTGGGCTCAGTGACTACATATCTGAATGTCATGACTCTCCTTCCCCCAGAATCTATCAGTAGTCAATAGTTCCATCGGGAGGAGTAAAATCCCATGAGTCTCTCCCCCATCTATCACTGGCTGTTGTCAGGTTCAATCTCGTGCGCGTCCAATGTAGGCAACTACAGCTGCTGTGAGTTCATGACTGCAATGCCCCAAAGATAGCATTTTTCAGCCCTTCTCCCTCTCTTTTAGCCCTTACATTCTTTCCGCCCTTCTTCCTTGAGTCTTAGACAGATTGGTATAAATGTCTTGTTTAGGGCTGAGCACTCAACCGTCCCTTATTCTCAGCATCTTGAGTATTCAAGAGTCTCTGCACTCACTGCTGTTCATTGTAAGTGAAGCTTCTCTGATTAAGGCCAAGAGTAGCATCTGTCTATGAGTATAAACATAAACTTTTAGAAGGCAGTTTGACCCATGCTGATTTAGCTAAACAGCAGTAAGAGGTTCCCTCCTAGGGCTTGTGATTTCCCTAGTTTTTTGACTGGATTTACTGTATCAAACACTAATTCCCTCCTGCAGAGAAGGCCTCAACTCCAATCAGGGAGCTGTTGGTTGCCCCCATAAACGTTTTGTGTGCATCTTGCCTGGTATGTTGGTATTGTAGTTTATATGGTCCACAGTTGGGTAAGACCTCTGATGCCTTTTCCCCCCAGCAATCTGTATAGCAACTTCTAGCATTATGAAAGCTAGCCAGTGGAGAGGAGATTTCTGCTCAGTTCCAGCTTGGTTGCTTTTCATCTTACAACCAAGCATGTGGTATAGGGTATAGTAATAGGGTCTTATCATCTAGGTATGGAGGGAAACCAAGAAAATTAGCAAGAGTTTATATATTTGGGGAGCTTCTGAGGCCTCCCTAACCAATAACTAATAAAGAGATATTTCACAGCCAGTATCAAGATTTTTGCTTAATAACCCACAGCTTAGAAGCACATTATCCGTAGGAACACATTATCTAGCCAAGTAAGATATCTCCCTCTAATTCTTGGTTGTTTTTCATTTACATTTTTAATTGTCTTAAAAAACAGTAGGTTTCTAGGGGAAGGATTAACCAAAAGACGAGTTATGAAAAAAGTCATATGGAAATTCTCAATAATTCTTTAATAGAAAACCCCCATTCTCGTTCTGTGCAGGATCTTGCAAAGTACAGAATTGTTTCTGCCCTACCAAACCTCTAAAGAAAACTTCACTCTATTCTGATATAATGTATCACTGTCCATCAGAATCCACCAGATGGCTGCTTTGACATCCAGTAAAAATCACAACCCTTTGCTGCTCACCTCAGCCTAACATCTTGTATTATTTATTAACTACAAAATTACCCTGGTAGTCAGTCACACACTACACAGAGACACTGCTGATAAAGGTTAATCACATTTTTTATCCTTTTCTTTTTCATAACTTTTGTACTAGATTTCAAATATATTAAAGTTAATTGAGGACAGAGAAAATGGCCCCATTCAGCATCATTCACTAGACTTGTGACAGAAATATATCATGTCCACATGATCCCTTAAGGAGTCATCAGTTGTAATGCTCATCAGCATATGAAGTGTGGTTGTAGAAATGAAGGAAATTTATATTTGTGCCCATGGCTACTGTATTGGAGAACAGAGGTTTCCTGCTTCTTTGTGGCTACTGTAAAAAAAAACTCAATAGCTTTTTAAAATTTATTTTTTATTATTTTATATGTATGAGTGTTTTGCATGTATGTGTGTAAGTGAACCATGTGTGTGCAATGCTTGTGAAGACCAGAAGAGAGTGAAGGATACCTTGGAACAGCTACAGACAACTGTCAATCACCATGTGGATGCTGGGAACTGAACTGGGGTCCTCTGGAAGAGCAGACAGAGCTCCAAGCTCGTAGTTTTGATTGATTTCTCAAGAACTTAATCACATATTCCAAGACTTGTAGGCAGTGAACCAAATTCTAAGGGCACAAGTTTTCAAAAAGTTATAAAGTAAATTTGTCTACTGCTTAAACTATTCCTGGTAGATACACATTATTTATTAATATTCTTTATTCTAAAAGAATGAATATAATTCTCTTAACTGTCTGAACTAGTATTGAGAGTTATTTGGTTCCAAATTTAAGATACCTATCTAAAATGTTTTTGGATTATAGAATTCTTCAAAATATCTTGCTACATCCTAAAACTCCAATGGAAGTAGTATAGCTTATTATCACACAAAACAGAAAACCCTCAAACAAACCTAAGAAATAGTGCCACTATAAACGCATAGTATGATAAAAGGTTTACTATGATGGGTTCTCAGAACAGACTGTTTCCCAGCAGAGCCCAGGAAACTATGATGTAAGGAAGTCTGCTGTACTCTGAGCTGGAGGCAAGAAACAGTTGGGACCACAGAGATGGAAGTTTCTTTCCTCCCTTACTTTTCTAAACACACTTGGCATCCACAGGGCTGGCCTTCAGCCACAGTAGAGGGATAACATCAGGACAGCTAAACTGACAGGTCGACTTAAGGCTCTTTGCTTCCCTAGATCTATTTCATCTTCCTTTTTTTATTGCTACACGGATATGGCCTCCAAGCTTGATGTTAATCATAAATTAAAAATTCATTAATCTGAACTCTATACATAAAATTTTATTTTAGATTAAGCTATATAGGTACAAATAGTATAGTGTATTTTTTAGAGCTAAAAGGATTTTGAATTTTCTATAAAGAAATGATAAATATTTGAAGACTTAGGTATCTCTATCTTGATTTGAATATAATATATAAATGTTTTGAAAAATCACATAGTACCCCATAAATATGATATTTTACGAGCTGTATGCATTAAATTTTTAAAACTTTAAGCCATTCACATATACAAATAGCTCCAAGTTTCCATGTTACAACCTATAGCATCAAAGTGCAAAGACTTTGTTCTTAAGCAAAGTATATTCTCTCCTTTACTATAACTTGTCACGCAAATGGATCCTAGTTTTTTACTTCAGTTTATCTCTACCAAACAGTTATGTGGAAAAAGTCTTGTATATATGACCTACTGAAAGAATAACGATACATTTTTATGTGGTAACCACACAACCAGCAACCCTCCGTTGTATTTTTATAAGCTTTGCTCATGATGGCTAGTATGAGTCAGCTTCGGCTGCCATAACAAAATATCCTAGACTGGACAATTCAATGGTAGAAATTTACTTTTTCCTCTGTAGAAGCTAGAAGACTGCGGTGAAGGGACTGGGATGGCCAGGTCCCAGTGAGAGTTCTCTTTCTGGCTTCAATGGGCTGCCTTCTTTCTGTGTTCTCACAAGGCTCTGGTCTCTCTCCCTCTCCTTTTCATCATGGGGCACTCTTGTCATGATCTATAAAGGTAGTTACTTCCCAAAGGCTTCTTCTCTAACACCATCACATTGGGGGCTGGGACTTCAACATATGGATTTGGGTAAGAATTCAGTCAAGGCAGGGAAAAAGGAAGAGAAAAGTCACAGATTAGGAGTGGTCTGCCAGATCCTGAAGTGCCAAATGATACAACACTGTAAGCTCTCAACAAAAAAAACGTGCGCTAAGTGTTTTCTGCTCACCACTGAAAATCAAAATATGATGTACTTGCTGTATGCACAAAATCTCAAAGTCTTTAGCAAAGGCAAAACAATGTGTCTCTGGCTCCTAGCTTCACAATATAAATCTTTGAGTCATAAAAATGTGCAAATCTGCACATCATAGAAACTCAGCCTCGCCACTGGATGACAGAAATAATTATAATCATGTTCTATTCATATGGAAAGTCTGTTTAACCTGTCTTCTCACTGGCCAGCTGTTTCTGTAAGAACCATTTGGATGGAACCGCCACATTCAGGCAGTTTCTCTCTGATGTCCTGAAAACAGCTACTCCAGGGAACAGCAGAGCACTCTGTCTCACTGGGAAGCCCCACGCTTCATGGGGCATTCCTGTTCCTATATTTCAGAAAGCACTTCAGAAGAGTTTCATTATCAAACCCTCAAAACCAGGTAAAGCAAGGCTGACAGGACTATACATAAGGAACCTTAATACAGTCTGTATCTGGTAGATCCAAGATAGGTCTAATCAGAAATCAGCCTAGTTCCCCAACGTCTTCATCTTAGGCTCGGAAAATGACACTGCTATCTTGGTTTCCTTGGCTATTTCCTATCTAATTGTCCTGTACCATTTTCTGCATTAAACAGGGTGCAGAAAGAATCCTGAGAGACTCCTGAAGATGCTCTGTGTAGCAGAACGCGTTCTTCTTGATTCTGTTGGTTCTTTCTCTGGCATGAACTTAAATTTAACACAGCTGCATGGCTGACTACTAAGTAGCCTCTCACAATTTTTCTATTTAGTTAGGACACCTGGCTGATATAACAATGGCATGTCCACTTTCATTACCTAATGAAAAAAGTCCAAACTTCCAAACTTGACATTTAATCCTCTATAACCCACCAGCAAGCAAGCCCTCCAAGGTTATTTATTGTTAATTGACTCCAATCCCATGGAAATCGGTCCTATCCTGGGAATATAGCAAGCTGTCCTTAATGCTCATCGACCCACTTCTACTCATCACCCCATATCTCTACACCCAAACATCAGTGTGGTTTCTGCCACAAAGCCTACTTTGAGCTTCCCTGGATGGGAGTAAGCCCTCCTTCCTGGAAACTCCTGCAGACCCCAGTGAGCTTTCCCCACTCTTTTTCATAAACATTTTACTTATTTTTATTTTATGTCTATGTGTGTATTACCTGCATGTATGTAAGTGCACTCATGTTGTGCAATGCCCATGGAGGTCAGAAGAGGGCACTGGACACCCTGGAACTGGAGTTGCAGATGGTTGTTAGCTGCCATGTGGGTGCTGGGAATTGAACCCAGATCCTCTGCAAGAGCAGTCAGTGCTCTTAACTGCTGAGCCATCACTCCAGCCCCAGTTTTCTCTACTCTTGATCACTGTCTGACTGTTACAATCTATAAATGAGGTTCCCTGCAAGATGATAAGTTTCCTGCTCATATCTGGATGATGTCTTTTACATCATAGATTCTTAGAGAAATCAGGCAGTAAGGAATGGTGAAGAGTGAAGAGGAGAGAAGGAGAACAGGGAGAAGAAAATCCCCCATCCCAATAGCCATTTATCAACCCCGTCAGACAAATAGACTCTCAAGAAAATTAACTAATGAATGAGTTCATCATCTTCATTCCAAAGTAAACAGAAAAAAACTAAACACCATCATTTTTTACTAGTTTACATAACTATTAGGTATATTGTGTCACAAAATATTAAACTGGCTTAAGATATTTTCTAGAATGGGTTGTTATCAAACGATAATCTCAGTCATGTCTCTGTGTCCCTGAACTTGTCATCTGCTTTGCCAAGAAGCCTGTACCCTTCTCCTCAGCCTGAAAAATGCCCACTGAGACATCAAGATGGCTCAAGCACCAGACACCTCACGTATCATTCTTAATTCCTCACAATACAGGCCTAAACCCACTCCGCGTGGGTTGCTCATTGAGTTGAGGAACATGGGTTCTCCATGCCAGGCACCTCACAGACACCGGCAACAGAAATATCCATGAGCCAGGCCCAAGCCTGCTGAGGTCTGAATCTGGATGGTCCCCTCCCAAACATGTTGAAATGTGACTGACACTGTGGTGATGGTGGGCAGTGGAGTAAGGAGGCTGTGAGGAGGGATTAAGGATACATTCTCAAGACTGAATGAATTCCTGAGAAAATGGGAAGTTACACAGCCTGTCCACAGCCCCTTTGCACCAGCCCACTTCCCCTTCTGACTTCCAGCACAGTATAGCAGAAAGGTCTCACCAGGTTTGGCCATTAGATCATGGCCTCCCAGGCTTCTAGAAATGTAAGTCAAATAAACATCTTTGCTTTGATAAATTACTCAGTCTTGGGTATTCCATCACAGCACAACCTACCTGTCAGCAGTCTGGGAGTATGGAGTTTGATACTTTAAAAATTCCGAGAGGTAAATAAATTGATGCTTCTAACAGGTGATGGTAATGTTCACACAATCTAAAAGTCTGCACAGGTCACTGAACAGAAAGAGAGGCCCCAGGCCCACTGGCCAGAGGGGACAAAGGGCTAAGGAAGGCTTCCCAGTGGGATACAGTACCATACCTGAAATGGAGAAGGGGAAATTAGCCAAACCCAAACAGGCACAGAGAGAGGAGACACAAGCTAGAGATCAGGTTTTGACACTTATCAGGTTTACTTACTTAACTTCTGAAGAACACTTGCCCAGACATCTTTCTGATCTGTGTCAAAAACAGTACTTACAAAGTGCCATCATATTAGTTTTGTAAATGATTCCTGGTTCCAATATGCCTTTTTATACATGGTGACAATCCCTTGAACAGGGAGCAGAGTGTGTGGTGTAAAACGAGAGTACAGTTAAGAGTTTACTTGCCTTCCAGTTCCCTTCCACAAGGACAGTCATAAGGGTTTTCTAAGACCCTCTTTTAACATTTCTGGCTCATAAAGAGAATACTGGTTCTATCTACTTTGCATATGCAAATGTTCATATAAAAAGACAGGGGTGCATCGAGACCCAGGTGCACTAGGAGTCTACCACGCTAATTAAGACTGTCCAAAAGTTTCCCACAGGTCCCCGGACAAATCTCTTCTCCCATGGCTTCCTTCTGTTAGAAGCCAGGCAGCCTATGGCCTGTGCAAACAGAAAAGGTGATACTGTCTAGGGATGAATGACAGAAGGCTCTGGGAGACACTGCAGCCTTTATCAATTTTGTAAGGAACTTATAGTGGAAGAGAGAGATTAGAGGTGGTCCCTGGGATATCAAAGAGTAAACCAGAAACCATAAGAGGAAGCTCTGGAGCCCCCTGCTGGAGGCTAACAGTCACAGATGGGCCTAAAATGAAGTCAGATCCCTGGAAAGCTTAAATCTAGGATCATGAAGGAAAGAATCACATGACTAACAAAGCATCAGACTCAATGGTAAGACCACCATCACATCTCAAAGAAAGTTACATCTGCCGCTAATGCAATGTACTTTACTTTTAGGTAGAATAAAAATTACTTTTTAATTTTGATTATTAAATGTTCCATTATTGTTTAAAATACATAGCTCGGGGCTGGAGAGATGGCTCAGTGGTTAACAGCACTGGCTGCTCTTGCAGAGGACCGGAATTAGGTTCCCAGAACCCACATGGCAGTTAACAACCATCTCTAACTCCAGTTCCAGAGGATCCAACACTATTCTGACCCCTATGGGCATTATATGGCATGGGCACACTTACATACATGCAGGCAATACACTCATACACATAAAACAAAAATAATAAAATATTTTAAAATATATGCCTAATAATAACTAGCATCCTGTGACTATTCACTAATACTAAGTGCCATTGTAACTATTTTCTTTTTTTTTTTTCATTTAATCCTCATAAACTCCTATGAGAAAGATTAAATCTTCATTTTGCACTGGGCAAACAAGGCACATAAAGATGGACTAACTTACTCAATGCCACAATGCCAAGAAGAAAATCCAGGTACCTCAGTTCCTTGGTGCCACATTATCATGCCTACATAATATGCTTAGGATGAGACTAAGCCAAATAAAGGACATAATTCTGAGAAACATTTGTCAGTAAGCAATGGCACAGACAGTGCCTGAATCGGCAAGAACCGTGAATATAGCGCTCAAATCCGGATGCTTGAAACAGACTTGTGTAGAGGCTGCAGCTCTGCTCCTCAAAAGCTGTCTGTGAAGACTCTGATATAACCATCACAAGCTCCTGTGACTCATGTAATCCTGAGGCGTGAAAACCAATCACCAAAACAAAGGCTGTTCCAGACACAGTGCCACACTTCACAGTCCTCTAAAAAGATGCTCTATTGCACAGAAACTTGGCTGGAATGCAGGATGAGCAAAGGCAAAGCCTATGGTCTATCACTGCACCCTGCATCACTGCACCCTGCGCCCAAACTCCCCACCTTGTGCCGTCCTATTAGTGTCCACAGATCCGCCTTCTCACACTTGAACTCCACTAACAGCAGAAAGAACGCTCTCTCTCTCTCTCTCTCTCTCTCTCTCTCTCTCTCTCTCTCTCTCTCTGTACTTCAGAGTCACACAGGTTCTCTGTGTGCTACTCTGCAATGACCGCCATTGATATTATTGGCTATTATGGAATCACTTGGAATCACAAAATTAAAGCATCTGAGTTTAATGTTTTCCTATCTCCAAATACCACTACCCCTCTCTCCAAGAAGAGAAGAACAAAGAAAAACAAAACAAAACAAAAGTTCTTTTTTTTTTTAAATGAAAATCCCTGTATATAGCATTTAGCTCTGTTCTGTTTGATCCATGTTTGCAATAAATACATAGCGGAAGGAAAATGCAGCAGCCTTAGAAAATGGGCGCACCTGTGCTGAGAGCACACACCCATGCTGGGGGCACACAGCTTCAGGTGCAAACCCTACAGCGCAGCAGAGTTATTATCTAAGGACCAGGCAGCTTTCCAAAACTGAGTATGAATACTATGTCTAGAAGGTCAGAAGTCATGAGTGCATACCTGAAGGCCTCCTGCTGGCCTGGAAGAGAAGCTGCTGCTGTGGCAAGGAGTTTATGGACTCCCAGGTAAGTCAGTCACCTTGGCAAATCAACTGAGCTGGTAAATGGCTCCCAGTTTTTTCCCTTGAATGGAGAGCCACCAACAGGAGATCAGTCCTTCCTTATCTGAAGCCTGCTCCACACAGACCTAGAAGCAGGTGAATAGTTCCACTCCCTGGAAAGACAGAAGCAAATGAAGAGTGAGCCTGTCACCACCATCATCACATGGAGTCAAAGGGAAATTAAAGCTAATGGAGTCTACAAAGCACTCGTGCTCGCCAATAACTGCTTCCAAGTACATTCTTCTTTGTCAGACTTTAATAGCAGTTACAATTTTTTCGTGGAGTGAGGTTCAAGTTGGCATACAATTGTGCTTCTTTAATCCTTTCAAGTGTAAGGATTCCTCTCTTTGCCCTGGACCTTGACAATGCAATTCTATTATATAAAGGATGAGACTCCAAGGTTGATTTAATATCTCGGGACCAATGCCCTCTCAAATATTTCTTATCAGATTTTACAAGATCTATGGCAAATCTCCAGTCAGAATAACAACTGACAACATCTCCTAATTAAATGCCAAGAGGAAAACTAAATAGATAGGGGTCTTCTCCATCTGATATGTTCTCATTCTGTTAGATATGATTGTGTTCTCCTGACTTTCATTGTCCTATTTAAAGCACTTCTACCAGTTTCAATAGCTATTTTTATTCTGTTCATAGAACAGTTTAGTAAAACGCTTGAGACCCAAATAGCATTCGATAATAGAAGGCCTAAAAGGATCTAAGTTTTTAAGAACCCAGACAAATACGCAGCTGACAGTGGGAAGAGAGGGTTGGACAGTGTTTTATGTTTTATGGGATCCCAAGATTAAATCATTCTGTCACGGAATAGGGGCAGGGGTGAGCCATGAGGAGCTTCTGTGGAAAAGTAGCATTGAAGCTGCACTAGGCAGGCAAGAGAGAGGGGAATGTTTAGAGCAAGAGAAGAACTCAAAGAAAACAGAGCCCCATGTCCAGGTGCTACCAGAGAAATCACAAAACAAGAACATGCAAGTTAGGCAAGTTGTGGTGCAAGTGAGGACATTTAATTGCCATGAGTAAGAAGAAGAAATAACCAACCACCCAGAGGGAACTAAAGCCAAAACAGAGGTGAAAGTCCCAGAGAGGACGTGAAAGGAGCTGAGAAGTGCCAGGGTGCTGGGCAGATATCAAGACCCTCTTGCAACTGGCACAGCAGCTTTGCTCCTTCCTGAATACATGAATCTCATTCCCCCTGCCAGGCCTCATCATGTGTCCCGAGGCCTAGAAGCTCTCACTGTCTTTTACCCAGCATCACTCAGTTCTCTTTAAAGCACCTGTTCAGGGGGCTACCAAGTCCTTGCTTCAGTGTTAATGTGCCAAGCTCCCGGTTGGGCCTTGTCCGCTGTGTCCTCTGGGCCCAGTGAGAGTAGATACAGTACTTCCTGAGGTCATAGAGACCGGAGGTGAGTGAGGCATGAGCAACATCCAGGGACTAGAATGAGCATGGGGCCAATCATGGCAAAGCTGCCCAAAGAATGAGCACAACTGCACATCAGAATCCACAGCTGGACTTCTAACAACCCTGGGGGAATGAAATTCCCATGGCAGTAATCCAATCAAACCAACTACCTAGATCAAACCCTTTCAGTCATGGTATGTTGTCTTCAAAATGAAAGTCAACCACCGATACCTGCTGTCTTCTACAACCCTACCTCCACCCCAACTGATGCCTACCTCAGATTCTCCTGTCTCATGATTTATTCCTGAGGCTCAACATCCTAACTCTGAGCATACATCATTTTCAATAGACTGGTTTCCCAGTTCTCGGCTTACCAAACACAACACATACTTTTGTTAAAGTGGCAAATAGCCCCAGAGAATTAACTGGGATAGAGTAAACAATCTCCTGGGTATCTGTTGAGAAAACCCCCCTTTTCCAATTTGGCACTAGTCAATCATTTGGTCAGAAGCCACCCCTAGGGAGGCAAGCTCACTTTAAGTTATGTTAAATAGATGGGTGGAATATATAGTATGTTAATGAAGTAGTAGAATTTTTCATGCCTGCAATCCCACATCCCAATGCTTAATTCTCAGCCCAAAGAGTCCAGTCACTGGCCTAGTTAAGTAAAGTTGGCTGATTTGGGACCTCTAGAGTCTGAGTGGTCCTTCCCAGAAGCCTGAGCGCCATAACACTTTAAAGCCAAGAGCCAGTGCAATTCTCTCATCAAAATCTACTACCCTGAGACTGGTATGCTTTACGGCAGTCACCCCTCACCTGAATCCTAGTGCAACTTTAGTCACCACTGATCGTAAATTTCATGTAGTCTTTCAGTGTCTGTGTAGTTTATCTCCTCTAATTTATCAGCAAGCTCCTATAGAGCAATAATTACATCTCTCACTCCTGTCTACTCAAAAGTGATGGTCTGCATTCAGGCAAACCCCACGTTCTCTTGAAATCCTCATCCTTCATCAAGTGCAGAGCCCCTCCCACATTCTTCCCTGCTAGTGGCTTCCGTAACTTCATCCTTTCCCATGTGTACATCAAACAGTGTGCAGTTATTTATTTATATTTTTTGAGAAAGAATTTCATCCCACCTCTGCTTCCCAAGAGTGCCGCCACACCCAGCTGAGTATGCAGTCCTTCTGAATGTCTCTTTGCTCTTATAACTCATAAGGAATCCATCATCCAGTTCCACAGGCTCAACATGGAGGCCATCATTGGAATATAACCCCTTTTCTCTGACTCTTATGGTCTCTTCCCTGCAGAGCTACTATTACAATTTGAATGAAATGTCGCTCAACAGGTTCATGTGTTTGTATATTCTGGTCCCCACCTGGTGGTGCTGTTTGGGAGGCTGTGGAACTTTTAAAAAAAATTTTTATTGAGTCACTGTGTATTTCATACACAACATATTAATCAATCTTAATCATTGTTATATTCCTTCCCCATGGGCACCCTCCTATAGTCCCCCTGCTGGAATACATACATTCTTTAATCTTTGTTAAGGTCTATTGTGTCAAGCGAGTTTCCCCAAGTGACCTCAGTGCAGGTTCATTCACTGAGGTCTAGTCAGCCTACCCAGAGTCCATCGCTTCAGGAAGACTACCTTATCCTCACCCAACAGTAACCAGTTGCCAATATTTCTTAAGCAAAGGTTGAGGTCTGCTACCCATTTACCCAGTTCAAATTTGCATGGGTCTTGAGCATGTCGAAGCCACTGTAGGTACCTATGAGCAAGGTCACAAGAGCTTGTAGGATTCTATTCCCATACAGTCACACACCTCTTAGAATCTTCCACCCCCTCTTCCACAATGGGCCTTGAACCTTGAGTGAGTGAAACTTAATAAAAGATCCTATCCAGAGACCGACACTCTGCAGATTCCTAATCTCCATGATTTAGCCATTTGTGACCTTTTGTGGACCTTTGTTGTATGAGGGAGCTTCATTAATGAGAGTTAAGAGATTCATTCGTGTCTTCTTTATCCCTTGTTCTGTATTTCATGAGCCTTGTGTGTAGAGGCCGTATTGTAGATGCGCTGCTTAGGCATGGGGAATTCGCAGACAGTCACATCTGTGTGTGACCAGCTGTGGTACTCTGTAGTAGTCTCCATCTGGCACAAAAGAAGATTCTTTGATGAATGGTGACTAGGATACTTGATTGTAAACGTAAGGATACATATTTTGCATCTAGTAAGAAGTTATGTTAGTATAGGGAAGTGACAGCCTTGGGGATTTCTCTAAGATCTATGACCTCTTCATCCATATGTATTTGGCTATGATTACAGTGCCACACATTAGTTTACTATCACTGAGTGGGCTCTAAGACCAATTAGGTAGCTATTGATTGGGCCCAAGATACAAGTACCATGACTAAACCATTGTTGAATGGTATGCCAGTCATCAACGTGGTTATTTGGTCATGAAGCTGGTGTTGGGTCATTGATTGCTGTTCACCCTTGGCTACTTGCATAGTGCTCTCCAGAGCTTTGAGAGCTAGCCTTCAGGGGAAGTGGCTTCCAGGTCAGTTCTAGCTGCATTGCTCCAAATCTAGTCTCCAGTCTCCGAAGTATGCCCTGTCTTCAGCAACAGGGTCTTTTTTCAAGTTCTGGGAGGCAATCAAGAGCTGTTGCAATAGCTCGTGCAATTTGGGGAGTCTCTTGGACTATCCTGGCCAACAACTCAAAGGAAGGTTTCTGCAGTCTGGCACTACTTCTTGTTATGTTCGCTTTAGCTATGTACACAGACTCATGTAGAGATATTGCATGTGGAATATTTCATTAGGTTGTTAGACTAGTATAATTCCCTCTGGTGTTTTACACTAGCTAGGCATTATTTATCTCTCCTCTCTCTATGTCTCTCTCTCTTCTCTCTCTCCCCCTCTCTCTCTGTCTTTCTCCCTCAATGCCTTTCCCATTTAAAGTGTCCCCATTTCTCCCTTGATAATACCAGTCTCCTAAGGCCCCACCTCTCTTGAGATCTTTCTTTCCCTTTATCCCTACAGTTCCTTGTATAACCCTCTGTCCCCCTTCAATTTAAATACCCCCTTTCATCTATTTCTCCCTTGGTAACACCTGTCTCCTATTATTCTCTCTTTAGAGAATATTATTCTTTCTTTCCCTTTACCTCCCTGGTTCCTTTCCATTTTCCTGGTTCCTGCAGTTACATCAGGACACCTACTCACATATAAGGGTTTGGTGCTAGGATCCACATATGAGAGAGAACATAAGTCCTTTATTTTTGTAATACTGTGTTACTTCACTTGGCATAATAATTTCTAGTTTCATCAATTTACCTGCAAATGTCATGATTTAATCTTTCTTTACCACTGAGTAGAACATTCTTTAAATGTACCACATTTTCATTATCCACTCGCCAGTTGAGGGACACTTTGGTTGCTCCCATCACTTAGCTATTATGGAAAGAGCAGCAACAAACATGGATATACAAGTATCTCTGAAAGAGGATGAGTCTTTGGGTATATGTGAAGGAGTGGTAGAACTGGGTCAAACGGTAGATTCAGTTTTAAATTTTTAAGAGTTCTCCACACTGCTTTCCATAGGGGTTGCACAAGTTTATAACCCCACCAACAGTGAATGAGCATTACTCTTTTCCCACATCTTCTCCAGCATTTGGTTTCATTTATTCCCTTGATCTTAGCCAGTCTGACCCGGGTAGGGCGAAATCTTCTTAAAGTAGTTTTGATTTGCATTTCTCTAATTATTAACAATGTTGAACATTTTTAAAGATGCTTCTCAGCCATCTTTATGACTGTAGCTCTGCAATACAGTTTGAAATATAGCACAGTAATCCCCCCTGCATTGCTCTTTGTGTTCAGGGTTGCTTTGGTATCTGGTGTCTTGTGTGTGTCCATATGAATTTCAGGATTTTTTTTTCTAATTCTATAGAGAATGGCATAGAGATTTTGCCTGGGAATGCATTAAATCTATATATTGTTTTGGTAGGATGATCACTTTTACATATTAATTCTTCCAATCCATGAGCATGGGAGGTCCTTCCATCTTCTACTGTCCTCATCAATCTCTTTCTTTGAAAATCTAAAATTTTCATCTTAGAGATCTTTCATATCTTTGGTCAGGTTTATTTCAGAGATTTTTTTTGAGGCTATTGTGAATGGGGTTCCTTGTACTCTTTCTCCACTTGCTTATTACTGGTGTATAAAAAGGCTACTGATCTTTGTAGATTAATTTTGTAACTTCCCACTTTTCTGAAAGTATTAATCATTGCTAGAAGTTTTCTGGTGGGTTTTTTGGATCTCTTAGGTATAATATCATGTCATCTGCAAAAAGTGGTAATTTGACCTTTTCTTTTTCAATTAGCATTTCTTTAATTTCCTTCTCTGTCTTACTGCTCTTTCAAGAGCTTCAAGCACTATATCAAAAAAGAGTGGAGATAGTAGATGGCCTTGTCTGGTTCCTGATTTCAATGGGAATGCTTCCAGTTTTTCTCCATTTAGAAGGATGTTGGCTGTGGGTCTGTTGTATATAACCTTAATTATCTTGAGATTTGTTCCCTTCAGTCCAATTCCCTCTAGGACTTTTAATGTAAATGCATGTTGGATTTTGTAAAAGGCCTTTTCTGCTTCTATTGAGATGACCATGTGATTTTTGTCTTTGAGTCCATTTATGTGCTTTATGACATTTATTGACTTACATATATTGAACCATCCCTGCATCTCTGGAATAAAGTCAACTTGATCATGGTGGATGATCTTTTTGATGTGTGTCTATATTCAGTTTGCAAGTATTTAGTTGAGAATTTTTGCATCTATGTTCATTAAGGATATGGGTCTATAGTTTTTTTGATCTATCTTTACCTGGTTTTAGTATTAGAGTGATGCTGGATTCATAGAAGGAATTTGGGTTTCTCCCTCTGATTCTATTTGAATAATTTAAGTAGTATTGGATATAGATCTTCTTTGAATGTCTGGTAGAATTCTGCTGTGAATCCATCTGGGCCTGAGCTTTTTTTGATTGGGAGGTTTTGTATTACTGTTTCAATTTCCTTATATGTTATGGGTCCGTTTAAGCTGCTGATCTCTTTTTGATTTAGCTTTGGTGATTCCCATGATTTTAGATATGCATCCATTTCTTTAACGTTTTCAAATTTAATAGCATATAAGTTTTTAAAGTATTCTCTTATAATGTTCTGAATCATTTTGTTGTGTGTTGTGATGTTTCCCCTTTCATTTCTGATACTGTTGATTTGGAGTTGCTCTTTCTTTCTTTTGGTTAACTGGGCCAAGGGTCTATCTTGTTTATCTTTTCAAAGAACCAGCTCTTGGACTCACTGATTCTTTGTATTGTTTTCTTTGTTTCTATTTCATTAATTTCTGCTCTGATTTTTTTTTATTTCTTTTTGTCTACTGGGTTTAGGTTTAATTTGTTGCTGTTTTTCATGATTCTTCAGTTGCATTGTTAAGTTATTCATTGTGCTCTTCATGATTTTTTAAATGCAGGCACTTACAGCTATAAACTTCTCTCTTAGGACTACTTTTAAAATGTCTCAGACATTTTATTGGGTTGTATTGTCCCTTCTATTTAATTCCACGAGTACTTTTATTTCTCCTTTGGCACATCCATAATTCAGGAGTGTGTTGTTTGGTCTCCATGAGTTCATAAAGTTACTAGAGCTTCTTCTGGTGTTGATTTTTAAGCTTTATTGTATTGTTGTCTGACAGAATGCATGGAATTATCTCAATATTTTTGTATTTAAGGTTTGTTTTGTGCCCCAGTACATAGTCAATTTTGGAGAAAGTTCTGTGGGGTGCTGAATAGAATGTGTATTCTTTGGGGCTTGGATAGAATATTTGGCAGATATCTGTTAGGTTCATTTAATGTATGATATTGTTTAATTCAGATGTCTCTGTTTATTCTCTGTCTCATTGACCTGTCTAATGGAGACAGTGTGGTATTGAAATCCCCCACTATTAGTGAGCTGGGATTAATCTGTGTCTTAAAGCCCTTATGAAGTTGGGTACACCCAAGTTTAGTGCATATATGTTCATGATTGTAATATCTTCTTATTTGATCAGAATGAAGTGACTCCCTTTATTTCTTCTGATTAGTTTTAGTTTGAAGTCTATTTTGTCAGATATGAGAATGGCAACTCCTGCTTGTTTCTTAGTATCATTTGCTTGGAATATTTTTTTCCATCCTTTCACCTTAAGGTAGTACATGTCTTTGAAGGTGAGATGGGTTTCTTGTAGACAACGAAAGGATGAATTTTGTTTCTTGATCCATTCAACTAGCCTGTATCTTTTGACTGGGGCGTTCAGTCCATTGAATATTTAAAGTTATTCTAGAAATGTGTTGATTCCTGTCATTTTAAATTGTTTGCATCTTTGGTCTAACTTTGTGGTTCCCCAGTTATATCTTCATTTAGTTTCTGTTGCCCCTTGGGTAAAGTCAGTCCTTTCTTCATCTCTTGGTATTGCTTCAAGTATTCTCTAAAGGACTGGTTTTCTGGACATGAATTCCTTCAGCCTACTCATTTTGTGGAAGAATTTTCTTTCCCCTTCAACTATAATAGACATTTTTGCTTGGTAAAGTATTGTAGGTTGGCATCTATGGCCATTTAGAACTGAGAATACTTTAGTTTAGGCTCTTCTGGCTTTCATAGTTTGCACTGAAAAGTCACCTGTAATTCTGATGGGTTTTCCTTTATATGTGACTTTCTGTTTATCTTCTGCAGCTTTCAGAATTCCCTCTTTTCTCTGTATGCTTAGGGTTTTTACTATGATGTGCCGTGGGGAGTTTCTTTTCTGGTCCTGTCTATTTGGTGTTCTTTGTGCTTCTTATATTTATTTGGAAATGTCTTCCTTAATTTGGGGAAATTTTCTTCTACGATTTGGTCAATACATTATCTTGAGATTCTTCTCCTTCCTCTATGGCTATAATGCATGAATTTGGTCTTTTCATGGTGTCCCACATTTCCTGCATATTCCGCTCCTTTTTTTTTTTAATTTTTCATAATCTTTGCTTGAGTGCTACAATTCTTCAACTTTATCATCCAGTTTTCATATTTTATTCATTCTATTGGTGAGGCTTTCTCCTATCATTTCAAATTGGCTTACTGAGTTTTTCACTTCCTTCTTCATTTCGGCCTGAGTTTTCTTTAATATTTCTATCTCTTTTGTGAATTCAGTCTCTTAGTCCAGACCTACCCAGTGTGTGCTGAATCTGGTACTCAGACCAGCTCTGACCTCATTCCTGGCTGCCCCTAACTTACCAGTGACTCTGTTCCAGAAGTGACCACCAGTTCCAGCTATGGTTCCTGTTGCTGTGATAAAATACTGACCAATACCAAGCTGGGAGAGGAAAGAGTTTATTTCATATTACAACTCCCAATATCCGCTCATTGTGGAGAGAAGTCAATGCAGAAACTCAGGCAGGGCAAGAAGCTGGAGGCAGAAACTATAGCAGAGACCATAGAAGAAGCTGCTAACTGGATTGCTCAGACCCTCCATATATAGTCCAGGCCCACCTGCCCAGGGGTGGCCCTGTCTACAGTGATCTGGGCCTCCTGCATCAATTACCAATTAAGAAAATGCCTCATAGAAATGTCCACAAGTCAATCTGATGGAGGAAATTGCTTAACTGAGGTTCCCTCTTCCTAAGTTTGTGTCAAGCTGACAAAATCTAAATAGCACAACTGACCCCCGTGTGAACTTGACATGCAAACGCATCACTATTAAACCATAACCTTTCCTCATTTATCCCAAGATCACATGTCAATATCATAACATAAAATACAGTACAACCTTAAAAGTCCCAAAGTCTTTAAAAATTACAATTTAAAATTCACATTCCTTTTAAAAAATTAGTCTTCTAACTGTGGATTCCTGGAAAATGAAAAATGGGCTAAATACTTTTTACAGATTTTATTTATTTTTATTTTATGTATTTGAGTGTTTTGCCTGCATGTACGTAAGTACACACATTCATGCTTGGTACCTACAGAGGCCAGAAGAGGGAATTGGATCCTTTGGAACTGGAGTGAAGGATGAGTGTCGGCCACCATGTGGATTCTGGGAGCAGAACCTGGGTCCTCTGTAAGAGCAGCCAGTACTCTCAACCATTGACACATCTCCTCAGTCCCTTCCTTTCTTATTTCAAAAGGGAAGAACTGGGCACACCAGACTTGGACAAAACCAAAGTCCAGCAATGTCTCACATCTGTAATTTCTGGGTCATGTGATCACTACATGCTGCGTTTTATAGGGAACACAAAACTGGATTCTAAAGCATCTTTACTACTTTACGTTCTCACCAGAAATACATCTATGATCCAGGTTTTCTGGATTCTCAGATTCTCAGCAATTGGCAAATCGCTCTTTTTATTTTAAGTGTCTGATAAGAATGTAGTGATTTCTCATTGTAGTTTGAATGTACACTTCTCTGGGTGTTAATGATCTACTCAGATACTAAAAGAGGAAAATCTATGCTTGGCAAAACAAAATCCAGAAGAAAAAGAAAACAAAGTATCATCTGCGATTGCTGTTGACTCCTGTCACGAGGTGATGATCAGCTTTTTTACTTTCTTCGCTTCTTTTACTTTCTCCACCAAATTTTCCACACAGTTTTATAAGCTTACTTAAAAATACATAAATAATATAGTATATATAGTCTAAATGGAGTTATGCCACACAGGATGATGATGTCCCCCCACCAAGAGTCATAGACTATGGAATCAGCTCCTCAAAGATTCTGCCACCTCCCTGCACAGCTACACTGAAGATCAAGATTCGACTCATATCCTTTGTAGACAAACCACATCCATGTCACAGCAGACAGTAATTTTGATACGACAGCTCATGTCTGAATGCTGCACACTTAATTGTATAGATAGTACCTGAACACTGTCTGCTTGGGGTGATAGTACTGGCTATTTTCCCTGGTTCTATAAATGATCTAGAGGAAAGCCTAGCCTTACCTCAGTTTTCTTATCCACCAAGCAGCACACTAATACATTATTTTTTAAACCAAAGCACTCAGTGTTTGATGTTTCAAACCATCAGATTAAAGGTCACCAAAAAGTAAACTAGATTCCCACACACATCGAAAATGCTTTTCTGAGCCACATTCCTTCAGACCTCTCTCTGTTGCTCAGCAGGTAGCTGAGCTGGAGCTGTAGTTTCAACTGGAAAGGAGTGTGCTGGATGTGGTAAACGGAGAAGCGTGCACCTCCCAGACCCACCAGTGTTTCCTAAAACATAAGTACCTGCCAGGGTAGAGACTCAGCCGAGGAATCTGTTATCTGGGTGCTAAGTTTGTCTTAAATAAACCAACAATAGCACCAGCAGTAAAATTTAATTACAGTTCATGACATAAAGAGATAACATCTATGCACATTACTAAGGATGACTGGGAAAGCTGCACAGTTCCTTTCTATGGATTCATTTACCAAAACAGCAGCACCACTCTATTGTTCCAGGATTTATAGTACTCCCATGGTACATTTAGAACTTTTAACTGAACAAGTGTCAACAAGTAATGTGTGAGAATTTATGGTTCCAACTTATGTCACTGTAATATGACATTCTCAGTTATACTTTGTCTTACGAGTTATAAATAATGGATTAGATTTGCTTTCTTGGCTTTACTGAGAATGAGCCTTTAGACTAGGATAGGCTAAGATATATATCTCCAAGTTGTTTTAATTATAAATTATTTTTAAAATACTTTATTTATTACTTTTTTTATATGTGCCTGTGTATCATTGCACCCATGTCATGCAATGCCTGCAGAGGTCAGAAAAGGGTATCAGATCCCCCAGAACTGGAATTACAAATAGTTGTTAGCTGCCGGAAATCGAACCCAAGTCCTCTGCAAGAGTAGACAGTGTGCTTATCTGCTGAGCCATTTTTTACAGCCCCATTAATTATATTTTAATTGCTTTTCATATTTTATTTATTATTTTTGCTTTATGTGTATGAATGTATTGCCTGCATGTATGTAAGTTCACCCATATCATGCAGTGCCCGTGGAGGTCAGAAGACAGTGTCAGATTCCCCTGGAACTGGAGTTATAATTTATTTTTAGCTGATATGTTGGTGCTGGGAATCAAACCTGGATTCTCTACAAAGGGCTCAAAGTCTTACTACACAGATATTCGGTCAGTCATGTTTGTTGATGTTCTTTTCATAATAGTTAGGAAATGGAAACAACCTAAATGTCCCTCAAACATAATGAAAATGTGATACATTTACACAGTTGAGTTCTACTCTGTGATAAAGAAAGATGAAATCTTCAGGTAAATGGAACCAGAAACTGCTATATTAAATGCAGTAACACAAAATCAAAAAAAAATAATAAGCGACATATAGTCTTATTCATTTGCAGATCCTTACTGCAAATTGTGAATACATATCCTCATGTAACTGCAGGAGCCAGGAAAATGGAAAGCAACCATGGGGGAAATGGGGAGCTCAAGAGAGGGGGAGAGTAGGAGACAAGTGTTATCAAGGGAGAAGTTAGGAAAACAGAGGACACCTTGACTGGGGAGGGGATAGGGAGGGCAAGAAGAGAGGTGAACAGCACTTAGGTGGTTTTTAAAAAACAGAGAGAAATGGATTAGCTCAAAGTTCTACTGAGCAATACACATTACAAATATTAGTACATGTATATAGTTGAAGGCATATATAACAAAAACCACATTTCCATGCAGGGGAAACCTCCATTTGAAATATTGGTCAGGGTAAACCAAGTAGCAAAATAGCACAGGCTATGGCCACAGCCCTTGACTGCTTCCAGAACTTGACTGCTGAAGACGGGGAATACTTCAGACACAAAACTGGAGCAGTAGAGCTGGAACTGATCTGGAAGCCTCCTCCCTGAAGACTAGCTCCCAATGTACCAGAAGGTACTATGTAAACTGCTAAGAGATCAGGGATCCCATCCCGCTGCAAAGCTTATGAACTACAACAATGACCAGTCCAGCAAATAATCTCTAGTGATACAGTGGAGGCACTTTTATCTTGGAGTTAATCAACAGCTATCTAATTAAACTTAAGGTCTGCTCCATGGGAGGCAACTCATGCGTGGTACTATAAACACAGACAAATACACATGGTTGGAGAAGTCTTAGATCTTTCTTTTTGAGAAAATCCTACTTTTGTCACATGCCTAGACCAGTATTCTAAATACGTATCCTCATATTAACAGATAACTGTACCTTTCCCCACTCACCAAAGAACCTTCTTTTTGCAACAGATGGAGACTATTACAAAGTTACATGACTGGTCAAATGCAGAAAATAAGTGTCTGTGAGATGCCCAGCCCCAAATGACATATCCACACAACAACTTCTATGCTTAAGACTCACAGCATAGAAGCTTCTTCATGCAACAGACAGTGATTAACCCAGAAAGCCACAACTGGCCAATGTGGAGACAATAAGAGCCTGAAGAGTGCTTATTCCTGCAGAGGACACATATATTAAACCTCTGCCAACCAAGGCTCAAAGATCATTGCAGAAGAGAAGGCAGAAAGATTGTAAGAGCCAGAAGTTGTAGATGACCACAAGGAAACAGATTTTTCCAGACAGGTAGGAAGTTACTCATATGAACTCACAGCAATGGTAACAGCATGCACAAGACCCATAAATAAACCTCTGCCCCAGAAGAGGGCCAGAAAGATTGTAAGAGCCAGAAGTAGAAGATGACCACAAGGAAACAGAGTTTTCCAGACAGGTAGGAAGTTACTCATACGAATTCACAGTAATGGTAACAGCATGCACAAGACCCAGGTAAGCTCAAGTCAGACAATATCCCAGCACAGAGTGGAGAAGTGGGTAAGAAGCCTCAATCTTAGCTGAGGAACCATTGGCAACCAATAACTGATAGGAGAAGGAGAGTCAGTTATCTTTAAGGTTGTAGGTTAACCCAGCTAGCTCTAGTTGATAGACACACACTGAAGGATGTTTGGTACCACAAACTTCACTCAGTAGGCTTCATATGACAGAGTACATGAAATCCAGTGGGGAGGGGCTATGCATGGGTGTAGAAAGGGGAAGGTCTAAATATGAGCAAAATATATTGTATGAAATTTGCAAAAATTCAATGAATAAATAAGTCTACATTTTTTAATGATTTCTTATTAATTATCCTTAATATCAAAGAATAGGAAACCAAATTTTTACTTAAAATATAGTTTGGTCTTATTCCAAAGTACTTAAATGTTCATGAATATTCTGGAATAACACCAAGTGATCAGGTACATAATGTAGCTGAACAATATTCTCCCTAGAAAGAAGCCAAATCCCTATCAATGTGATAGTTTATATTTATTTATGGTATCTTTTCCCTTCCACAGTAGCCCAGGCTAAGTTAATCTTAATAAATAAACCTCTAGACAGGGAAATAACTCAGTCAGCAAGGTACTTGCTGCACAAGCATGAGGACCTGAGTTGGATCCTCAGAACCCATGCAATTGATGGCTGCTGGAGTAGAATAGTTGTCTACAGGAATGTGGTCCCTGAGTGGCTGCCTGTGATCCAGTAAGTAGATGGTCTCACACACAAACACATACAGGCAGCACTAACTGAACTCAGTGGGTTTAAAAACAGAACACATGAAATTGGGAAGGAAAAGTGGTGGGAGCAGAAGGGAAGGAAGCTGTGGGGGGAGAAGACGGTGTGAGCTTAATTAAAAACATATTACATAAATATATGACATAATTAAACAACAAAAATAAGTTTTTAAAAGCTGGGTATGGTGATGCATGGTTTTAATCCCAGAGTATAAAGGCAGAGACAGGCAGATCCCTGAGGCACAGTGGCCAGCCTGCCTAGCAACTGGATGAAGTCTAGGCTAGTTAGAGATCCTATCTCAGAAACAAAAAGTGGAGGGCTCCTGAGGAATGACACCTGAGGTTGTCCTTTAGCCTCCACGCATGTGCACATGCATCTGCACTCACACATACAACTGAACACACACATATGCACACAATAAAAAGTAAACAAACATTAGCATGAATATAGGACACTTAATATATGAACTCACTACAACAGCAACGTAAGTGCATACAAGCAAAGGGTAATAAATAAAGACCATTTGACCTACGTTGGGAGTGCCTCTAAGAACAAATAGTAGCTACTGAATTCACTTATTTATTCACTCAATACATTCGTATTGAGTACTTCTCATGTGCCAAGTACAATGTTAATTAGTTAGACTGCACTGAATACTGCTTCCTCACTGTTCTGAGAGGCAGAAAATAACTTCATAAATACATGGTGATACAGTTGTGGGCTATAACTGGTTCCTGAATGGTTCTAAAGTCTCACATACTAAAATCTTGGTTTTTAGGGTGGCACCCCTAGGAGGCTGTCCCAATAAATTTCTCCAGGGGTGGGGTAGGGACAGAACTACGCAATGCCTCCCCTTCTATGGTTCCAATGAGAAACCGAAGTTAGATTTCACCAAGGTTAACCTTGGAAAGTCAATGAGTACATAAGGCTTACTTACAGAGCAATAGGTAAGAGGTTATGGGCAAGAATGTCAGTGACCTTAAAGCAGCCACACTGGAAGGTCTATACCCAGCATGGACAATGACTCCCCCACAGCTGCTTAGATGGAGTCCTCCCCCTAGTCTTCCCCAGCCTCTAAACTCTAGCTCCTCTCGAGGACCCCAAGGCCACATGCAATTAGGGCAAAATTGTATACAACTGACAGGGAGGAGTGGCTAAATACTCAGGTGAGGGTCCCATGATCCTCCCAGCACCCTCCTTCTCTGGGGGAAGCTCAACAGTCAACAAGCCTAGATGTGATGATCTCTTGCAAGCAGGCACAGATGAATTAATGAAGATGGTGGCCCTTTGGCTCAGAGGATAGTCCAGTACAACAAAAATGAGAGAAGTTTTAGGAGGTGGAGCCTAGTGGGAGGTCCTTAGATCACTGAGTGTGCTGGTGTTTTGTCAGCTTGACACAAACTAGAATCACCTGGGAAGAGGAAACCTCAATTAAGAAATTTCCTCTATAAAATGAGCCTGTGCACATGTCTGTAAACCATTTTCTTAATTGCTAATTGATTCAGGAGAGCCCAGTCCATTGTGGGTGGTACCATCTCTGGGCTTATGGGGTTGGGCTGTGTAAGAAAGATGGCAAACAGAGAAGCAAGCCAGTAAGAAACATTCCTCTGTGGTCTCTGCTTCAGTTCCTGCCTATATCTTCTAGGAAGTATTTCTTCGGGGTGACCATACAGAAGCTATGGTCCAGGAAAGCAAGGGCTGCATCTCAAGTGGGAAAGCTGAACTTGACAATGTGTAAGAGTCTCTTAGGTGGTACTGGTTTTAAAGGCATGAAGGAGTAGTGGAGGACAGCTGAGGTTTGACACTGTGAGAGGTCAAGAAGGGGCCACTGGTGAAGGTGCAGCCTTGGGTGCAGTGGAAACCCCAGGATTTAAGGGGTCATGGAGTAAAGCTAAAGCCTTGCACCATATGGCAGGGTCAGAGTACCTGAAGAAGCCAGGAGAGGCCTTTAGTGAATGCTCAGCCTCAGTTGCAGTGGAGACCCTAGCGTACTGGAGAAGCCAGCACTCTGGGATGTCCACTAAGATCAGAAACAAGTGTGGAGTGGAACATGCCTGAAATTATGAGATAAGCTATGTGTATCCTATGGATGGCAGAGCCTGAGAAGTGGTCCATCTTTGGAGCTCAGAAAATAATGCGTGAATCCTAGACACTGAACACTGAGATACTTACACTGTTCAATTTGGGTTTTGCTTTGCTCTGACTGGGCCCTGGTTCTTCCCTCTTGGATACAGTGGTTTGAATGAGAATGTTCCCCCATAGGCTCTACGTATTTGGACACTTTGTCCACCACTTGGTGGTGCTGTTGTCTTAGAAGGTGTGGCCATGCTGGAGGAAGCACGTGACTGGGGGCAGGATTAATGAGTTCTTAAGCCTTGCTGTATCTCTCTATTCACCCTCTGCTTCCTGTGCCCGCTTGAAGATGTGAGCACTTGGCTTCTGCTCCTGCTCCAGCCACCTCTGCTGCCATGCCTCTCTGCCATGATGGAATTTTGCCCATTTGGAACTGTAAGCTAAATAAACTCTTCCTAAGTTCCCTTAGTGTTTCTGTCACAGCAACAGAAAAGTGACTAATACATGGAGTAAGAAGCATTTAATTTGGTTTTCTTATTTTACAGGAGCACATAGTTAAGAGACTTTGAGTTATTTTTAAAAGATGTTTAACTCTTAAAGTGTTAGAATTTTTAAGGACTGGGACTTTTAAAAACTGAACTGTGTTTTATATCATCTTATTAACATGAGATCGTGGAGATAAACAAGAAAACTAAAGTTATAGTTTAATAGTGATGTGTTTGTGTATCAGGTTAACAAGGAATCAATTGTGTTGGTTAGTTTTGCCAACCTGACACAAACTATAGTTACTTCGGTCTAGAGAACCTCAACTGAGGAGTTTCCTTCTCCATCAAACTAACCTGTGGATATGTCTGTTAAGTGTTTTCTTCTTTGATAACTGAGTAGGAGGTTTCAGCCCACTGTGAAAGGCATCATCCCAGGTGGACCTGGGCTATATAAGAAAAGTAGTTGAGAAAGCCAGGGAAACAAGTCTGTAAGCAGTATTCCTCTGTGATCTTTGCTTCAGTTTCTGCCCTCACTTTCTTCAGTAAAGAATTGTTCACTAGAAGCATAAGATAAAATAAACCCTTACGTATCCAAGTTGTTTTTATTAGTGCGATTCATCACAACAACAGAAAAAATAACTAGGACACTATGGTTATGTTCCTGAAGGCTATTGGGACCATGATTGCTTCCTCTCTCTTTTTGATCCCTTCCTATGAAGTGAATGGTTTTTGCTCTGTCAAATTTTCTCACCAAGATTTTCTGTCTCATCACAAGTCTAAAGCAAATAGGATCAATTAATCATGAACTAGAACCTTAAAATGGCAATTCTCTTTATAAGTTAATTATTCCAAATATTTCATTAGTTATAGATAGCTAACCAGTGTACACAGTAAGAATATAAGCAAAAGAATGGACTGAGGGGTTCCAGTTAGTTCAAGATAACTGGTACCAAGTCAAAGCCTCTTAGAATTAATTCATTTAAAAGAAAATTTTCATAGCAAATTATAAATAAGGAAGGATAAATTATATGTAGCAGCCCCTGACTGTTCCAAATAATTCACAATTCCTCATAGGCTTGCCCTCCTGCAGTTCTGTCCCACCATGAAACAGGAGTGACCCTATGTGACCAATAGTGACAGTATGTGACCTCTGATACTAGCTCCCTGCTTCCTATCGTGGAAGACCAGCTCCTATCGTGGTCTCCTGGATCGCTGGCTCTGGAGAAGCATTGAGTATATCATAAGGATGATCACGCAGTCCCAAGAATTTTTACTTTTTTATCCACTACTGTATCCTGAGTGATTAAACAGAGTAATTGGTATATATTAAGAAATAGTTTTAGAATAAGGAATGTAAATGTCACTCCTATACATATCTATAGAGAGCAGCTACTCTCTGTAATTTCTTCCATTCTGTTTCTCTCCGCCCATCATCATTTTATGGAACAAGTGTTCATTACTTAATACTTGTTATGATTTGAATATGAAATATCCTCCCACAAACTCTTGTATTGAACATGTGGTTCCCCAACTGGTGGCACTGTTTGGGGAATCTGGAGGAGGTAGATCCACTGGGGACACTTCTCTGAAGGTGATGTTGGGCCCTTAGTCCCTCCTGTGCTCTGTGTTTCCTATAAGCCATGAGAGAAATAATCTTTCCCATATATACTCCTACCACCACGGTATTCCACCTCATCATGGATCCAGAAACAAGAGCCAAGCAACCATGGAACAAACACGCTGAAACTGTGAGCCAAGATGAATCCTTCCCTTTATAAGTTGTTTACGTCAGGTCTTTTGTCACAACAATGATAGAAAATATTTCTGTTCCAAATTTCATGGATGTACCATACTACTAAAGATACTCCACACCGGCTTTGTCACACCTGCTATGAGGACACACCTCATGCCAGTATACTGTCAAATCTTCCAGCTTTCTCTTTCACCTCTCCTCTACATAAACATTTCAATTAGCTGAAAGTACATAGACAAAAGAGGCCTATGGGTCAGAGAATCTCAGTACCACTACCATCTCTCTGTCCTATGACATGTTATTTGATTTGCCTGACATGAAATAATTAGAACCCAAAACAAAGTAAGTGACAGAAATTGTAGTATAGTTACTTAAAAGGTATTCATAAAATTAATATCAGCAGGAATTATCTCCCTCGTAGCCTCACATCCCTACAGCACAATACCTTGGACACATGGGAAGTTGAATTAGATTTGATAGTGCTGCACTAAATGTCTCTCTTCTGCTGTCAAAATCTATTAGAATATGATAGAAAGTATGTTATAAATTATAATACAAGCAGGATTCCTTCCATGCCTAAGCTGAGCTGGGAAAGGAAGAAGGAAGGAAATTTTCAAAACAATTCATTTTCTTTCTCTCTGAAAATCCATCAATACAGTGACTTCACTGGTCTTCCCAGACTTAAAACAAATTACACCTCTGCATTCCTCCATGGCCAGACAACCCAAGCCAACCTCTGCCATCCAACTGCCCTTCTCTCTTACTCATAAGCTGTGACTATAAACTCTTTCTAAATGCTATCCCCTGACAAATTAAAAACCAAACCAGGTCATCCTGAGTTTGACTCCTGAGACCCACATGGTAAAAGGAGAGAATCAATAAATAAATGTATTTAAAAATTAAAAATCTAACCCAACACAATTAATCTCAATTATCAACATACCCATTGCCGAGGTCAATAGATCATGAGTACTTGGTGCAAGGAGATAGTACACAGCGGTCCAGTCAGAAAACATCATGAGGAAAGATATGGGAGAAGCTATGGCACAGAATTTCACCCCAACGGGCTGTCCTCCCTTCACAGTCCATCCTCTGTTTCCCCAGGACAGCTGACTGGCCCAATCATTTGGATAATTGAAATATTAAGACTGTTTTGTCTTACTATTCAAACAATAAAAGACAGAATACAAGAATCCCTCCTTAACATCTGGGTTTTTTTTTTGTATACTGTAAATACATATCTTTTATTTGTCCATAAAGCTAGGGATAAAAAACTGGTCATAAAATAAATATAACACAAGACATAACTAACATTCAATGCATGACTTTTATTTTTCAATTTTTTAAGGAGAATTTCATACAGTATATCTAATGCCTAATTTTTTAACATATATTTTTATTGATGCTTGGAGAATTTCATACAGTGTGTTTTGATCGTGTTCTGGCCCCTCCTCTGTCTGCACTGCCCCTTAATCGTGCTCTCCCATTCCGTGTCCTCTCTTATTTTTAAGGCCTATTGAGTCTAGTTTATGTCCACAAATGCCCTCCGGCAGGTCCCCTGGAGCCTGGTCAACCTATCCAGTATCCTTAAAGAAAACTGACTCTTCCTCTCCCAGCATCTATCAGTTGCCAATAGTTCCTCAACTAGAGTTGGAGCTTCTTGCCCATCTCCCTCTGCTCTTCTATGCAGGGACTTTGTCTGACTTGAGCTTGCACAGGACTTGTGCATGCTCTCATGATTGTCGAGAGTTCATATGTGCAACAGCCTGCTGTCTGAAAAAGACTGTTTCACTGTGGTCATCCACTACCCTTAGCTCTTAAAATCTTTCTGGCCCCTCTTTTGCAATGATCCCTGAGCCTTGGGAGAAAATGGTATGATACAAGTGTCCCATTTCAGGCTAACCACTCCCCAGTCTCTTATTCTCTGAACACTGACCAGCTGTGAACATCTAATTAAAAAAAAAAAAGCTTAATTTTAATGTAATGATACTCTACATAAATTTCCTCTAATAAGTATGAACAAGTTAGAGCCTGAGTCAGCCCAAGAGTATACATTTTAAAGTAATTTAAGTACATGATGATAAGCCAGGGGTCTAGTAGTGGAGGCCTGTAAGTCCAACTGTTCGGGAGGCTGAAACAGGAGGATAACATTCAAGAGTAGCCTAGGAATAGTGTCTCAGAACTTTTTAAGTAACAGGGCTGAGGAAATATCAGTGTCAGAACCCTTGCCTTGCATATGTAAAACTCAGATTCAATTTCCAGGAATTGAAAAATGAATTAATCAACATGCAATGATTGCCAGAGTGGTTTCTATAATGCACAAAAACAAACACAAACACACAAAACAAAGAGATTCATTCCTATTCATGTGTGTGCGAGTGCATGCATGAACATACACAGGTATGCACATACATGTGGAGGCCAGAGAATAAGCTCAACCATGGTTTCTCCTCAGGTACTGTCTACTTTGCTTCTTTCAGACAGTCTTCCTCTTGGTCTAGAACTAGCAATTAGACTAGGCTGGCTGACCTGAGAGATCTACCAGCCTGTCTCTGCTTCCCTAGCACTGAGATTAAAAGCACACACCACCAAGGCCAGCTTTTCACATGGGTTCTGGGGGCTGAACTTGGATCCTTATGCCTGCCTGGCAGGCAGCACTTAGCAGACTGAACAATCTCCTCAACGCCTCTGTTTTGCCATTTATTTTTAGCAATACTTGCTGAATACTGCTGAAAGAAAAAAGTCTTTCTTCATGATGGTAACTAATTTTCTAACAGATCAATCAAAGTTGAGACAATCTAGAATTATTTAAGGACCAGTTAAGCTGAAGTAGAATTTAATAGCTTTTAAAAAGCCCTATGATCAGTGCCAAAGGGAAAACATCTTAACACTGGGATATTCATTCAAATCTGTCAAGACCTTGAAAAATTAGCTTTATACTGAGCTTGGAGGACTCAGAAGCCAGAGCAGATTAAGAGAGCCAGATTCAACTGAGACAGATAAAGGGGACCTGTCTCTTGCTGGGGCATTAGGCAATGTAAGCACTGTTAAAGCACTGTTTAAAATCTGTGAAAATTTTCTAGTATTTAATATAAATTCTTTATGTTCTTATTACTAGTATTCCTTCTGATGTTCATTTTCCTGTAAATGAGCAAAGACTCTGCATCATTTGACTCCCTAAATAACAATCTATTAATCTATCAGCCAACTGAACTACCCTTATATGAAAGCAGTGGTCTTCCTGAACACTCCATTGGTTTCTAGAACAACTACATTGCAGCTGACTTCCCGAGCTACTGAAGACACAGCCTCATTCAGGGCCTCTTGAAAGAGTTCTTACCAGACTTTTTGCTATAACAAACCTCAATGAACTCTACATGTCCCTAAAATAATTTCTACCTTGGCCAACAGACTGTTGTGACTATTTTTGAGAGATCAGGCTATGATTGGTCTAAATCACAAAGTGTCAATGACAGTGACTGGTATTCAGCTGTAAATGTCCAAACAATAAATGGCTATTATTGGTCCAAGCACCCCAGGCTATATGACAAGACTGCTCAGGCTCATTCACTGCCTTGGCTGGGAGACTCCTGTGTTGCCTCCTCTGGTGCTGCAATACCAGACCCAATAAAAGAAGCAGCAGAGAGTGGTGGCAATGGCAGTGGCGGCAGCAGGTGAGCAGTCACAGGCCAGGCTGTAAACGCAGCAAGACAGTCAGCTGCTTGGCAGCTAAAGAAGTAGCTAAACAGAGCAGCCAAGGCAGGAAGAAGGGGGGTAGGAAGGGAGTGCCCACAGGGGTCAGAGAGCTGAAGCCGATGAAGGAGCAAAGGCTGTGGAGTCAAAAAAGAAAGATGTGAGCTCTCAGCTTTCTGTTCCTGCTGCCTCCATGATGCAATATTCATCCTTCTGGAACCATAAGTCCAAACAAATTCTCTCTTCTGCCAGCTGCTTTGGTCGTGGTGTTTCATCACAGCAACCAAAAAGTAACTCAGACACTACTATTCTCACCAAACTTCTCCTTTCTGATCCTTTCTGATCGCACCAAAGAATGATGGGAAACCACACATATATAAGTCACAGAGATGAACAGCCAGAGTCCCACAGATCACCCATCACGCACTCCCAAACAATGATCTGCAATTAAGTGTTTATCCATCAGCCAATGGTGAAAAAACAATTTTTAAAATGAAGACATCTGGTGAGCTTTACAGGAAGCTGTATTTATTCTGTGTAGAAAGGACTCACAGCCTAGGCTTCTAGTTCTGCTCTTTTGGATAAGCTGTCTTTCCCTCTGTAAGCTCCCTAATAGCAACTAGAGAGAATGACAATAAAAATGGTAAGTAAAAACTGAAAATAATAAACTTACTTGTTTCTCAAAAGAGAAGTGAGGGAGAAGTGGAGAAAGGATGATTAGTCTGTGGAAGAGGACAACTGATCGGAGGAGATGTCAAATGTTACACAGTATGGCAATGTAAACAACTGTGTATTTCAAAATGGCTGCCAGGGAGAATTTTGAATGTTTCCAATACAAAGAAACAATATATGCTTGGGACAGTACATATGATGATTACCATTATTTTTTAATATTTTATTATTTTTATTTTATATGTATGAATGTATTGCCTGCATGTATGCAACTACACCCGTGTTGTGCAATGCCCAAAGAGGTCAGAAGAGGGCATCAGATCCTCCGGAACTTGAATTATGGACAGGATGATTGTTAGCTGCCATGTGGGTACTGGAAATTGAACTGGAGTCCTCTGTAAGAGCATTCAGTGTTTTTGAGCACTGAGCCATCTCTCCAGCCGCTATTACCATGATCTTAACAGTATTCATCAGTACCCTTTTTTAAAAGTATCACATTAGGGGTGGGGCTGAGGATTGGGCTCAGTTGGTAAAGTACTTGCCACACAACCATGAGGATTTAAGTTTGGATCCTCAAGACCCACATAAAAAGCTGGGTCTGGTCACATGACTATAATCGCAGCACTGGGTATACAGACAGGAGGATCCTGCCAGAGCTTGCTGGCTGTCCAATCTGGTGAGCTCCAGGTTCAGTGAGAGACCCTGTCTCAAAAAATAAAGTACGAAATGCTTAACTGTATTTTCCTAGACCTTGTATGGATCACTACAGTGGGTAGGCCCCTCTCGTCCCTCATCCCAGACTGCCCAACTCCCAGCAAGTCTTTCCTAGGACTTACTGCTGACCCTGCTATTGGGAAATCCCCTCTCCTTCCTCTGTCCTAGGCTGTTCAGCACCCTGCCTGTCTTTCTTGGACCCTATGCCAACCACTCCACTGGGTAGAGCCCTCACCATCCACCTTCCTAGGCCTCCCAACATCCTTCAACCTTTCCTTAAAACTTGCATCAATGCTGCCTGAGTAAGGTTCTCTCCTTCCTCCTATCTAGGTTGCCCAACACCCTGCCTGCCTTTCCTGGGACTCCATACCTACCACATCACCAGATCTCTCTTTCTTGCCCCCTCCCCCACCAAACTGCCTAAAACTCTACTTCCCTTTACCAGTAGCCCACACCAGTTCATCATTGGCTCTTCAGACAGTGCCCAAACCATGAAACAGGTCCCTGATGAGAAATCCTGCCTGCCTTCACTCTTAGCTCTACTCTTTCCTACCCAGGACCCTCTCCAACACCCAACCCATGTGGCCAGTCCCAGTCCCAGAAAGAGAACCACTCCGCTTGGCCTCACCCTTCAGGAACCTCTCAAGGTACTCAGTCCACCTCTCCATCTCAGAACATTCTCCTATTGCCTATATTGCCCAGGAAGAGACACTCCCCTCGACTCCACTCCTCAGCACTCCTCAAGCCTTGCAGCTTACTGTCTCCAGCCAACCAGGTGGCCCTGGTAAGAGACTTCCTTCTTCAGCTCTGTCTCCTCAGTAGGCCCCAAAACTTTACCCAGTCCACTATCCCACCTGGAGATCTGACTGGTAGACTATGACCTCATATCAAAAGACACAACCAACAACCTAAGTCCAGATGCCCAAGTTCCATTGTAAAAACACAAGCAATGTGAAAAGCCAAGGCAATATATGTCTCCCCCAAAAGATCACCAATCTCACGGTAAAAGAAAAAAAAAAACTAGATAACTTAAGGCAGAATTCAAAAGAATAATTATAAACAGGTTCAAAGAGTTCAGAAAATACAAAAAGGAAATCAGCAACACCTGAATGCACTTCAAGAGGTCAGGAAAAAATTCCTGATTGAAGGTTAAGAAAACAAACAGTTGAAGGCAATTTGGGGTATGAAAGTTGAATTCAATAAAGAGATAAAATGCTGAAGAAAATCCAATCTGAAATTAAGCTAGAAATGAAGAATTCAGTAAGTCTCATTTAAAAACTCAGTGGAAAGCCTCACCAACAGAACAGATCACACAGAATTCAAGAAGACAAAATAGCAAGGCTTGAAGACAAGGTGGGGGGACTGGATCATTCACCCAAAGAAAATAAAATTTTTAAACTCATTAACAAAATATATAGGAACCCTGGAATACCATGAAAATATCAAATGTAAGAATATATGGGCATAATATATATATATATATATATATATATATATATATATATATATATATATATAGAATTTTGGTCCCTTCCCCCGTCTGCCATTTCACTCCCCCTACCAACTCCCCCTTCTCCCTATAAATTTCTTTCTTCTATTTGTTGGTTTTGGTTTTGTTTGTGTCCTAGTGTTTAATCATGGCGCTCTGTGTTATCCTGAGTTTGGAACTATCAGACCCTGATGGGCTCACCGGTGGGAACACAATTTGATACCATGCCTCTCTCCCTCAGAATCTGCTGGTTGCCAACAGATAACCAATATGTGATAGAGTCCCTGGGTCACCATTCATAGCTGACTGTTAGGAGGACCCAACTCTTGCAGACTCAGTCCAGGAATGCATAGCTATTTTGAGTTCGCTGTTTTCATGTCTGTATGTGGCTTAGAAGATGATATTCCCATGCTGTGGCTCTTACGTTCTCTCCACACTTTCTTCTGCAATGTTCCTGAGCCTTAAGAGGATGGTGTAAATGTTTTTCCTAAGGCTGAGCCCTCAGCTGCCCATTATTCTCAGCATCTTACACAACCATGGGTCTTTGCCTTTATGTTCACTCACTGCAAAAAGAGGAATCTCTGCACAAGACTAAGAGTAGCCTTTGCCTTTGGGTATAAACATAGATTTTTAGGGGGTGGTTTGATGCTATGTCAGTTCAGCTACCTAGTCATCTTGTGTTCTCTTCGGGATCTAAGACCTCTTCAGTTACAGGTTTGGGCGGGGGGGGGGGGCGGGGGAAGCAAGAAGGAAGTGGAGGAAATGGAATAGAAACTATCAGGCCTTGAAGATAAGCTTGGGGAAACAGATCACTCAATCAAAGAAAATGTCAATTTTTAAAAAGTCAGGGAAGGGATATCCAGGACCTCTGAGACACTGTAAAATAATCAAACCTATTAATAATAGGAATAGAAGAGGAAGAAAACCGGTTAAAGACAAAGAAAATATTTTTAATAAAATCATAGATTTTTCCAAATGTAGGGAAATAGGTATACAGAACACAAAGTAGGCAGAACCAGAAAAGAAACTCCCACATCATATAATAAGCAAAACTCTAAATGTACAGAACAAGAAACGCTGTGGAAGGGAAAAAACAAGTCTATAAAGGCAGACCATCAGAATATCAGGTGACTTTTCAATGGAGGCTATGAAAGCCAGACTTGAACCAATGTCATATAAGTCATGAAAGAACAGAGATTTCAGCCTAGACTACTACATCCAGCTATCAGTGGTAACTGAAAGAGAAAGAAAAACTTTCCATGATAAAAATACATTAAAAGAATTTATATCCACAAAATTAGGTCTACAAAGAACACTCAATAAAATACTTCAGACTGAAAAGAAGATTTTACTCTCAAGAAGGCACAAAGAATAAATTATCCTAGAAGAGTCAACCAAAAGGGGTCTAAGAAAACAGTCCTACAACACTAACATAACAGGAATTATAAACAATGATCAATAGTAGCTCTCAATAGTAGTAGTCTTCTAACTGATTGAATAAGAAATCAGGGACTAGAGAGACAACTCAGTGGTTAAGAGCATCAGCTGCTCTTGCAAAGGACCCAAGTTCAATTCCCAGCACTCACATGGCATTAACAACAGTCTTATAACTCTAGTTCCAAGGGATCTGACACCCTCTTCTGACCTCAGTAGGCACTGCATAACATAGGTGCACCTACATACATGCTACACACATGCAGGTACTACACTCATACACACAAAATAAAAATAATAAATAAAATACTAAAAAAGAAAGAAATCAGGATCCACTGATTTTCTGCCTCCAAGAAACACACCTCCACAACAATGACCAACACTATTTTAAAGAGATGGAAAAACATATTTCTAGCAAATGGAACTAAGAAACAAGCAGGTGTAGCTATTCTAATATATAATAAAATAGTCTTCTCACTAAAACTTGTCAGAAGAGACAGGGAAAGTCACTTCATATCCATTAAAAGAAAAATACATCAAGGAGATACTACAGTCCTAAGTATATGAACACACACTGGGGAAACATTATTAGTTCTAAAATCACATATTGACTCCAACGCAATGATAGTGGGAGATTTCAATACCCCACTGCCACCAATAGACAGGACATTTACACAAAAACTAAATACAGAAAACCTGGAGTTAAATGATACTATAAGGGGGCCGGAGAGATGGCTCGGTGGTTAGGAGCATTGGCTGCTCTTGCAGAAGACCTGAGTTCGATTCCCAGCACCCACATGGCAGCTAACAACCATCCTTAACTCTAGTTCCAGCAAATCTGATGCCCTCTTCTGACGTCCATGGGTACTGAACAATATGGGCACACTTATATACATACAAGTTATATAACCATATAATAATAATAAAATAAAATAATTTTAATAAAAAATTAAAAATAATAATGAGTAAAATATTTTTAAATGATACCATAAATCAAATTAACTTATTACATATCTATAGAACACTCTACCCAAACACCAAAGAACACACTTTCTTCTCAGTAGCCCATGGAACTTTCTCCAAAATTGACCACATATTAGGACACAAAGCAAGTCTCAACAAATTGATGAAAATGGAAATATCATCCTATTTGCTATCTGACCACAAAGGAATAAAGCTAGATATCAACAATAAAAATTGGGAAAATACACAGATTCGTGAAGGCTAAACAACACACTATGGAATGAAATCTGAATCGAGAAATCAAGAAGGAAATTTAAAAATTTGTAGAACTGAATGAACATGAAAATACAACATTCAAAACTTATGGGAGACAATGAAGGCAGTCCCAAGAGGGAACATTCCTAACATTAATGGCCTATACTAGAAAATTAGAAATATCTCACACAAATAAATAAATGGTGGACCTGAAAGCCTTGGAACAAACAAGACCAAACAACACCTAAAAAGAATACACAAGACGAGATAAATGAAACTGAGGCCAAGATTAATGAACTAGTAAAAAGAAAACAATATAAAGAATCAATGAAACAAAGAGACGATTGTTTGACAAGATTAACAAGATTGCTAAATCGTCGACCAGATTAACCAGAAGAAGAGGAAAGAGGATCTGAATTAACAGACTTGGAGATGAAAGGGAGAACATTACAGCAGACCCTGAAGAACTCAGACAACTATAAGGACATGTCTTAAAAATCTAGTATTCCACTAAACTAGAAAATCTAAAAGAAACAGACAAATTTTTAGATATGTATGTCCTACCATACTTAAATCACAATGACATAAATAATTTAAACAGATCTATAACAACCAAATAGATGCAATAATTTAAAATCTCCCAACCAAAAAGAACCAGATGGATACAGTGTCAAATTATACCAAACCTTCAAAGAAGAACTAATGCAAATACTCTTCAAATTATCCCACAAAATAGATGCTCTAGTTTGCCTTTGGTTGCTGTGACAAACCACTCTGACCAATACCAGCTTGGGGAGGAAAGAGTTTATTTGGTTTACATCTCCTGGATCCCACAGTTCATCACTAAGGGAGCCCAAAGCAGGAACTTAGGGGCAGAAACCTGGAGGCAGGAGCTGAAGCACAGGCCATGGAGGAACACTGCTTACTGGCTTGCTCCCCAGTCCATGTTCAACCTGCTTTCTTATACAATACAGAACAACCTGCCCAGGGGTGGTACCACCCACAGTGGGCTGGCCCCTCCCACATCACTCAGCACTCAAGAAAATACCCCACAGACATGGCCACAAGCCAGTCCATTTCAATGAGGCAATTTCCCAATTGAGGCTCCCACAAACTACGTATGGTATGTTAAGTTGACACTAAAACTATTCAGCACAATACAGAATGAAGGAACACTCCAAAATTGTTTCTATGAAGCCAGTATTACTCTAATACCCAAACCAGACAAAGATCTCCAAAAAAGGAAAATTATAGACTAGTCTCTCTGATGAACATAGATACAAAAATTCTCAATGAAATACTCACAAACTGAATGCAAGAACATGTCAAAACCATTCTACACCATGACCAAACTGGCTTCATCCCAGACATGGAGCGATGCTCAACAATGTAACTCAATAAAGGTAATATACCACATAAACAGACTGAAAGACAGAAATTACATGATCTTCTCATTGGATTCAGAAAAAGTCTTTGACAAATCCAATATCCACTCATAATAAGAGTCATGGAGAATCTAGAGACAGAGGGGTCATATTTCAACATAATATAGGCAATATACTACAGCCCAGAGCCAACATCATACTAAATGAAGAGAAACTGAAGGCATTCCCATTAAAATCAGGAACAATACAAGGATGTCCACTCTTTCCATTCCTGTTCAATATAGAACTTAGCTAGAGCAATAGGACAAATGAAGGCATTAAAGAGGATACAAATTCGAAAGGAAAAAGCAGAGTATCCTTATTTGCAGATAATATGATTCTATACATAAAAGACCCTAAAGACACCAACAGAAAAATCCTAGAGCTAATAAATACATTCATCAAAGTAGCACAATATAAAATTAACACCCTAAAAGAAATAGCCTTCTAGCAACAAGCATGCCAAGAAAGAAATCGGAAACGATCCCATTCATGATAGCCTCAAAAACCATAAACTATCTTGGAATAAAACAAAGGAAGTGAAAGACTTCTACAATAAAACCTTTAAAACATTAAAGAAAGAAACTGAAGAAGATTCCAGAAGACAGAAAGATCTCCCATGCTCATGGAGTAGCAGAATTAATACTGTGAAAATACCATCCTACCAAAACCAATATACAAATTCAGTGCAATACCCACTAAAATTCTAACACAGTTCTTTACATAAATTGAAAAAATACCCTCAAATTTCATGTGGAAACATAAAATATCCAGTATAGCCAAATAATCCTGAACAATAAAAGAACTGCTAGAGGCATTATTGCCATTCTTGATCTCAAATTATACTATAGAGTTATCATAATAAAAACAACATGGTACTGGCATAAAAAATAGACACATCAATCAGTGGAATAGAATTGAGGCTCTATATCTAAACCCATGCATTTACAGCCACCTGATTTTTGATGAAGGAGTCACAATTACACAGTGGAGAAAAGGCAGCATGTTCAACAAATGGTGCTGGTCAAACCGGAATACTACATGTAAAAGAATGAAGCTGGATCCCTATCTCTCACCATGAACCAAACTCAATTCCAAATGGATGAAGGACCTCAACATAAGCTCTGATAACCCTGAATCAGATAGAGGAGAAAAGTAGGGAATATATAGGAACTAATAGGCAGAAGAAAGTTCTTTCTGAACAGAACTCCTACAGGGCAAGCATTAAGTTCAACAATTGACTCAATTTTAAAAAATCACATGATCATCTCAATAGATTCAGAAAAAGCTTTTGAGAAAAATCCAACACTGCTTCGTGATAAAAGTTCTAGAAAGAATAGAGAACATACCTCAATATAATAAAGTCTATATATGAAGAATCCATGGCCAACATCATCCCAAATGGAGAAAAGCTTAAAGCAATCCCCTTATAATTAGGAATAAGAAGGGCCTGTCCACTACTTCCTTCCTAATCAATACAATGCTCAAAGTCTTATCTAGATAAGTAAAACAAGAGGAAAAAAATAAAAGGAATGAAAATACGAAAAGAAGTCAAAATATTCCTATTTGTATATGATAATGGTACCTAAGAGACCCTATAGACTCCTCCAGAAAATTCTGAGAACTAATAAACTCTTTCACCAGTGGCATTATACAAAACTAAAATACAAAAATCAGTAGCTTTGTGTACGCCAATGACAAACACACTGAGAAAGAAATCAGACCTCTACAATGAAAACTTTAAAACTCTAAATAAAGAAATTGAGGAAGACACTAGAAGATGGAAGGATCTCTCAGGCTTACAGATTGACATAATTAATATTATGAAAATAGCCATCTTACCAAAAGCAACTTACAGACTCAATGTAATCCCAGTCAAAATCTCCATGTCATTCTCCACAGAAATAGAGAGGAAAATCAATCCTAAAAATTCATATGGAAATACAAAAGGCCCCAGATCGCCAAGGCAAACCTAAACGAAAATAACAATGTTGAAAATACTATCATACCTGATCTCAAGCTAAAATACAGTCTTAGTAATAAACAGCATGGTACTTGCACAAAAACAGACACAGAGATCAATGGAACATAACAGAAGATCCAGATTTATGCCTAAGCAACTACAGTCACTTGGCTTTCATAAAAGGTAAGAAAATCCCACACTGGAAGAAAGACAGCATCTTCAATAAATGGTGTTGAGTACATGTAGAAGAATGAAACTAGACACTTATCTCTCATTATGAACAAAAGTCAACTCCAACTAGATCAAAGACCTCAATGCAAAACCTGAAACAGAAACTGCTAGAGAGGTCCAGAGTACACTGCAACATACAGACATGGGTAAGGACTTTCTTTTTTAAAGATTTTTCTTTTTAATGACATGTATGTGTGCGTATATGTACATGTGAGTACAGGTGTCTACAGGGGCCAGAGAAATGATATATATCTCCATCTCCACCCTGAGCTGGAGTTACAGGCAGTTGTGACCTCCCATGAAGGTGCCAAGAACTGATCACAGATCCTCTACAAGAATAGTACACACACTGAGTCATCAACTCTCCAACTTCACAGGTAAGGACTTCCTTAATAGGAAGGACTCCAGTCCCTCAGGAAACAGTGCTAACAAATGACACATGAGATCTTAGGAAACTAAAAAGCTTCTGTATAGCAAAGGAAAGAATCAATAAAGTGAAGAAGCAATCTACAGAATGGGAGGAAAGTCTGTGGACAGAGGATTAATAACTAGAATACATAAAATGAAAAAAACAAAACATCAAGAAAACAAGTAATCCAATCAAACAATGAGCTTCAGCCAGGCATGACAACACACGTGTTTAATCCCAGCACTCGGGAGGCAGAAGCAGGTGGATCTCTGTGAGATCAATATCAGCATGGTTTACATAGCAAGTTCCAAGTCAGCTGGGGCTACAAGACCTTGTCTGGGAAAATGGGGAGGGGGGTTCAGATTTCAACAGAGAATTTTCAAAAGAAAAAATAAGAGTGGCTAATAAATACTTTAAAAGGGGTTCAACATCATTAGCCATCAAGAAATGCGAGTTGAAAGTACTACTGAGAATCTGTGATGGCTCATCTTGATTGCCACCTTGACACACCTGGGAAGAGGGATCCTCAGTTGAGGAATTTCCTCATTAGACTGGCCTATGGCATGTCTGTGAGGCATTCTCTTAATTGCAAACTGATGTAGGAGGGCCCAGCCCACTGTGGCAGTGCCATTCGGGCAGGTGGCCTAGGCTGTAAGAAAGGTAAGCGCAACACTTCTCCCTCATCTTTGCTTCAGTTCCTGCCCCCAGGTTCTTCCTTGAGTTCCTGCCTTGGCTTCCCTTGATGATGAACCTGCAGGCCGAATAAACTCTTTCCTCTCAAAGCTGCCTTTGGTTAGTATTTATTCACAGTAACAGAAAGTAAACTAGACCACCATCTCACCTGAGTCAGAACAGTGATCATCAGAAAATCAAATGACAAGCCAGTAAGATGGTTCAACAGGTAAAGTATTTGTTGCTGCCAAGTCTGACAACCTCAGTCCGAGTTTGACCTTCAAGATCTCCATGGTGGAAGGAAACTAACTCCTGCTAGTTCTCCTATGACCTCCATAAGCATGCTACAGCATGAGCACACACATGAGCACACACATAATAAGTAAATAAGTAAACAAATAATGTGATTTCTTAAAATGTTAAAGATATCAAATGACAAATGCTGGTGGAGATACGGGCAAAGAGGAACCTTTATTCACTGTCAGTGAGAGTGCAAACTGGTACGGCCACTACAGAAATAAGTGTGGCGATTCCTCCAAAGGCTAGAAATAGAATTACCATTTGATCCAGCTATTCAGCTCCCAGTTTACACCCAAAGGACTCTCTATCCTACTATAGAGATCCTTGATCGTTCATGTTCATTACTGCTCTGTTCACAACAGCTGATAAATATAATCGGTCTAGATGCCCATCCACTGTTGAATGGATAATGAAAATATGGTACACATACAAAGTGGAATTTTATTGAGCTATAAAATGAAATTACTACATTTACAGGTAAATGGATGTAATTGGAAGCAAATATATATTTAGTGAGGTAACCCATACAGAAGAAAACAAACACTGCGTGTTATCCTTCATATGTAAAGCCTAGCTTCAGATCTCTAATGTTGTGTATGACCTGTATAAGCCAGGAAAGCAGAAAGACGCCAGTGGGAAAAAGATGCCCTAAGAGAAGGAAGACAGTAGAACACAGGTAACATAAAGTATAGAGTGGAATACTGCTGGCAGAAAGCAGGGAGGAGGCTAGGGGATGAGGAGATAGTTAACCAAACAAAAGAGGTACGAAAAACCACGTGGAAGCCTACTATCTTGTAATCAAGTTTAAAATATAATTTATGGGGCTGGACAGATAGCTCAGTGGTTAAAAGTACTGGTTGCTCTTGCAGGGGACCTGGGTTCAATTCCCAGTACCCATATGGCAGCTGACAACTGTCCATAACTCCAGTTCCAGGAGATTCGATGCCCTCTTCTGTCCTCAATGGATGCTGAATGACATATGTGCACTTATATACATGCAGGCAATACACATGAAATTAAAAAATAATAAGGCATTTAAAATATAATGTATAATTGTATAAGAGTTTGAAGGGAGATGGGTGGCTGAAAAAAAGATGCTCCTATAAGTGATGGGTTATTAAACAAAAATCCAGGGCCAAGGGTGGGATATCTCCACATGAGTTGTTAGTCAGAGGTTCCTGAAACACTACAGGCTCTTGTCATTCCTCTTGGTGACCAACCAGAACTAGACAGTAAGACCCTATTGCTGAAGATACTTCATACCTTACATACATGATACAAAGAAATCAAATTGGATCTGAGCTGGAAGTTTCATAGTCCCAGAAGGCACTATACAGACTGCTGGGGGAGAAAAGGTATCAATGATCTTACCTAGCTCTGAATCCAATGGTCTATGACACCAACCTATCAGGCACTATGAGTCCACCTGTGCAATAGTGACACTATCATTATGGGGATAACCAACTGCTCTCTGACTAGACCTGAGACCTGCTCCATGAAAGAAATCCATGTCTGGTACTATAAATTTGGTAAAAATCCCATGGTCAAGGAGGTCATATGCCCTATGCCCTACGGGGGTAACCAAATACTGTTGTTTAGCACTGATATAGCACTAAGCTGCCTTCTAAATACTTATGTTTATACCCAAAGGGAAGCCTCTTTTGCCAGTGAATAGTGGTGAAATAAGAGACTCATGGCTTCACAAGGTGCTGAGAATAAGTGACAGATGAGTACTCAGCCCTAAACAAGATATGTATATTAACCCCTTGAAGTCTCAGGGAACACTGTGGAAAGAATGTAAGAGTCAGCAGACAGGGAGAAAGGCTGAGAAATGTCATTTCCTAGACAATCTACAGTCATTACATAAACTCACAGCAACTGCGGATGCCTGCACTGGGTCTGCACAAGAAGTGGCCTGTCAACAGTCAGTCATGGATGGAGAAGGGACTCAAGAGGCTCTACTTACCCCCTTACCGCTGGACCACTTGCTACTGATATATTTAGGGAAAGGGGAAGCACTGACTTTAATTACGTATGCACTAAGGATCCCATCAGTACTAATCCAATGGACACACAGATGACCCAAAACTAAACGGGTCACAAAACAAAACTAAAAGTCATGAATTTGGGAAAGGGACTGGTAGAGACCAAGAAAGTTGGTGGAGATGTGGGAAAGGGGAAGGAGGGAAGTGGGGAGAGAGTGGTCAGAATGAACCATATATACTCATGAAACTGTCAAATAAATTAATAACTTAAAAATAAGGTGGAGAGCAATTGAGGAAGACATGCAACATCCACTTTTGGCCTCCCCATATCTGTGCACCCACATATGTACACCCACACATATAAATGTACATACACCACCCACATACTCAAAAAAACACTACTGCACATAAATATGTACAATTATTATATAAAATTTCAGGTCTTTTCCCAGCACAATCTAGTTCCTGTAACCCAAAAACTAAAAGGATGCATCGATCTACCCCTATCCTTCTCTTAACAAGACATCTGTCCTGCTAGAGTAAAGTACAATAAGAGGGGCAGCAGAAACAGAGTTTAGCTAAATGGAAGGAACACCCAGGACAGGTGCGGCATTCTGAGTTCAGTGGACAATCATCCACCCCTGCTCCCACAATTCCAACCATCTAGAGAGCTCACTAGAGTCTGGTAGATATGGACAGAAAACCTCCAGTGTATACAAAAACTCAAAGTGAGGGGTAAACACCACACAATCAAGGTTCTAAGGCAAGAAACGGATGCATCTATTGTGAAGGGTAATACCAGAATGAAATAATGGCATCTTGTGAGACCACCATGTAAATTTCACCTCGATCAACACCTAAAATCTTCTAGATTCTTAATTTAGAAGAAACTCCTTTCTGACATCCATTTCCTCCCACTCTTTTTCTTTAAGGAAACCTGCACTCCCTCTATCTCTGGTACAAGGTGACAATAATGAATGGTCAGAATAAAGAACTCTGAATTCCTTAGCACCAGGCAGGAAGTTATACAACTGCCTGATTACTGGTGTTGGTCTCTCAAGCTTCCTTTCATAGATGATCATTGTTGGAGGACTTAAAAGAGCCAGTGCCCTGGAGCCTAAGCAAACAATATACATCCTTGGGATGACAGCTGTACAGAAAAAGTGCTACAATACAACTGCTACCCTGTAGTAGAACTTTAGGAGCAAAAAATAAGAGTAATAAAGGATTTTCACCAGCCAGTCACTGTGGTAAATCAATACACATGGAAGTGAGTGTGAGTGCTAGGAGTGGTGGTACACACCTCTGATTTTCTAATCCTAGGAAATGGAGGCAGGAGGATCACAAGTGGGAGGCCAACCTGGGCTATACAGTAAGACCCTGTGTCCTCTTGAGAATTGAATGGAATAATGGACTCCCAACTTGCTACATAGAAAATGCCACATGCTCGACCTAATAAACAAACTTTCAATAGTAAGAGTTATACTAGGGGCTGGAGAGATGGCTCAGCAGTTAAGAGCCCTGGCAGCTCTTCCAAAGGACCTGGGCTCAATTCCTAGCACCCACGTTGATGGCTAACAACCATCCATAATTCCAGTTCCAAGATATCCAACACCCTCTTCTGGCCTCTGAGAGCATTGCACAATGCAGGTGCACTTACATACATGCAAGCAATATATTCCCACACATTAAAAAAAAAAAAGAATAAAATAAAAATAAAGTTATAATAGAATTTGAGTCAGACATGGTGGCTCCCACTCATAATCCCAGTACTTGGTAAGGTGAGGCAGGAAAATTGCCAAAAGCTTCTAATATAAGACCCTGCCTCAAAAGAAGTGAGCTATAAAAGAATTTAAACATAACACAAAGTTATATTTGGCAGGAATAAAACTCACCAGTGAACCTTTGCCTAACAGGTTTACTGAAATTCTGAGTGACATACCTTCTTACAGGAGCAACCAGCACAGAGAATGATGTAGAAATTAAGATACTCCTCCTCAATACTGTTTGCTTACATTTTTTTCTTAAATGAAAAAAATACAAGCAGAAGGGGCAAAATGAAAATGAAGGAGAGCCTTTGTTATGTACCCCAAAGGCTAAAGTCAAAACAAGTCTCATTGAATAACAGCAACAAAGTATTTGCTTAATATTAAGAGCCTCTGATAAAAATGTTAGAAGCTAAAGTGTTTGCCATTCTTAGCAACTCGCTCTCACAAGGTCAGACACATTTCTCCCCATCATTTTGCAATGCCCCCCCATCTACCACTACCACCAAAGTTACATAGCTATGACTTAAATTTTTCTTATGGTTCCATGATACTGCAGAGATTTAAGAATTATTTATGTAATTTAAACATGTACTTCAGGTAGCAGGTGTATAATGTTGCATTCTTATTTATTCATGACCCCACTGCTGTCCTTAAAAACTTTCCCTGAATTATTAAATTCATTTTACAATTTCAATCAGCCTCATATAAATGATTAAGTATCTATTTAAGAAGGATGTAGCAACTTCAGCATGGCAGGTGCAGGGTCCATGCACAGCAGGATGTCCTTTCATCAAACTACAGAAGACAGAGGTGGTTAGGTGCACAGCCAAAATTAAAACTATGACCATTACAATGGAAACCATATATACTTTGTTGTAAAAAAAATCCTATATAAATAAATAAATATAAAGTAATATATTTATATATACTTATAGGAATAAAACGTAAAATAATCTTTTATATGTTATAAATTACATGAAACTATCTTCAAAATCAGATAATTACATAAAGGGTATTTATAACAAACCTAAGTATTTACTTCAAGTCATTATAAAGTAATTTTTGAAACATGGTTTAAAAATCAAGACTCAGGACAAGTGGTGCACGGCTTTAATCCTAGCACTCAGCTGGCAGAGCTCTGTAAGACTGAGGCCAGTCTGGTCTATGTAGTGAGTTCCAGGTCAGCAGGGGCTATAGGGAGACCCTGTCTTAAAAAGACCCAAAACAAAAAGAACGAAGACTCAAACATTTTAATATTATAGTATTCAATACAATTTCCAGCCCTAAGAGGAGCAGACAGGTACCATAGGTCGAGCAACAAAAGGCGCAAAGGCCACAAGAAAAGAAACACAGGCAGAGTCAGCTCTTCATTGCTAGAGTGCTCTGTCCTGTACTCCCCTAGAAGATTTACTCGTACCAAATATTTGAAGTTCAGATATGATGCTTCATTCACCTGAATCTCACTGGGAGGAGAAAAAGTCACATGGCTTATGTGTAATAAGCTATGGTTAAACTGACACTTAAACTCAAAAGTCGAAACAGTAAGACAGAGTTGCAAACAGCAGCCATTACAGTGGCACAGTCAAAACTAACACAGAATACAATGTACACATGTGTTCCAGTAGAGACTGCAAGCATCTTCTTGCTAATTAGCATCCAAACCTCCCACCTGGGGACACTCTAAAAGACTCTCCTCATGAAAAATGAAACATTCTTCAGTGGATTCCCCTTCCCCTATATACACTTGGCCTTTCAAAAACAAGTGAGAACCCTAAGAGCATGCCACTCACTTTTGAAACAGAGGAACAGAAGAATCCAACCTCTCAGCAGCAGTTTTCCACAGGCTTGGCTGGCTTGTTTCTAGCTTTGGCTTATTCATCAAGGAAATCACAAGGGGAAAGAAAACAGTTACAAAGACCTGCAGCTGCTGAGCATGCCCCAGCCTGTCACTCTCTTGTCACCAGTCCCCACCAGAATGTCACCATGGGGAAAAAAATCTTACAGTCTATTCCCAGTGGCCCTGCTCCATCTTGTCCCACTCAATCAATGTGCCTGTCTGCAGTGGACAGTCCAGGCACACCATGATCATCACATGGTACTGGAGATTCCATCAGCTACATCCTGAATGCTGAATGGTACACGATGAATCTTCCCCATCCGTCCCCAGATACACTGTCCTCCTCCCCACTTAAGCACGCAGCTCATGATGGATACTTGGTGTTCAAACAATCTGCATAACTTAACTCAGCCTGTATCAAGCTCCTAACAGAGGCACCTTGAAGTCACATGTTGAAACCATAGGTGGCTAAGAACTGCTTGACAAACCACTAACTTCACATAATGATTTCATATCTTCTGCATGTCTGATGTCTTTGATTCAACTCTGGCATATTAGAAAAGGGCTATCTTAGGGGACTGGAGAAGGAGCTAGGACCAGAAAGAAAATTAAAGGGACTAAATTCGTTCTATGTTCATGTTTCCAAAGCAATGCTTCTTTAAGTCATGGCCCCCTGGAGTGCTTGCAGTCAGGTCTCCAACAGTGCTCATTTGAGAAGCAGCATTACCACCAGGTGAACCCTTCAACTGCTTGATCGAACACCATCTCACATATTCTTATTCCTCCCTCGATTAGTTACCATCATGAGGTTTTTAATTTGTGATCTTTTGTTATTAAGTCAATGAATTTTAGCTTTACCAAAAATGACTTTGAAATGTACTAGATGATGGAAAAAATGCAGAAAAGGTCCTTCTGTAAAACTGAGTTTTATTTCATAGCTTACTAAGAAAGAAGCTCTTTAAATAAGGCAATACCAAAGTTCCTTAATTCTTTGCAAGTAACAAAAGAGAGATATACAAGCTGTATTCTAAGAAACCGGGTTCAGAGCTGGGTATGGTAGTACACACCTTTAATCCCAGCACGTGGGAGGCAGAGTCAGGTAGATCTCTATGAATTCAAGACCTGCCTGAATACATAGAATTCCAGGGTAGCCAGAACTGGATATAGTGAGACCCTGTCTAAAAGAAGGGTCGGGCGACTGGGTTCAGAATTCTTCATTGAAAATCCTAAAAATCAGTTGAGTCTTGAGGATAACTTTCTCACTCCTGTGCCCTGATTCCCCAGAGGCCTACAGGACATGTTGGACTGATTCATAACACATTTACATCTTGGAATCACATAATAAATAATAATAAATAGTTGTTTATTTATTTACCTTTAACTGTCTCATTCCAAAAACGCAGGTGAAGCATCTTGTCATTATAAATATCCCATTAACTCAAATAGACAATAAGCTCGTACAAGTCCAGGGCTCCCAAGATTTATTTGGGTTCAAAATATTTTACTGAACCTCTAGAATATTCTGTTCCCTCCATTCCTATCCTCCTACACACAGCACTGCAAGAAACAAGGTTTTTATTTTCCGAAGCTCTTTTAAAGAGAAAGGAACGCTTTTTCCATGTCCCATTCAGCACTGAAGGCCTCTGCTGGGCTGGCACTCACGGGTGGCTTTGTTTAGCTCACAGGACAGGGCTAAAGGATTGTTTATGCCTTTTGATGTTTTCATGGAACACTCTACCACGCAGTTTGGCTTTTAATCACTCAAAGTATAGTCATATGGAAATAACCCAACAGAACATAGGGTCCTTAGTCCATTACATTATGGAAGTCTCTGGTTTAATGATGATTTGGCTTAGAGTTTCAGAATTCCACAATGATGCAAAGTATTCAGTACCAACCAATTTCAAATTCTGAGCCTTGATCTTTTCCAAGGGACAGCAATAAAGCAATCTGATATGCTTCTTGGGTGCTGGAGGGCAACATTGATCCACAGCTGCCAGCTAGCCCCATAGCCTCTAGAGGAAACAATGACCACAGTGCCCCACCTGTGGAGCCAGATGTTCACTATGTTGTGTGCTATTAGACCCAGTGCATTTTCAACTTAGGATATATCAATGTATGATTGGTTTATTAGATGGAACCATATCATAAATGAGATACATGTATATTCTGGAATAGAATATTTAAGTGTCTGTCCTTCCCCAGTTCAAATTTTAAAAAAGCAACAACAAAAACTTCAAAAGTAATGTCCAGACATATTGATCACCTGAACTGAGATTCCAAAACTGTTATTTGGGGCACTGGTCACCAAGTATAGACAATCAAGAAATCCTACTGTAGTGGAGGGAGACTAGACAGCAGCAGCCAAGTACAGATTGAAATCAGTCCAAGTGTGGATTGAAAAGGTTCACAAGTTCATCAATTGCCTTTCTCACTGAGTGGAATGATTTACTTATTCTTCAGTTGAAGACATTGAAAAAGCAGCACAGGGCTAGCATGAAAGTTGCATGCAGAAAAAACGAAGCCAATGTCTCAGAAATACAAGTATCTTTCACACAGCTCTTCTGCCTCTACCAGTGAGATCTTCCCACACTCAGCCCCTCAACCTCTCAGTTCCACTAAATCACTCAGGTACCCACCAAGACCTGTGTCCCAGTGAGCTTAGCATAAAGAATCCTAGTTACCACGGCTGCTCCTGCACCAATAGCCTGATAACCAAGAGGTCAGTGGTGTCAGCAACCACAGGTATTATTCATGTGCCATGAAACATTCTAAAAGCAGGCAGATCTCCCAGCCCAACAGCTCACATGCTCACCTTTCAGATTAACATGAAATTAGGTCAATCTTAACTTCCTAAAAGACAGTATAGCACACAATCCACTTTCCTTCTATCTCCATGGACCTTATGATAAATATACTTGCTGGAGGCAGTATGTGTTAATCACTGCTACACTGCAAACTCACAATTGCTTTATATTTCCAAGGGAGAATCATGCATTTGTAAATGTGGTAAGAGAAATATGCAATGTGAGAAATTCACTTTCACAGAGTCACTGGAATAGAGTAGTAGCAGAAGAGAGTCTGGGCTGTAGGTATTAATGATTCCTAATCCAGGGCATCTGAGTCTCAGAGATGAGATCCAGGCTAAGAGCTGACAATCAACTCTACATTCAACCAGATCTGTTTTCAGTAGAACCTAAAATGGTTTGTGGCACCTATGACATACTATTCCTTTGCTAAAACAAGCTTTTTTTTCCTCTTCTCTGGCAACCCTACCTGAGGCATTTGCAGGGAGGACAGGTACATAAAGCTTACAATGCACACATCCCCACTAACACCTCATACAGGTCCAAAGCCAAACTTCTTCAGCCTTAGGCTACCTTAGAATGCTTACAAGGATGGGCACAAACCCATGACTGAGGGTGTGAGATCTACATATTGTCTCAGGGTGGGAGTCGCTGACTCACATCATGATTTAAGTCTAACTGATTAGGATTCCAGCGGACTGGATATATCCCTCAACACAGTAACAAACTGTCACTGAGGGGAGGATGGCCGAGGACCTCAAAGGTCTGACTAGGAAAAAGGATTGGACTTTTAACTACGGAAACACACACACACAAAAAAAAAAAAAATGGGGGGAGGGCAAACCAGTTTAAAGATCTGCTGCAGCAAGCCCAGGTAACCCACTACTGAGGAATCCCAGGGAAGTGAAGAATATGAAGGAAACAAAAAGGAGTTCTCAAATTCTACAAGTCTGGAGTGCTATGCCCCATCTTTGGATAAGGATGAGGCAGAACCCCCAAAGCCCTCTTATACATTAGGGGAATGCTTGTGGAGACAAGATAGGATGTGTGTAAGTAACTCCCATATATTTGCATTTTCTGTGATGTCTTCTTTCTCAGCAGAGTGATAAATATTTAAATGCATAATGTTTAAAATTATAAAACAAATAAAATTTTAGCACACTTGAGAAAAAGAAAAAGGAAAAATCACTTAGAAACTATTACCCTACTGGGAAATATCTAAGATTGCATATTTTTTTTCTTTTCTATACTTGTTTACCCAATGTCATTTCGTATATAAAATTATGTTTCTTATTTTTCAGTTATTATACCATCAATATTTTTTCTATGTTACAATAATCTCCAAAATCATCACTATCAATGAGTAAAGAATTCACCCAAGGGATACATCTCGGTCTCTGCACTTCTCAAAAGCTCCCAACTTTCCACCCTTATAAGTAAACCTACAGTCAACTACTTGTTTGCAGAAGGTTTCCTTCTGGTGCTAGTTTCAGAAGAAAAATCCCAGAAGTAGGACATAGAGTCACTGGATGTCTTCACATTTACTGATTTGTCTGGATTTCCAGTCAAATTGCTTTTTCAAAAATTCACAAAGAGTATATCTTTGTCCGTCTAAGCATTGCTTTCACTGATTTTCTTTAAATTCAGTAGATAAAAACGACAGCTTCTTCTCCATTTGATAGTTTTCTTCTGAAACTAGCCTGTTCCTTTGTGTTTATCAGTGATGTTCTTCAACTTGCCCATGTTCCTCACCCTTACACATTTTAAGTAGGCTGCTGAATAACAAACATGTTAATTCTGGATCATAGTCTCAGTAAGTATACCTCCCACTTTGGATACACATTATTTTTAAATCAGAGGATTTTACCTTTTTAAAGATTTTTTTTTAATGTGTATGAGTGTTTGCCTGCATGTATGTATGTGCACCACCTGCATTCCTGGTGCCTGAGAAGGCCAAGAAGAAAATAATGGATCCGCTGGAACTGGAGTTACAGGTAAGTGTGAGCTGCCATGTGGGTGCTGGAAATTGAACCTAGATCATCTGCAAGAGTAGCAAGCTCCATTAACACTGAGCCATCTGTCCAGCCCGGGCGATTTTACTTTAATATAGTCAAAGTCCTTGATCACTTGCAGCCCTTGAAAGTTATCTGTCCTCCAGGCTTCATAAACACATGAAATTCTATTTCTTTTGATTTTTCTAAGATTTGGTTGTGGCGGTGGTGTTTTTCCTATTTTTTCCTTTTGATCACATTGAAACTGGGTATCAGGTATCACACTAATAAACGTTTCCCAAATTCCAAACTTGTTACACCTTAAATAGTGTTACATAATCCAATCAGATTATTTTATGCTATTTCTCTTTTCGTACACACACATGAGATTAACAAAAGGCATGAAAAGACTAATATACAGAAGGATGTAAGTTAGGGTCTATCTCCAATGATGCTCTTTTTTTAGTGTCAGCACCTCTATCTTCTATATTAAAGAGGAAAATTAAAAATATTTTATTACTTTTAGTTTATGTGTAGGAGTGTATTGCCTGCTTGTATGTAAGCGTAACCATGCCATGCAATGTCCTCAGAGGTCAGAAGAAGGCATCAGATTCCCTGCAACTGGAGTTACAAACGGTTGTTAGCTGCCATGTGAATGCTGGGGACCAAACCTGGGTCCTCTGCAAGAGCAGCCAGTGCTCTTAATCACTGAGCCATCCCTCCAGTCCCTAAAGAGGAAAATTAAAAGACTCGACTTTCCCAGATATTTGGTGAGGGAGCTGAGTATCTGTGGGCAGGAGGAATGTAGTAAAAACTGAATGGAAGAAAACGACGAGCTTCTTGGGATCTTCAAAGATAGACACAGGCTGCCTCTTTGAACCCAAGCACTCCAAGTAGTCACCACAGCACCTACACCCTTAGGGTTGCTCCTTCCACACATGCACTCCTAGTGGCGGGACACAAAGGCATTACCACCTTGTTTTCTCCAGGTTCTTTCACATACCTGGTAAGTCTTCATGAGTATCCACCATGTATGTGCCTGTCACTTCCCAGGCTGGGCACAAAACACTGAACCAAGACTCTACACTTATTAGTGAGAAAGCATTCCCAAAAATCACATTTTGGCTTTGCTACAATTACAGTTATGCCTCCTGATTACCTCCCATGACCAAGCCAGCACTTCATTTCTTATTCATATACATGCAAATCATCTCACACAGTCCTCAAAAAAAAAAAAACCTTGGACTGCAGCTGAGCCTCTTTGAGAATAAAGAAACTGGTTCTGAAAAGCTGTATGTCAGCCTAGAGGTACAACTCAGTGGCACAGCACTTACCTGGCACAGGCTAAGTCAAGGCTTCAAATCCACCACTATAAAATAAATAATAATTGAAAAGCTATGTGCCTGTACAAGGCCACAAAGTGACAGACCCACACCAGGCTTGTCTGGCCCCTCAGCCTCCAAATTATATGTAAAACAATAGTTTTGTAGAACTTTACATGGGTATACAGACTATCCACATTTGATTCCCTAGCACAATCACAGCAATCATTATGGAATGAGCAATTGATTGACACACCCTTAGACAAACATCTTAAAAACACAAATGTACCACACTCTACCACACATTGCTCCTATTTTACTTGCCACACTAACCCCAGGGGATACTTTTGCTATTCTAGGAGTGTTTTTCCACAGCCTGCAGGTCATATGTAGCCCAGGATAGCTATGAATGTAGCCCAACAAAACATCATAAACTTACTTAAAACATTATGAGATTTCTGTGTGTTTGACTTTTCTTCAGTTGGATTACATGAACTCTGTAGATAACATCATCATATAGCAATATCAAAAGGGTGGATGTTCCTGGACACCATAGCTCTGGAAAAACTGCCACAGGAAGAAATCCTAGAAACTCTCCAGCAATGAGCTCTGTCCTCCTTGGCCTGGTCCCTGAAGTCCAGCAGGTTTCTCTCATAGATTAATGCTTCAAACTTGCATGGCATTCTCCTTCCAATAAGATTCCCCCACAGATTGATTTCTAAATAAGAATGGCATTTCTTAGCTGATGGAACTAGCAAGGGACCCTCTGTCAGCCACTGGTAATATTTTATTCTTAGGCCAAGGTACACTGTCCAGCACAGCACTACAAAAGGCCCAACAAAAACCATGAGATGCTCACAAATGTTTGCAATAACTGAGTGTGCGCATAAAGCAGTTTCACATTCAGTCCCTGGCTTAGGATGGCTGAACATAGGAGTTTTCAGCTTCACATTGACGCAAAAGCAACAGGCATTCAGTAGAAAAGGGGCTTGGAATTAGGAATGTGTAACTTTTTCTAAACTAACAATATTCAGTCTGAGCTGGGGAGCAGCAAGTATCACTGTTCCTGGCCACCCACAAGATCACAGCCAAGGCTTTGCAGTGGGCTGTGTCACTGAACAGGGTCAAGTGTACTCTGCACTTTCCACTTCTTCACCTTATGACAGGTGTATCAGGAAATAACCTCACAGTAAGGGGAGGAGCTTTGTATACATTCAGTAACTTTCTCTGAAAGTTGAGCTAGATGTTGAGTTGAAGAAGGTGTCATGTAAATCCTAAAAATCAGCTTTGAGCTAGAAGGGGCCTTGTACATTTCCCAATTCAGCTGATGTGGGAAAGGCAGGGAACGCTTTGCCATTGGGTACTCCACCATTGCTTTTCCATACAGCTGAAGGCAAAGCAGGCCAGGCCCAACCACAGTTTCCATGCTCCTGCATAATGGCATTGAGTGTCTCCAAGTGGCTTGACGTGAGGAGTCTGAAAACACCAAGGCCTGGGCACCCGTTCCAAACAGCTGCTGCTGCATTCTCTGCTCCCATCATTTCAGACTGTCCCTTTAGGAGGAAGGAGCATGGGAGCATATACCTGAAACCTCAGCAGACTGAGGCAGAAGGTGATTAGTTTGAGACTAGTCTGGTCTGCCAAGGGAGTTCTTGACTCAGAAGAAAAGGAGAGGGAGAGAAGATGGGGAGATTAAGCAGGCCAATTCCCACAAAAAGCTGGTGACGGAGTGACTACCAGACATGTGGGCTCGTTTCCCCCTCTAACAATTGAATCTTGCTCACGTTTACAAAGAAAACACACGCAATTATCTGGAAAGAAAACTATAGCAGAATTTGTTTTGAGGAGGGCCCTCAATAAAATCAAAATATTGTTTCAATTATTTCTGCAAATGGAAGCTCTCCCTACAGATGACAGAACATCACCCCAGCAAACAGCAATTAAGCAAATATCAAATCCCAGCAGAGATATCTACCACTTTCTCTAACTGATCCTCCTCTAACCCCATGTCTTCCAGATACAAAGGTTTGTAACAAAGGCAGAATGAAGTTTATTGATCAGCAAATCTAATTCTGGAATAAAACCCAGCAGTCTCTCTAATCTAGGCACAAAGGAACATGGAAAGGTCTCCGGAACCTATACATCTTGATACTTGTGTAGAAAGAATTTTTTCTGGAGGAAATAGGCATTTCATTTCCCCTATTTTCTGTTCCCTTCTATGACATTTCCCTGTGACATGCCTTAGATAAGCAGAGCTTCTCACACATCAGTAACAGGACCATTTACCCCCTCCCTTCAGAATCCAACACATCATAGGAAAATAAACTTTTACCGCAGTAGTTAAGTTTAATGTAATAAATGCATTGATTTTAATGGTCTATAAACGTGTTTGCACAACAATGACTGGACTGGTAGGCCGGGGGGGAGGGGGCTGGGAAGAGGGGTGGGCGGGGTCTGCCAACAAGTCAGTCTCCAAAGCCCTTTTGTTTAGTATGTCTCTGAAAAGCCATGCCTGGCCACGCTGGACACTGTCTTCAGGCACTGCAGCCTAACCAATGCCACTGGGCTCCAGTGACACAAGATAAAGTCCAATCTAGGTCTCTTTCCACTGGGCCTCACTCTGTTCCAGCTGTGGAAAATGAGATCTGATGTAATGCTTTTCCCTTCCCCCAAAGAGCAGCCTGCTCTAAGTGCTTGTGGCCTCTTGATATGAAAGTCCTCTGGCTTCCTGGGTGACCCCAACCCACATATGACTACTTCAGCTTCTTGTACCCCATAGCAGCTCTGCTCCCAAATGAGCACTGGAGGAGGACATACAAGATCTACCTTCTGCTGGCACCTCCCCACTTCCACACCCAATGGAGCTCACCTCTGTCTGAACTTGGCCCCCATTCACTGCCTGCATTTTCTAGCTTAATCAAACACTTTCTTCAAGATTTTTCAGAAGTTCCAGTCACCTACTTATGCCTCCTCAAACTGCCCCAACACAGACCCATGCGCTAAGATAAAGGTTCCTTTTATTCTGATAAACCTTGCATATCAGTTTCAATAGAAATGACCATACTATATCTGTGTGTAACTCTCAATGCTGAATTCTAAAAAGGATAGAGATTCATGAATGGCAGGTAGTAAGCATACATTCATAATTTTATTCTTAACCTTCAACTCAACAAATTTTCAAGATGCATCTGCTATTGCTGGGGAACATGGCAACTTGCCTGGGCTATCTGGGAGATGGATGAATGCAAAAGGGGGAAGAAGGAAGGGAACAGAGATTCAAGTTTAAATAATTATATGAAGATACTGGGTCATGCTACATGACAGTGTTTTCTAGACATGACAGGGATGTTGCACCCATGAAATCTCAACAATATAGCTGCCTGACCAAGACTTGCAAAATGACAATACCAGTAACATGCCAATGTGGAGGGGCAAATTTCACAAGGCCTCACAAATACATAAACAACTACAGGCACTCAATGGCTGCTAAGAAGTAGAATTAAGTTTTCTGCTGGGACAAGCTCCCTGATAGATAATATAATCTCAAATGATCAGCCCTAAATATATGTACATATGAGAAACACTAAACACTCAGTTGGTTATATATATGTCTATATGTACTATACAATAATAATTATAGAAGAAGAGGTTGTGAATTCAAGGAGCAGGGAAACATAGAGGGGTTGGAGTAGGGAGGTGGATGAGTGGAAATGATGAAAATAAAATTTTAAATTTAAAAAATGATTAAAAATACCTAGCCAACTATTTATTGTTAGACAAATGGCAGTCAAATTATACTATATAGCAAGTAAGTGAAAAAGACAAATTTGTAATTCGCTGTCTTTTTCTGCCTTGGGTGTAATTTCTGAATCTCAATCCCAATATCATATATTGGCATAAGCAATTTTTTAAAATTTGGATTTTAAAGAAATAGTGTTTGATCTCTGAATGTCTTCATTCAAAAATCCTTAATGCAAAAGAATTCCAATCTTAAGGAAGATCTACATACACTGGAAATCTTAAACAAGTGAGGGCTCAGCTTTTTGGGAAATGGCATAATCTCCTTCATGTGCTTTTTCCTTCCCTTCCCTTGGTTAGATAAGAGAGTTTTATCATACATCCAGAGCACAGCTCTCCTGCATAGCATTTAGTGCTGCTATAACTGGACACTTGTGCTATTAAATAATATTTAACCCAGAAATGGCCATATGTGGCTTTGCTCACCACTATGTACTTAGAATGTAGTCCAAGGCCTAAACCATAACATCCTGTGCAGAGCACTGGAGCAAGGCTGAAGCTGAGCATACATCTCTCCTGATGATGTTTATCCGCTTCTTTTTTACTTTCTAAAATACACCAAAACCCTTTCAAGTTCTTCCTGCTTCCATATAGCTTTATCAAATGTATTTTTATCCCTGTTTCTATTTACTAAAAATCCTGAAAAGAAAAGTTTGTGGTTTGACTTTCAAAACAATTATCTACTTCTCTATTCCCCTATAAGGCAAATGCTTCATATCCCTCATTCCCCACTCATGTATTAGCACTCATCAGCTTTGTCCTTATCTGAGTCACCACTCCATTTCCACATAACATCTTCCTGAAAATTAATCATTGATCTGTAATCCTTCCAGAAGGCTCGGGGTCTACATAACTCTAAACTTTTGGATTTTTAAAAGGGCAAAAGATGACTCAAAAGGACAATTTCCTACATTTAAGACCAGCCTCCATCTCCCAGAGCAACCACCTCCACAGCTTTTCTCAATTGATTCACATCCCTTAGAAAGAGCCTCCAATTCTGCACCCAGAGTGGCCCTTTGAAACAATATTGATACTGTAAAGATTGCCCATACACTCATGACAACGTCCTTCCCTCCCAGGCAAGCCAAGAACCTAGGGATCAGTACCCTCGAGAAACATAAACATCTCTTTGGAAAGTCAGTGTCTATGCTGCTCAGGGGAGTAGTTAAGAACCTGTGTCCTGAAGCTAAATGACAAGTCCAGCTTCAGCTCTGCCTCCTCTCAGCTGTGTATCTCTGGGCACACTGTTCACATGAATCTCAGCTTCCCTCATCAATATAATGTAGTCAATAACTAAATCTTGGCAAGTTCAAAGTAAGAATTAAGTGAATAGAAGCACGTGAGCACTCAGTAGGGTATGTGGCCTAGTTAGCACACTATAAATGACTGGGGTTTCTTTCTGAATGAATGCCTTTTATTAGTGGAGGGTGTTGGGGTTTGGAGGTGTAGATATATTTTAAGCTCCATTCCTCTGACTCAATATGAACTGAAATTCAAGACACATTTGCAGCTTAAAATCCTAGCAAAAAGCAAACATGACATATAATATTCTTTTTGGAACAAAGTCCTTATTTAGGCTATTTTCAGTTTGATTGGTATATCAGTTGATTTTATGTGACTATAATGAGATTCCTGAGGCTGTGATAAGATTCCTTTCTTATCAAGAAAGGTTTATTTAGCTAACAGTTCTTGAGGTTAAGGGGCTAGTGATGGCTTCCCTATGGTTAGTTCCTAGGTCATCACACAGTAAGAAACCAGAGCCTCTGGTTTTCCTCTTCCTTTGTTCTTCCCCTCTCTCCCTTCTTATAAAGCTGTCAGTATTCAATCATGAGGACTCCACCTAATGACTATAGTTAACCCTAATCACCTCCACAGACCCCAGCTCTTAGCCCCGAAGTTTAAGTTTCCACTCTCATCCTACTTTATAACAAGGATTAAATTTCAACATATAAATTCTCAGGAAACATACTCAAGCCATATCTAAAGCATAGCAACTGGCTAGCAATAAATGCACACTTTAGTATTCTGTAAACAAATTTGTCAAAAAGATTTCCCCAGATAAGTGGCAGCGTTCCAAAGCAAAGCAGCAGATGTACATACCGTGAGCATCAGCAGTGCGGCTGCCGCTGGAAGTGGGGAACAGAAGCCCTCTTCGCTTGACTTCCAAGAACCTCCCTGTTCCTCTAGCAACTCTGTTTCCCTGCCAAGCACCCAGTCCTAGAGATGGCCAGTCCAACCAGCTATGAACTTCAGCCTCAGGACATGACCCGTGTGTTCAACCCGGGTAGCTGCGTTTGGGTCCCGTCACCACCACAGGTTTTCTGGACAGTTTGGGACTTTGGTACACAGGCAACAAAACTCTCCAGAGCAGAGGCTGTCGACATAAAGAATGAGAGATCAGGGGATGGAGAGATGGCTCAGCAGTTAAGAGTACTGCTGGCTGCTCTTGCAGAGGACCTGGGTTTGGTTCCCAGCACCCACATGGCAGCTAACAACAGTCCTTAATTCCAGTTCCAGGAGAATCTAACACCCTCTTCTGAACTCCACAGGTACTGCCACAACACAGGTGCACTTACATACATGCAGGCGATACCCATACACATAAAATAATAAATATTTAAAAAATAAAAAAATTTAAAAAGAATGAGAGTTCACATCCACATTGTGACATGTTCCTACTCTCATGATCAAATTCATTTCCAAAAAGTTTAACAAATGCTTAACCGGCAGGAGAAAAACCCATGTTAGTATTTTAAACTTTTGAAAATTACAATCCCCAGTATCCCACACAAATTCTCTGAACCTTTCCTTCCATTTCCTGGTCCTCAAATTTAAGGTCTCTCCCAATCAGACTCAAAGTATAGGAATTTGAAATTAAGGGGAGCATTTACTATCCGTGGTAATTCTAATCCATCATCTGTCTCATTTCAGGTTGTCAGATGCTGTCTGTTCTCAGGAATCTGGGGAATAAATTTTTTTCAAAGACTTTTGAAATTCTTTACATTTATGTTGCTTGGCCTCTTAATGTAGAGATCTCTCAAAGTCTATTAACATCCTTTTTCAGCACTCATTGAGGACAGGCATACCAGCTACCGTCCACATACCAAGGCTATCAATCCCTTCCATTCCCTTCTTCTAGCACATACTTGCTGAGTACCCTAAGTCCCAGCCCTAGTCAAGGTGCACAGTATGAAGCTGAGAGCTACAGCATTCTCCCAGGGCCTCCATTTCAGCCTGGAGACTTTCAAACAAACCATAGTGTAGTGATAGTGCTGCAAAGGAGAGACATCACAGCAGAGAGGGCAATTAACTTTTCTGTGCTCTTAATAAAAATACAAGTCAGGCAACTTACACAGAGAAAAGTTTTTTCTTGACTCATGGTTTTGGAAGTTCTAGTCCATGACAACTGACCCCGCTGCTTTAGACCTCTGGTGAAGCAGCATACAGCAGGGACGAGGAAGGATGAAGCAAAAGTACTCATCCCATCACGGAAACCCAAGAGAAAGGAAGAGACTAGAGTCACAGAACTCCCTTTGAGGTCATGACCCAACGACCTAAGGAACTCCCAATAAGGTCTCTCCTCCCAAAGGTCCATAGCACTTCCCAATAGTGTCATCCTGGTGACCAAGAATTGAGCCCATGGATCTTTGATAGGCATGTAGAGACCTCTGGAAGTCTATTAGCATATATATATGCTAATATATATAGCATATACATATATTATAATATATATTAATATAATATATATAGCCAACTATCCAGAGGGAAAGCAGGAAAGGCACCCTAAAAGTGAGCTCTCTGCAGGGGTTGGGGCTAGCAAGTGCAGACTCTAAGACTAGCAGATTACATGTATCTCAAATTATAGCAAGGAGAACACTGGTTGGTGCTTTAGGAGAAAGGAGGAGCGAAAGGAAGGATACGGGTTTCAGTTGCGTATGTGACAGAAAGTCAAGTGTAAGCAGGGAAAGAACATCATCAAAATTCTGTTTTAAAGGCTTGTGTGGGCTGCTATGTGCAGAAAAGACAGGAAGCACAGCCACCCGCCATGCTGCCTCCTCCGGAAGCAATGCCCACAGCCCAGACGGCATGCCAAGTCCTACTCAGGTTCCCCATCTCTCCACATACATCTCACCAGGGCCAGCGTCGGAAAAATGACACTTGAGAGCAACTCACAGGCAAATGTGAAATGCACTCACTTCCCTATTGAATACTTTTTGTAAATTGGAATGTTTTTTAAGGAGAGCCCTGAGAATTATGTGTGTCTAAGGCCCTTAGTCAAAATCCTTTTCAATCAGTACCATACCTCCTTGATCACTCTTTTTCAACTATAAGCTCTTACAGAGGGCAAATATCTGTCATTTTTATATCATCTTTATATGTGTATCCAAGACAGCCACATTCTACCCAATATAGAGTAGACACTGGAATTGCACTTCAGAACTCAGGTGTATGTGTGTGTATATGTGTGTGTATGTGTGTTGAACTTAAAGACACTTCTTAAAGACACACTCTGGTTCCTTTACTCTATAGATCAGCAACATCAAACCTTTGAGTGTTCTTGGTCATTTAAGATGAATTTCATCAAGTTCAATGACCAAGTAAACATGTTTACATGGTGAAATTTGCAAATTTATTTTCGTATCTTTCAAAATCACTAGACGGGCATTTAAATTACACACTGCTAACAAGTCCCTTATTTCTCCTAGGGCAACTCTAGATTACATTTTATCACAGCTCTGTACTGCCTATTCTGACCAAGGAGAAGACTTACTGCTAACACAGAGACCAAAATACGGCACAGAAACAGCTTTCCCAAGCACCTCACAGATCTCAGGAAACTACAAGCTTTAGGCAAGTGAAAACTTCCATCTTTCCCTAACTACATTTGAACTTGTAAATAGATGATCATCCTATTTATAGTGGCAGTTCCCTCCTCCTGGCAATTGAGCGATATACTCAGCTGCACACACACACAGACACACACACACACAGACACACACACACACACGCACGCAAGCACGATTGTCATCTAAAAATAAATGAAACCATGGTAGATAAGCAATTGAGTATTCTGAATGCAAAGTTCAAGGTGCGTGTTCTCTATCCAGTGGTCTTGGGAATAGCAAACAAGTGACTGTAATAAAGACAGGTATGATAATGAGAATTTAGCAGCCGGCATGAGGTTTTAATTTCAATATATCTGAGTTTTTGCTGTACAATGAGTCAACTGGCTGAAGACTAGTCTTTCGGATGGAATACAGACACCTTTAAAGATACTGCACAAAGAATGAAAATTCTCCGTAGCAAAATTAAACTTCATTTTACAACTCCCTTCTCCCTTCCACTGTTTCTCACTTTAATGTTAAGCATACCCTCTGGGCAATTTATGTTTTTAATGTTGCTATTGTAAATAGAGCTGATCAAACCCAGGGCCTCTGGGAATGATAAACAATATTGCAAAGTTATGGGCTGAACGTGGGGACAGGGCACCTGACGAGTCTGACAGAAGGCTTGGCCCTGTGGTGCTCTCTCAGGTCTGTTGTAAAGCCTGGCCTCTCTCCCTGAGTTTGCAACTTCCAGAACACAGCAAGAGGCACACATACTTCCTGTGCTGTCTTTGGACTGTGGGAAAACAAAATCTGGCTTGATTCTGTCCAAAACCTGGATGGAACCTATGCAAAGTGGATCTCATTATCTCTGTCTCAAGTTAACACAGCACTTACATTTTTTTGTCTCTAAGTTTATGGAAGTTCTAATTTCATTTCTGTTGTTGTGATTAAAATACCCTAACAAAAAGCAACTTAGAGGAGGAAGGATTTATTTGAGCTCACAATTCCAGGTCCATTACTGCAGGGAGGTCAAGGTGGCAGGAATGTGAAACCACTGTTCACATCACCTCACAGTCAAGAACAGAGAGAAATGAACGTGTGCATGCTTCTTGCTCAGCTCACTTTTCCATTTATACATTTTGGGACCCAGTCCATGAAATGGAGGCACCCATATTCAGAGTGGGTCTTCCCACCTCAATTAACCCACCTAAGGAAATCCCTTAAAGGCGTGCCCACAAGGCCAACCTGATCTAGGAAATCCCTCATTGAAACTCACTTCTCAGGAGGTTACATCCTACAGGTTGACAATTAAAATTAAGCATCACAGCAAACAGGGTAAAACCTTCTTTCTGGCTCTTGTGTTGAAGCACGTTCTGTGGGAACCACCAATCCCACCTTAAGGCAGCAAGCAAGGTGCTGTGTAGACCTTGGTGGGCACCCATGCAATGGGGAACTGCTGGAAAGGAGGGAGTCGGCTCTCCTGTCTTTACTGCCCATTTCAATGACTTTAGAAAAAAGATTCATTTGTCCCTGGGTAACTGTTCAGGCAAGTGCTCTACCACTTAGCCACACTCCAGTTCAGCACCTGAGGTTTCCAGAATGGATCTTCCTGGTGTCCTTATCTCTACACACTCCTCACAACTGACGCACTCCAGCACACAAGACTCAGATGTCTGTTCCTGTAAGCCCATACGCCTCAACAATAAACCGAAGTATGACTTCCAGCGGTTGTTTCCCGAATTTGGAAGGAGTGGAAAAAAGAGAGGATTTGGATTGTAAAGGATTTCTGATGCAGAAAACCTTGGGAGGGGTTTCATAGGGCATGCAGGGAGAGCTGCACCATGTAAAAGAAAACTCCAGGACAGAGAAGAGAGGAAAAATACCAAAGGTAGTCAGTCAACAGGCAGATGCATGAGGCATGTGCAGAAAGGCAGCAGGGATGTCTGGCTGTGGCAAACGGCTTGTAGAAGAAAAAAGGGAGAGACTGGGATGGGCATGTGAGTGGTTCTCTCTACCAGAGCACCAGACAGTGCCCAAGGAACAGAGCACGGCACCACCCATGCTTGCTCTGTAACATCAGGAAGTGCCTGGCACAGGCACTGACATCAGCCAGCTGAGCTTCCACTTCCTCTAAGGACTCTGTGCCAGGCCTGCTGCTCCTGTTATAGGTTTGTGCCGAGTCTGCTTTTTGCTCCAGCTGTTTCCTCATAGCATATTCCTCGGTGACTCTAGACTGAGTGGGCTTATGTGATTGTCTGCCGTGTTTTTGCCTGTTCAGCTTTCCAAACAAGCTGATACTAGAGCCAACTTCAGTACTTTCTAGCAGCCCCCTTTTGGAGAGCAGGTGTCTTGATTTTACTGACCTAAGGTTTGCTTTGAACCTTGGAAATGACTTTCGTAAACCTTGGCAGCAGCATCTATTTAACTAACAGTAAAGTGCAAGAAGCATATTTGGAAAACAAATAAAATCCTACTATCTCCAGGAACATATGCAATAATGCAATTGTGCATTCACACAAGGGCATATGAATTGTGGATTATGTTACAGAGTCTGTGCTAAATACTAGAATATATTAGTATAGTTCTCCAAACCATGCTAAGCCATATCCAAAACAAATAGAAACAAAGCCAAAATAAAACAAGAGGCAAACAGGGAGAAATCACAACCATGTTCCTACCTGCCATCCACCCAACCAACCCTAAAGTCGTCGTTGTGTTGGTTGACACTGATTGACAAAATCTAGAATTACCTAGGAGAAAAACCTCTGGGCATGTCTGTGAAGGAGTTTGTGTACTGGGTTCACTAAGATGGGAAGATCTACCCTAAATGTAGGTGGCATCATCCGATGGGTTGGGGTCCTGGACTGAATAAAGAAAGTGAACTGAGCATCAGCTTTGATCCCACTCTGCTTCCTGACTATGGATACAATATGACCAGCTGTCTCACATTCCTGCCACTGTGACTCCCCAATGGGATGGACTGCACCTTCAAGCTGTGAGCCAAAATAAGCCCTTCCTTCTTTAAGTTAGTTACTTTGTCCAGTTATTTTGTCACAGAAAAAAGAAAAGCAACTAATACAGTCATGTCTTTTCTATCTTTCTGGGCAACATGATTTGGGGTTTTAGGAAATTGTCTAGTTCAGATGAACAACAAGGACTCATAATGGGCTATCCTGTTAAGATTGTAAATTGTTAGAAAGCTGAAGTTGTATTTTAATACTTTTCATGTTCTTGGCATCCAGTAGGTATGTCCAACCTGTGGCCCACAGGCGGGGTTGCATGTGCCCCAAGACAGCTATGAATGTGGCCCTATGCAAAATCATAAACATCCTTAAAAAATTATGAGATTTGAGAGGGAAGTGATTTCTTTTGGTAATTGAGCATGAATTTTTTAGATGGCAATGTCATGCCACAGTGTAAAAAGCTTAACAGGGGCTGGGGAGGTGGCTCAATCAGTCAAGTGCTTGCTGTACAAGCATGAGGGCCCAAGTTCAGATCCTCAGTACCCACATAGAAGCAGGTACATCAGCATGCATCTATAACCAGTCCTCAGGTCCTTGGAGGTCATTAGCCAGCCCTCCTAACTGAAACAGTGAGCTCCAAGTTCAGAGAGAGACCCTGTCTCAAAAAGTAAGATAAGAGAATGATTGAGGAAATTACCCAATGTCATTCTCTAGTCTACACTTACACACGTGAGCACATACTCACATGGACATATATATATGACACAGAAAAACATAACTAATAAATAAGGTTGACTAGAATAATGATTAGCACAATGGATACCCAGGGCAGGCATTCCAAAAGCATCTAGACATATGAACTGAAAACACAGAGTTCAGTGGGGACGTGGGGAAGGCATGGAGAATGTGACAGTTCTGTATTCTCAATAATGCATCTGCGCATCAGCTAGACAGGGAGGAAGTGAGGGCAGAAGCTGTCAGACAGGAAGCTCAGGTCAATGCCAATTGGTCCTGGTGAGCAGGCCTGGCCACTCTAGATTAATCCCATCACTGAAAGGCCACAGTGTGCAGCAAGCAGATGATGTGTTCATAGGTGACTACAAGTGTCAGATAAAAGGAGGTGTCACCCTGAAATATGATGTAGTTCCCTGGAGCTGGGATGAACTGGAGTGTCACAGATAACCAGCTTTTGTTATATCTGCCCTTCAGGAAGAGAATACGTCTTGATACTCTTTCCTTTTTAAATTCATTGGTCTAGTTAAGTGTCATTTTCTTCAAATAAAAATGAAGGGCTGCTTTGGTTTCAGAATGTGTAATAAGACCTGCTTCAATATGAAGTAGAAAACATGAGCTTTTCTGACAAATGGCCTCTTAAAAATGTATCATAAGTGTTATATTATTTGCACATTTATAACTGTTTGGGGAGATGAATCTGTGCAGATAATTTCTCCCAATGAGAAAAGAAAATGGCATCTCTAAAATATTGAAAAGACACATTTAACTTCTGCCTCAGTGGATTCAGAAGATGGAATCCTTGTGTTCTAAGGGATGTAAAAATGCTCCAGTGAACCAAAATGCAGCTTAGGACTCGTAATTAACCAAGTGCTTCCAACCTAACTCTTTCATGCAGTTGATCTGGTACAGAGGACCACTATTCATTTACATTGAAATTCTGAAGAACAAGCTGTCCTGGGTGAGCAGAACTGAAAAGCTTAGTTTAGATGTCCCCTAAGGTTTGTCACATGGCTTCCATATTTAAGGATGTTGGGTCATTAGCAAACTAGTTCAGGTGGACACAGTTATATAAATACCTAACATGTTCCATAAGACCTGATCATAACTTAGATATCTCTATTACCCTTTAGGAGGAGGGAAAAAATTATATATATATATATATTGTGTGTGTGTATCTATGTGTGTTAAAATAGAGAGCAAGTCTATAAATGTCAGTATGTTAAAGAAGACTTTTAAACAAGGCTTCATTCGAGAGAGAAAAGCAACATTATTTTGCATCATGAGCCACTATATGACTGGCCACTCTCCTTCATTATCTTCATGAGTCACTGCAGATCTATAAGGCAGGTGTGATACCATTCTAAGGTGCAGAAACTGTAAAGTAAAATTAAATCATGAAAACAGCAGAGCCAAGGCATGACCCAGAGGGCCACTGAATTCCATACTGTCTTTTCACGTGGTTTGCTGATGATACATCACAGTGAGAGATGAGGATAACAAGTTGTCCACATAGAAAAACAGAACAAGTGGGCTGGAGAGATGGCTCAGCAGTTAAGAGCATTTGCTGTTCTTCCAGAGGACCCAGGTCCGATTCCCAGCACCTACATGGTGGCTAACAATTTCCCATAATACCAGTTCTAGGGAATCTGACACCCATTTCTGGCCTCTGCGGGCTTTGCATAACACGGGTGCACTTAGATACATGCAGGCAAAATTTATTAGACTTCAACTTCCAAGCCATCCTTGCACTAAGGAAACAATATGCCACAAATTATTATGTTTTCCCCTTCTAGTTCCTTAAATGAACTGTTGCCTTGATCCTTCAGTTCTATGTACTACTGAAAGAGGAGAAAGTTGGAAACACCTTCCTAAACTCTCCAATGGAGAGGAATTTCCTAGAGTCACAAGGTTCACAGCTGCTTCATTCACCGTACAAACATTTACTGAGCAACGAATACATGCCAAGCATTCATTGACTGACATGCCAGGAAAATAGCACTGAATGAACAAACAGAATCCCTGACCTCCTGAGGTGGGCATTCCAGTGACAACCCACAGCCATTAGAAAATACAGCATTCTTCCCATGTCCCAGGGCTACTCCCCAAACCACAGGAGGATGACCACAACTTCTGAATAAAGCAATCGTATTGTAAAAGATGCACATCCGATGATAAAATGCTTGAACAGCATGCACAAGGCTGGAGGTCCAATTCCCTGAACTGCGAAAACAAAACACAGCCATTTTTTTTCTTAGCCCCAAAAAGCCACATTCTCCCACACTCATAGCTTTCTCAAAAATCAGGATTTGAAAATGATGTAAAACTATATAAATGCAATGAAGAATTAAATAAAATCCTTTTCCAGCAAGAGCAAATTTTAAGCCATTTTTTCAAAAGGCCATTTGGTTCATTCTCCAGTTGTTAGACAGAACCCAGCTAGGCCTTCAGAAGAACTATAAATGGATCTCCAGCTGATCTGTCTATGCAAAATCCCAAGCTTCTGCCCCAGGAAATAGCTGCCAAGTGGCTGATGTCAGCTTGGGCCTTCAGTGCTTCTAAAAGGAGAGAGGGAAAAATCCACATTGTGTTAAAAATGTGCAAGTGGAAGCAGCAACTTGTAAAAACATTTGAATAATAACCCATTCATTTTTAATTCCTCTGTAATTTCTGCGATAATTTCAGATGGGATGAACTCTATAGGCATCATGACAATCACAGGGACTCTTCCAAGGCCTACATGGTCACTCATCATTATCAGGGAGTATGTTTGGATACCACACAGGCCCCTGCTACCTGCTTCTAGGAGTAGAAATGAAGCCATTTTGTCTGCCTACTTGCATGGCCAATTAATTACCAAAGATGACACAGTTCCAGCAGGATCCAACCCTCTGTGTGTGCACCCTGGTGACCCAGTTTAATAAAAATCTGCACTTGCATCAAATACAGCACAGAGACTAGATAGCAGTCAACACAGAGAGCCATGCTGAGAGACTGCACTATACAAGCGCCACTTGCAAAGGGACAACAAAGCAGCTTATGTGGCTGCTATCATCTTAACAGAATTTCCATGGGACATTTATTGATTGTCTTTTCTCCCCACCCTCCAAACGCTATTTCCTAATGTTCCAGGTTCTGCATCTATGGACTTAAATATTTAAATGTGTTTGGTCTTTCATTTTCTTCTGTGTTTTCAACCTAAGAAAAAGATGCGTTAGAAAAAGGTCACACTCCCTAACTAATGCTCTTTAAGACTTGGTACACCTAGCATTCTTCAGGCTCATTTTATTTATTTTCTCCCTTTTAATTATATTTATTTGCTTGTTTATTTATTTATTGCATGTACATGTGGGTATATGCGTGCCACAGAGTATATGTACAGGTCAAAGGACAACATGAGGGACTCAGTTCTCTTTCTACCATGTAGGTTCCAAGGCTCAAACTCAGCTCATTAGGCTTGGCCATAAACACTTTTACCCACTGAGCCATCTTATCAGCTTTGTGAGGGATATTTTAAAGTGAAAAAAGCAAGATTCACACACTGATGAATTTTTTTCTCAGACTCCAAATCTAAGGATACTTCAGTCCTATTTGGTACTTAGAGATTTTAGAATCACAAGAGCTTATTCAGTGAAGAAAAAAAAAACATAGCATTTAACAAGCTCTGTCTGAGGACAGCAGGGAATACAGTGTAAACAACAGTTGATTCCTATCTCATTATGTGGGTGCATTCACTTCCAGGATTCCCCTGGCCTTGTTCAGCTGGTGCCCTCTAATGATAGAATTATCTACTCAATTTTAAAGGAGTTCTGAGGGACAAGACAAGATACAATGGTCTGAAATGCATAGGACTGGGGAAATAAAAAAGACCAGAGTGGAGCTTTTCCAGAATCCATGGAGGTAATAAAGCCTTGTGGTGTGTCTGGCTCTCCCCACTCAGGATACCGCAGTACCTGCCCAAAGGAGCTATAAGAAACAAATGAGATGAGGCTTGTTCCAAGCCCAGCACAGCACAGAAACAAAGTGCAGTACTTTACACTAAATGTCCTGAGCATCTGAACAGTGTTGGGTCATTCTGTACCACTATGTATGTACTAAGCAAATGAGTCTATAAACCTAATGGTCCCTGCCATACCACAACCCACTCACTTCCCTTTAAAACAAAATGTTCATCATGTTTCAATCTCAATTCCTACTGTATTAGTTACTTCTCTGTTGCTGTGATAAAACACCATAACCAACTTATAGAAGGGACAGTTTATCAGTTTACAAGTCCAGAGGGATGAGATCATCATGGTGGGGAGGCATGGTGGCAGGAGGCAGCTGGAGCAGAAGGCTGAGTACTCACATCTTCAAGCAGGCAGGGCAGTAGAAAGACAAAGTGGAAATGGTACGCGGCTATCTACTCTCAAAGCCCACACCCAATGACATGCTTCCTCCACATCTCCTAAAGCTCCCAAAACAGAGCCACCAATTGGAGACCAAGTGTTCAAATACTTAAGGGCCTCTGAGGAGCATTCTCATTCAAACCACCACATCTTCCAAAGATATACATCTTTATATAATTACCAAACTGAATCTCTTTTTAAAGGGGGGGGGCAATTATTTGGACCACATAGTGATAAGATACACCAGACCATCATCAAAACTGTCATGCTATTTCATTTTAACATCCATTAAACTGATGCTTGCAAAATTTTCCTCAGTGTTTTCTAAATGCAAATTATCCTCCCTGCTGAAAGGTAAGGAAAAATGGAATAAAAACTTATTAGTTCAGTATCACAGTGTCAAACATCAGCTCCAAAACTTCATATTCATACACCTTACATGGTCCTCAAAAGACAAAGCAAAAAAACAGACACAATACCCACATAGTGAACCAAAAACCAATTACTGGGAGAGGGTGATTACTTTAAGCCTCCCTGATCCTGTTTTCCTTTTTTCTTTCTGCACTCTTCACTTATAAAAATTATCTGAGTTATCTTTTCTTCAAAACACAGATTATTTGCATTTTTAACATGGGGGAGATTCTGGATGTAAATAACACCAGAGCCTTTTGCCCAAAATCTCATGGATGGTTACCTTTCTATTCTTCTGTGTTCACAATATCAAGTCCCCCACCACACACAGGCAGTGAGCACACAGGTCATGAGAGCTGTAGGATTAGTATCGACAGCCACAAAAAATGGTAACTGCTCTCCCAGGTCTCTTCACGGTCTCTCTCAAGACAAGGTACACAGGTGAGCTGGATAATGCCACACTGAGAAAACTGCTTAGTGTCCCCTACACAAGGAGGGACAATTACCCTGATCAATCCTGTCCTCAGAGTCCAGGAAAGTCAAAGCTGCATTCAAGGCCACTTACTTTGTGGGTGTGGTCTGACTTTTTTTTCTGTATGTGCCTTTTCCTTCCTAAGTGTGAATCTTCAATGCCAGAGTAGTTGCTGCCAATCCTCTACGACAGCCCCCAGCTGCCTCAGCACCCTCTTCAGCCCAGCCATCACCACCCCACCCAGAACTCCAGTTCGTCACAGTGCAGGATGGTTTTCCCCACAGCCATTCTTTATCTCAACAACTTGCATGTATACATATGTGTGCACAGGTATGTGTAGATGGTGTATATGCATGCAATGTGTATGTGGGTATATGCATGTGTGTGTGTGTGTGCATATGCATGAGACCAGAGGTTAACAATGAGTGCCTTCCTCTATCACTCTCTGTTTTACTTTTTGAGATGGTCTCTCACTGAACCTGAAGCTTACCAACTGGGCTAGACTAGATGGCCAGCAAGCCAAGGAATCCTCCTGTCACCATACATGCACAAGCAGTGCTGGGATTACAGGCATGTACTGTCATGCCGAGCATGTTATGTATGTGCTAGAGATCTGAACTCAGGTCCTCATGCTTACAGGACAAGCACTTTACTGACTGAGCCATCTCCACAGTCTCGCTCAGTAACTTTCAATCAGTCAGATACTCCCACCTGCTATCCTATACCTAGTCAAGTGTACTGCTATATCCCTTCCTCTGTGTCTATCAACCAGTATCTACCAAGCTCACATCAACCCTGACATAACAGCTTTCAATTCCATCAGAAGATTAATTATGAAGATTTTCAGGTAAGGAAGGTTTGTTGGTTATGAACAGTCTACATTCTGAAAGCAACTCCCTGGCATTGGAAAACAATGCAAGTGCAAGTAGTCTCTGAAAGCAAAGGTACTACACAGGTCAGTCTATCTATGCAAAAAGCTTACTACATTAAAGTGAAAATACACTTTATAGCACTGAACTGCAGGAATCAGTCAGAAACTTAGTTTAAGACAGTTTCCATTTTCTTCCTTCATTTTATCCCCAGAAAGTTCCAACTGCCTCTTTGGGGCCCCCAGACATATAGCAGTCTCTATGCCTCTGTTAAGTTCTTTTCAAACTACCTAAGTTTCAAAAAAATGCCATAACTCAAACTCATATTTCTAACCTCTATCTCTTATAACCAAAACTTAATAAAAAGGTCCTTTTTTAGTCTATCATGAATTGAATACCAACAAAGTAGAGTCGGCCTGCGTGTTGTTAAGGTTATATAGTGTGAAAGGGTACCACTTCTAAAGGGGGCCTAGTTAAATGGACATCCCAGTTATTTCTTAAATTGTATTTTTCTTAAAACTTGGATGCATTAGCGGTAGGTAATTTGATTATTTACATTGTAATTTTCTAGCATATGGTAATAAAGTGTCTTTTCCTAAAAATCAGTGTAGTTCAACAATTTTTCAATTAGATGGAAATAAAATGTCGTATGGAAGGGATGCTTTTGTCTAATTTGCACAAAACGCCATATGGTCTACTAGCAGCTCAGAAAAGCTTTTCTCAGATGGTTTAAACTTTCTGTGTTTGTGGCTGTTCAAGAGAGATTCTGCTCTTAGATGGACTTTATTGGTAGGGCTCTACCCCGCCCCCCCATCCGGCCTTGTTCTCTTGGTTGGGGGTTCTTTTGTTCGTTAGTTTTTGACACAAAGGTGAGGTAACCTGACCTGACCTGGGACTCACTAAGAACAGGCCAGCCTCGAGGGCTCATCAGCCCTCCTGCCTCTGGCTCCTACCTGCTGGGGCTGCAGGTAAGAGATGGGTGGGCCGGCTTCCCTGGAAGCTTCCATTACCCAGCACATGGAAGGTCTACCAAACCCCACATACTGCTGCAGCCTCTTGCCCCATTTCTGTCAACTGACGTGACTATATTAACAAGATAACCTTTTGCTGCAGTAGAAGATTAATTACCACTAAGAAAAAGATGTAAGCATACTCCACACATTTAAGATCATTAACAAAACATGATGCTTCAGTTGCCATCTGAATATATTCTTTGCATTTTCAAAAAGACAAAATGAAATAAGCTTTCATATGAGAATTCGCTTTCAGTGGTTTATTTCATTAATAATATCGCTTACAAAAGCCCTCCAGCAGCTATTTACTCTAAACACACCCGGGAAGTGTGATGGATTGCAAATGGAAAAATAAAGGCAGAGGTGAACATGAACTCACCCTGACCCCCTAGGCAGCCTCCACTATCACTGGTGACAATCTAGTCTAGTGGACAATCCAGCTGTGGAAACCTGGAAAAGACACAAACACGAAAGCATAGAAGAAGAGTCAGGAGAGAGAGCACAAGCAGCAACTGCATCGTGATGCTTCTCACTGAAAGTGAAGCGCGTGCAGAATCCTCAGCTCCATACAGCAACTGCACAAGGAGATCTTCCTGTTGGGAGTCTTTTCATGAGCTCCACGTGTCTCTACTGGCTCAGTCTATGATTTGGGAGCTATTTAATCTTATTTTCAGATTAATCCTCAATGGATTACAGGACTGCAGTTTTCTTTCTCTCTTAATCTCTTGAGTAGTTAATGATCTGAAAACTGATTCTTAAACATACCACAGAAACAAAGCATCTGAAGAACCTGACTCATGCTTTTTGTCAAGGAGAGGACACCTCTGACACATGGATAATCATGTCAGAGATTTATTGTCTTCACAGATCTTAACTGTCTTAACCAGACCAAGTTTATGTTCTTCCATGCTTAGTTTATTTTCATTCAGGAGAAACTGTGAACCAATGGAACTGTGAATCCTACAATACTGAAAGTATTCATTAGATCCTTAAGAAAAGTTTGTTTCAAAAAACTCAGCAAAAATTATTCAGTTCGCTTATTTGTGCAACATTAGTTTTTTAGTGGTAGAAAAGACAATTTTTCCTCAAAATCCTATTGGGGTAGATACCACAGAATTTCTGCTTTTCTTGGGTTCCCAATATTCAGCCATTTTACCTGCAAAAATGGCAAGTTCATAGTTTTTCCAAACAAGAAGGAAGACCAGAGTGGGGAAATGATGATTATAAACAATTCAAAACTACCTACGGCTCAACCGCTCAACATTCATCATTTTTCTCAAGAGTGTCAATAGTGAGTAAATATGCCAAAAAATAGTAAATTATTTCTTTCCAAATCTGGAAGTTTCCATGTAGCTTTCAATTATTCTTTATTTCCATACAGCTACAGTAACTGACAAAGCTGCTCAGCTTCCTCCTTGCAATGGGAGAGACTTCTAGAGCAAAACTGTGGTCAAAAACAGATGTGACCTGGAAGACAGAGGAGAGGGGAAGAAAGCTGATCTCTACAGAGAGCTAGGTTGAGAGTGCATGACAGAGCAAGCAAGGGGTCGACACAGGGAGCAGGTAGAGGAAAAAATAAGATGCAAAGGGAACGGAGGGAAGGACTGACTGCCACTAACCCAGCACGCACGTGGATAGCCCACACATGAAGAAATTAAGCAGGTCCAGAGCCAAGTCCAAATGGAATGAAAAGAATGCTTTTTACTTCTGCCTGAAAATGCATTAATAACCCATTAATCTTAAAACCTACCACAACCTGCACTCACCACTATAAACATAATTTATATCATGCACAGCACTGCTGAAACTCAAATCCAACAAATGAGATGCATATGAGTCCCTAGGTACCAAAAATTCACATGTTCAAAAATGTGCTTTCTTCTGAGAAGGAGCAGGGAAGGGTTTAAATGATTTCCCTCTCACTGGGAGACCCACTAACCAGCAGCCTACCACAGGTCCTTTAGTATTATTGTGTTTTGCTTTACTTTGTTTGTATGAAGGAGCACCCTCCTACAAAATAAAATTACTGATTCATTAAATTTATTCAATAAAATTAATGAATAAAATCATTCACCCATCTTTAATCCTTATTTTCTAAGTCAATCATCTCAGGATAAAAATAGAAGATCAAAATACAATGCTAAAATTGGCATTCAAACTATATAAAGCAGTGGGAGAGTCTAAGTTGACAAGCTAGGGACAACCTATGGTTTCATTCATATCCAATCAGAATTCTCAAAGAATATAAAATCATTAAAGGAAATGCAGGGTGAAATTGACATTTGGAGGCACCCTGCAGTGTTCCAACAGCGGCATCCCCTTAATGTGATCTACTCTGACCACTGCAATGCTGAAAGCCAAGGAATAGATGAGAGCAACAGCCGAGGAATGGCACTAACAGTCACAGGGGAGCAAGCATTCTTATCATTATTATTGTTAACTTGGCCACATAGTATTACTGCCAGCGAAAAAGCTCTGACCACTTGGAACTTGACAACCCATAGTAAACGAGAGACAGAAACTGATACAAGAATTGGGAAGATAGCCCAGGTGGTAAAGTGTCTGCCACACAAAACTAAGTTTGATCTCCAGCATCCACATAAAAAGCTAGGTATGGTCTCATGCACTTGTAATTCCAGTGCTCAAAAGGCAGAGACAGGAAGATCCCTGGGACATGGTGGCTAGGCAGCCTAACCTAATTGGTAAGTTTCTGGTCCCAGTGAAAAACCCTGTCTCAAAACACAAGATGGATGGCTCCTGAGGATTGACACCCAGAGCTGACCTCTGGGCCCAGACAGGTACACACATACAAGCACATGTAAGAGTGTGAACAAAGTTAAGGCATCTTGGCTAGTTATAGAGACCATACATGTACAGGTGGAACTCAGACTAAACAAGGGCATCCTGTAAAAGGCCAGAAGCTACCTGTATTAGTCACGTTTCTGCGGCTGTGATAAAACACCATGACCAAGGCAACTTATAGAAGGAAGAATTTATTGAGCTTACAACCAGTTCCAGAGAGGCAAGAGTCCTTCATGGCAAGGAGGCATGGTACGAGGCAACTGGAGCAAACAGATGAAGCTTCACATCTTCGCAGGCACAGGAAGCAGAGAAAGCTAGGCTGGAAGTGGGCAATATATATACTCTTAAAGCCCGCCTCCTGTGACATGCTTCCTCCAGCCTGGCCACAACTCTTAAAGGTTCCATGACTCTCCACAAACAGTGCCACAAACCGGGAACCAAGTGTCCAAATGCATATAGGGGACAGTCCAATTCAAATCACCAAACCACCTAAGAAACAACTGGTCAACCTCATACAAAGGGGCCCTGGCACACTGTAAATTACTTCTGCGGCCAGAGTAGAGCCTATACCAACAACAGAATATGGAAGCTGGTATAATAGCCTGAGGGCTCAGAGTCCTATATAAAAGGACTGAGGAAATGAACCCTGTACATTGGCAAACAACTGAAAACAGCTGTCTGCACAAAAACAAAATAAACAAACAAAAAAGCACTGAGGGACCTTATTAATTAGAGATTCCCCAGGTACCAACTTTAGGTTGATTCTTGTGCTCTAAGTCTTCATAGTGTTCACTGGGTGCCACTGGAGCACAGTCACACTGAATAACCAGTACTAGGCCAGTGTGTGGAACCTACCAGGGAGATGTGGGAATCTGAGCACACTGTCACAGATGGGATCACCACTAGTTCCTGTGATCTTCCTAATCACCTGAGTAGATTTCAATATCTCTGTCTTGCAGAAGACTGAAGGAAAATGTGAAGTGTCAATGATTTATCTAAGATGCTAAAGCAAAAACACTCCCCATGACTTTCCTCTGGAAGCTCTTCCATAGGTGTCCACTAATAGAAAATGCATTCTAAACTCCATTGCAGGTGGCCTCCAATAACAGCCCCAGCTCCAGCTCAGTCACACCTCTCCCTCAGCAACCCACTCACATTCCTGCTCCAAGTGACCCAAACTGCTAAGCTTGTCCTGGCAGCATGTTGCCAACCCCCCCCCCGACTTTCTCCCTGTCTTTTCTTGAAATGCTTTGCCATCCAGTTCCCCCTCTTCCTTGATGAAACTCACTCATCACCTGTACAAAGCCCTTATTGTCTACTTCAGTCCCATGTAAAGATGGAAGGATAGAACTGACTCCACGAAGTTGTCCTCTGACCTCTACATGTGCACCATGGTACACACGTGCTCTCACACATATACACACAATAATAATAATTTTTTTAAATACAGGATTCTGAAGATTCAACATGAACAAAAGAATATAAACTATTTTCTACAGGGGAAAATTATCATATTATGAATATATCAGGTTAAATGAACTACATTGTAATTAATTCTATTTTTACTTTTCAATGCAAATAGCAGAAACCACTGCATATATGGCTCACATTATTCTATTTCTATCAGATAAAATTACTCCATAGGTACAGCCTTAATAATTCTGCTAATATAATGCTGAGCATCATTTACCCTCTCTTAATTGTTCAGAGCCTTAAGGATCAAAGGCTGCATCGCAGTCCTGCCCAGCTGTGTGCCACCCACCTGCAATGCTGCTCAGCATGGCAGGACGCACAGTGTTTGACTCTTCCCTAGATACTCACAGAATGTTGTTTTCAGTTCTAGTGATGCATGGACGGCTTTTCCGCCATAGCTATTGACATGTGACCTTAGGCTTGATCTAGATATTCTTCTGAATTCCGAGGCAAAAGTCTGGTCAAGAAAAGCAAGACATCAGGGTGAGGTAGAGCACTTGCCTCAGGTGCAAATTTTACGGTGCACCAAATCTCATTGCTATGGTATAGATGTGCTTTGTCCTAACGGGTCCATGTGCTGGAGGCATGGTCCTCAGCACGGTGACACTGAGGTGCTGGAACCTTCAAATGATGGAGCCTGACAGAAGGTGGTGAGGTGACTGGGGAGCCGTCATCAGAAGAGACTTACATAGTTCTCCTTGGACTCCAGCTAGTTCCTGCAAAAATAAGTTGCAAGAAAAGTGAGGGATCAGAAAGATGGCTCCGCCTGCCAAGGAGAGCTGGGACAAGGGAGTAGTACCAGCCCAGGAAAAAGCTGTATGTCACAGGCAGCAAAGCTGGAGGGGCTGAGCCATCTAAGCCCTTTGGATCTAAAGTCCCAGACCTAGGACATGGAGTTACAGGATTTAATGTTTGCCATGCAGGTTTTGGATCTTGCTTTGGTCGAGAATTTCCCTCAATATGTCTCCATTCCTCCCTTCTGAAATGGGAATGTGTATTCGGTCCCATTGTCTGTTGGTGGTATGTACTCTGTCTTTTTTATTTTGCAGCAGCTTACTTACAGTTAAGGAGGTGTCTTGAGTCTCAGAAGAAACTTTGGATGTTGGAGTTTAAATAGTTGTGACACTGTTAAAGACTATGGGAACTTTTGAAGTTGGACTAGATGCATTTTGAATTATAATATGATCCTCAGACTATGGGGGCCAAGGAGTAGAATGTGGTGGTTTGAGTGAGAATGACCCCTGTAGGCTCCAAGTATTTGAACACTTGATTCCTATTTGATGGTTCTGTTTGGAAAGGGTCACGGAACCTCTAGGTGTGGCCATGCCGGAGGAAGCACGTCACCAGGGGTGGGCTTTGAGAGTAGGTAGCCATGTCCCATCTCCAATTTGTCTCTCTATAGTTGTCTGCTCCAGCTGCCTCCTGCCATGATGAACCCTTATCCTCTGGAACCATCAGCCTAATAAACTCTTCCTTCTGTAAGTTGCCTTGGTCGTGGTATTTTACCTCAGCAACATAAAAGTAACTAACGCACTGTCCCTTCCCCGTTCTCTTCCTGTCTCACCATCATGATTTCATCTTCATGGCTGCCCTCATCTGAGGCTGAATCCACAGATCCATCCAGTCTCCAAAAGTGGAGGTGAATAACAACTGGGCATGGTGACTAGATTACACCTTTAATACTAGCACTCGGGAGGTAGAAGCAGGTCAATCTCTGTGAGATCAAGGCTAGCCTAGTCTATATAGCAAGTTCCAGGCCAATTCAGGCTACAGTGAGACCATCTCAAAACAAAAACAGAAACAAAAGTGGAGCTAGGGGCTACAAAGATGGCTTAGCAGTTAAGAGCACTGGCTGTTCTAGCACCCACATGGTGGCTAACAGCCATCCTTAACTCTGGTTCCAGGGAATCTAATGCTTTCTTCTATGCTCTGTGGGACTGTGCAACATGGGTGCACTTACACACATGTAGGCATAACACTCATGCACATAAAATAAATAATTTTTTAAAAACCTTTTTAAATCTCTTTTGGGGTCCAGTAATATAACCAGGCAGGTGCTTGCTACTGAGGCTGATGACCTGAGTTTGAACCTTGGAACCTACATGGTAGAAAGAGAGAACCAACTCTGCAACTTGTCCTCTAACCTCTAGATGTGTGTTAAGAAGCACACACACACGTCAACTTTCTAAAGTAATTCTATATGCTTCTTTTCTTTACTATGTGAACTTCATTAGAAGTGTAGCTTCGGTTTGCAGATAATGATGGGAAAGAGGCTCTCTTAAATAGCTTGAACCAATACACCGCATGTCCTTTGCTGAGGAGCACTGTGTGTACTGGCTCCTGCTTCCAAACTCCAGTAGGCGGTCTGCAGCTCTGCCTCAGCCTTTTCTTCCTACCTAAGGGGAGCATCAACAACATACAGTCTTTCCTGGGTACATGCACAGGAAATATAAACTTCAAGAAGTATGTCAAAAAAACTTAAAGACTCCTATGGTTATTTCCCTTTAAAGGTTTCTAGTCAAACTCTTGCTAAGTCCTAACTGATATGACCACTTCAAGCAGCCCAGATATTAAAACAATTATGGCCAATAGTTTTTAGCAAATGCCGGAGGGCTAGTTCTAGGTACCCTTAAATAAGAATAAGCTTTAAAAATGAAACTTTCTAAGAAGCTTCCAGAAAGATCAGATAATGACATTTTTTTGAAAACAGCTACTGGAGGGCTCCAAATCTGTTCTGACCCCTTCCGTGGCTTCTAGGTTACTTGTTTTCAAACTACCATGGAACTGGCTGGAGGAAAAATAGAAATAAAGTAAGTCCGAATGTCCTAAAGCTCACAATTCTTATTAAGAGTCAGTCCCTCCCCTGGAATTAGTGTAAGCTTTTGGTTAATTCTGAAATCCAAAAAGACACTTTGACAATTTTTGCCAGTTTCCTCAACATTATATAAGATAAAATTTCCAGGAAGTCCATTATTCCGTTACAGATGTGTTTCCAAGATAAATTACAATGGTTTTAGAAAGCAAAATTAACACAAAAAATTCAATAACAAAGAAAATTTCAAAATTTTAGGAGATGGGATCAGTAATATTAGATTTTCCTTTAGTATCAACAGCCAACATAATGCTACCTTGAATTTTTAATATTATTTCAACATGGTTTTCTCTTTAAATTTAATTTTTAATTTCATGAGAATTTTCTTTGTGTTATTTACTAGCCTGTTCCTAGTACCAACACTGGCAATGGATGGTTTTCAGATCACATTTCTCTTCTTTTTTAATTCTCTAAACTGAGATACTAATATTAATTTACATTTATAGTCCACTGCAATATTCTGAGGTGTTCTCAAAATTATAAACCTAAAGTCTTGCAGAAATTTTTCAGCATGAAGTTTGTGGGTACGAGATAATACAGTTACATTAATATAAATTTGCAAATCTAATAAAGGTAAATTATTTAACACAATACAAAATTCACTACTAGATGTCAATTAAACATATAAAGTGGGCTTTTAAGATAATATTTGCTGGAATATTAGGAAATAAAGTGTTACATTTAGTATGCCCACCATATAGACTTCTAACTTATTTATTTTTATTTTATGTGTATGAGTGTATTGCCTGCAATGTACGCGTACGCATGTCATGTAAAGCCCATAGAGGCCAGAAGAGGGCATCAGATCCTCTGGACCTGGAGTTTCTAAGGTTTGTTAGGCATCATGTGGGTGCTGGGAATGGAATCCGGGTCCTCTGGAAGAACAGACAGTGCTCTTAACTGCTGAGTCATCTCTCCAGCTCCTCCCACCTCCCCATACAGACTGATACATCACACAACGTGATTTTTTTTAATGGGTTAGGGTTAAGAGATGCAATTTCAACTAAAGCTATTCTGCTCTGTGATTTGGGTTCTCAACTTGCCTGCTCCTGAAAGTAAGCTGATTTAATATAAGAATTAAAAACAAACATATTTTGAGCTTAGTATGTGACAAGATTCCAACCTCAGAAGGTGATTATTTGTGTGTATGGAAAGATTATCTGTGTGGAGAGATGATTTGGGATGAGTAATTTCAAACAGTTTAGTACAAAGACATTTAATTCTAGTGATTTGAGATTACGTCTCCTGCACGGTCATTTTGCAGGGATAGTGTTCAGCATTGTGCTTTTACATTAATACGTTGCAGAAGCCATCTGGTAATGTGTGAAGATTTAACGTCCCCATCAAGAGCTCATTACTTGTCTGTTCTTTTATTGTTATTCTGTGCAATCCATGGCTCTACACTCCATGCTGTCTCTGTTGTGCTTCCACAACATACTTAAAATCACTATATCAATATCAGCCTGCTTGTGAACAAATGTATTTTCCTTATCACAGTCTTTATAGAAGTTAATGCTGGCTCTTCATGTGTGCAAGAGACTCAGACTTAAAAGTCAGTATCAACCTGTCATTGATACCAAACTGGCTTGAACCACATATACTTCTGGCTTACTACACACTATCTAAAAACTGAATCTACTATTTCAGTGGGTCTGTAGGTATATAAAGGACATAAAACTAATGAAGAGAAGTATCATTGGCCTATCCTCTCTAGGACAAGGAACATCATATCCTGAAACATAGTAATTATCTTACCAAAAGAAAACCTGTGGCTGGAGAGATGGTTTAACAGTTAAGAGCACAAGCTGCTCTTGCAGAGGACTCAGGTTTGATTCCCAGCACCCACATGGCAGCAACAAAGAACTGTCCATAACTCTAGTTCCAAGAGACCCAACGCTGCTCCTCTCCTTCCATTCTACTCTGATAATGAAACATTAAATATAAACAAGAGACCAAGACAGTCACTTATTTACTTTACTCATTCATCTAATCAATTGCTTCCTGTTTACTTAGAAGATATGACTATTGACTTAGATAACACATGGGAAATAATGCCAGAAAGGCCAGAGCAAGCAAGAGCATGATAGGTGCCTGATGGGATGAGGTTATCTACAATATATGATATAATTTGTATTTCACATTATGCACACCAATCAGTTATAGAAGTCCGTTCAGAAAAGCTTAAGAATATTAAAAAGTCAGAGATAACCTTATATCCTGCATATTCCAAGTATGCAAAGCAAGACACCCCAAAAAGTAACAACTGGCACAGGTAACAAGGAAAGCACAGCCGCCCATAACTGCCACCTGTCCATGTTCATCCAAGCTTCTACAATGCTCTCACCCACCCCAATCCTGCCAGGCAGACCAAAGAACCTCTACACTAGAGGCTTCTCCTTGGGTGGATGCGGATTAATAAATGGTTACAAGACAATGTCTTGAAAAATGTACGCAGCTATCCTAGCCTTGTCCCACCTCCCCAGCCATCCCTTGTATACAGAATACTAGAAATGAAAACAGCAGGCAGCTCCCTACTGCTATCCCAGTTTCTTTACTGTCTAGGCTGAGGGATCTATAAAAGCCTGTGTCCAGGTCCACATGCATGCACAAATATGTGTCCTAGCCTTTAGACGCAGGTAGCCACCTGTGTGTCCAAAAACCTCAGACTGCCACTAAGCAACGTCTCTTCCTCAAACATTATAGCCAGGGTTGCCGTCATGTGAGGTTTTCTCAGGATCGTTTTCACTCAGAAAGATGCTTTAGGTTCTGGATACTGAAATACTCCTGGAGAAAGAGCTGTGTAGTTACACTGCCAGCATTCTTTCCTCACCACAGCTCAAATGCTAAGGTGAATACAGGGATTCAGGCTGAAACAGGATTTGGCTGCCAGCCTCTTTCCTACAAAGGGCCAAGAAGAATGCCAGTGAAGACATTTAACTTCCCTCGCTACTCTAGTGGTCCAAGCTAGATTCTTAATCCTCTGGGAGGCCCTTGGTTATACCTGGTTCCTAGTCACAAATGATAAGACCCCTTAGAGCCACACACCAACACTCACCAACAATCTCAGGTTTGTAGTATTGTAAAGAGACAAGCTGGCAGTTTTCATGAGCACATTAGTATTGGGATCCCCACTCCAGTGCTGCCTCTGCCTGACTCCCTGCACTCCTCCCAGAAGGCAGTTACCTTCCTCAGAGGCCTTCAAAGGCTGCTCCTTGCAGGGAGGGAAGTACAACAGTATGTTCACTCAACCATCAGCCTTGGGGCTCAGTTCTACATCCACTTAGTGAGCTCTACATGACCACCCCAAAGAAGCAGCACACTCTACCCCAAACTACTTCTCCCCATCTGAATTTTTCCCCATAGTATCTTTCCTACCTAAACCATTAAGTGTTTTACTTTGGTTCCTCTGATTCCTTCTTTTATACTCTAAGCTCCCCAGGAGCACCATTTTTATCTGTTCTGTTCGCTGTTCTATACTAATGTTTTATACTAGAACAGTACCTGACAAATACAGACACTCATAGGTATTTGTTGGGTTGTATTTTTTTAACTCAGACACTAAGATGTAGTAAAGACAAATTTTTATTCAGTACTAGAGGAAAGAATCTTCATTACAGAACTGAATTCAATTCCCATCCTGCAGAGGTAGCTAGGTGTTTCAAACAGAGAATGTGGAGGAGAATAAGTGGGGGTCAAGCAGAGTCAAAGAAGTAGGAAAGTATAAAAAGAAGGCAAAGGTCAATGTCCACGTGATTAGAGCTCTGTGTCTGCAGCTAGTATTGCCAAGGTTAGGTCTTATCCTCCCTAGAGACAGAGCCCTGTCCTTCCTGGAGAGCACATTTGAAAAGGACTTCAGATCCTTGACAGAAAAAGATGTGTGTACCTCACAAAGGGACAGAGAAAGGATTTACAATGTTAATGCTTTTGTTGTTCCTTTTAAAATAATGACCTAACAAAAGGAAATCAAGCTAAATTCTTTGTGTTTCCAAGTACAAGATAGTGGCTGGGTCATTCTAGAGACATGCCTTAACCTACCACAAGCCATGTTATAGCATTTTCAGGAGCAGAGAGGCAAAATCATTTATGCTAAAAGTGCAGATCTTGTAGGGCAAAGTCAAGCTCTAGCTGACAAAGGGTTCATAAAAAGAGCTTCATGAGTTTAGAGAAGGAGAGAATCATTGTGAATGAACGGATGATGATAAACAGATGACGGATGATGATGATGATGATGATGATGATGGTGGAGGATGAGGATGTGAGATGTGTGCATTGCTGGGAAGGGTCAAGATGGAAAGATCTGAAAACATTCAAATTCAGATATAAAGTAGAAATCATGTCAGAGAAAGGGGAATCCCCCGGGCTCTGTAATAACTCCTTCTCAGACGTGGTTTGAAGGCTTTCCCTTGCTGATAAAACTATTAAACAGTCAAGCTGGTTCACCTAGTCCTTCTCAACCTGCTTTGTTCCATGCAGGATATTTTCCAGGCCTGGGTTTCATGTTCACTATTTAAAATTCCTACTTGGGACAGATGATAAGAAGCTTCTAAGAAAGGTCTCCCATGGAGCTGATGCTCTCTGTTCCCATTAACATTTTATTAATGAAGCATCCTTTTCATGGTAGGTTTTTTTTTCCTTCCTTCTCCCTTGGCAACATGCCTCTGAGATGTGGAAGAGTTTTAGCCTACTTTCTTTACATTTCCACCCCCAATTTTGCCTCTCTCTTCTCCACCTGCAGATCACACTTAGATCCAAAAAGCAGTCCTCTGACTGTGAGATCATAAGACATGGAGTTGATTCTCCAGTAAACCACTTGATTTCAGGAGCTCTGAATGGCTCTAGGTTAGAGCAACCTGCGCTTTCTCTGCTGGTCAACTACAACAGCACGCCTTGTTGTCTGACATTTTCCTAAGATAACAGGTTAAGAAAGGGCTATTTTGTAAATTGACATTTAAACATAACTTAAAAAATGAAACAGATTCAAGATTTGTGGAACTTTGGATTTGTGTGCTTGGGGGCTATGAAGGTAATGAACACCCTCTCTATTTAAGAAGCGTCCAGAACTACACACACAAAATGAAGTATGACCATATGAACACAAGACTAGCGCCCCTCCCACAACCCCCCAAAAGACGCCCAGGTGAGGGGCCAGAAGTTTAAGAATCATTAGCTTGTCAGCCTCTGGGCCTCTGCCAGCACAGATATAAAGGACTAGAGTGGTTTCAACCACAGCATTCAGATCTCTAGAAAATCACTAAGCATAACAGTCCTCTATTACACCAGTCCTCCAGACGCTATTCTTATCTCCCGTTCACAAACCACCATGCCTGCTGTTCCCTCTAATTTGGCAGCAGCAATTCATTATAAAGCTCCGTATGAGAATGTGAGTGTGAGTGTGTGTGTGTCTGTGTGTGTGTGTGTGTGTGTGTGTGCATATGTACATGCCTACGCTTTTATACATCCCCCCACCTCGCCCAATTCTGGCTTTAACAGCCTAGTTCTGTGTCAATTATGTAATAGCCCAAACAGAGAATCCAATGGAGGACCTCAAGCAGGGTTGCAATTCTTACATAAGCCTTCATGAACCTTCCATAAGACCTGCTTCCAGGTATGGAAATGGGGAATTATATAAGATGCTAACTTTCTTATTGACCTTAAAAATAATAAAAAGCTTTTTGTACTTGATTGACTACTTCACACACAGCATAATAAAATTTCAATTTGGTAGGAAAAATAATCCCTAATTATACTTGATTATTTCATCAAGCAAACCTAAAGGATCAACCTGACACTACTCTGAAGTTTCAGAGCTACCTCCATACATGCACTGTACCCTCTGGCACGCCCATAGGTATTCTCCGTGGAACTAAGGATTCCTGGTAAACAGCAACTATTCTTTGCAGGAAAAACAAGCAAGAAAATTATTTAGTGTGCAGGCTAGAGCCCATTAGTATATCTCCTATCCAACACTAAGTTTCTCTTCCCATGTTTCTACACACATGGTTGACTTACCTTAAACTAGTGCAGCCACACCTTAGGCTGCAAAGTGAGAAATCAAATGAAGCATGCTAGCCACAGTTTCACTCCGGACTACACATAAGCCTCACCAGAAAGCCATAAACATAACAAATGCCATCACCCCAAGTCAATTAGAACAGAATAAGAGGGGGTGGCAAGAAGGAAGTGCTTCAACATCAGCATATCTGATGGTTTCTACTTTTGTCTTCTTTCCTGAAAAATAACTGTACGTGTGAGCAGAGGCTTAGCGGGGGAGGACAGAGATCTTTACTAACTGACGACTCACAATTACTCAGTTCCATGTGATAGCAAACTAAAATGACCGAAGGGTTGAAAAGCCATAAGAAATATCTGTGCGATCTATTTTTTTAATCACCTCCCATGATTACTCAAAGAAATCTCACTAATTTTCATAAGAGAATTCATGAAAATCTCCTTGTGTTTTGATGCTTGAAATGGATTTTTAAAGGACCCTGTATTGTCTTAAAATGGTATCTCAAGCTATCTCATGCTTTATCCTCGAGGAAAGTTTTGTGTTAAAGCAGAAACCATGCTTCTGGCTTCCTATGATCTTCCCAGATTCTCTGGTAACCAGTCCTAACTTTACCAGTGAACAAATATTTTTTTAAAGCACTTATATAACAGAGCGTACAGGCTCCTCTGGCGTGCTGCCAAGAGTACTTCTCTCCGTGTTTGTATTTAAAATAGAATGGTAGTAACATCACTTGTGTGCCTGCAATTTCTCCTGTGCACAGGCTCAGAATGAAGGGGGGGTGGTAGATGTAGCAAGCCGCTTCGCTGCTTCACCAGTCTAAGGCTCCAAGGAAATAACACATTCGTACTAAATTAAGACGAAGACACAGACCAAATTATCCAAAGCTGGGGGTGGATGGAGGAAAGCTCGCTGTAGCTAACCTGCCATCGCCTCTGAAACAAGGTGCTCAACCTGGCAGCCAGTGAAGGTGCCAAGTGGGCTGCAACGGAGCAGCGGAGCAGGAGATGTGGGCAGCAAGGAGCCAGTGCTCTGGGAACAGAAAAGCCAGCGAACCCGCTGCCCCGCGCCCGCTGCCTCCGCCTGACTCTGCACCTGTGTCGGGCGAGGATGCGATGCGCAGACAGCATTCGCTCACCTGGGTCGGGAAGAGCCAGGAAAGAAGTGCAAGAGGCCACCGCTGCCTCCGGGAGGCCGGGCTCCCGCGCAGCTCCGTCGCAGCTGGAGTTCCCAGCTCGCCCACACGTCTGGACTCTTGACCCACCGCTCTCCCGCAACTTGGCAGAGAGCGCGCAGAGGTGGCGCAGGTGGCGAGCGAGGGGCGCCGGGGACCTGGGGACGTCACCGCGGCCACCCCGCCGCCCGCGCCCGCCGCCCCCGCACTCACCGCACGGGCACCGCCCAGGCAACCGCCCGGCTCGGTGCAGGGACAGCCCGGGCCGCCGACGCCTCTCCGGAGCGCTGCCCGAAGCCGCTGCGGCGCCTGCTCCCGGGTCGCCCGGCCGGACAAAGAAGCCGCGGGGCCCGGAGCCTCGGAGCGCGCCGTGCAACACGCTCCTCGCCCGCGAGGTGCGGTCCGCGGTGACAGCGGCCGGGCTGGAGCGGGGCCCGCGAGGGGCGGCCGAGGCGCGCACCCCCTCCCGGCCGCGGGGAGACGCACACGCCGAGCCCGGGCGCCTCCTCCCGGCCCGCGCCCCGCGCCGCCGACCGCGGCTCCTGCCGGGGAGCAGAGCGCCCTCTGCCGGCAGCCCGCGCCTCCAGCCCACTTCGGGCAAAAGCCGCCCAGAGTGGCTCCCCACTCCAGAGAAGGGAAGGAAGTCAGGTTGAGGGACCCCCAGGAGTGGGATCTGTTGTCCTCCCCAACAGAAGAGGGAGCTTCTTGGGACTGCGTGCAGCAGGAAGAATTGGGGTCCAGCACCGGGAAGAACTTGGAAGGATTGAAAAGGTCCTGATTGACAGGAGACCAAAGCAAGCAAGCAAGCTCTCAAAGGTTGGGGGCCAGGGTGAGGGAGGCAGGGGGCGAGACACGCGACTCCTGCTAGATAGCTGTTTGAAAGGTTCCAACAAGCTGTGACTCCTCAGAAGTAAATAAATTAATGATTTCCCAGCGGCGCTTCCAGGCCTACCTGGCATACCCGGGCTCCCCTGAGCATCACTGGGAGGCTGGAAAAGCAAGTGAGACGGGACTTCTGAAGCCTGTGGTTCAAACAGCATTGGAATAGATGGACAGTCATAAAGATGCAAGCGCTGGCTACTAGCTCGCTGGCTTGCACGTTTGCTTGCTTGCTCTTGGGAAATGGGGTGGGAGAGTGTCCCCCTCCCCTCCACACTACTGTACTGAGCAATACTTTATGTTAGTCAACTTTTTGAAGTAACTGGACTATATGGTGAAGGGAAATCATGAAAGAGCACTTTTTCACACGGCTGTCTTCTTAAATTATTCTATGTGACCTCCCTTTTCCTCTGGAAGAATCTAGGGCAAGTTTTATAGCTTTTCCTGTCACTAGCAGGTGTTAACAAGCAGTCTGACTTGGTGTTATTACAAAGTCCAGTCCAATCTAAATCAAACTTTAATCTCACTTCATTTAAGCCTCACTCTCTCCCCTCCCATAACCCATCAACTCCCAGCCTGACCTAGACTTAGAAAAGAGACAGGAATCACCCTTTGGGCCCTTCACTTTTCTATTTTGGTGTCCTATGAAGCCTGGTTCCTCCAAGGTGAGCAAAGAAGGGTCCTGATCCTCAACTACCCCTTGAGTCCATGCCTGCTTCCTACAGAGAACCATGCCCTGACGTGCAACCCCCACCACCTTCCACCCTGTCTCATGGTGTCCATCAAACTCATGAGTTTTGGAATCTCTTCAGGGAGCCATCTCCAGGTTCATGCATAAGCCCACACTCCAGATGACACACACCAGGGTTTCCACAGATTTCTCAGCAGGCCTGCCTTCCTAGCTGGAAGTGGGTGAGCCCTCCCTCCTCACTCTGACAGCACCCTGTCGATCTCACTGAGCAACTGCTGAGGCAGCAGAACCCTCACCTAGGAAATCCGACAGAGAACACCAAGCCTCCCTTTCAGTGTGGAGTTACCTGTCTCCATGGCAGCATGAAGGTGAGGCACTGAAATTTGGGAGCATCACTAACTGACAGTATCCTGCTGTGACAGTTTGGGATGTGACACTTGGCCTCTGCCATGGCACTCACACCAAGGTCACAGGCCCTCCAGCTGTTCTAAGAGCACTACTAAGCATTATGAGAACACTAGAGCCCCACGGCTTCTGCCAGACATAGGTGCCCTTGAAGCAGGAGCTCCCATCACTCTCCCAGGGCTCTTTCTGGATTATGCTGCCATCAAGCATTCTTCCTCCTCCTCCATTAGCCCTTGCCCTCTCTCCTCTGGCAAGTGGCAGACCTGAAGGCTCCCGTTATCTATAGACCACATCCTTTTCCTAAACTATGTTGCACAAGTGTTTGCTTTTATCCTCCAGTTGATGTCTTTGAGGAATTGGTTCCAACACCCCTTTGAAGATCCCAAATCAGAAGATGCTCAAGTCCCTTCTATCAAATAGCATAGTATTTGCATCCAGTCTATGCACATTGCCCCATGGACTTTAAATCATCTCTAGATGACTTATAATGCTTAATAAGGTATAAATGTGTTACGAAGGGTTGTCAGGTTGTATTATTTAAAGAATGATGGTGTGTTAGTTTTTCATGAAGCTAAAAAATATCAAAGAGAGAAACACTTAAGAGTGAGTTCCATCATGGTGGGGAAGATATGACAGAGGAGCTCAGTTCACATCATGGTGGTCCAGGAAGCAGAAGATCTGCCCGAATTCTTTTTTTATTCTCTCAGGGTCTCAAGCCCCTGGAATGGTGCTGTCCATTCATTCAGGGAAGTCTTTCACCCCCTCACTTAATCCTCTCTGGAGATGTTCTCACAGACATCCAGAGTGTGTCTCACCAACCTTCTAGGTGATTCTAAATTGTTAAGTTGGCAGTGAAGATTAACCACTACAAGAGATAAGGGCGAAAAGAATGTACATGTTTAATAGAGATGCACCTGTCATAGAACTATCAAGATTTTCCATTTGTGGTTGGGACTGGCAGAAATGGAAGGCCAAGTTGGGTTTGGTGGGGAGGGTTGTGGGATTTGGGTTTTCGTCTGTCTGAATTTTGTCAGTCTAAACCTGCCTGGGAATCTGAGTCTTAGAAATCCCAATCACCTATTGTGCCCAGTAGCTATTCTAGCATCAATGCCATTTTAACACATGGTGATGCCATATTTTAGAACTATGTAAAAGAGAGTGAAATGTTCTTTGGTGCAGAAAAATTTTTATCAGTAGGTATCTCAGTGGAGGTCATGCTCAAGTCCCAAAGCAGAACTTGATGAGCCTTGGATTCAGATGGTTTTTCTGGAAGGCGATCCCGGGAAGAAGTGATGAATTTGAAACACTGAGACAGGGAAAGTACAAGGCCAGTGCTAAAGTCATAGGCTCGCGTGCACACGATGCTGGGAGGGCTGTAAGAAGCTTACGAAAGTCCTTTGGGTGTGGTGACTTCAAAGTAATGAGGCTGAGCACTTAGGATCCTATTCTCTGTTGATTGGAAGTGTCTTTGGGGCTTTAAGTCTCAAAATCTTACAGGACTTTAGAAAAACAGACAGGGTCCTGTGGCAGCATTCTGGTGGAAGGATGCAGTTAAGTTGAGCCCAGCTCACAAGGCACATCCATCAGAGCGAGAGCAAGAGTGAGAGCGAGAGAGAGAAAGAGAGAGAGAGAGAGAAAACAAAGGCTGTGCTAGGGCCTGGAGGTGTTCCATAGAAATCAGCACACAACTCAGGGCATTTCCCCTCAAAGAGTCACTTGTTAAGCATTTACAGTCCCCAGTGTATACATGGCATGATGACAGCTGTCCAGGCTGGGCTGAATCTCATAGCCAGATCTCCTGTCCCTCCTGAATTGGCCTCTGAATGGAAGTCTCTGGGGAAGACATGCTCTGAGTAAGGTGCTCTCTGCAGGTGAGGCAAATGCCACACCGAGTCAACTCCTTGAAGGATACTTCAGGGTACCCATCTCCAAATCCCCCACAATTGACACAAAATTGTTTGTAGCACCTTCTTTTCAAAAATAATAATAATAATTAGACATACCAATGAGGTAGAGGATAATCTTTCAACACATCCACTTAGCATGCAGCGATCAAACCATAATAAGTAGGATCTCCCTTCTTGGTCTTATTTTCCTGTTTGCTGCCTTCTGCATATTCTCCCACGTCTTCACAAACTATATTATAAGCTACTGTAAGTGATTGCTACCTAAGTGTGCTGGAGGACACTAAAACTCATTCCTTCTCTCTAATTCTGCTTTGGTACCTGTGCTGGCCAGCTTTAGTTGTCAGCTTGACACACCTGGGTTGAGGGAGCTTCAATTTGGGAATTGCCTCCATTGGACTGGGCTGTGACCATGTCTGTGGGGTATTTTCTTGATTGATGAGTGATGCAAGAGGACCTAGCCCACTGTGGGCAGTGCCATCCCAGCAGGTTGTTCTGTGTTGTATAAGAAAGCAGGCTGAGCATGAACGAGGGGAGTAAACCAGTAAGCAGCGTTCCTCCACGGCCTGTGCTTCACCTCTGCCTCCAGGTTTCTGCCCTGAGTTCCCACCTTGGACTCCCTCAGTGATGAACTGTAACCTGGGAGATGTAAGCTAAATAAACAATTTCATTCCCAAGGAGGAGTCAATATACAGGGTTCAAATTAATATGGCCAAATTCATGGCCTCTTCTTCCATATTTATTATATATATATATATATATATGTGTGTGTGTGTGTGTGTGTGTGTGTATACACACCACACACATAACCTACTGAGCCCTTCCAATGTTGTTTTTATGTATATGTATTTAGAGCTGACCACTTGAGATTGGATAACTTATCAGGGGAACTTGTCCTGAAGAACACAGCTTCTCCTTCTCTCAGCAGCCATTGATTGCTTATAGCTCTTCATCTAAGGATGAGGCCTATTTCTCCTATCTGTGTGGGTGTGTTCACTAGTGTGGTCATTATAAAGTCTTGTTTAGGCAACCATATTGTTGAGATTTCATGCATGTACCATCCCTGTCGTGTCTAGAAGACACCAGGTAGCAGCAGGCCTCATGGTCCTCTGGCCCTTAAAATCTTTCAGCCCTCTCTTCTGTCATGTTCTCTGTGTTTTAGGTGCAGGAGTTTTGTTGGACCTGTTGGGGCTGGGTACCACACAATCAGTATTATTCTCTCTCTGCCTTTTGACTAATTGTCTATCTCTGTAATAGTCTCCATCTGCTGTAAAAAGAACTTCTTAGATGAGGGGGTGAGAGTTACACCTATCTGTGGGAATAAGGATAAGTATTTAGAATACAGCTGGAAATTATACTGCTTTAGGAAAATAGCAGTAGTAACGACTCCTCTACGATCTATGACCTCTCCAGTCATGAGTAAGTTGATTAGGTTTACAGCCAGGCATGAATTCCCTTCAATTAGCCAGCTCGTCATTACCAGCAAGATAATTAGTGCCACAATTGTACATCTGGGTAGGACTTTTGATTGCTTTTTTCCCTTGGCAGCTTACACAGAACCTTCCAATACTATGAGAACTAGTCCTCAAGGAGGAGGCTTCCAGGACCATTCCAGCTCAATTCTCCATTTCCTTTTTCCAAAGTATGTGGAGTCTTCAGCAATAGGGCCTTCCCTTCACAGTCTGGGAGGCAGACAAGGACAATGGCAACATGTATATCATTTTGGGAGTCTCTTGGACCCGGCTGACCACCAACTCAAAGGGAGGTTTCTCATACCTGGGACTGGAGTTTATATTAGTCTATGGCATTTGGAGGGAGCATTACCGCGCATGAGGTACAAAAACTATATATATAAAATAACATTTCCCTGTGGCTTTTCCAAACAGCTTCAGTATTGAGTATGTCTCCTCCACCTCCCTTCCCCCATCAGAGCCTCCTTTTCTGATTTCCTCCTACGTAGCACCTGTGTCCTACCATCCCAACTCTAGAACTCTCCATCTTTCTCTCCCATTGTCTTTTTCTAATTTCCTGGCTTTGTGGTTGTTTCAGGTTATATATGCAACTCTAGAGATTCAGCACTGGAATCCACAAATAAGGAAGAACATGCGGCATTTGTCTTTCGGGTCTGGATTACCCTGTTTACTGTAATGTTTTCCAGTTCCATCCATTTACTTGCAAATTTCTCGATTTCATTTTTCTTTACAGCTGAATAGAATTCTGTCATGTATCACATTTCCATTGTCTATTCATCAGTTGATGGACATCTAGGTTGCCTCCATTTCCTAGCTATTGCCAATGGAGTGGCAGAGAACATGGCTTGAGCGAGTGTCTTTATAGTAGGACACCAAGTCCTTTGAGTATATGCCAAGGAGTAGCATAACTGGATAATTGGTCTATCTATTTTGAGCATTCTGACAATTACTGATCTCCACTTTGCAGTCATGCCCACATTGAGTAAGGGTTCGCCTTTCCCAGAATCATCACCAGCATTTGTTGTCATTTGTTTTCTTGGTCTTAGCCATGCTGATTAGGGTAAGATAAAATTTCAAAGTAGTTTAAATTTGCATTCCCTGATGGCTATGGATGTTAAACAATTCTTTAGACATTTTTAGTCATTATTATTTCTTTTATTGAGAGCTCTCTGTTCAGACCCATAGACCATTTTTAAATAGAGTCACTTTTTTTTCTGGTTCTTTGTTTTTTAAGTTCTTTGTATAAAGGTCTTTTCTGCATCTATTGAGACTATCATATGAATTTTGTCTTTAAGTCATTCATGTGATTTATAACATTCATCAACTTATGTATGTTGAGCCGTCTCTAGAAAAAAACCAACTTGGTTTTGGTAGATGACCTTTTTCATATATGCCTGTGTTCAGTTTGCAAGTGCTCTGTTGAGAATTTTTGCATATGTTTATCAGGCTTGTAGTTTTCTTATTATTGTTGCTGTTGTATACACAATTTTGTATATCAGGGTAATACTGGCTTCGCACAAGGAGTCTAGATGTGCTACTTCTGTTTCTATTTCTTTGAATAATTTTTAAAGTATTGGTTGTGGTTATTTGAAAGTCTGGCAGAATTCTTCCATGAATCTATCTGGACCTGGACTTTTTTAGTAGGAAGTTTTTTTGTTACTATTTCTAACTCCTTATTTGTTATGGATCTGTTTAAGTTGTTGATTGCTTCTTGGTTTAACTTTGATTTGGATGAATCTAGAAATTCATTTATTTTTATTAGGTTTTCAGACTTAATGAAGTATAGACAGGTTTTTTAAGTATTCCCTTAAAATGTTCTGAATTTCTTTGGTGTCTATTGAATGGTTTCCCTGTTCATCTCTGATTCTGTTAATTTGGGTATCTTCTTTCTTTTGGTTAATTGGACTAAAGGCCTATCAATCTTGTTTATCTTGTCAAAGAACCAACTTTTAGAATACTTGATTATTTGTATTGTTTTCTTGGTTTCAATTTATTGATTTTTATTATTTCTTCTTCCCATTTACCAGATTTGAATTTTTTTTCCCAAAATCGTGAGTTGCATCATTAAGTCATTTGTTTGCACTCTTTCTAATTTTTTTATATGGGTGCTTAGAGTTATAAATTTCCATCTTAGGAATGCTTTTAATGTATCCTAGGTGCTTGCACTTAGGAATCCATTTCAGTATACATTTTCTAAAAATACATCCAACTTGTGGCATTTTTTTCTTCTGGCCCTCATTTCTTATGGATGTTTACTTGGAGATCATCCCTGGTTTCTTTTGGACTCTTCGTACTGATGGATGCATCTCCTTACAGCCTATCAATTACCAATGGCAAATCTTTAGAAATTTTATGCAAAGGACTTTCTCCCAACTTTTCTCCCTGTATAAACCAAAGATCTAATCTTCTACTCAAATAGTCAAAAGCATAGTTTATAAGCAATCTGTCTCTACTGAGAACTTTCTCACCACTCTGGCTTCAGCTGTCTTTTTGTCTTTTAGTTTTTGCGTTACTTTCTAGAGCGCTTAATGACATGATGGTGCATACCTGTGATTTCTACACTCTCCAAGCTGAAGCAGAGGGGTGGTGAGTTTGAGGTCAACCTAGGTTATTTAGCAAGAACCTGTCTGGGGAGGGAGGGACTAAGGAATGATAAGAAGAAGGTACAGGAAAAAGAGTTCATGATAAGTAGTCTGGATTCCCCTAAATGCAAGTGTACAAGTGGTCTACTTGGGAAGTGATCTCAGGAAACTACACAAGGGAACCAGGGCCAGAAAAACAAACAGCATTGAAATTCATCCCAGAATTAGCCACTGTTCCAGACAAGAGAGTCTTGATCTTGCTGGTTTCTTATAAAATGCATCTCAGATATGCCTCCTGGCAACATTCATATTTGTTCTTTCTATTAAAGCTAGTCCATCACAATTCCCCTCATGGGAGTGGGTAGCAGTAATCTCCAGAAACACTTTATCCAAAAGACAGGTCATCCGAACAAAAACTAACAGAGAAACTCTGGAATTAAAGGACATCATACATCAAATGGACCCAACAAGTATCTACAGAATGTTCTACCCAAACACCAAAGTACATACCTTCTACCCAGCAGCCTATAGAGGTTTCTCTAAAGTCAACCACATACAGAAACATAAAATAAATACAAAAAATTTGAAATAACTTCATGGATATTTTCTAGCCACAGTACAATAAAGCTTAAAATCCACAGCAAAAGAATCTCCTAGCAATTATACAAATTTATGGAGATTAAACAACACACTTCTGAGTAATGAGTGGGTCAAAGAAGACAGCTCCTCTTTATAATCAGAACTAGTATCTGCTGCCAGAATAATCACTCCTTTCTTTGCCTGATTGCCTGTTGACATGGAAGGCTCAAATTGACCAGATGGTTGTGTTCTTTTAAATTTCTTGATGAAGCCTTTAATACAGAAAAGTACAAAGTTTCAAATGAAACACAAATTGTGTGAGTCACTGGCAGTATGAATGCGAGGGCTCAGTTCTACTTCTTCCCCATGGGTCTTGTACCAATGCAGTCAAGTTACTGAACACACAGTGCCACCTATCCACCAGAGAATAAAAATGTTTGCCATAAAATACTTGGTATCTTAGAGTACCAGCCCCCTCGATTCCCATGGATATTAAAATCTGTGGATGCTCAGGTCCTCTCTCTATATAAAATGACATACTATTGCTTGCTTTTGCAGTGCAATGCTAAAATTGGAACGATATAGAGACTGGCATGGTCCCTGCACAAATATGACAGGCATATCAGTAGCATCGTATCTATCTATCTATCTATCTATCATCTATCTATCTATCTATGTAGTGCTGGGAATCAAATTGAGGGTTTTGCACATGCTAGGCTAGCATTCAACCACTGAGCTATATTTCAGTCTGTGGTCCATATTTTTAATAATAAATAAAATATCCTAGTATTTACATGTAACATATACATTTTCCCACCAACTTTGAATCATCTCTAGATGACTTGCAATACCTAATACTATGTAAATAGTTGTTTTGAGAATCAGTGGCAAGCCTAGATATTCAGTACAAACACAATTTTTTAACACCTTGGTTGAATTCATGGATGTAAACACTAAAGATATTGAGAGCTCTGTGAGTGCATGTGCAGACATGTGTTGCGTGTGTGTGTGTGTGTGTGTGTGTGTGTGTGTGTGTATGATTTTTCTTCTAGGAAGAAAGTCTGTATTTTCCTGCTTAGGCTGAGCTGAGAGCTGACTTTGGACACCAGCCCGGAGGCAGTAGAGGGACAGCATGGGCAGATCTCGAGGATCACACATAGGTGAGATTTTTACAGGAAATCAAGCAAGCAAAGTTTTCTCTCCTTTAGCAAGAAGGAGAGGCGGTTTCTATCAGTCCAGTGAGCTCAATTTGAGTATTCAAAATACTTAGGCTTTTCAGCCTAGATGTCTGTCCTCAGGGTCTCAGAACCCTCTTTGTGTCACGTCAGGTCCCCCACAGCCATGGCAGACCAATGGAGGCTGCACATTCAGTCTCCTGTATAGCTCTGCCACAATCTACACAATTCTTTTTACCTCGACTCTTAAAAGCTCAGAGTCCTCTCCAGAGCTTCCATCTCGGCAGTCTAAGGTGCCTCATGAGATCTCAGCAGTGCTGGTCCCACCATTTTCCAAGCCTTGTCACCAGATTCCAGTTTTGATGGAGTCCTTATCACTGTCGGCTGGAAAGTAATCCAGCCAAGAGCCCATCCCGCAGGGTTGCTTACCAGAGTCACTGATAGAACTACCTGTCCTAGCAGAGGTTCCCTGAAAGTGGGACCTGGCAGCCCTGAGGTGAAGTCTGTGTTCAAGAACATGATTGGGTGAGTGATCCCAAGAAATACATGAAAAAAGAGTGAACTGAGCCAGAGAAATGGCTTAGCAGGTAAAGAAAGTACTTGCTTCACAAGCCTGACCAGACGTAGATCCCCAGAACTAATGGTTCAGGGAAAGAAGTGACTCCCAGAAGTTTTCACCTGACATGTCTCTCTGTCTTTCTGTCTCTCTGTCTCTCTTTCTCTCTCTCACACACACACACAAATAATAATATTAATGTTAGTTACTTTGCTAAGTTGGTCTAAGGTGGGTTGCTAAGGCGAATAGCTTCAGATCTTCCCAGATGCCTCCAAAAGGCCCTCCTGGGTGGTGAAAGGGAGGTGATATTGTTTGACATCCTATTTGTCAAGCATGTAGCTCACCTCCTATCTGTGGTATGCGGGTATGAGATGAGAAGTTCTCACAGGTGACTTTAATGCCAAAAATTCTTCAAAAGGAACATATAAGAGATGTCCCAAGAGAAGTCAAAGTGAGGTACTGTCTGGTTGCCTGTGTCATGACACTGACCTGAACCTCTGCCGCTGGTTTCTGCTGTGCTGCACATACAGATAGGGGGACTGAAAAGGTTCACAGAGGTACTCAAGCAGGGGCCACTGTGGATATTAACAGGCTACTTTACAGCACATGTAGGTATTCAAGTCAGAAGTTGTTTTCCCCCTAGATTGTGCTCCAGTCCTCACATTTCCAGGAAAATAACCTCAGCAGTCGCTATGCATGTGCTTCTGGAATGATGCCCTAGTTATTTGGAGTTGTATGACCACAGTACATGACATAAACAACTTAAAGAAGAAAAGGCTGGTTTGGTTCACGGTTTTAGTGCGTTCTAGTCCATCACAGCAGGGAAGCTCATTTCTTGGTGACTGGAGTTCATGGCTATTCACATCATGACACAGATAAGGAAACAGAATAAATATGACAGGAATCCAGGACGAGGTATAATCTTCAAAGGTCTGCCCTTAGCGACCTACTTCCCACATCTAGACATCCAAACACAGCACTGCCATCTGAGGACCAAGCCCTCAAAACACGAGCCCTTGGGGTGGCATGTCAGATTCAAACTATAAAAAGTAGACTGGAAAAGTCTCACAATGGGATGAGAAATGACCAAATGGGCTGTCAAAGGTGATGATTCCAGTGTGAAAGGAGCATTACTGTGAGTGGGTTACTTCCACGAACCCCGTTACTTCCCTGCAATGGAGGAAAAAGCAAAGTGTATTATTACTTTATAGAGCAGGAATCAAACAAGTAATAATTACAAAAGGGTTTTAAATATTCACTGGATATTCACTGAACCCCACCTCCAGAACCAAATCCAGATCTAGTCCTGAGCTTCTGAAAAGAAAAGGAAAATATTGACCTGACTTAAGAGAAGGAAAGAAAAGAATGAACCAAATGTGATGATAATGTTCTTTAAGATGAAGCAGACATGTTCCAGTGCCATACTTTGTAAAATAAAATGTAGCCAGAGGCAAGTATGTGGATGAACAGGAGCCCTTGTGTACTGTGGGCTCACATCCCCACAGTGTGAAATGCTGCTGCCTTGAAACCAGTGTGCTAGTTCCTCAGAACATTCAGAACAAAACTCTCATTTGATCTTGCCATTCCATCGCACATACACCCAAACTAATGGACTCAGTATTTACTCACAAATGTTCATAGCGGTATTTTTCATAATAGCCAAAATGTAGAAGCAACCCAAGTGACTGTGACTGAATGAACAAAATGTGTGTTACACATGCAATACAATATTATTCAGCCTTAAAGAAAGAAATTCTGACACATGTGGCAACATAGATGAATCTTAAGGACTTTATGCTGGGGAATCATTCAGTCATCTTAAAAGAAATATCAAGTGCCTAGACTAGCCAAAGCTCCAGAGACAAAAATAGAACGCAGGGGTAGGTATAGGGTAGGGTACAAAGAACTGGGAGTTATGGTTTCTTAGGTACAGAGATTCTATCTTGTAACATGAAAAGTCTTCAGTAGATGTACCGGCCAATGGGTACATAGCAATGCAAATGTTCTTAACACTGCTGACCTGTACCCTAAACAATGGCTACAAGATACACTTTATGATATATATCATATATATATTCCAGGTTGTATGTGTGTGTGCATATTCATGTGTGTGTTTGTGTGAGTGTGTGTGAGGGCTCACACATGCCACAGTACATGTGTGAAGGTCAGAAGACAACCTGTTCACTGTTGTACACAATGCTAGCCAACCCACTAACTTTCTGGGATTCCCTGACTTTGCCTCCCAGCTCCTGTAGGGGTAGGATGGGCACAGGGATTATAGGTATGTGCACCTCTGCCTACAGAAACAAAGGTCCTTACTTTGAAGTAAGAGCACTGGAGTCTCAGTGTTGTAAGACAGTTTAATTTACAACTTTGCAAAGCTGAGTGTCATCCAAAAATGGCAGACTCGCTGATTGTGCACAGAGAACACAGCAAATCCTTTTCTCCCTTCCTCATTGACCGAGTAATCAGGAGGGCACAATCTTACACATCATTGAGCTCTTATCTTTCCCTCTTTCACTTACATTTGGTTTTCTCTCCACAAAAATTATACATTGGTTCATCTCTACATTTTACATACTTTTTATTTTAAAGCTTATCAGACACTTAACCATGTCACATCTGCAGATTAGGCAAACTTGGCTGTTAGTAATTTTCTACTCTAAACTTTTGATTTGAGGCGGGCTAAAGCAGACTTGCAGAGCTGGAGGCACAGCAGGCTGTCAGCAGAGGTCCAGCGTTTCCTGTTCATCTGTACCTGGGACCTAAGCTGGCCAGAAGTGTCTTTGAAAATGAGTCATCATATTTTATTTCTTACGTTGTCTCCAGGTTTTACATGGGTTCTGGGAATCCAGACTCCCAACAAATACCTTAACCATTGATCCATGGCCTCAGTCCTAGTTTTCTAAAACTGTTACCAGAGACTGAAATAACATAAAAGGCAAAGTCAGGGCAGGGGAACTGGAGAGATGGCTTAGTGGTTAGAACTGGCTGCTTTTGCAGAGGTCTTGAGTTGGGCTCCCAGCACCCACATAGCACCTAACAACTGTCTATAACTCCAGTTCCAAGGACTCTGATGCCTTCTTCTGGCTTTTGTGGGTATTGTACACAGATGATGCACTTGCACACATGCAGGCAAAACACTCATACACAATAAACAAATAAATAAATAAATAAATAAATAAATAAATAAATAAAGCTGGTTACTGTTCTTAAAGACTGCCTGTGAGTTATTTGTGGTGCTGATATTCAAGAGCTTAAGGACTTCTCGTATTCTTGATAGTCATTGCAATTCAGGGTACCATAGTTAACATCCTACAAGACCTGCACATACCAGGCTGACAGGATTTTGCCTTGGTGATACTCTCTTCTTTTACGTTTTCCAAGAAGGCCCACTTTTCTTACATTGGAGACTACTCTCTGTTTGTTGGTTTCTGATGACACAAAGCATGGGAAATAAGGCTAAAATCATAGAATCTGTCTTTAGACCTCAGGGAAATTCATTGAGGCAATTATGTTTGCCACAGGTGAAACATCAGTTAAATAAAATTAGCTACAATCTTTTTTTTATGCTGTTTGAATCTCAAATGCATGAGTCCCTTGAGAATATGACATTGATCAAAGGCTATGAGTATAATACTATATATCTAAGGGCATGTTCTTTGATTTTCTTTGCCTGTTTTATATGCTTATGGTAAAATAAATTTCAGTCATTATGGCAAAGTCTGTCAAAAAGCATGCATATAGATGATAGCAGTATAGTGTACTGTGGTCTTTTTAGGAAGGCTGATCTAGTCAACCTAGTTTTCGTAGTGTCCCAGATTCCCTACTTTTATTTTACGTTCGTTTCTAAACTATCTAAAATCTCAAGCACAGAAGAATCCCCTAGCGTTTTATATAGGATCTCAGAAAAACATTTCTCTGAACCCCTCCACAAAATTGTCCTCTGATGGCCAAATGTATCGCTATACACACACACACAGGCAAATAAATAAATAAAATTTAAAATACATTTATATTTTTTAAAAAACCATTTCTCTGAAGATCATTGTACATTGACAGAAAAGTTAAAACATCATGATAAAAATTCATGCAATGAGGACTGGCTAGGGAGATGGCTTGGTGGGCAAAGGACCTGAATTCAAGTTCCTAGAATGCATAGAAAGCCAGTGTAGTAGTGCATGTATGTAATCCCAATGCTCCTTTGGTAAGATGGAAGGCAGAGTAGGAGACTAGCCAGAAGCTTGCAGGCCAGTCAGCCTGGCACGTATAGCAACAGACAATAAAGAAACCCTGCCTCATGCAAAGTAGACGTGAGGACCGACACCTATGGCTCTTAAACATTGAGCCATTTCTCCAGCCCCATAACCTTTTTTTCAATTCAGGTTTTTGAGCCTTTATTCCCCCCAACTGAATTCCTGGAATATTGTATGGCTTCTATAATAGATTATATATGTGTGGTAGGTATCTATGTATATGTGCTCACGTAGAGCAATCTCTGATTTATACGCCTGACATTGACGTATAAGAAGGATCAGTTCACCTTTATTTTCATTTTGCCTTTTAATATCTCTTATAATTTAGTTAGAGTAAATTTAGTAATAGAATTTAAAACATAAATACATTTATGTTTGTAAATAGAATAATATAAAATTTAATAAATAAAATTATATGCCATACTTTTAAGTATAATATTAAAAATTCTGAGGTTAAGGTAACAATATGTAAGTCATAAAATAAAAAACAGAGCCAGGGTGGTGGTGCACACCTTTAATCTCAGCACTGGAGAGGAAGAGGCAGTCTCTATGAGACTGAAGCCAACAGAATCTACAGAGTGAGTTTCAGATCAGGTGGGGTTAAAAGGAGACCCTGTCTTAAAATAACAACAAAAAAAGTGAACTAATGATCCCACCCATCAGATGTATCCAGTGATAGATACAGTCTATAGATACAGTCTTCCATCCCATTTTCCACCTCTTCCTCACCATACCCAAGGTAACTTCATCCTGAACCTTATGTCCATTTTCCTCTTGTCTTTCTTTTAAAATAATTTTATCACATGCATATATGATTGAAATATAGATGACTGAAGTTTCTTTTTACCTTTATAAAAATGGCAGCATGCTGAATAAGGTTCTTCACCTTGCTATTTTTACTCTCCATAATGTTTCTAAGATTCATCTATGTTGTGGAACATAACTGGAATCCATTCAGATTTCATGATCATTGTTTTTCTATTGGGTTGTTTCCAGGTTTTTAGTGTGAACCCATATTACCATTTCATAAAAATCACTTGGTAGATCAAAAGTGTTTGAGATGATGTCAACTAGTTTTCCAGTGTGGCTTTACAATGTGCAGTCCATAAGCATCCTCATTAACTCTCATCTTCTCCGATGCTTGATATGGTTAGAAGCCTCAATTAGGAGCAATCTCTTGGGTGTAAAACATCCATGTGGTCCTACTTGGTTCCCCTAGTGACTGAAGAGATGGGCCATCTCTGATATGGGCCATCTCTTAGACGGTTAGGTGCCAGACATGTTTTTTCTATGTGAAATGTCACTACCTATCTTTTGTTTTGTTTTGTTTTCTTCAGCTGTGCATCATCATCTGTCTTGTAGATTTATAGAACACTACATAGTCTATTCACCAACCTTTATCTGGCAATATATATATTAAAATACGTTCTCCCAACTGTGGCCTGACTTTCATTTTCTTTTTGCCACTTTTTGAAGAAGTCTTGATTTTTCAGGTCATCATCTTTATCCTAAGTAGTTTTCATTGTCAACTTGACACAGCCTTGAATCATCTAAGAGGAAAGTCCTGACTGAGGAAGTGTCTAGATCAGATTGGCCTGTGGGCATCTTTGTATGAGAATTGTCTTGCTTATTCATTGATGCAGGAAGGTTTAAGCCACTGTGGGCAGCACCATTCCTAGGCAGATGGTCCAGGTCTGTATAAGAAGGCTAGCTAAGCATGAGCCTATCATGAGCAAACCAGAGAGGGAACCAGAAGGTAGCATTCCTCCATGGCTCCTGCCCTGATCTCCCTCAATAATGAACTGTTACCTGTAAGATGAAATTGAACCCTTCCTTCCCCTTGCACCAAGAGCAATACATGAATGTCACATATTTAAAATGTATTTATGTCAGCTAGAGAAAGGCAGTTTCCCTGAGCTTCTGAGCCATTTTGACCCTTTCCTCTTTCATATACATCTTAGAATCCATCTGTCAATTTCATGAAAAACTTACTCAGATTTTACAGGGAATTCAGAGAGAATTTACAATGTTATCAAATCAAAGATTCTTGTCCAGAACCATGAATATTTAAATGTTCTTTGATATCCTGCAATAAGATTTTATAATATTCTCTGTGGAAGGCTTTCACATCTCTTGTTAGTTACCTCTAGCATGGAGGAAAGTTCACTTTCCTCCACATGGGCCTGGGCTACCCAGTGAGGGACTCCACCCCATTCAAGCCAGGATTGATGGTGTGATTTCCAGGAACCACCTGTTGAAAGGAACACTGCACTCCCAGATGTCAGCCTTTCCTTACATAGTGATGATCTCAACACAGAGGTGGAAATGACCATTCTTGATCATTCAGATAACAGTGCTATTGAGAATGATCTAGCAGAGATGTGGAAGGAGCTTCAGTATGGAAGACTAACTAAAGCAGAACTGGCCTACAAGACAGACCAGCCATCTAAAGAACTTCTCTTTAATTGATGCAGTATATTTGGGGATCTCTTATTGTACATGGTATGATTTAATATATAGAGATCTTTTCATTATTTTTATTTTATGTGTATGAATGTATTGCCTGAATGTGTGTAAGTACACTTGTGTCATGCAATGCCCACGGTGGTCAGAAGAGGGTATTGGATCCCCTGGAACTGGAGTTTCGGACAGCTGTTAGCTGCTATGTGGGTCCTGGGAATCCAACCCAGGTCCTCTGCAAGAGCAGCCAATGCTCTTAACCACTGAACCATCTCTCCAGCCCGGTATGATTTTTTGTACGTACTGTATGTTTGCAGTAGTGATGCTTTCCCTAGGATTTTTTATGGTGCCAATTTTAAATAGTTTTATTTAATACCTTGTATTTTCCACTTACAATACAGAGTTATAAAGTGGAATGTTACTTCCGTCCACTGTGCATATGTTCATATTCAAATTTTGAGAATGCCCAGTAATTGGCAGGAGCAGCCCAACTGTAAAGCTATCAAACAGCTTGCTAAATTTGGGTCCTTCAAATATTTTACTGTGGACACATGCCACATCTCTACTTGGACTGACAATCAACCTCTTCAGTGGTGAGCTCCCCCATTAAAGAAGCCCCCAGGTCTTCCTCCCAGCATGCAACCAGCGCTCTGGTAAAGCTTGATATTGATGGGGTTGCAGATTTTTCTTCAGTTCTTTCTGCTGGTGTTCAAATTCCTCTGTCTCAGCAGTCTGATTCCTACCCAGGCAACTGATGATTTCATTTTACTCTTCAAGGATCTTCTCTTTGTCCTCATCATTGACCTTGCTTTGAAGCCTCTCATTTTCAACTATTGCTTTCATGTTGAATGCATAGGACTCCAGTGAAGTCTTGGATGATACTTCATCTCTCAGCTTCTGGTCTTCAGCTTTGTACTTCTTAGCTTCCTGAACCATGAGCTCAATATCCTCCTTATTCAAGCCACCCTTGTCATTGGTAATGATAATCTTGTTCTCTTTCCTGTCTTCTTATGTATAGAAGAAACACTGAGGATGCCATTGACATGGATATCAAAAGCAACTTCAATCTGAGGAACATTTCTGGGTGCAGAAGGTATGCCTTTGAGTTCAAACCCAAGCAAGTTGTCATCTTTGGTCATGGCTCTTTCACCTTCATATAAATGAGCACATTTGGATGGGTATCCAAGTAGATAGTGAAGGTCTATGTTTGCTTGGTAGGAATGGCACTATTGCACTTAATGAGGACAGTCATGACTCCATCAGCAGTTTCAATACCAAAGGAAAAAGAAATGACATCCAAGGGCAACAAATCTGGAACATTTTCAAACTTGTCTCCAGATAGAATGGCTGCCTGAACAGTTGCCCCATAAGCCATAGCTTCATCGGGGTTAATGCTCTTATTCAGTCCTTTTCCACTGAACAAATCTTGCAGAAGTTTCTGCATCTTGGGAATAGAAACAGAACTACCTAATAGAACAACATCACAGATCTGGGACTTATCTAGAAGGGCTTTTTCTACAGGGTCCAGAGTGCCATGGAACAAGTCAGCATTCAACTCTTCAAATCAAGCACGGTAATGGAAGTATTGAAGTTGATTCCCTCATCGAAAGAACCAATCCCAACACTGGCCTGGGTGCTGGAGGAAAGGGTACGTTCACAGATAGTACAGAGATGATGCACAGCTCTCTTGTTCTCACTGATGTCCTTCTTATTTTTCACTTAAGCTCATCTGGTTGACCATCTGGTTGTCAAAGTCTTCTATACCCAAGTGAGTGCCTCAAGCTGTAGATTTGACCCCAAAGATTCCATCCTCAAAAGTGGGACCTCCTAAATCAAAAAGAAGCACATTTCTCTCTGCTACAACTTTCTTATCCAAGCCATAAGCAATAGCAACAGAAGTACACTGAGGCCAGCAATGGTTCCTGCGTCTTTGGTTGCCTGCTCGGGAGAGTCATTGAAGTAAGCTGTCACTGTGACCACAACACTGTGACCATACCAACAGTCTTCCAAAAGCAGGTTTCTGCAACTTCCTTCATCTTCGTTAGAACCATAGAGGACGCCTCCTCTGGATAGAAATGTTTTGTGTCCCCCTTTGCTTTCTACTTGGACCTTGGGCCTGCCTGCATCATTCACCACTGTGAAAGTCCAATGCTTCATGTCAGACTGAACAGCAGCAATATCAGACCTATGCCCAGTTAGACACTGTGTTCATAAAACACTGTTCATGGGGTTCATTGCAACCTGATTCTTTGCAACATCACCAATTAATCAATTGTGTCAGTAAAGGCAACATAGCTTGGTGTGGTTCGGTTCCTCTGGTCATTAGCAATTATTTCTATTTTTCCATGCTGCAAAACACTCACACATGAGTAGGTGATGCCAAGATCAGTATCAACTGCAGGCTTTTAAACATGGCTGCTTGCATGTAGGCCCAGCTCTGCGGGCAGAGACCAAACAAAACCTAGAACACTGCCAGCACGTTCACTGAGCTTCCCTGGATTTCTACACTTATGCTTCAGGGTGAAGTTGAACTGCAATTTCAGCCTTATTCTAGAGTCTTTTTTATTTTAATACCATGAAACACTGAGAATATCTCTACACTCAAGTCTCTAGGAGATAGAACGATCTACTTAGAAAACTTGGTTCAGCTAATCTGCCTAATCTTGGTTTTTCTCGGTGGATTTTTGTTCTTGTTTATTTTTGGGTTTTGTTCTTCTTTGTTTATTTTTGGGTTTTGTTCTTCTTTAGTATTTTGACACAAGGTCTTACTCTTTAGCTAATGGTGATCTTGAATCCATGGTCCTCCTGCCTTGGTCTCTCAATGCTTAGGACCACAAGCCAGCACCACTGTGCCCAACCTGTTGTACTTAGGGGAAGAATTTTGCTATTGAGCTGTTTTATTTTCTTAGTGCTTTTTTTTGTTAAAAAGTGGTATGGTAATGCAACTTTAAGTTTCATTTCTTATAAAAAGTGTGGGTTATCTATCTTTCTGTGTGTCTTCTTATTTTGTAAACTGTCAAGCTTCTCCCTCTTGTCATTGTGATTATTTGTATTCACTCTGCTTCCCCCTCTTACTGTGGACAAAGCAGCAGTTTCCACCTCCAGTGATGCGTTTTACCCATATTTCTTACTCTGTCCAATAGAATGCTAGCAGACACTATACTAGCAAGGGCTAACTGGACTTGCTTCATTGTCTCATCTTGTACTTTCACCATCATGAAGAAAACTGAACCGGAGGGATCATTGGTCTTAGAATGATGGAGAACTCGTGGAGCACATCTGGACTCACACAGAATCTCAAGCTAAGCTCAGCTAATGTGCAGCCTGAAACTGTCCCCTCAGCCACCTAACTCAGTCTAAGCAGTTTGCTTACAGACTTGTGTGAAAATTGGTGCAGCTATTGTAAACCACTGAGCTTTGAGGTGGGTTGTTTTATGTGTGATTACTAGAGCAATATTGATGGATATATCTATTTATCTATTAGGTGAGTAGAGAAATTATTGATTTTTAAAATTTCTTAGATTTAATTATTAGATTATTGTTGTATCTAGTCTTCAGACTGAACTTTGCCTAGTATTTCAGTGATTTCTTAAATGTTGCATAATGAAATGTTCTTTTTTTATAGTTAAATGTGCCCAATTTTTCTTATTTTTCTATTTTTGAATGTAACCAATTCTGTGATTTTTACAAATAATCAGTTTTTCTAAAACTTTTTACATTTGTAATTCTGTAATCTGTCCAGAATGAGAAAGGCACATTAATCATTTGCTATAATATATGTGAGAACTCTAATTCAATTCTATTTCCAATTGGAAAAAATGTTTAACTTGAAAACTCATTAAGCTTATGTAAGTAGATACCCTTTTAGCTAACATGTTTGGTTTTCACTTTAAATTTTTAATTAAATTAGCATACCACTTTAACTATTCCAATTATGTTGTGTCTAACCAAGCTGAAATTAAGCTTTCCTTGGCTGTCCGATCCCTCTGGAGAATTTAAATTTACCAGTACCTCCTAGTAACTCACATTGCTCTTTCCTGTGCCAAAATAATGTCGTTGCTTTAAAAAAATATATTGCCAGTGACTGATCTCAAAATCCAACCTAGAATTGACGGATGAATGTTTTATTATTGAAAAGACTAGAACGCTGGGGACGTACAGTAGCATCCTAACATGTGCATCCTAACATGTACAGTCTCTGCATTTAATCCCTAGCACTGAAAAACAGGACATAGTAATAATGAAATGAGAGAATGATAGACATATATTGTATTATTTAAAAGAGCAGAAAAATGCACCCTGCAGCAGACTCTTCCCTGATACACCTGGGTAGAGTTTGTTGAAGTCCACAACAGTGTGTATGTGGGACTTGGCCTGCAGTGTATTTCTGCTTACATGTGTGTTCTTCTTCTTTGGTCCACATCTCGTTTAGTTCTAGTCAATTAGTACTTATTCTGACACTTAGCCCATAGGAAATGGCCGATAAATATTGGTGAATTATTGATCAATCAATTAGAAGGCTTCCCTGGGTGATGTTAAATTGGGCAACCTCATTGCTGACATTCTATTCTCTTTCTGGAACACTTAGAATATGATTCAAATGCAAGTTCCTAAAGAGAGGCTTGATAAAAAACCAAATTCTGTGCTAAAACATCACTTAAGCCCTGAGAAACAGTTCACCAAAGGTACACAGAAGATAAAAATTATCCCAGAGGTGGATAACACAGCCCCCTCAGAGTGAACAGGGTGCACTTCTCCCCTATGAGTGGCTATTCGAGGGGTGGAGACAGTTTGCCCCGACCAGGGCCTCTCCCAACAGCCAGGTGTGGTCAATGGAGAGACCATAGGTGTGGCTAGAGCCAGGAGTTAGACCCAGAGTCTCCTGGCCCTGGGAAACAACAGGGGCAAAAGAAGCCTTATTCCTCCTTGGCCCTATGTAGGACCAAGCGTTTGTGCCAGCCCCAACGAGTGTGGCAAGGACAAAGGGATGCATGGAGGCTCCATGTGAGAATTCTGGGACACTAAATGGATTCCCAACAATAGCTAAAGACAGTAAAGGACTGACTAATTTACATGCCTTTGTACCCAAAATGGAGCTGTTGAAAAAAAAAAAACAGCTGATGCAAACGAAAAGGAACTGGAATTTTCCATACCATGTTAGCCCTTGTGTGTGTATATAATGTTAACTTCTGAGTGTTTTACACATGTGAAACTCAATTGAGAGACATCAAGTACACCTAAAAAAATAAGGATAAAATGTAACTCATATAGGGTCTAAGGGTGAAATAGAACTGTGAAGTTCTAAGGAGCTCTGTGGTCCTAGGCCTATAGATGTCAAAGAGTAAAGGGATACTCTATATAATTGTTAACTAGCAATTCCAGTACCAGGCATGGCTTGACCCTCCCTATGAGCTGTTGGCCAAGGGAGCTTTGGAAGGCCCCTTCTACCAAAACAAAAGGCAACTGCCACATTATAATGTTGGTTGCACACTGGAGGTGGATGGTAAGGCCCTATTACTGAAGGTGTGACATGCCTCCATCATGGAAAGAGAGATCTAGCTGGGACCAAGCTGAAAACTCCCTACAAATGGATGGCGGGCTTTCAGAGTGCTAGAGGGCACTATGCAGACCGCTATGGAAGAATGGTCCTGAAAAGCTCTGCTTAATGACAGATCTTGCATGCTTCACTGTCAAATGTCTCTACAGGTGTAATAGAGGCTCGTCTGATATGTGCACCCTCAGCATATTTATAAGTGGATTTAGGGCCCACTCTTCAGGGAGGAAACACATGTCTAATATTTAAAAAAAAAAAAATGACCCCAATGGTATTGGAGGAAGTTATAGGCCCCAGTAGAGATACTACTGTAATTGTTTGTGAGGTGAATAGGATACGTCTACTTAGGTACGGTCTAAACATTTGTGTTTGTGATGGTTTATGTGGATGTTACTGCTTTCCTTTGTGACTGTTGTTGTGTTGTTATGTTTTGTTTGTTTTCCAGAGAGAAAGGGGTGGAGTGTATAGTAGAAACGTATTTCTCTCTGAATTTTTACTATTGGTTCATTCAGCAGCAAGTCCCACCCTCTGACCAAAAAGGGGGCAGGAAAGGGGGGGAACAAGGACCACACCATGGTGGCTAGTCATGGCGAGGGGCACTGAAATAGCAGGTAGAGATTGCTCAGAGCCATCAAAGCCACACAGGAGAAAAGTGCCATGATCCCAGGTACACAGAAAGCGAGTGACGCAGAAGGCAGCGTTCCAGGTCCCCATGGCCCCAGAATAGCGTGAGTGGAAACTGAACTCAGGCCGGGAATGCGACCGGAGCTGTGCACCCTGGCACTGAGCCCAGACTCTAAATATGGTGACCTGTCGTGGGCAGTATGTTCAAACAGTAACTTTGTGAGTCGCCTTAAATAAATTAATCTTTCTAAATGAAAGACCAGTTTCTGTTTTATTCTGCCAGATTGACCAGACCCTGCCCGCCAAGGTGTGGAAAATAAATTTCATAAGACAGATGTTAAATTGGGCAACCTAATTGCTGAGATTCTATTCTCTTTCTAACAGTTAGAACATGATTCAAATGCAAGTCATGTCACATCTGGTTGAAACAGTTGTCCTTCCTTCTCCTACTCTAGGAAGGTTTTTGAAGGATGAAGACACCCACACAGGAGACAGAAAAGGGGAAATGCAGAAATACTGCTCCAGTGTCTAAAACTTAGTCATTCTGAAGGCACAGTATATTGGGCTAGGGGAACATCAAGTCAAAGCCAGATAATTCCTTCTCCCCGGCTGGAATTTTGCCACCTACAAATTACAGTGTGCCATCACATTACACCCTCTCTTAAATTCTTAAAACTTAGATTCTCTGTAAAACTAACCAACATTACAGTCATTCATTAGGCAAATATATTGTGCAGTGGAAAAACAAAGGGCTTCGGAGTCGAGACAAGAGATGTAACTTCACTGACCTTTTGTTTTCTTTAGGAAGAATAACAACCCCTTTGTAAAGCTGCTATGAAATTTAAATAGTATATGGTATAAATGTCTATATATATTGGATGATGGATAGATAGATAATATATAGAGAAAGGGAGACAACAGATATAGGTAGGTAGATAGATAAACTGATGTACATGTCACTGTGCTTAGCATACAGTAGGGTGTAGATAGAGACTTCAGTTGTGTAAATCACATCTATATGAAAATGTACACTATGGAAGCTCATATTTCACTATACGCTTATGAATCACTACTATCATATGTGTGCAACAGACATATACACAATGAGATAGATAAAGACAACAAAAGTCCACAAATTTTTAAAGAGTTTTTCCCCCTAGGGTTTTAAAGTCATCATTGCCAAAAGGAGAGGCATCTGTAGAGGCAGAAATATAAAATATCAAATTATTTATGACTTAAGAAGTATTAAAGAAGTATTCCCCAGGTAGCCTCCCTGCTTCCAGTAAAACTAAAAGTCACCAGATACAGAGAACTCACAAATGGGGCTGTTTAAATTTTTTAAATCCTGGACAAAGAAGCTATCATTAATGGTTAGGGCCACAATCCTGAAAGACCCATGCTGAGTCCAAATGGAGTTAAGAGCTTGGTAACCCCAAATCTCCAAAGTCAAAAATCCCAAAAGCTCAAAATCCTCCAAGTCTAAAATCCTGAAAGAACAAAATCCAAAATACATAATTTTGGAAAAAATAACTTCAAAACTCTTTCAAAGAAATTTGTTTACACTTTAAATTTCTTTATAAAGCACAAAACATGGGAGAACACTTTGTGGGTTATCTTATACAGCAAATTAAACAATACCAACTTAGAATAAACAGGTCCACTAACAGCAGTGCATGGGTATAACACTTGAGAAGATAAAGACAGGTTGAAAAGTGAAATGTACCATGGTTCAATCCACAGTGCTACGAAACAGCAACACACAAGTAAGATGAGTCACTATTGCATATGCATGAGATGAGTTTCATGTCCAAGGCAGTTTAAGTACACTCTTCTGTACAGCAAAGAAGCGATTGCCAGAGTCAGTGTGGAAAAATTCACTGACACCTATTAATTGATAAGCAATTAATATTCAGAATACATAAATAACTCAAAAACTTGAAACTAAAAGTTACAGTCTACTCAACAAATGGGCAAGTGATTTAACAGACAATTTTCAAAGGAGAAATACAAAATGGGATGATAGATAAGTGGGAAAAAAATACATGAAAAAATATTTAGCTCCCTTGGCTTCAGGGAAAAACTGTATCATATTGAAGCTGGAAATGGTGGTCCACACCTGTAATTCCGGCACTCACAATGAGATAGGAGGTTCTAAAGTACTCAAGGTTAGACTGAACTAGATAGTGAGTTCCAGGCTAACCTTGGCAAAAGCAGAGTCCAAAAAATATGTGCACTGAGATTCCATTTCATCCAAATTGGAAAGACTGTCAATCAAGGAAAAAACAGTTCCAAGTCCACCCAGTTTCTGCCACCAACAGATTAGCACATCTCTCAGTCTTCATCAGAGAAGCCTCTTTTTGCAAGAGATGGCCCACAACTCGTGCTCAACATGTACAGAATAAAAGACTGTGGAGTGCTCAGCTCTAAATGGGAAAGCTATACTAGACCCCCTTTCCTCAAAGCTCAGGATCATGGGAGAAGAGGGTGTGGAAATACTGTAGGAGTCAGAGATAGTAGACGTCTGCAGAGAAGCAGTATTTGGCAGACATGACAGACTCACAGTGACTGTGACTGCATGCACAAGACCTACACAAGATCAAGCCAGCTAAAATCCCAGGATGGATAGAGGAGGAACTCATGAAGTTCCACCCCCAGCAGAGGAGTTATTGGCAATTGACAACTGCTGAGAGAGGGAGGGTCAGTCTTCTCCAGGGATGCTGGGCCCTGAGAGGCTAATCCTGCTCCAGTAGAGGGTCCTACACCCAAGCACACATATCCAGCACTAAGTGGGGTCAGTGAGTTTTTTTAGAAAGTGCACATGAGGTTAGGAAGGAGGGGGCTGAAGGAGAAGTTAGAGCACAGGGAACGGGGGTGGATTTAATCAATACGTCACACCCATATATGAAATTCTCAAGCAATACAAAGTTTTCAAAAAAATAAGAAAATACAATGCAACTTCTACTCATAAGGTGGATACATCTCTCAACTCTCACCAGAAAAATTTCCTTATGCAGTAGATGGCGATTAACACAGAGACCCACAACTGATAAATGTGCAGAGAATACAAGGCTGCAAAGTCCTTACCTTGAATAAAACACCTATTTCAAACTTCTGCCCCCCGCCCCAAAGCTCAAGGATCATTGTGGAAGAGGGGTCAGAGGTGGTGGAGGACCACATGGAAACAGTTTTCCAGATGGCGGGTCAGTTATACATATGGACTCACAGCAATGGTGACAGCATGCACAAGTCCCATGCATGTTCAAACCAGACAAAATCCCAGCATAGTTATGGGGAAGTGGATAAGAAATCCCAACCCAACCTAAGAAACTTTTGGCAACTGGCGATTGCTGGGAGAGGGAGAGATCATTAGGATGGGACTCTTAGTAGGTTGACCAGACTCCAGTGGATGGACCTTCACTGAAGGACTTTTAGGAACACAAATCAGACTCAAATAGAATATATAATACAGTACATTAAATTGAGTTAGGGAAGGCAGTAAGGGGAGGTGTGGAGAAGAGGAGGGATCTAAATACCACCAAATTATATTGTATGAAAATCATAAAAATTCAATTAAAAATGTAAAAGAAATAAATAATCACTGAAAAGGATACAGAAGAATGAGGAGACATCATTATGCATTGCTGGTAAGAATATAAACTGGGTGACTAGAGAAATGGCCCCATGGTTAAGAGCACTGGCTGCTCTTGCAAAGAACCAGGGTTCAATTCCCAACACTGACATGGCAACTCACAGCCATCCATAACTCAGTTCCAGGAGATTCGACACTCTCTTCTGCTCTCCTCTAGTACTGCATGCACATAGAGCCAAGCAAAACATACACATAAAATAAATAGAAATAAATAAAAAAGAATTTTTAAAGACTATAAACTGTGTGTCCACTATGGAAATTAATATAGTGGTTCCTCCAAAAACTAAAAATAGAACTCTCTATGACCCAGCTATATGGCCCCTTAGTATTTACTCAAAGGAATCTAAGCTAGCATGTCACAGAGATGCTTACACATTCATGTCTATTGCTGTACTATGCATAACTATGATATGGAACCAGCCTAGAAGTCCATCAACAAACAAATAGATAAAGAAAATGAGGTGTATGATCAAAATGGAGTTTTTGTCCAGTGCAAAAAGAACAAAATTATGCCATTTGTGGGTAAGTATACATCATGAATTAATCAAAATAAGTCACTCAGAAAGACAAATAGCATGTTTGTCTCATGGGCAGAATCTATATTTTCTTTTTAAAAACAATGCAAGTGTAAAGGGACTCCAGAGGGCTTTCTAATAATAATGGGAGGCTACAGAAGGGAATGAAGGAATGGGTGGTGAGTCCGATCAAAGTACATTACACATGTATGGAAATGTCGTGAAACCCTTTATTTGGTACAATGAATGTGCCTAATAAGATTTTTTTTTTTAATTAAAAAGAGAAAACTCCATCCAAGCTCTCAGACAGAGACCAGTTCATCTTCTGTATTTGTTCTCACTGGCCTGGCTAAGTGGCTGGTGCCTGCCCACCCTGAGGGTGATCTTCCCTACCCAGCCCACTCAGTCTCACATGCTGCCACACCCAAAACAGCACTGTGCCTGGTTCCTAGAAACCCATCCATCCGTGATGATATAGCCATACAGCTAGCCTGTGTACAAGCAAAGCAACTGGCTTCTGTGTTAGTCACTCTTCTGTTGCTGTGATAGAAACACTGACCAAGGGAACTTACAAAAGGAAGAGTTTATTTAGCTTGTGGTACTAAAGGGAGAGTCCATGGTGGGAAGGCATGGCAGCAGAGGTGGCTACAGTAGAAGCTAAGCACTCACGTCTTCAAGCAGGCACAGGAAACAGAGCTTGACTGGAGATCTTGGAAGGCTTAAGAATTCTCTAAGCCCACCTGCAGTGACGTGCTTCCTCCAGCATGGCCACACCTCTAAGACCCCCCCAAGAAAGACTGCCACCAGCTGGGGACAAAATGGAGCCTATGAGGGGCAATGGCATTCAAACCACCCTTCTTACAGAGCCTTCATCTTTTGGGAGATTTGGGTTTCCAGGATCTCAACATTTGTCATTCAATCTTTCACGATAGTGAATTCCTAGATTTTAGACTCTGGGATTTTGAGCCTTCTGATTTCAACATTTGGGATTGTGTCTTTCAGCATAATGATCAGCACCAACTATGTATAGGCCCATTCCAATCATTTTTACAGATTATAAATAGCATTCAAAGACAGCAAAATCACTTTGTGGCAGCACAATGAGATGTGTCATCCTGTGTTTACAATGTCAGTAGCAAAAAAAATAATTACTTTAATTTAATTACATGTCAGTGGCTAATGCAGAAACTCACAACTGGTCAAAATGCAAAGAGTAAGTGTCTGAGGAGTGTTCAGACACAGTTGGGACAGGACATTTGTATCTTACTTTCTCTCCCCTCAGGGCACAGGGACCATCTCAGAAGAAGGGAGGAAAGATTGTTAGGAGCCAGAGGTCAGGGAAGACTAGAGTAAGGAGGGTCTTCTGGACATGACAGACCACTGCACTGGTGAACTCACAGCAGCTGAAGATGCCTACACAAGACCTACCCAAGATCAGTGCAGTCAGCATTCAAGCATGGAGTCAGAAGGGGTGCACCCACTCCAGCTGAGGAGCTATTGACAACAGATGGCTTCTCTGGAGGGAGAGTCAGTTTTCTTTAAGGGTGTGGTTCCTGGTGGGGAAGCTGCTTCCAGTGGATGGCCCCACATCCATGTGCACACAGGCAGCACAGACTGGACTCAGTGAGTTACTTTAAAAAAAAAAGAGGAGTGGAAGCTCTTGTGGAGGACCCTGGTTCAGTTCCCAGCACCACGTGGTGACTAACTGCCCATAACTCCGCTTCTGTGAGATTAGACACTCTCTTCTGGCCGCAGGCATTACACATAGGTGCATTCACATACATGTATGGAAAACACTCATACATGTTAGATAAATTAAGTAATTAATAATAAACTTAATTTTTTTTTAAGAGGACACAAAGTTGGAAGAGGATGGGGGTGGATCTGAGAGGCGCTGAGGGAAGCAGTCATTGGTGAATATGATCAAAATGCATTGTATACATGTATGAAGTTCTCGAAAAAATATTAAAACATTTTATTTTTAAAATGCCAATTTCTGCTGTGCTTTTACAGCTGACACTAAACTTTTGTGACTCTTGTTTTTAAATAAGGCAATTCATCTTAAGCCCGACCGTTCGAGTCTTTATAGCAGGCTTCCGAATCCCAAGAGGAAAAAATCCTTGAGTAATTAATTCATTGTCTCAAATCAGCTTTTTAAATTCTTGACCTGGCATTTTCCTACGATACTGAAGCAGACCTAATACCCCGTCTGTCCAGCAGAGGGCAACACAGGCCCACAGCACAGTGCTGGAGCGTAGACAAAACTTTTAAAAGGTTCCTCCGGAGGCTCCTCTGAAAGCTATGGCCAAGAGGGTACCAGCGGTGGGCGCAAAGGGCAAGTGTGGGTCCCTGTCCCAAAACAGGGAAACCGAGTTCCTTGGTTGTGCAGTCTCTCTCCACCTGTCCTGGTGTGCTTTGTTGGCTAGCTAATGACACTTGTCCTCACGCACAGGGACATTGGCAAGCTGCGGGCATACCAGACTCTCATCGTGCCTGGGCTCTGACCATGACTAGGTGCGTAGAAGGCTAGGCCTGCCTATTATCCTCCCCCTCAACCCCAGCCAGCCATTCAGGTGCAGAGCAACTGCAGGCGACCCAGATTCAACTCTGAGGAGTAGCCTGGCAGCACAAGCAAGAGCCAAGGATCCAAGCCCTCTGCACAGCCCCCAACCCCCACCCTGGGATTTCACTTAAGGGCACAAATGCAAACACTACAGTATGAAGCGTTTCCAGATGTTACCCTTAGAGACCAACTAGGGCCCAATGTGAGAGCACAGCTCATTTGGCCTCCAAAGCATCTTACTCTCTGAGCCCAGCCCACAGCAGTTTTGCAGGACCCCCTAAATTCACATTGTGCCGCCGCTGTGGGCTGCCTAGGTCCTGGGACAGTGTTAGGATGTTACCCATATATCAGCTTGAGACATCTGCCCAGTGCCTCCAGGTCTTGTCTCCAGCAAATGAAGAATTCAGAGGAAACTCAGGAAACAGAACAAGTTTGGTGCTGGAGAGATGGCTCAGCAGTTAAGAGCCCTGGCTGCTCTTGTAGAGGGCCTGGGTTCAAAACCCAGCACCCACATGGTGGTTAACAACTGCTTTAACTCCAGTTCTGGGGGAATCCAATGTCATCTTCTGCCCTCGAGTGCTCATGAACCAGGTGCACTTACATACATGGAGGCAATACACTCATAAACACAAAAAATTAAAATGATAAATAAAATATTTTTTAAAGAACAAGTTTATTACAGGGCAAATATATTCATACATAAAAGGAGTGAGTGTTGACCTCTCAAGAAAGACTCACATTGTGAGATTTTTTGATAGCTCTGTCTATGAGCAAATCTTAATGGAAAAGAAGATTATTCATGAGTTAAGGAGGAAGAAGAGAGGGAATTTGAGGAATGGTGGGAATTTCTCTACCTCATAGGACCAGAATTGAGACACTGTTGGGTGGGACACTTGCCCATGTGTACCTCTTGCCCCTTGCCCCAGTTTCCCCTCTATTTAAGCCTAAAGTTCAAATTGATATCCCTAAGATGGACTTAGGGAATCACTGGACTCTTTCATCTGTTAGTCTTACTGATATGGCTGTGTTGATACTTTTCGCTATTATTTGTCCCTTCAATTACCATATTGGGATGGACAGCTAATATGTCCTAATATTTCTAGGGCTGATGGAGCTGGAATGGGTCTCTCCTATGTAATTCAACAAGACTCAGGATATCTTAAAAATAACCCATTTTATTTTTTTGAAGACTTTGTGGTCTTGAAAATACTCAGTAATGGTACCTTTGATTCCAGGAAGAGTCACAAGCCAACTGGATTAAGTGAAGTCTGATCAACAGAGTTCTTTGTTAAGTAACATCAACTTTTCTGAATAACAGGGCATTCAGTTCTTTAGCCCTTGGTCCTGTCCATGGAGAGGAAGTCAGATAACTGAAGGAAATCTCATGAGCTCTGTGCAGGAAGTATCAAAAGGATGCTAATGTTATGCCCAGGTTACAGCCCCCCCTCAGGGACCACCACGGAGGCCAGATCCGATGCAAGTACAAAAAGGATCTTTATTTACAAGCTCGAGCCCGGTCCACAATCCAACACACCGACACAGTGGGTGATAGGACAGTGGCCCCGAGTGGAAGGTGAAATGATCTTTTATAGGGTTAAAACAAAGGGAGGAGGGACAAGGGTTGGGATTGGCTAATGGAGCCTACTGGCACGAAAACAGCTTACAATGATTGGTTACACATCAAAAGACAGGTGACAAGGAAGTATAGCTTCTTATTGGTGGGTCTGTCCTGGGACGTGCTTACCAGGGTATGCTTCAAGGTCTTGGGCTTATTTGGGTTTTTAATTTATGTCTTGGTCATCCTGACCAGACTCTATGCTTTCCCTCTAAGCCACGACTAAACCATCTGAAGGCCATGTCCTTGCAATCATTTAACTAGCGGGGTGGGAGTTTCTGAAGCCAGGAGGCCAAGCTTATGTGGCTGAGGCTTTTTCTAACAAAATGGAGTCAGATTTGCTTTAACTTTACACCTCAGGCTTGGAGATCTTCTCATTCCCCCCTCTGAAATGAACCTATGGCCCAATCTTGGGACATTTTAGTTCATGGATTAATGGGGGTGGAATGCATTTCCATATATTCATTAGATTCATTATTGCTTATGGGTTGATACTGAGCACGAAGAACTATAAGCTGAATAGTTCCCAAGCGTTCTTTTACAAACTGGACTAATTTGTTAAGGATGCAGGGGCCAAAGGTAACTATGAGGAGGAGGATTATTAAAGGCCCCAATAGAGTGGATATTAAAGTTGTTAACCAAGGGGATGAATGGAACCATGACTCGAACCATCCTTGCTGAGCTTCCCGTTCCTTCTTTCGAAGAGCTAATCCTTCTCTAACCTTTGCCATGGATTCCTCAATGACCCCTGAGTGGTCTACATAAAAGCAACATTGCTCACCTAATGCTGCACAAAGACCACCTTGTTGTAGTAGGAGGAGATCTAGCCCCCGCCTATTTTGCAGCACAACCTCAGCCAATGAAGTAAGGGACTCCTTTAGATAGGAAATGGAACTCTCTAATCTTTGAATGTCCATATCTATGGCAGCTCTTAAGTTTGAATACTGAGAATGCTGAGTTATTAAAGAGGCAGTTCCTGTCCCTGCCCCTATAAAGCTGGTGCCTAGGAGCATGCTTAAGGTCAAGGCAGATATGAGTTCCCTCTTAGTTCTGGCAGGTGTACTCTCCATCCTGTACATAAATTCATCCTCAGTGTGGTAGATAAGTCGGGGAACTGGTCGAACCAAAACACAAAAGCCATTAATCTTGTTGAGGACAGCTAAATTGACACAAGGGGTTAGTCCAGATGAGCAGGCCCACCAGGTATCTTGATCTGGAACCAAATATTTATCTGGGTTTGTATCATCATAGAGCTCAGTATAATTACATAGCTGCTGGTGAGTTGGAGGTACTATCCCTATACAATGCCCCATGCCAGAGACCTGTTGTAAAGTTATTTGGACCTGGGAGTTCCAACGGCATCCCTCAGATCCAGTGGTCAGGTAGTAATAGCCTGGCACAGCTATTCCTTCATAATAAGGAGGGGCTATATCATAGCAAAGCCAGCAGGACTTCGTTAACTCTGGTTTAGAGGCATTAAGCATTAAATAAGACTGCTCAAGAAGAAGTTTGAGAGGATTAGTCTCATCCCAAGTTTGGATTACAGAGGAGCTATGATTATATGAGATTGGGGAGAGAGAACTGGTTTTTGAAGTTGCAGACTCCAGGGGTTCCCCATGTGGTTTTTCATTTATAAATAATTCTGTTCCTAGCCCGGACGTTATTAGTCTGTTGTCTGATGTTGTTTCTTGGTACTTTACACAGTAGTAAGTACCTGCATCTGCTTGAATAACATTACTAATACGGATAGTGAAATCCAAGTTGTTTTTTCTAGAGGTATCTGTTACATTTGTAACACGGGGGAAATATCTCCCAGTGAATTCATAGATTGTTTCTTCATCAGGTCCCAATCCTTTAATCCATTTAATGGGTCCCTGGGGCCATAGAGAATTTACAGTACAATTCAGAATGGCTGCATTTCCCAAAGTGGCTAACACTAGTCTCTCAGGCTGAGTCAGTTGTATAACCACTGCTGGTGGTATCAGTGGAAGAAGGGGACCTTTTAATTTTTTCTGGTCTGATTTATAATTAATTACTTTGTTAGGTCCAACCGCTGTCCCCCGAGATGGCTTTATCAGGCGAATCATGAAAAGTGTCCCGTAGTCAGGACGTAAATCCCCAGGCATGTGTATTCTTATTCCCCATATGTAACCTGTCTCCCACCCGGTTTGTGTTTTTCCCTTGTTGGTAAACTTTATGACCCCTGGGTTACACACATGAACACCTCGTGGACAATGAAGCCTCCTGCCTCCCGGCTGTGGTGGTCGCTGTACCGTTATAAAATCATCTTTTTGAGGAGGCTCCCAATAAATGGGGCCTGTGGATACACAAGACCATGAGGCACAAAAATAAACTTCCGCTCCCCCACATCTTTTTTTATACTCTCTACCCTTGATATGCCCTGGGCACACGTACAGGTTATTTCTGTCAAACTCACGTTCTGGTCCCGCTACTCCCCGTCCAAAGAGGGCATAAAGGTCAAAGTACAAGTCCGGAAACCATACCCCCTCTGGGTATACTCCGGAAGTTTGATTCCAAATGTCTCCAGAAACAGGATCCAATATCTGCCAAGTTAAATTCACTGGGACCTGGGGGTTAGCCAGAGTACATACAGTCAACAACGCCCAGATTGGGGTGGCACACGTCGAAAATGAAGCTTGAATGGGTTGGTAGGGTGTCTGGAGACTTCCCATCCTCCGTCCTGGTAGTCCTTTTTGAGTGCGAAGGGATCAGCTGGTCTGGCGTGGGAGTAGTGGATCCACGTGGCTACCCCGTCCACCTTGAGAGCGGTGGGAGTCGTAAGCAGTACGACGAAGGGTCCCTTCCACCGCGGTTCCAATGACCCTAGGCGATGGCGTCTGATGTATACCCAATCACCTGGTCGAAACCTGTGGGGTTCAGGGGGAGGTCCAGTTTCATAAAGGGCTTGGAGCTTAGGCCAAATATCTTTATGGACTTGTCTTAGCCCCTTAATTGCATCTAACAGGTCACGATCGTCAAGCTCTGCAAGCAGGTCAGCCTGGAGATTAGGAATAATGGGAGGGGGAATGCCAAACATTATTTCAAAAGGGGTCAGTCCCATCTGATACGGGGAGTTCCGTACCCTATATAGGGCGAAAGGAAGGAGAGCCACCCAGTCTGCGCCAGTCTCCAAGGTCAATTTAGTCAAGGTCTCTTTTAATGTTCTATTCATCCTTTCTACCTGTCCTGAACTCTGGGGTCTATAAGCACAATGTAACTTCCAATTACTCCCCAGAAAGTTTGCTAAACCTTGGCTTACCTGGGACACAAAAGCTGGTCCATTGTCTGACCCTATCATAGTAGGAAAGCCATACCTTGGTAAGATGTCTTCCAAAAGTTTCTTGGCCACCACATGTGCTGTTTCATGTTTGGTGGGGAAGGCTTCAGTCCATCCTGAAAAAGTGTCTACAAAAACTAATAAGTATTTGTAACCATACTTGCCAGGTTTTACTTCAGTAAAATCTATTTCCCAATAGGCTCCAGGTCTTTTCCCCCTGAGCCTGACTCCAGAGTTCTTAGGGTTAGCAACTGCATTGGTGAGCTGGCAAGCCTTACAGGATGATACTATGTCTGTTATTTTCCCTTGACTGTCCTTGATCCGTATTCCAGCATGCCGTATCAGGTCTTGCATCCGACGAATTCCCATATGTGAGGACCGGTGAATTTTGTTTAGTAGTCTGATGCCCAACTGCCCGGGGATAATCACTTTGCATTCAGCATCTCGCCACCAATTGTCAAGAAGCTGAGTCATAGGCAAGGTTCTGATCCAAGCTAAGTCCTCCTTTGAATAATTTGGTTGTGGGGGAAGGTGTGCACTCCCCGGATTAAGATGGCCTGTGTAGGTGTGTTGCCAGTGGAAGCAGGACACCTTCAGCACAAAGCAATTAAGAAACTTGAAACCTCAACTGTATAACCATAAGGAAGTACATTCTGCCAACAGCCACGAAATCTGGAAAACAGCTCCAAGCCCCAGCTGAAAACCAACCTGGCTGACATCTGCACTATAGCCTGTGGAGTAGATCCAGCTAAGCCATGCCTGGACTCTGGGGCTGTGGAAGCACGAGATAGTGAACAGGAGGTGTGCTGTGCCATGAAGCGTATCATCATTGGCTTCATAGCATATTAGATTAATACACCCTGCTGGTGGACTTTCTACTTCCTGATGCCAGGGAAGGAAGTGAAACAAGTGATATTCCTATGACTCCAAGCTAAGAATGCTCATTGAAATCCTGTAATCATGCTGGACCAGAGAAGAGAAAGGCAAATTAGAAGTGTTATGAAATTCTCTACGACTCTCAAACACATTTCTCTCCCGAGGTTTAATGAAGTAAAAATAATTTGAGAAGCAACAGCATGCTGCCCCAAACCAGCCTTCCTTTCTACCCTAGTTGACTCCCGCTGTCAGCTTGACACAACCTAGAATCACCTGGAAAGAGAAAACCTCAACTGAGAAATTTCCCCAATCAGATTAGTCTGCGGTCATGTCTGTAAAGGATTGTCCTGATAGTTGATAGGTATGGGAAGGCCCAGTCCACTGTGGCAGCGTCATCCCTAGGCAGGTGGACCTGAGCTGTTTAAGAAAGGTGGATTGGCGTGAACCCAAGAATGAGCTAGATAGAGAGTGAGTCAGCAAGCAGGGTTCCTCCATGGTTTCTGCTTCAAGCTCCTGCCTTGATTTCCTTCAAGGATGGATTGTGACCTAGAGGTATTAGCCAAACGAACTCTGACCACCCCAAGTCCATTTGGTCTGAGTGCTTTACCAAAGCAAATAAGAATGTTTTCCTATCTTGAGATCTAAAAAATCCATCTGCATGAGATATCTCTATGCAACAAGAAGCATCTAGAGTCATTCTTTAAAATGCACGTGGCTGAGCCCCACCCACAACTATGAAATCAAGACTGCACTCAAGGACATCCAAGTGCTTCTGACAGCCATATCCATGGGCTACCCTTTGAAAAACATCATCTTGGAATACTTTCTGTTAAGTGAAATGTTGGGCACAGAAAGACAAATACTACATGTTCTCACAAACCATGTGGAAGCTAAAAAGTTCAACTCATTAAAACAGAACATAGAAGATAGGCTACCAAGGGCTAGGAAGCAGGTATCCAGGAAAGGCAGAGATGGAGAGAGGGTGATCAATAGGTTTGGGGTGCAGTTGATAGGAAGAATAACTTCTAATGTTCTATAGTTGGCAACAGTTAACTGAATATTTCAAAATAGAAAACAGAATTAATTTTTATGTTCCCGTGTTGTGTGACTTTCATAGATATGTTTCCTAGATAGGGCACTATGAATAGACCAAAGAAACAATTCCACTCAAGCCTTGCTTAGTGTGAATCAGTGAGCTTACTGTGGTTACTTACAGGAGTATGAACAACTCAAAGGGAGTTGCATCACTGAAAAGCCCACCCGAGCATGGATGAGGACTCATGAAAACAGCATCTCAGGAGGTTCCTGAATGGCTTGTAGGCAGTATGGCTGGTCAGAGTCTTGTTTCCCAAATACTAGTTACCCTTAATATAACGCTATAGAGAAACTCTGTGAATCTTGTCAGTTGCAGGAACCTCCTGAGTAGTTTTACTTCCTGAGCCTTGTAAATGTTAATTTCTTGAATCTCAAGGAATATCCTTCTAAGATAGAATGTTTCCTTTCAGAGGAAATTGTTACACAACACTCTGCCCTGCTCCTTCCTCCAGTTCTTGCATTCTTTCTATCTCATCATTCATGTTTCCTTGGAGATGGTAATATAGATGTCTGGTTATTTTCTTCCATGTATAGCTGATTATTGGGCCACTATGCCTCAGCTACAGTCACTTAGTTGCAGGAGCTTGACCAGTATGAGTCTCTGCAGTACACCTCCCATTGCAAAAAAGAGTTTTACTTCCATGGTCAGTTGAGGCTGACAGCAACAGAGATCTACCAGCATACACAAACGTTTAGGAGGCAATTATCAGATATATCACATCCATTCAGCAAAACCATAGCAGCAGCTTCCCCACTGGGACCAATTGTTACAGGAATTAACCACAGACTGATCTGGCCTTTGAGAAGGCTCAAGCCTAACTCAGGCTGCAGAGAAAGCTATTCTTTATTACCCAAGGCCCCCAGACTGGGAAAAATCTGCACCAGAGAAACTGAAGCCCTGACCAGAAACACATACAAGTTTTTACAGGATTTTTCGCCTCATCCCTTGACAGTAATCATATTGATGGATTTGAGACTTCCAGCATAGATGTTTATGTATCCCTTAGATTATTATAGAAAATTTAAACAGTGAGCATTTTAGAAAGAAGTAGATATTTTGGACAAGTGTGGGGTAAGTTCCCCGTAAGATGCTGATACCAGTACAACCTTAGCTACTTTAACAAATAAGGCACATGGTAGCAGGTGCTTCCTGAAAGACCACTGTCTAAGAGGCCGCATTTTCCAAGGTGCTCACAGACTCTGGTTTTTGTGGTTGTCTGCCTTGTCTCATCTCAGCCTGAGACTGAGCTCAGGGTAGCCTTTATGATTTGAGTACAAGGGGAAGCTTCCAAGTTCTACAATTACTTCTACATGTATCCACGAGCATTAGGAGCACATAGAGCCTTGTCAAATACTTTTGTTAGTACTTACTCATCTACACACAGAACAGTTATACTGAGGTCATAGTTCATTAGTTCCCCTAACACAATCACCTCCTTGGCCATGAGATTATGTGCCCTTGTTCACAGTACAAGATGTGAGCTCCCTTCTGAGAAACTGGCCTTAAATTCAATCAGAAAGCAATTGGTTCTACCCATAACAGTCAAGCCACTATTGCACCAGTGAGCATATCTTACCTTGTGTTTTTGGTACTGTAGTGTACAGGGTCTATAACCAGACAGGATTGTTGGTGACAATTCTCCCTCATAAACCCACTTGGTATTCTCTAACACTATGAAAGCAGCCAGCTGGGAAGAAGCTTCTGGCTCACAAGTGTATAGTGTCTTCAGCAACTGAGACTTACCATTTAGCTCTGGCATGAAACCTATAGGAGCAACAATGACTTGTATGGTTTATGAGAGCTAAGGGGGCTCCTTGGCCAACAACTCATAGGTCACCCATGGCACTGAGATTTTCAATCAACAACCTTATGATCTCCAACAGTGTCCTTTCCCACTCATGCAGGGTGCCTTGTTTTAAGCTCTTTAATTATTGTCTTTACTGTTCTTTCTGAATGCTTTTGCAATTCTATATGATACTCAAGGGTTGACATTATGTAACAAAAATTTTTTACAGAGAGAGGGCAGGGTCTCTGAAGGACCATGATCATCCATTCCAAGTGACACGTTAGACTCAGTAGTTAGCCCCTAAAGGAATACTAAAACAAAACAATAAAAAATGTTAACAAGGTCGAGTACAGCATCTAAAATGCAACACACAGATCTTACTTGTATTTTCTTTGCCTTTCATCCTTCCAGCTATAAGAAATGCTAAGCCAAATCCATCTCATTCCTCCTCGTATTGAATTTCCCTGACATCAGAAGCCATTATCCATATCTTTTTCCTACTGTTAAGTCCTCCCTTATGTGGGTTAAATTCCTTCTGGAAGACAGCTCAGCCTCAGTTGTAAGTCTTGTTATCCACAACAAAAGCCACACAACTGATGCCACAGCTTGCTTAAATCTCATCTCGTGCATTATTTTCATGGATTATAGTTTAGTGGATGTGTGAGTGGCTTCAGTTGTCAGTGTGACACAACTGGGAAAAGGTAATCTCAGTTGAGGAATTCCCTCATCAGGCTGGCCTGTGGGCTTATCTGTAGGGCATTTTCTTGGTTATTGAGTAATGTGGGAGGGCCCAGACCTATGTGGGTGGTGCTACTCTTGGGCATGTAGTATTGGGTTGTATAAGAAAGCAGGCTGAGCACATGGGCTGACGAGCAAGCCAGAATGCAGCATTTCCCCATGGTCTCTGCTTCAGTTCCTGATTCCTGCCCTGGGTTCTTGCTTTGGCTTCTCCTGATGATTGACTGTGAGCTATAAGCAAAATAAACCTTCTCCTCCCCAAGCTGGTTTTGGTCAGTGTTTTGTCACAGCAATAGAAACCAAACCAGGAAAGTGAACCAGTAGCTTAAGGGAGTATAGGTGAAGAATTACTGACAGGAACATCAAAGGCAGCTGTATCACCAACCAGCACAGGTGGCAGCTCCTGAAAGCTGCATGACTAGCAAAGCCGGCCAATCAGAGCCTCCTTTCCCTAGCAATTGCTAATATTTATATAACCTTGGGGAGGGGACTTGTAAATCTTGTCAGTTTCAGGAATGTTCTGAGACTTGTTACTCCCCAGTCCTTGTAAGTGAATGAACGGGCAGGGGCAGTGACGACCACAGACCAAGACAACTCCATGGGGACAGCAGTTTATTGGGGGAATCAAAATGCTGGCCTGCCTCCTGGCATAAGAGAGGCAGTAGCCAGCAGCAGAGGTCAGCCAGCCTTTATAGGCAGTTAGGGGGTTGGGTAACTTCCCATGACACAGGCTGGGGTAGTTTAGCTTGGGATTGGTCTCTAGTTAAGCAGAGGGACTTGCCAAGGCTAAGCTTGGACCGCCATTTTAGAATATTGGGAGCTGTCCCATCATTGTAGGAGTCTGCTAGGAACTTAACAGTAAGTTTATTTCCTTCATGGATCTTCAGGAGCCTCCCTCTGGGAAGGAATGCTTGAATTAGGAAGATGTTGCTATAAAACATCCCAACACATACACAGAAAAGGATAGATGTGTAAGGTGACAGTTATGCCATTACTTTGATATGATCTACCCTTTACAAACATGTATTAAACATCACACTGTACCCTATAAGTATGTAAAATTATGTACCACTTATTTTTTAAAACATCATTTAAAACTCTGGAGATGAGTTTAGTGTAGTTGGAATTATGCAATCAAGTACTCAGAAATTTAATTTATTTGAATCTTCTGCAGTAGAAAGAGGCCTTCTCTCCTCTGAGCCTAGCTCGGGTCCCTGGTCCTACTGTGACTCCATCTTCCCTGTAAAGAGCTGTTGCTGACTCTCAGGCTGAGGTGCACCTCTCTGAGGTGCAGCCTGTGTACCGCTTGTCCCAGCTCAGACAGCCTGGACGTGCTTCCACCCAAATTGGAGCTGTTCCCAGCGAAAGCCTGACAGTATCCGGCCCGACATACAAGTTAATCCCTTTAGCCCCGTAATTAGAAAAGTCTGTCATGAAGGCTGCAGATGCCCTGGTTCTAGGAACCAAAACGTTCTGGAGCAGTGCCTGGGGCTCTGAGGGGGAAGGTGGCCCTGGAAGAAGCTTTCTGAGTCTCAATTTGCTTCTGACAGCTCTGGTCGTCCCCTGACAGGATAGGATGCGACAGGCTGCCAAGATGTAAACATAAGTGTTAATGGCTCCTTATTCCATCTGGCGTCACTTTGTGTCGCCTTTGCCTTCCTCACTGTGACTGTGTTCCAGGTGCCAGCCACTGTCCCCCCTCTTCCCTCCTCCCCACCGCACGTCCTCTGGACAAGTGGTTTCGGCATATCTGACTAGCGCCCTCTAGTGGATTTCACCAGAGTGGACTGAGAACTGTGTGTGGCACCTGATAGGAGTTTGTTATCACCAGGCAAAACTGAAACTGCTCCTTCCAAGTTCCAAGACTCAGAGGTAACCAGAATTTAGGGTAGAGCCAAAAATTCTTGCAGAAAGCTTTGTTTTTGACCTGAGCTACTTTATGAAATGACAGGTACAGAGTTTAGGGAAAGAGGCGCTTGGAAAGAAAATGATCTAGAGATTGTCTTGAGCTGCTTACTGAAAAAAAAGGGAGCATGTTTGCCTTTGACTGGCACCGAGATTCAGTTTATATACTCATCTCTCTCAGTACACCAAAATATTTGATATACAAAAGATGAATATTTTTAAGGCAAAATATAGAAACCATTAATTCATACTTTGAGGAAGTATTTTTCATGTTTTGAGATCAATCCATGGAAAGTATGTTTGCTGTCGATGATTTAAGCAGAGAAGAAACTCTGTATGTTAGTACTGAAAACAGAGTACCTCATATGTAAAGTTGCTATTTTAACCACCAATCATATTCAACGTGTTTAATTCCTTTTGTCACAGTAATCCAAGTCTATAAAACATGCTTTCCTGATGAGAAAAAGCACTGGTCATCGCACAGTGGTGCTTTTTACATATCCCATCCCCATTTAATTTAATAATTAATTTAATAACCAAGAAAGGAAAAGACTGACAGATGGAACAGAGCCCCAACTCCCCCAGCCTGCATGGCTGCATGGCTGCCTTGGGAAGTGCCTTCCTCCCAACTTCTCCCCTTGTTTCCTGGCCTTCCATTCTTGTTTGTCTATTCTTGGGTTCCCAGAAGTGACCCTGAGATAGTCCCATTTGGCCCTATCTTCTTGTTAATGCAGGAATAAACAACAATTTTGAGGCAAATGACTAAGTACCCTGTTTATGTTGCTTTGTTTCGTTCCGATCTACTTCCTCCCCTCTGAGCCTCCTCAGACCTTCGGTCCCAGGTTCTCTAGAATGCTGTGAGTCATGGGAATACAGGCCCTGGGCCACCTGTGAGCAGCTCTGGCCAATGGCTGCTCCATGACCACGGAACTTGTTCACCAGTGGGGGTTTTGAAAACATCCTTTGCCCAAGGATCTAAAAATATCCGATGCCTATGCACTTCATACTAGTGGAGATTTTGTCCAACTATGACTTATACTGAGTCAACCACATCCATGCAGCTGGTGAACCAGTTCCTGCTGGTTGTTCTTGTGGCTATCCAGGCACTGTCTTTGCCTTTTGAACCGATGCCTCATCGTCTTATCCTCCCTTGCCCCCAACCAGCCTATAAAAAAACAGGAAGCCAAGGAATGGATAACAGTCCTCAAAGAGGTCACCATTGACATTAAAATGACTCATCTTGGCCTGTTAGTATGTCAGGAACTGAATATTCTTATAGTGGCATGAATGGGCATGTACACATAATCACTTCACAGAGAAAAATCTGTAATTCAAATATTTCTTACTCAGGGCTGAAGAGATGACTCGATGGTTAAGGGCACAGACTACTCTTGCAGAAGACTTAGGTAGGCTCCATTCCCAGACCCATATAGTGTCTGACAACCATCTATAACTCTACTTCCAGGGGACCCAACACATTCTTTTAGCCCCTGTGAGCATTGCCTTCACAGGTACACTTAAATACACGCAGGCAAACACTCATACACATAAAATAAGAACAAACAAATGAAAAAAGTTGTAAAAGCAAAACCTAAATATTTTTATTCTAGCCAATATCTAAACATGAATTTCTGTAGAGTTAAGATCAATGATTATATTACGCACTCTTATGTATGTCATTGAATATCATCAAAATACTCATGTCCAGTTTCATTTCTGTTGCTGGGATAAAACAACCGGACCAAAAGCAACTTAGAGAAGGAAAGTGTTGATCTGGCTTAAAATTCCAGGCTGCGGTTTATTGTTGAGACAAGAATTCAAGCAGCCAGTCACATGACATTCACAGTCAAGAGCAGAGAGAAAAAAATGCTGTTATTCTGCTTGCTTCTGCTTCTACTTGGTAGCTTTATCTCTTTCTCCTGTTCTGTATAGTTCAGGACACTGCTGCCTAGGGACTAGTACTTCTCACAGCAGGCTATGTTTCCCTGTGTCAATCAACAACCAGACAGACTCCCACAGACATGCCCACAAGCCAGTCTTGAAATACCACCTAATGCAGAAGTTCAATATGTAGAAGTGGTCTGTGAGGTTCGGCCATGGTGGCTCCTTCCAGCTGAGGTGGATGAAGAGGAAGGTCCTGTAATATACCTTGAAAGCAAATATGATGATGCCCCCAGAAATATTCTTTTTGCTCAAGATTGCTTTGGCTATTCAGGGTCTTTTGGGCTTTCATATGAATTTGGAGATTTTTTTTCTATTTCTGTGAAGAATGTCATTGGAATTTTTATGGGAATTGCATTCCATCTGTAGAGTGCTTTGGGTCAAATAGCGATTTTCACAATATTAATTTTGTTGATCCGGGCTTGGAAAGATGGCTTGATGGTTAAGAGCACTAGCTGCTCTTGCAAAGGACCTGGGTTCAGTTCCCTATACCCAACCTAACAACAATCTGTAACTCCAGTTTCCAGGGAATCTGATGCCCTCTTATGACCAATGCAGGCATTGCACAACACAGGTGCACTTATATACATGCAGGCAAAACACTCATACACATAAAATTAAAATAATAAATAAAATATTTATCTTATTTTGGGAGATTTTTTCATCTTCTAGTGTCTAGTGCCTCAGTTTCTTTCTTTAGTTCTTTTAATGTTTTCATTGTATAGGTCTTTAACTTCTTTGGTTCAATTTATTCCTAAGTATTTTTTAAAAGCTATTGTGAATAGAATTGTTTTCCTGATTTCTTTCTCAACATGTTCATTATTGATATATAGGAAAACTACTGGGTTTTTGTACATTGATTTTTATATCCTGTGACTTTGTTGAAAGTATTTGCCAATTCTAAGAGTTTTCAGGTAATATCTCTAGAGTCTGTAAATATAGGATCGTATTGTCTGCCAATAGGGATATTTGACTTGTTCCTTTTCTATTTTTATGCATTCTGTGTCTTTCTCTTCTTTACTGTCCTAAGACTTTGAGCATTATATTGAATAAGATTGGAAAAAATACCTTTGACTCATTCCTGATTTTAGTGGAAAGTTTTTAATTTTTCCCCATTTAGTATAAGTTTCTTGTACACAGCTCTCATTACATTGGGCTGCGTTCTTCTATTCCTTATTTCTTCAGCAGTTTTGTAATGCAGAGATATTGAGCTGTATCAAAGACCTTTTCTGCATCTATTCATATCATCATGTCCTTGAGTCTATTTATATGCTATATTACATTTACTGATTTGTGTATACCTTTGTATCCCTGGAATGAAATCAACTTGATGAGAGTGAATGATCTTTTTGATGTGCTGTTAAGTTTGATTTGCTAGAATTTTAAGAATTTTTTAATTTTTTAAAAAATATTTTACTTACTGTGTTTTTATATGTATGAGTGTATCACCTGCATGTATGTAAGTGCATCTGTGTCATGCAATTGTCCTCAGAGGTCAGAGGAGGGCATGGGATTCCCCTAAAACTGGAATTACAGACGGTTGTTAGTCAAGGTGTAGGTGCTGGGAATCAAACCTAGATCATGTTCAAGAGCAGCCAGTACCCTGCGGAGCCATCTTTCCAGCCCCCAGCATTTTAAGAATTTTTTCACCTATGTTCTTCAAGGATATTGGAGCCTATAACTGCCTTTTATCTGTATGTATCTGTTTTTTTTATCTAAGTAATGCTGGCATTGCAAATTGAGTCTGGTCGTGTTCCTTTCATTCCTACTTTATGGAACAGTTTGAGGAGCATTGGTATTTGTTCTTCACTGAAAGTTTTGTAGAACTCAGCAGTGAATTCATCTGGGCCTGGGTGATTTTTTTTTTGGGGGGGGGGGGAACATTTTCGTTACCTCTTGATTTAATTTTGAAAGTTCCTATATATCCAGAAATTTATCTATTTCTTTTAAATGTTCTTATTTACTGGAATATAGGTTTTCAAAATATATCCTAATGGTTTTCTGAATGTCAGTGGCATCTGTTGTGATGTCTCCGTTTAATCAAGAATTTATTAATTTGGATATTCTTTCTCTTTCTTTTAGTTAGTGTAGACAAGAGCTTTTCAATTTTGTTTACCTTTGCAAAAACCAATCCTGCTTTATTGAATCTTTGCATTATTCTGATCATTATTTATTCCTTAACGTTTATTGTTTCTTTCTGTGCACAGGTTCCAGGTGTGCCTGCTCGAGGACCCTGACATTCATCAGTAAGTTATTTATTTGAATTCTAATTTTTTATTGGCTTTTTTTGAGACAAGGTTTCCCTGTGGCCCCAGTTAGCCTGGAACTGTCTATGGAGACCAGGCTACCCTCAGTATCACAGAGATCTTCCTGCCTGAGTGCTGGGATTACAGGTGTGTACCACCATACCTGGTCTATTTAATTTGTTAATATAGGTATTTCTAGCTATAAACTTACTCTCAGAACAGCTCTCATTGGATCCACAGGATATGGTATATTGTGTTTTCATTATCAACAATTCTAGGAATTTTTAAATTTCCCTCCTAATAGTGTATTTTTTAGTCTCCATGAGTTACTACATTTTCTGTAGCTTATTTTGCTGTTGCTTTCTACTTTTAGTGCATTATGACCTGAGAAAACTATAAGAAATTGTCTTGGGGCTAGAGAGATGGCTCGGTGGTTAAGAGCACTGGCTGCTCGTGCAGAGGACCCAGGCTAGATTCCCAGCACCCACATGGCAGCTAACAACTTTTCATAACTCCGGTTCCAGGGGATGCGATGCCCTCTTCTGACCTCTGCAGGCACTGCATGACACAGGTGCACTTACCCACATGTAGACAATACAGTCATACACATAAAAATAAAAATAGTAAATAAAATTTTTCCTTTGGTCTTTTTGAGACAGAGTCTCCCTGTATCCCCAGATGGCCTGGAACTTGCTATTTAGAACAGACTGGCCTTGAACTCTCAGTGATCTGCCTGCCTCCGCCTCCTGAGTGCTGGAATGGAAGGCATGCACCACAACCCCCCCAAATAAAATATTTTTTAAAAAATAAATTGCCTTGGTTTTGCATTTGTTGAAGCTTTCTTGTTTCCTACACTATAATGTATTTGAGAGAGTGCTCCATGGGCATATTCTGCAATCTTTGGGTGGATTGTTCTGTAGATGTCTCTTACGTCCATTTGATTTGTGATGTCATTTAACTCTAATGTTTCTGAGTTGCCTTTTTTTTTCTAGATGACTTGTCTATTGATGAAAATCGGGTTTTGAGGTTACTCACTCTTATTGTGTTTTTTGTTGTATATAGTTTTTGTTATGTTGAGATATGTTCCTTCCGTTCCTAATTTCTTTATGGCCTTTATCATGAAGGCACGTTACATTGTGTTAAATGTCTTTTTGCATATTTTGGCATCATCATGTGATTGTTGTCTTTAGGTATCCTTATTTATTTTACATTTATCAATCTGCCTGTGTTGAACTAACTTTATATCCCTAGACAAAAACTAACTTGGTCATGGTGCATGGTCTTCTTAATCTGTTCTGGAATTCATTTTGGAAGTATTTTATTGAGAACATATGCATCTGTAGTCAGCAGGGAAATTGGTCTATAGTTTTCTTGTTTGTATGTTTCGTCCTTGTCCAGTTTTAGCATTAGTTTCACGGAACGAGTTTGGTAGTATTCCTTCTCTTCCTGTTTTGTTGAACAGTTTAAGAAGTGCTGCTGCCAGTTCTTCCTTTAAAGTGGTAGTGAAATCTCCAATCCTGGACTCTTCTGTGCTGGGAGACTTTCAACAACTGCTTCATCTCATTGCTTGCTGTGAGTCTACATTAGGAGACTACTGGGGAAAAAGCAACTTGGGGACAAAAGGGTATATTTTGCCATCACAGTCCATCACTGAGGCAGAACAGAAACAGGAGCAGAGGCAGGGACCACGGAGAAATGCTGCTTACTCCCTCGCTCCCTGGCTTGCTCAGCTACTTTTCTTACTGCTCACAGCGGCCATCCTTCATCAATTAATAATTATGAAAATGCCTCACAGACATACACACAGGCCAGTCTGATGGAGAAAATTCCTCAATTGAGGTTTCATCTTCCCAGTTGACTCTAGTTTGCATGGAGCTGACAAAAACTAGCCAGTACCCTTGGAGACGATAGCAAGCCGGATCTTGTTATATAACCAGTTGGCTAGTTTGCATATCTTCAATGATGAATTGAGGCTACTTGCACTAAGGGGTTGAAAAAATTTGAAGCCAGCCTGGGCTAGGTAAGGACACCCTGCCTTAAAACAAACAAGACAAATAAAAGAACACCAAAAGAGCTGAATTTTTTGAAGTGGGGATGTGTAAATCTCCTCAGAAGATTTACTAGCATCGGCCCCACCTGAGTACCACTGTGCAAACTCTACAAAGGTACTAGACAGACAGGGATTCAATTGGTAGTAACTCATGAATTGTTTATGATAACTTGGGGTTCTAATATAGCTGCATTTCTTTTTAAATGCATTTTTATTTTTTATTTGTATGAGTATCTTGCCTGCATGTGTGTGTACCAATGTATGCAATGTCAGCAGAGGCCAGAAGGGGGCATCAGATCCCCTGGAACTGGAGTTACAGACAGTTGTTGACCACCATGTGTGTACTAGGTCTCAAATTCAGGTCCTCTGCAAGAGCAGCCAGTGGTCTTCACCACTGAATCATCTCTCCAGCCCTGATACACTTACATTTCTTTTTTTTTAAGATATTGCATTGATTATGTTTATTTTACATGTATGAATGTATTGTCTACATGTGTGTAAGTACAACCATGCTATGCACTGCCTACAGAGGGCAGAAAAGGCCATTGGATTCCTTGGAAACAGTTGTTAACTACCATGTGGGTGCTGGGAACTGAATCTGAGTCCTCTGCAAGAATAGCCAGTGCTCTTAACCACTAAGACATCTCTCCAGTCCCCTATTTATATTTCTTAAAGCTCCCCATGGTACTCATCATTAATAATTTTATGTGATAGTCAGAAATTAAGAGTGTACTTTGATATAGGGAGACCCTTTCTCAAAAAAAAAAAAACAAAAACAACAACAACAAAAAGAATGTACTTTGATTGAAGAGCTTTAAATAATTCTCCACAATAGCCTGATTGAAAAACAATTCGTTGTGATTTTTCTGAGCAGACATCACCTTCTAGAAGTAAACTTCCACCCAGGTAAAGGCAAAGCAATCTTTTAAAAATCCTGAACTGTGATGGTAGATACCAAAATCTCCAGCATCACATACCTGAACAGCAGTGTTTAAGACTTTGTGCAGGTGATTTTCCCTTTCAGTGAATTTTCACAAGTACAGTGTATAAGAAAAAGAACATGTCATGTTCCTGCCACAGTAATACTCTTCTGTGCTCTTTTCTGAAGTCCGTTTGGATTTAAGGTATTTCTGGGCAGCCGTGCTTGAGACTTGCCTCTGACTCAGCCTTGGGGCTCCCTCATTTCTTTCCTATTCTTTTAGATATTATGGCTGCTCAAAACCCCAAATATGGACCCTATCCCTCTGGCCAGCCTGTAGCCACTCCCCCTCAGCTCCAACTGACCTTTGCCACCGTCAAAGCCATCAGATCCTTTAGCACTTCACCAGTGCCCCTGAGGTTTACAGAACACTTTCTGGTTCATCATTCCCTTGGAGTTTGTTTCTTCAGCCGCAGGAAAAGGGCACCCTGTGAGGTCGTCATTTTGTCTACATGCCTGTAGCTCACCTTTCTCTTGTCTCTTTCCGTCATGATTTTGCAATCTGTGATAGGCTGATTGACACTAATGTCTACATTATGGCTGCTTCCCTCACATACTCCCACCAAGGAGGATTAGAACCATACTAGAGAATTATTTTTAAAAAGCAACTTTCAGGGCTGGAGAGATGGCTCGGCAATTAAGAGCACTGGCTGCTCTTGCAGAGGACCCACGTTTGGTTCCCAGCACCCACATGGCAGCTAACAACCATCTGTTACTCCAATTCTGGGGGATACAGGCTTTCTTCTCTCCTCCACAGGCACTGCACAACACAGATGCATTTAAACACATGCAGGCAAAACACTCATACACATAAAATAAATTAAAAAAGAAATTTCTTTTTTAAAAAGTCACTCTCCTATCTAAGAACTGAGTCTCTAATCTTGAGACTCTGACACATCATTTTTGTTTGTGCCTTTCAAGAAGGATATAAGTGGAACTGGACAGAAATGTCAACTCATACTTTTATACGTGAAGACATTATGGGTATGCATTTTTGCAAATTCTAACAAATTAATCTAAATAGTCCCATTTCATGACAGTGGCATCCACTGGGTGCCTTTTGTTTCACAATGATACAATATGCACATTAAACTTAGATTCACCCAAGAGTTTTAGCAGAAATTATTTGAGTAGATTTTCATAATCATGATCTTCTTATGCTCCAGAACATTGAGAAGGAAACCTAAACGCCCAACTAGAGAAAACCATAGTGTTGAAAGAAAATGGCCCCTGAGCCTAAAGCTGGAAGGCTGAGCCTTTGAAGTTCTTTTTACAAGACTGGCCAGGGGAAGGAGTACTTTAAACTGAGGAAACAGGAAGTACATAGATAAAAAGTTTGTTTTGTTTCTTAGGAGGATGGTCTTTCTAGAAGTATTCTTCCAGGAAACCAGTCCTTTCCCACCTAGAGGTTGAAGTTTCCTGAGAAAAACATAAATAACCTCTCTGGCATGATGTGGAGGCTCGGTTAGTCGATTTTAAAAAGCTGCAGAGATGGAGCTGGCCTCACTGGATGTTATCAGCACAGGAAGGGGAAGAGCGACTTTAAAGAGAGAGCCCGGGGAGAGAAATGGCAGGAGGAAAGACGTGGGAACGCAGGCAAGTCGCTGAAGATTTAAACAGAAGACAGAAGGGGGCGGGGGCGGAGAGGTCACCTTAGCTGTACTGCAGGGCTAAGACCTGAAATTAAATCATTCTTAAATCACTCCTCAGCGCCCCACCGGCAGTAGCTAGAAAGGGCTGATTGTAGTAAACCATAATGCCCCCTGGTGGTGACCTGCTGAAGTGCAGCCCCTGGAGTTGTTTCGTGCCTACAAGACAAAGGGAAATAGCCTCTTAGAGTGGCAAAGAAGAGAGGCTTCTCTTACCAATATCAGACTTCATATCAAAATATGCTAGCTGCAGCTTTCTCGTAAATGTGCTTCCTCCCCACCCTTAATATGCTTCCTGTGACAGTCAGCCTCATCCTTCCCCTGGATACAGATTACTTCACGACTTTCTTTTTCCGTATTTTGTCCCCGAGCTCCTCTGTTAGAGCTCCTTTTCCCAGCTCCATCTCTCCCCGTCGCTAAAACCCCAACAAACTGCATCTCCTGTTTGGAACAAATTCAGCCCCTCACACAACTCCTTTCTCTTCAGCCCCCTCTAGTGAATCCTGTGAGGAGCTGCTGACAGAAAGCATCCAATGTACTTGTGAAAATAGGGTGAGGCTGACTTTATTCAGGGTCACCACATAATGGGATTTTGCCTGTAGGGACAGCAAATGGGCTTATCTCCCCATATGGCCCAGACAAGTGTGGATTTATAGGTGGGTGTTGTCAGAGGATGGAAAATTGCTCAGGAGAGGTGGGGTCCTAGCGTCACTGACCCAACAGTAGCCTCACTTAAACTTAGGAGGATGGAAAAGCTCCTCAGATATCAAAGGTGAGGTGAGATAACTAAAGTCAGGGACATTTTTTCCTAAACCCACCTAGCAGAGCTCTTTGCGAAAAACAAATTTTACAAGGATGTGCCTTGGTATACCCAGGAGTGGGATTTTTTTTTTTCTTTCTAACCCAACCAAGCCCATTTTACCCACTGGGAAATATGCAGCTCACTGGGTGAAGAGTTTTCAAAAGAGTTTATTCATGAGGCGCCAAATGTGAGGAAGTAGAAGCCGGAACATACAGATCTGCCCTACTGAAGACGTACTTCAAGGGGATCGATGTGGTAAAGAGACAGGGTTGTGTGAGGCATGGAGACATCATCGAAGGAAAGGAATATGATTCCACCTGTTTTGTGAACCTCTGAACTGGGTGGCCCTTTGAGAAACATGTGGTCAGAAACTGATGGTGTTGGCATTGTGTTCAGATACAGTTTAGGTCTTCTGATGTGAAAAGGTGAGCCCCAGGACACCTTTAGCCAAATAGAATATGCAGAGTTAACCAAAACGATTTGGTTTTCATTGTGGGAGGCAGACAATTTCTGTTCAGGATGTGCCAGAGAATAAGCACCTGGGAGATGGGGAACCCGTCCTTGCAAGAACTTAATTTGTTTTGCTTCTAAAGATGTTTTTTAGAGAATTTCTGAGAAATGACATTGATAACTCAAAAAATAACTACTACATGTCACCCTGTTGATGGCCGATATAAAAACCACATTCCTGGTTCAAAGAAACCACCCATCAAAGAAAGTCAACCACACGAGGGGCTGCACCTTTCGGACTGCTAGAGAGAAGCCACCGAAAGAAGAAAGCCTGAGCTCATTTCTTTAAATGCTGGGGATTTAAAATGAACAGTTCTCAGCTGGTGTGAATTAAGTATTTCATATGACCAACACTATTTGCTAAGAGCTTTACAAGTTCTATTTAATTTTAGCCTCACAAACTCCTGTGAGGTCAGGACTATTAAAGATGAGGAAACAGAGGAAACAGCACAGAGAAGTCATTCAGTTGCCTAAGGCCACAGAGGCCAGTCAATACAATGGCCTAAGCTGTGTGCTGGCCTCCTTTCCTGGCTATAGAGCCTGCTATACTTCCTGGCACTTGCTGGTTCCCAAGCTCTATTCAAAGTGCTCTATAGGTGTTCCCTTATTTACTGCTCACAACACCGCTGGGGAAGACGTAGCATCCAAACCCATTTCACTGTGAGATCTTGAGACCCTCAGAGCTGAGTGAGCAGCCCAGGTATCAAGCAAATGCCAAAGCCCAAAGTGGGGTTTGAATGACGCACCTTCAGCTCAGACGCCAGAATCTTCACAACAATTTGTCTCATGCAGCCTCAGACAACATTCAGTCTTACCTATATAGCTTCTATACAAATAAACCAACAATTTAAAGCAACATTGAGAATGAAGATAAAGCTTATTTTTAATAAATAAATATTTATGTAGATTTTACCATGTATAAGAATTAATGTCAGGCTGGGTGTGGTGGTAGATGCTTTTAATCCTAATACTCGAAAAGCATAGGTAGAGGCAGGTATAGCCCTGTGAAATGAAGGCCAACCTGATCTACATAGTGAGTTCTGGGCCACCTGGGACTACAGGGACACCCTGTCTTAAAAAAACAAAACAAAAAGTCAGCTCTTAGCTGAACTGTCAGCTTCCTCAAACCCTCTCCCACCCCACAATAGAAAATGAAAATTCTACCTAAAGGCAGTTTCCTAGCATTTCTGTTTATCTGAACTCCAGTGGATCAGAATAGATTGGAACAGAAAGGGTTAGGACATGCATGCGTGCACACATGCACACACATCAGAGGTTTAACACAACAAAGGTCTATTTCCAGCTCATATTAAGTGTGAAGGGGAGGCCAGGTGCAGCAGTACGAACATCCAAAGACTCCCCCTGATGGGAGATGGGGAGTCTCTAGGTCAACAGCACTGAGAGAATGGGAACTGAATTGTGCACAGACTCTCATGTTACCTTCTGGAAGTGATGCAGAACTTCTGCCCACATTTCATGAGCCAAACCAGCTCACAGGATGTGAACAATTTTAAAGGAGGCAATAAAATGCAAACTTAGATGTCCCAAGAAAAGAGGATTTACTTACATCCAGCCTAACAACTGGGACAAATGGTAAATGCCACTGTGGAAAGGAAATTGGGATGCAAAACATAGAAGCATGTGATTGCCCAAAAAGGGCCCCCTTAACTTTGTGACCCCACATAAAGACTCACAGGAAGGGTTTTCCAAGAACAGTGACAGGTGTTCAAGAAGAAATTAGCTGAGCAGCCACTGGACTTCAGTGCCCTGGTTCTTATGCAAGCAAACCTAAGCCCTGGTCAGTGTAAACAGTATGTTTACTCCATCAGCAAACAGCTAACCTTTAATAAGGGCCTTTCCTCTGAAGCAAGCCAAATGAGGCCTCTGCTCCACTTTAACAAGTTAAATGTTTTCTTTGTCAAGTTCATATTATGAAAGACTTCCCCTTCCTTCTTCTACTCCCTTTGTTGAAACTCCAAACTTCCCAAGGTCTGGAGTTTCCTTATTCATGAATGGCTATCTGCTCAAGTAAGTGCTATAATATTATGAGATATCTCAGTTTACCGTTTAATGTGTGGGCATGAGCGAGAGGCTGCATGGATCTGGTGGTTTCTAGTGAATAAAGAAAGGGACAGAAACAAAAACAACAGGATCACATGGCTCCGTTATCAGTTTAAGAACTTGCCACTGGGTCCTGAAGTCCCAGGGCCCCAGGATGGCATGTGTAAACCTGAGGCAGAGGAAGTGTTTGAGACTATTTTGCTCACAACTTCATGATTCTTAATGAAATATCTAATGGCAAAAAGAGTAATCAATGTTAAGAGGTGAATACTTTGCCTTGGCAGCCTGGGATTCAACACGGCCTCCACATAGTACGTCAAGGCTTCAGCTTTGCTCTTTGGCTTACAAAAGCCAGAGTCTCTGATTCTTTATGCCAGATCACTGGGGAAAAATGGCCTACCATTCCTGATAAACTTTAATGCTTTTGGTGAAATAAAATAGTAGGCAGAGCCAGGAATGTTGGCAGGAAAAGGAAAGTTCATGGTGTGAGGGCAACATTCAAATATTAACCCCAGAGGGTTTTCTGGAACGGTACTGGCCAGGGACGAGGCAGAAGTATATGGCAGAGGTGTACAGCAGCAGCCCTATAGTGTGTGGTAGTGCTGTCAGTTGTAGGCCATCCACTGCCACTGTCTGGCTCGGTGACCCTACAAGAAAGTAGAACGCACACTTGAACCAGCAAAATGAAGATGTGTGTGATTCATAACGGAGCCCAAGAAGTTGGTGGTGAAGGGGTCATCCTGTGTTCACTCTCTAAATTGGGTAAGCATCTTTTCCTTCTTAGCACAGCATCATTTCAGAGAGGTACATATGCAGCAAGTTCTCACTCTGAGAGAAAGAGCAAGAAAACTCACTGCAAAGTGTTGGCTATACTGAGTGTCAGAAATACAAGTTCTCAGGCCCGGTACAAGAATAGAACACAGAATCAGCAGCAGCAGCATGCCTGGTGATAAGAACCCACCAGTAAGGCTGCAAAGCTGCTCTCCAGAATTTCAGGATGACTGGGAAGGGGTTGGTTAGTCACTACTCTCTGTTGCACAGAAGTGAGGGGAATCGAAATTTCTGCAGCCCTCTTCTCTTCCCATCTTGTTACACAGTAAAATTAGCTCCAAGTACCTAATGAATGATTCACTCAACTCCAAGTCTTTATAAATAACCAACGTTAGCATAAATGGAACCTCACTTTCCTAAGATAAACTCACATCAGTATATCCCATTACAAGTAAAAGTATGAATTTTTAAAACTCAACTTTAAATGCTGAATTTTGATTTGGAATTTCGTTGTAGTCCTGGGGACTGAACCCATGACTTCACACTTGCACACATGCTAGGCAAGCTACCACTGAGCTACATCCCCAGGCTGTGTTTTACTTTTTTACTTTGAAATGAGGTCTCACTAAGTTCACCAGGGTGACTTTGAACTCACTCTTTTTAGCCCAGGCTGTTCTTGAACTCTCAGTCTTCCTACCTCAGCCTTTCCAGGTGACTAGGATTATAGACCTACCCCACCAGGACTGGCTGCTTACTTTCTAAAATAGTCTGTTTTGGCTGGGTTTTTGCTTAATGGTAGAACATTTGCCTGGTGTGCATAAGGTCCTGGGTTTCCTCTCTAGTGTAAATTTTTTTTAAATCCTTAAACAAATAAATTGCTCCCTAAATTCTTATCTTTATACCCATAGATTCGTAGATCTCTCAACTCTCATCAAAGAAGCTTCTTTTTGCATCAGATTAATAAGTAGACCCACAGTCAACGTGCAGAGAAGAGACCATGGAATGCTCACCTCTAAATGGAACATCTATATCACACCCCTTCTAACTCCTACCCCAGGAAGATGGCACAGAAAGAGTGTAAAGGCCAGAAGGAGTGAATTTTTGTAGCAAAACAGTATTGACCAGACATGACAGTGCACTTGCACACATGAATTCACAGTGGCTGGGACTGCATGCACAAGACCTGCACAAGATTAAGCCAGTCTAGTCCCAGCAGGGATGGAGGAAGCGCTCATGAAGTTCCATCCCTAGCTGAGGAGACATTGGCAGTTAATGGCTACTAAGAGAGGGAGAATCACTCTTCTTCAGGGATGCTGGATTCTAAGAGGTTACCCATTCCCCAGTAGATGGTCCCACACTTGCGTACAACACGCAGCACTAAATGGTCTTCATGGGTATTAAATTATAAAGAAAAAAGATAACATGCATTTGGGAGGTCAAAAGTATTGGGAGGATAGGAAAGGGGATGGATTGCATCCAAACACAGTATATGTATGAATCAATATTAAATAAAATACTTAATTTAAAAAGCCACAAATCGTAGACTTATTTCTCCCAAGCTATAGATTAGGCACAAATGACCAGGATCATTTTCTTTCTCACTTTCTTCTCTAGCATTCGCCAGGGATAGACAGGCTGGGGGGTTATGTGACATGCCCTCAACTTACAGATATTCAATGGGATACTGATATTTCTGTTTTGCTCTGCTTTGTTTGAGGCAAGCTGGGCCTTCTGTCAATGTTCTGTTTTGCTTTGTTCCGCTGGTCTGTTAAAGTTCTGTGTGTGAGGATTAAACAGATTGTTGAGAGCTCACATGACCTATATTCTTAAAATGTGAAAGCAAACTATTTTTGTAATCCCAGCATTTGGGAGGTTGGGGCAGGAAGATCATGAATTCCAGTCCACCCTGGGCTACAAATTAAGACCCTGTTTCAAAAAACAAACCAATCCTGGGATGGTGACACATACCTTTAATCTCAACTGAAAAGGTAGAGGCAGACAGATGTCTATGAGATCGAGGCCAGCCTAGTCAATAGTGAGTTCCAGGCCAACTGCGGCTACAGAGAGACCCTATCTCAAATAAACAACAACAACAAAACAAAACAAACTCAGAACTATCATGACATCAAAGAAGTTTAATTTGAAAAGAAGGCTTCATCGTCTTCTAGTAAATGTCCTAATAACAGAAGTGGAAGTGATATCCACGTGCTTTGGAAATTCAAGTGAGACAAGTGAACAGATGTCATCAGATCTTAGGAGCCCTTATTTTAAAAGATATTTTCCTTTTCATTAGCAGTTTCTTTTAACCTCAAGATTCTCCTTTTTACCCTTAAAAGACAAAGTTGATAATGATGGGTTCAGCACATGCTACCCCGGAATATGGTTCCCTGGTGTGAAGAAAGAAAACAGGAATGCCCCCATCATGTCCCCTCACCCTTCCCCACAAGCATGGCGTCAAACCTAGGAAAGAGGCTGTTTGCTCAGTTGTCAAACACGGTCTTAGCATACATGAGATCCTGGTTTCGAAGTACCAACTAACAAACCAGGAAGTTTCTCTGACCTTGCGGGGGAGGGTCCCTATGCCTGGCAAAAGGGTCACCTAGTAATTCAAGCCTCAGGATCCCGAAAGAGCCTGAATACACAGCCTTCACTAGCTGGCCTGTTAACACTAGATGGTGCTTTGTTATGGAACCATGCTTCCCAGTTGAGCCCACCCTCCCTTTCTGGCCACAGATCCCCATCACAATGACCCTGTGGTCACTGTGGTCTCCCATAAATACAATTTGCTTGTGTTTGAAAAGAAAACAAAAATAAACAAACCAAAAAAAAAAAAAAAAGTCCAAGTCAACTTTTTCCATTAGGTCTTCATCCCTATGAAGGCTCCCTGTCACATACAGTTTGTATAGATGGATTTGTGAGATTTTTCTCTTGTTAGCCTTTTTTTTTAGATACAAGAGCCTCTGTCACAAATCTGTGATGGGAAGGAAAGATGGTGATGAGATAAAGGCATATTCCTAGGTTGCTGGTGGCAACCCAAAGTTTGTGCTCCTTAGGGCACACTGTTCCAAGGAAGCAGTAGAGAGTATTTCCGGGTGACGATGGGGCTGGAAGTGATGCGACGTTTGTACGTGATGTACTCATTTTACCGAAATAAAAAACCTGTGAAGAGAGGAATTATGACTAGTATTTACAACAACTTTTCATAAACATCCCCAAATTCCAGGCACAGGACAAAAGGCGTGACTCAGCCCTCACTGCGGGCGGCCCAGCCAGGGAAGTGGGCCTGGGAAGGATTGCTTCCCTAATGCTTGAGAGTGGCTCTGGGGAGGTCTGTAGGAAGCTGATAATGGCGCATTTCACCAGAGAATCACTGGTGAAAACCTGGGTTTTTAAGAGCATTTCCTTAGCTAAAAATGTCTCATTTCCAGATCTTGACTTGAGTTTTTCATAAGATGAAAAGTACCCTGCAGATAGATGGCTCAGTGGTTAAGAGCATTCACTGCTCTTGCAGAGGACCTGGGTTTGATCCCCAGCACCCACATGGCAGTTAACAACTATCTGTAACTCCAGTTCCAGGGGATCTGAAACCTTCTTCTGACCTCTGCAGGCATTGCTTGACATGGGTGCACTTACGCACATGCAAGCAATACACTCATACACATTAAAAAATAAAATAAAATAAAGATTAGTAACTGAACAAGTCAGGGAAAGCAAGCCAGTAGGCAGGTTTCTTTGTGGTCTCTGCCTCCAGGTTCCAGCCTTGAGTTCCTGCCTTGGCTTCCCTTGATGATGGACTATAACCCTTAGATGAAATAAAACCTTTCTTCCCCAAGTTAGTTTTGGTCAGTGTTTTATCACAGCAACAGAAAGAAAACTAAAACACTGGCCTTGAACTTGATACATAGCTCAGACTATCCTTGAACTCATGATCTTCCTGTCTCTACCTCCCCAGTGCTGGGATTATAGCTATGTGCCAGCTATAGCTTGCCATGCTACCATCTCTAAATGTACTGTTCACCAGCTACTATTCTTATCCAGCCCAGGACCACCTGCCCAGGAACGGCACCACCTATAGTGGTCGGGTCACACATCAGCTAGCAATTAAGAATATGCCCCACAGACATGCCCACAGGCCAATTTGATGGAGGCAATTAGCTCTTCCCAGGTATGTCTAGGTTGTGTCATGTTGACAAAACTAGGACAGCCAACATGGGTTACATGAGACCTTGTCTGAAAAAAACAAACAAACAAGAGTTAAACTGTGTTGCATGTATTTACCACAACTAAAACTGATACTTTTAAAAAAGCAATTTAATACCCCTTAACAAGAAGGAACATTGCACAAATTATTCGTTCTGCAACTTTGTTTTTCCAGCAAGAGATGGAAAATATAAGTCCACATTCTCCTAAGGAACCCAAGAGTTACAGAGGCTGAACCACCTGCACAGGGTCAGACAAGCAGCACATGAAGTCCAGGTCAGAATTCTGGGGACAATCCATATTTAAAGCATTTTTTAAAAAGTCCAAAGTGCAAGGGTACTTCTTAGTTGCAAGGACTCATACGAATATTTGTTTGTCTCTTCAAATGTACCTGAAGTTAGTATCTGAGGATATTGGTCACTTCAAATTTAATATTAAAAGATTTCCCCTTTCTTAGCTAGAGCGATGGCTCAGCAGTTAAGAGCACTGGCTGCTTCTGAAGAGGACCTAGGTTCAATTCCCAGGACCCACATGGCAGCTAATAACCATCCTTAACTCCAGTCCCAGGCGCTCCAGGGGATCTGATGCCTTTTTCTGACCTCTGCAGGCATTGTATAACATAGGTACACCTTACATACATGCAGGCAATACACTCATACACATATAATAAAAAATAATAAATAAAAGATTTTTAAAAGATTTCCCCATTCTGCTATAAATACATTTCCTCTGGACAAAATAGACAGTGACATCACTATAGTAAAGTTTACTTTAAATCTCTAAGTAGAGTTTTCTTTAACTCTCATAGTTACAGATTACACACATATACTCATCTATCTATCTACATATAAATAAATATGTATACAATACATCTTACATGCATTTATACATATTTAATAACTATTTTATGTGCATATCAATCTGGCTATTTGTGTACATAGATACATGTCTTTTGTCCATAAAATCGAATGATGGCTGGGAATAGTTTAGGGGGGTTGATCTGGTTTTGTTTGTTTTGAGACATGGTCTCCCCATAGCCCCAATTACACTAGAACTCCATATGTAGACCAGGCTGGTCTTCATCTCACAGAGATCTGCCTGCCTCTGCCTCCTGAGGGCTGGGATTAAAGGCCTGAGCCATCATGCCAAGCTTTAGAGAATAGTTTTTGAAAGAAAATCTGATATACAAATACAATTTGCTTTCATTAGATGTGGAATGAATGAAGTGTGCCCATTCCTTCTGCAGAACTTACTGCAAAATGGGGGAAAAAAAAAAACCTAATTCACTTGTCTGTAGCTGTTCAAAAGTACTTACCAGAGATGGAGAAATAGCTCAGTGGCTAAGAACAATTGCTCTTGTACCACCTGTAACTCCAACTCCAGGGATTCTGATGCCGTCTTCTGGCCACCCAAGGAAGCAGGCAAGCATGTGGTACTCATGCATACATGCAGGCAAAACGCCCACATACATAATTGAAAACAAAATAAAAAACTCACCTACCTTCCAAAACATTGTTGAAACCCACATAATAGAAGAGTTATTTTCAGCAGAGTAGGAAGGTCATCAAAGGTCTGAATTGAGCACATCATAAGTCAAATACCCCCTGAGGACTTCTAAAACCTTACGAGTAGATGGAAGGTATCAAGATCCGGTCAGCATGCCCCAGGAGGGTTCTAAGCCTGCTAACGTCTGATGAAGAGTTGCCAGACTTGAGTTTGCTGCACTGACATAATTCCTAACTTAAATTCTAAGCTAGGACTGAAGTTCCTTAGGGAACTTGATGGATGGAGGACGGATGGGGTCTTTGTGCACTAAGTTTTAAACTGACTTCAGCCCATCTAGCGCTTCAACCGAACTCTACCCTGATCCCCAAAGGACTTCTACAAACTTCCCATGCTCCAGAGCCTTGAACCTTGACCAAATGAAGAGAAAGTATTGGCAACTCATGCATATGGCAGTACCCAGTGACATCCTCCAGAGTCTTGACTTCAGAACTGTCCCCAAATTCATACCGAGGCTCTCTGATTTTGCATTAGACTTTCTACCAACCTCCCTGACTTAATCCAGTAAGGAAGAAAGGCTCTGCATGCTGCTCTTCTGTGGTTCCAGTAGGGGCCATCAGAAGGCAGGAGAAAGCAGCCAAATCCTGATGCCTTTCTCCTGTTTCATTTTGAGGAAGTTTCCTTCCAAATCTTTGAACACTTCCTGTCCTCGTTACTTAAGTTACGTGTTTGGCTCGACATGATTTTTTTTTCTAAAGGACACATATAGGCCTCCTAAAGGAAACGGGGCAGACATAAATACACATTTTGTTGAGGCTATAGGTTCTGTGAACAATAGCACATTGCTAGTAGAAACAACAGTTGAGCAAGGGGTGACTCCTTCTTGTATGAATATTACAAGCATAATCATTGTGTTTACTCCACAACGTGTCCAACGAGTTACCAGCCTGCTTTCAAATAGTTTTCAAGAGTTTGTCAACCCACTATCCTCTCTGAGACTGGTGAGGGGACCTAGCAAGGCCAAGACAGATACAGTTCCCACCTTACTTTCTCCCAAGGGACATCCCATGGTCAGGACACATGATGGAGTAAAATCAGTAACATCATAAAAATAGATGAAGAGGTTGCCAGGACTGGAGTTGCCTTTGGTCACAAGGTCCAGATTCCAGTTCAGAAGCAAAGCCACCATCATTGGATCTTCCACAGAGTAACCAATGGCCTCGCTAAGGCCACATCCCCCTGTAACAATGACCAGCACTCATCTGAATGGAACTCATACCTTCTCCTGCTCTGTGGTGACCTCGGAGTTAGGGGTTTTTACTCTTTTTTTGTATTCCCCAAAGAAATTCTCAGTCCAGTATGATTTTCATTTCTATAACGGATGGTAAGGTGCCCAAGTCCTCTCATTTTGCGCAAGAAGGATGACTGTATGAGGAGAGAAAGTGAAATTATTTGGAGCAATGGAAGGGAAGAAACTAAATTTAGCATGAGAACAACAGAATCAGGCGTACAGTGTGTAACTTCTGCTTTTACAGTATCAGACTCTAAGCCCCCAGCTCTCTAAGGAAGAGCTGGGAGGCGAGAACGAATAAAGCAGCAGGTGGTTAAATGTCCTTAGCCTCTTCCCTAGCCCTCTCCTCCTGTCACCCTTTATGTAGTGACTCTGAGTTTTGTTCTGATTTGTTTGATTTCTTTTTAAAAGACAGGGTCTTGCTGTACAGCAAAAGCTGCCCTTGAACTTGCCATCCTCCTGCCTCAGCCTGCTGAGTACTAGAATTGCAGGCTGTGCTGCCCCACCCAGCTCCATGCTGGCTGCTCTTTAGGAAGCTGTGCTTTTAAAAATATATCTATTTATTTGTATTTCATGTGTCTGAGGGTTTTGCCTGTATGTATATGTGTATGGGATATATGTATGTACACCACCTGCATGCTTGTGCCCACTGAGACCAGAAGAAGGCTTCAGACCTCCTGAAACTGGAGTTACAAATGCTTGTGAGTTCTGCCATATGGGTGCTGGAAACCAAAACTGGGTCCTCTGCAAGAGCAGCCAGTGTGCTCTGAACCACTGAGCTATCTCTCCAGCCCCAAGCTGCACATTTTGAAGAAGCTGTATTTGGAGGGGGTTGCCTTGCTTGAGTCTGGTTCCCTGCAAGCTGGAGGAAGCTGACTCTGAGATGCAACCTGGGCTGTAGGAAGTTAGGAGAAGGGAATATTGAATATACAAAAGGTAGATACCTACTTAAGAGGGAGGGAAATCAGCGGGAGGAACAGCAACAAGATAGGCCTTTCCCTGCCTCCTAGGAGCTCTGAAGGGTGCTGACATTCCAGAGTTGTTCTTTTCCGGAGTGGGGTGTCTGTGCTTTTCCATCCTGGTATGGATTGAATTGGACCTCCTCATCACCCCAGGACCTTAGAATAAGGCTATTTTGAAGATAGATCTTCAAAGGTATAATTGAAACAGAGGAGATGGACCCCCCCAACCTGCCTGTGGCCCTTAAAAGAAAAAGGAGAGACAGCAGGATGCCACACGAGGAGGAGCCACATAAGGAGGTGCCACCTAAGGAGGCAGTGAGGTTTGCCAGGGAGGGAGGCCTCTCCATGAGTGCAGCCCTACAGACACCTTGATGTCAGCTTCCAGCTTCCAACAGAAAAAAATAACCGTATGCGGCCTGTGGTATTTTGCTATGGAATCCCAGCCAGGGTGTAGACCAGTCTCCGCTATGGAAGCCCTGTTTGGGGTAAAGCACCGCCCTTCACCTGGGGCATGATTTCCCCCATAGGCCTAAGTTGCAGCCCAGTGCTGCACCTGTAGGGTCTGGGCTGCTAAGGCAGCATGCTCTACACGGCTCCGATAGCATGTGAGCTAGTGAGCCAGGAGGTGTCTGAGGAGGATAGGCAAAGCTGGGAAGTACCACAGGAATCATTTCAGATCAGGTCTTCAAAATCTCCATTAAATTTGACTTCTTAGGGGCTGGAGAGATGGCTCAGCCGTTAAGAGCACTGGTTGCTCCTCCAAGAGGACCTGGGTTTGGTTCCCAGCACCCACATGGTGGCTAACAGCTGTCCATAACTCCAATTCCAGGGGATCAAACACCCTTTTCTGGTCCCTAGGGGCTTTGCATGACATGGGTGCACTTACATACATGTAGGCAAAACACACACATAAAGATTAATTAATAATTAAAATTTGCCTTCCAAAAATAGCACTTGAACTCTGAAGGAATCCTGTAGATGACTCCTTTACTTAAAAGCTGGAAGCAAAGAGACTCAGAGAAGTCAATGCTCCCCTAAGCAGAGGTTGAGAACCATACAGGTCCCAAGACACTGGATTCCCAGTGTTCCCCCAAATTGCCTTGTCTTGGTGAAGCCATCTTCACAGTCATCACAGCTTCAGTGAATCTACGTGCCATTGTAAAGAACTTCCATTGTATGGCACTTTTTCCTCCAGTCATAACAAGATACTATCCTGGACTTCACCCTCAGTAGCCATAGCAACTACAACAAAACACTGCAGGTTTATGATAATGGTAAGAGAGAGCTATGAACCCTCTGTAGGGGTAGAGAAAGGGAGGGCCAGGAGACTCTCACCTGAGAGTTCCCTGTCCCAGCTTCAAATGATCTTGGGAAACACCAGAGTATATGCAAAGTGGAAGACTAATTAAAACCTGGTTCCATGATATAACTTCATGAAGTGACCATCCAGGCTAAGGTCAGGCTTTGTAGTGATGCAGATATTTGGGGGAGGGGGAAGTCACTGACACTTCTAAGAAGTGTCCTAAGAAGAAATCCCCCTAAGAAGTAATCCCATTGTTATGGTACCAAGACACCTGGGAAGAACCACTCAGACTCCAGATGTTCCAAATCAGCGAAATTTATTAACTGTCCAGTGACGACACTCTCTGGGCTGGGATCTAGAGAGCTGAGAACAGGGCTTATAAAGTATCCCGATGGAACAGGTGGTTATTTAAGATTACAGAGGCATGAAATATTTGCCCCTATAGAGGGCATGACATGTTTGTTCCTATAGCACACAGGCAAGTAGCTACAGAAGCCAGTCAAGCATTAATCAAGCCAGATAAGTATCAGGCCAGATAAGCATTTAAAAAACAGCTATAAAAGCTATAAGACATTAACTGGGACCTTCTGGAATCTGTGGAGGTATTTTTCTGTGGTCAATTCTTCCTGGAACAGTCCTAAGGTTAAACTTTTCCTAAAACTTCCTGCGAGAGTCAGGGACAACTCATCAAGGTAGCAGTCTTATACGAAGCAGAGGAACTCAGGCCACAACACCATGCCCATGTGATACAGAGGAAAGTGGGGTCTCCTCTTGGGGTTCTTAGGCTTAAAGGGAATTTTATTAGAGTTTTTGTTTTGTTTCACTTGACATTTTGAGACAAAGTCTCCCAGCTAGCCTAGAACTCACTATGTAGACCAGGCTGGCCACAAACTCACAGAGATCCACCTGCCTCTGCCTCCTGAATGATGGGATTAGAGGTGTGTGCCACCTTGCCTAATGGTTTTATTAGAGTTTAAAAGAAAAACTCCAGGGGCAAGCAAGCTGTAAAGCTTGGCAGCTTCCTAGAAGAGGAGAACAGAGGATAGAAGGAAAAAAGCAGTGAGTTTGAATTAAGCCTGAAAGAAAATCAGACACACAGTTGACTGGCAGCCACATGGTGGGGAGAGAAGCTTTAGAGACAGAGTAAGGAAGTCCAAAATGTTGGGGAAGCCAAAGGGGTTAGGGAAAGCCTGCTTAGAAAAAAGGAAGGAAAGGAGAAGTTACTCCTTTTTGAAGAATTCTAAAAAGTAGACAGATTTATGAAGCTTCCTGGATGCAATCCAGCAAGCTACCGTACAAGGGATGGGAATTCTAGACAGGAAAAATACAGTCTCATTAAAGAACTAATGATTCCATGTATCTCTTTAGCATGGCTTATGGTGAGCCCACCTTCCTAGGGGTGGTCCCTGACCAGGTGATTGACCTGACCCAACTGGAGTGTTAGGTCTCCACTCAGGCCAGAGATTCTATTCTTTTGATCAGAAGTTTTCTCTTAAGCGGCCTGCTTGCTACTGTAACACATACTCTGTAAGAAAACCCAATAAACTAAATGATCTCACCAAACTGGACTTTGGTGAAATCATACTTTGCTCTGTCACTGGTGCCCATATGAGAGAAACAGACAATTCCCCAGGAAGAGTAACACATCAAGGTTCCAGCTTGAAAGCCTCCAGCCCAATGTAGATTGCATTCTGCGGTCTGTTTACAGGATGTACATTTGAGTCTTACCCTCAAGCTGTGATTTGGCCCAGTGAAGAAAACCACATCTTCATTGCACAAGACCATGTAAAAAACAGGTGGTAAACTTCCCTTTGTGAATTTATTTTAGGCCAGAACAAAACAGATGCTCCCTGTCCCCCAACAAAAAAAGGAAGGAAGAAATTCCAGAGATTAATATATGAAAGACAACAGGTGGGGATGGGAATTGGCAGTCCTTAGTTCACCTGTGTTGTGTGTTGTATAACATATTTTTACTGAGGAGACAATACACACACACACACACACACACACACACACACACACACACTCACACCAGACAGAAAGGGAACACACAACAGACCAAAGTAACCACTGCACCAAAGTCCAACTTGGTGAACCAATGAGTCCTAAAGGATTCAAAATTCCGTGTGCCTGGAGCTAGCTCTCTGCACAGCTTGCAGGTAGCTCTGCAGTGGAGAAGCTCTTTTCTCTACAGCTGGGATGATCAGGAGCTCCTCCCCCAGCAGTTGTTTACCCTGTATATAAAGTCAGGGATGAAGTGCCTTTAGAATCTTGTAAGTTCCCACTTTCCCAGACTAGCGAAATTTTGTTTACCTCCTGAATCTCATATGACTTCCCTTCCCTCTTGGAGGGAATGTTTCAGATCTTGGGAAACTGCTATACAACAACCTGAGCTTCATTCAGCCCTGGGAACATGCTCAGAACCTGCATTATCTGAACTTGGGAAAGGCAGGTGCTATATCAGTGGTTACTGAGAATCTCACCTCAGTCCTCTCTAGTAGGTCTCCAAAATGCCAACAGTGAGGCTAAGCATCCCAGAATGTCAGGCTGATAAGTTCCTCAAGCAGAAGGAGGAAATAGAAACTCAGCATTCCTCAGAAAGCAGGTCTCACAAACCCCACCCCTCACACCCATGGCAACCTCCTCACCCCTGTTGGCAGAGACTAAGTTTCAGCAGAGAGAGGCCAGGTTTTGACAGACTAGGTCACATAAAAATTCCATTTATCAGATTACAGTTCCCTCATCCTCCAATGATTACCCCCTCCCTCCAGGCCACAGTGTCATGGAAAGTTACCCAAGTCTCTAATAATCTATAAAGCCTATTCTACCCCTTCTGTTAGTCACTATTTCTCTGCTTCTAAGAGGTAGCCCTGCAGTTTGTTAAAAACTGTTTTTCTCATTTATGGAGTGATCCTGTTCGTGGGTTTTTGTTGCCCTACTCGCTTACATTTGGTGTGGAAACCGGGGAGGGACTCTCCTCCTGAACCAAACTGCTGACCTGGACACTCCCATGATACAGACCATCCTTGCCCCTGCTGGCTCTTGCTGTCCACCGTCTGTCCAAATTTTCAAGTACATTTCTCTCAACTGTTTCCTTCTGTCCCGCTTGGGTAAGTACTCCGCTTCGGAAGCTGCCAAGCTATTAATCTATTTTTCTGCGCTCTCTCTCTCTCTCTCTCTCCCCCCCCTCCATTCCTCTTCTCTCCACCTCTCTCTCTCCCTCCTTCTACCTCCTTTCTTGGGGTCTTCCCTTCTCTCCGGAGGTGTCTGACTTAGTGCCAGGTCATACCAGTGCTCCAGACACCTTCACCGCCCTCGCTCCTTCTTGGGATGCCCTGGTGAGTGACGGGTAATTGTTCTGAGGAGGATCTGCAGCATGACAGGGATGCCTCTCATGGCTGCTGCTCCTCTGGGAAGACCTCACCCGCCCCTTCCTCGTCCCAGAATTGGAAGGCTTTCTACTTCATTCTCTTGCTGGTCTAAGGATAAGGTGGCTCAGGGGCTCTGAACCTCCCACCCCTCCCCGACCCCTGTTCCCCCTTCCTGCGCCTGAGCCCTTGTCTGATTATTCTTGTCTTCCATCTTCCTCCCCATTTTGTCTTCTTCCTTCTCCCTTCCTCCCTCACCTTGAGAAATTTCTCCTGGGCACCTTTTGTCTTGCCGTCAATCTACTTTTAGATCTCCTTTTCTTGCATCCTTTGTTTTCAAGGCTGTCTCTCCTCTCCCTCTAACCAGTCATGGGTTCTTCTCATTCAGAAGTAGACCCTGCTGCTCCTCTTTTGTGTCTTCTAAAATCTCTGTCTCCCTTAGGAATCAAGGATTTCATTAAACCCAGCCACCTCACTTTCAATTGTAATGCAGCCTGGCCACAGTATAAACTTGATAACCTATCTCAACGGCCGGAGAATGGCACATTTGACCCCCAAATTTTTATAGAATCTTGATAAATTCTGTCACTGCAATAGCAAGTGGTCTGAAGTCCCTTATGTCCAAGCTTTCTTGGCTCTTCATTCCTGCTTATCCCTCTGCATCCCCTGCCATAACCACCAGATTCTTCTCCCTAGGGCCAATACCACCCCCCCATCAGAGATTTAGGACTCCGCACACCTTGATTTTAACATCGAGTACTCAGCTCCACCGATGCCTCCTCCCCTGAACCTACAATCCTGTCACTGTCTACACTACCTCCACTCCCTCACCCCCGCTCTCCCTCCTGTGTTGTGGAGATACACAAACCTCCACATTCCCATTCTCCTCCTTTCCGGCCTCCCTCCCCTTCTCCAGCTGACCAGTGTCCTCGCTCCCCATCTCAACTTCTCCCTCACCCATCTGTGGCCACTTCTTCTTAGCACCCATTCTTGAACCAATGCAATCTGCCCTCGCAGGGAGGTCACTGGGGCCCAGGGAATTGACACGTTCATGTCCCCTTCTCTATGTCTGACCTCTCCCAGGCAGAGAAGCATCTCGGTTCCTTTTCTAATGACCCCATGTCATTTATTAAGGTGTTTAGGTATCCTACTCAGGTCTTTGATCTGACTTGGTGTGATCTCTATGTCATTCTCTCTTCTACTCTCACCCCTGATGAGAAGGAGAGAGTCTGGATGGCAGCCCAGGCTGGTGTATATGATGTTCACTGCACTGATACCATTTATCCTATAGGAGCAATGGCTGTCTCCCATAAGGAACCCACTGAGGCTACCAACCTAATGCTGAGAATGTGTCCCCAGGCAGGACAGCAAGAGATAGAATGGTTGCCTGCCTTCTGGCAGGTCTGCAAAAGGCCTCCCACAAAGTTGTTAACTTTGACAAGCTGAGAGAGATTACTCAGCACCCCTCTGAAAACCCAGCAGTTTCTTGCCCGGTACATGAAGGAGGCTCTCCTTCAATTTACTAAATTAGATCCTGGCGTAGCGGTTCTTAATTCTCACTTCATTGCTCAATCAGACATTATGATGCCACTTAAGAGAATAGATGATGGTCTTCAAATCCCACAGAGAGATCTTCTGAATATGGAATTTAAAGTCTTTAATGGCCGGGAGGAATAGGAAAGGACTGAGAAGGTCTCCTGTGAAAGATAGAAATACCAGCTTCTGGCAGTAGCCCTGTGGCCTCCCCAGAAGATGGGACAACAGTGGACTCCACCCAGGGCTTGCTTTAAATGTGGCAATACTGGCCATCGGGCAAAGAACTGCCCTACACCTCACCTGCCACGAGGGCCCTGCGCAAACTGTGAACAGAAAGGACACTGAAAGGTTGGCTGCCCCTTTTTACCTCGGCAAGATAGGTCAACCCTCCAAGTTCCTCCTCCACAGGACAATCTTGAAGATCTTCTAGGCCTGAAGACTGACGATGCCCTGGGACCTCAAACCCATCAGAATCACCACAGAGGAGCCCAGGATAACTGTTCAGATAGCAGGTAACTGTCATTTTTACTCGATACGGGGACCAGTTGGTCTATACTTCCTATTTATTCCAGTAAAACTCGTCCTTCTCAGGAATTATCAATGCAGCTGCCCTCCCTGTTCACCTGTGATGCCTAACCTTCATGCTCTCTTCGCCCAGGTCCCTTCCTTTACCACCCATTGCCTTCTTTACTATCCCTCTATATCCAGATTCACATAACCTCTTTGCCTTCACCTGGGAGGACCCTGACACGGGAATGGCCTCATAGCTTACTTGGACTGTTCTACCTCAGGAGTTCAGGGATAGCCCTCATTTGTTTGGTCAAGCCCTGGACATGGAATTCTTTTCCCTCAACTTGTCTCCTAGCTGCTTGATTCAATATGTTGATGAGCTCTTCCTTTGAAGCCCTTCACTTCTGGTATCTCAACAACATACTGCTCAGCTTCTTAATTTCCTGGGAGAAAAGGGATGTAGGTTCTCACCTACCAAAGCACAACTCTGCCTCTCAGGTTAAATACCCAGGCTTCCTGTTATCTCCCACCTATTGTGAGCTCATTCTAGATCTCAAACAGCATCTGAGGTCTCTCACACCCCCAACTACTAAGAAGGAGATTCTTTCCTTTCTGGGCCTAGCTGGATACCTCCAAACCTGAATTCATAACTTTGCTTTTCTTGCCCCCCGCAAGCAGCCAAGAACCCCCTGACAGAGTCTCTTGACTCTCTATACCTGTTGCACCTGCTCTCTCTCTCACCTCTGTGATGTGCTTCTACAAGCAGAAGGAGGAAATAGAAACTTAGCATTCCTCAGAAACCAGGTTTTGAAAATTCCCCCTGCAGACATCAGGTTTCACAACCCCTTTCCTGCCCCACCTCCATAAACCCCCAGCAGAGACCAGGTTTTGACAGAAACCAGGTATCATAAAAATTCCCTGTTTATCAGAAGATTACAGTTTCCTCATCCTCCAAAGGTTACCCCCCCATACAAGAGCGTCATAGAAGTTACCCAAATCTCTAACAATCTATAAAACCTACTCTATGCCTTCTGTTAATCACTATTTCTCTGTGTTGTAGCCCAGCAGTTTGTCAATAAACTGTTTTTGTGACTCATGGAGTGATCCTGTTCTGTGACTTTCCTGTCTGACCTGGTAACCCTCTCCCCTCTTGGGCTCTTGGAGCCAGACCTCAGGGAAAGTGTTGCTGGGGGTCCCTGCACTCGGTACCAGCCCCAGCCCAGAGGAACCCAAGGGTCTCACTGTGGTGGTGGGGGTGAATAGGTGCAGATGAGTAGGCGCAGAATCAAGACACCTACTCGGGAGTTGAGCGGGAAGCCAGCAGTGGTAATCTGCTGCAAACTCGTTTATTCAAAGAGGTGCAAAAGGTCTTAGAGGTCTGGATAGCCAATAGCCTTATGGGGTGTGGTCCTGACTGCAGCCAATCATTATTTGTTCCCCGGTGGACCAGGTTCTTTCCAGGTACTGGGCAGAAACTGGCTTCACAACTAACCAGTGTAGATCGCCACAACCATGGAAGCCATTCCTCTTTTCCTCCTGGCAGGTGGCCTGGCTAGGCCCACCGTGCATTATGCCCAACAAAGTGTGGCGTATCACCAGTCCCCTCTGTATCTCCCCCTTAATAAACTATCACCTTTCCTATAACCATGTTTCTCTGAAGAATTCATTGTAAAGAGGCACAAGAACCTGGAAACCGCAGGGCCCGCCTTCTAGACTGCCATCCCCATTTGTGACCCCCACCCCCAGCTTCCTTTCCTGTCCTCCTTCTCTCTTCTTCCCTAGCTCCATCACATTATCTGGACATCTTAGCTATCAGAGCCTCACTGTGGAAAGGAGCCAGAGCTTTAGTTCACAGAAAGTAAACCAACCTATCAAACACCTTCCAGCTTTCAATAAGTATTAATCTTCTTTTTCTTATAACAATATTTGAAAAACAACTCCTTTATAAATAATGTTCCCCCCACTGGTACAGATTTTTTTCCCCAGAATATCTAAAAAAAAACTCGCAATGCATCAGTGTATCCAAAAGCTTAGTATTACACACTCTGACTAGCTTTCACATGTCCTGACAGAAATTCCTTCAAAATGTAGTGAGATGTCAGGACCATACTGGATTATTAGAGAACTGGACCAGTTTTGCCCACTACTCAATATTCTAGTTACTAACTTGACAAATTTGCAAAAGAGAAGGTTTATTCACAAAGTAATCAAGTATACAGAAGAAAGAACATCCTTCAAGTCTACTTTTCAGGGATGGAGTTACGGGTTTTTTGTGCATGGAGACCCAGGAAAGTGATTGGAGGGTTGAGAAGGAGTGGGTGGGCTGGGTATGCATCCTCGGTTCCATCTCCCTTTACAACTGACGATGCAGAAGTATCATCTATAACTAAAGGCAAGCATCTCAGAGTGGACAGACTAGGTTAAGTATGGTCAGGTTTGCCCTTAGAGTCACAATCTATGGGAAGTGACAGCAACTTCTGTGTCAGGAATTGAGCAAGAATGAGTGTGTTGTCTCACTCACTGCACTGCCTACAACGGTTACCTCTTTGTGAGAACAGTGATCATTGGACACAGTATAAAGGGCATTATCTCCACCACACCAAGGGACTAGAGAATAGAGCTTAGTGATAAAGCATGTGTCTAGCATGCATGAGGACTTGGGTTCAGGAGAGAGAGAGAGAGAGAGAGAGAGAGAGAGAGAGAGAGAGAGAAGCATTGATAAGTTGGTACCAAATGCCAAGGACAAGGGGACCAGCTGGCACAGTGCCCAAGAAAAGGTGTGTGTTGTGCAACCAAGATACTTGGGCTGCCCCATGGGAGAAGGAGATGTACCATTGCCCAGGTGGGGTCTTACCAAGACCTTCCAGCAACCCACTTCTCCAAAGGGCCCCTGTGCAGTGAGTATGAGCTTAAAATGCACCTTTCCTTCCCTGGATCACAGAGACTCACAAGACAATTGCTGGAGCTGACAGCAGGAGAATTAAATAGAAACAGAGAAATTGTCCAGCAGGGTTAAACCCAGATGCCCTTGTTGGCTTAGGCGGTATCACAGGGGAAGCTGTTTTCTGGAATCTCAAGCTAGATATTAGCTTCAAGAGCCCTCAGGGCCTGGCAGAAGTGACTCTTCCACAGAGAGAGCACCTCCAACCTAGGCTTCATGGTCACTGTTTTCCACAGACAATGCCATTTGCATAATAGAAATGGCAAATAAGACTCCAGGAAAAAAAAACTAGTGGAAAAAAGAAATAGTAGAAACAGACCTACACAGACTTTACTTTTTCAAAGCTAAGCACAATTATGAATCAATATAATTGTACCAATTATACCTGCTACATTTCAAGAACTAAGCAAAGACTTCAGAGAAAAGCATATCTCACTGTGGCACAGTTCACCAGCTCCACAATTCACCCGGGAATCTGAGCTCTGCCTATCCTCCTTGCCCTCTGGCCTCAGCTAGATCAGCTTTCCTCATGGTCATAAGACCACTTCAGCAGTTGCATATTTCACAATCATATGACTTCCAGAGGCTAACTGGAAAGGATGCCTTCCATGTCCCTTTTTAGTGTAAGACATCCAAGCAGACGTCTCTGCACACTTCCTCAAGGATTACAGCACACACCCATTCCTAAAGAAAGCAAAAGGGAAGAATGATGATTGGGTTAGAACATTAATAAATGGGATTAGAGGCAGGGAGTGAAATATCTGAGTAAAATGTCAGCTCTAGCAACAAGGTGAAAGTGTGTATGTGATGGGGGTAAGCGGGGACAGGGGAAGAACCCATCGGTCACTGCCTTCCTCTGCCAGGTTTTCAGGCTGTGCAGTTTGCTGATAACATTTTCTAACTGTACTTTTGGTCTAGCAGTACTGGGTTACGTTGTTCTTCTCTGCCAAGGTAAGCATTTCCACTGTAACATAAGTACATGCTTTTCTTGTCCTTGTTTGGTTATTGGTGTAGAATGGCATATTCCCTGGGCTGTTTTTCAGGTTCCGTACTTTGTCTTAGGAAGAAATGCTTCTCAGAAGTGACTGTCAAGCTTGAACTCCGTATGAATCAATCAACAGGATTTTTTTTTTTTGTTGTGTTCTGAATTTTGACCATTGAAGGCTTAACACATATATCACAAAGCTTGGGAAGGACTGGAGGGATAACTCACCTGGTAAAGCACTTGCCAAGCAAAGCATGAGGACCTGAGTTTGGTTTCTAGACCCATATGAAGAACTGAGAGTGGTGGCGCTCACTGGCCTGGCAGACTAATCTAACGAGGGAGCTCCAGGCCATGAGAGAACTTGTCTTAAAGGAGGTCAGTGTTCCTGAAGATAACACCTGAGTTTGTCCTCTGGTGTTCCCAGCACCCACATCCAGTAGCTTACAACCACCCGTAACTCCATTCCAGGGAACCTAATGTCCTCTTCTGGCCCTCACAGGCACCTGTGCTCACATGCACATGAAAAATAAATTTTTAAACAGTTTTAAAACCTGTGGAAATTAAAGGATAAAAACAGAGACAGACCTCCTGGAGTTGCCTGATGATTCAAAACATCTGCTTCATTAGATCCTTTAACCTTGGCCCAACATGATTCAGAAATGAGGCACATCGCAGAGAACACCATTTCTGAGAAGTCAGGGAAGATCACCTCAGCAGCTGTACCCCCTGAGCTACCTCTAGTAATAACCTGCAATAAATATTCAGTGACTCCAAGCCCAGTTTCCGCATATGTTTTGAGCTTTCCCTTAAACAGATGGCCAAGTCTGAAAGAGAAGTTGTGTGGAAGAGGGTCACTCTGCTCTTCATGGATAGCCTATGGCTGCTTGTACACCCAGTCCCCTTATGTTCACTGTTTAGTCATTAACACCTTTTCAGAAGACACACCCCCATGAAGCCAGTGTGGGCATGGACTTAAGATATACTTGAAGTCCTCGTCCTATGCCAGTTTTTTTGGGCTTTGAACTTATCACTTCCTCTTTTTAATAGTACACATTTATTACTAAATGTGTTTGGAAATTCTGTATTCTTACCAAAGCCCTCCACCCCCAACCCCCAACTTCTCTCTCCACTTTTTCCTTGAACAAATGGTTATTCTGGTTTTCGATGACATAAGTACTATTTGCCAGGAGTTATGGTTTGAAGCAGAAATTTAACTTGATTATTGCTAAAACTCGGTACAATCCTGAAATTTTGTAGTAGTAAATGTCTAGAACAACCATGGGCAATCTACTATACTAGCTCATGGATGGCTTATTATTTGCCAAAAATCCATTGTTTGAAGCCTTAACCCATGCTGTGGCTGTATTGGTAGTCCTCCATAGATGTGATTAAGGTCAAATGAGGTCACTGGGTCTAATGAGAGATGGAGAGATATATGCACAGATCAGGAGGACATTAAGAAGGAGCCTGCTGATGCCAATAGGAGAGGCTTGAGAGGCCTCCCACACACTGATCTTAGACTTCCACCTTCAGAACTGTGCAATATGACTTTTTGCTGTGAAAGGTGTTCAGTACAACTTCCTTCTCATCAGTGCTTTGGACAAAGGGAAAAGAATGCAGGGTGGGAATATTTTGGTGTTTTGTGGTGTCCTTATTATGTGGCTGTGATCTTTGTTTATATTACAAAAATGGCTTTATCTTTGGCCCATCCGAGTTATCATTAAATTATGTAAGTTTTAGGGCCTTTAGTCATTTCCACCTTGGCGGTTTGTGAATGTCTCCCAGTTCCCTAGATGCTAACTTTCTCGAATTCTCCTTTAATTCCCTATCTAAATGAAATGACAAATCCTATGAATCATCTCTGTGGAGGATGCTGGAGTCCTGCCCAGCCTGTCAGGGCTGAACCCTCAGCTGCTGGGAGTGTGTGAGCAGGAGCTGCCAAGGACTCCCACCTTGACTGACCTCTTCTTCCTGAAGGCTGCTCCTCTCTCTTCCTATTCACACTGGCCTCCCTGCCTCTCCTCCAAGCCAGTAAGCCAGCTGCTCATTCAGGCAAGGCCTGGCCTTCACTGACTGGTCATTTTGTCTGAAATGTCCTTTTTTCTGCATGCATAGCATGCTGTTGGATATCCTGAAGGTCTTGGTCCAGTTTCTTTGCCCGGCCTGTGCTGCCCACATCTGCTTGTGTGCCCTGATACCCTGTTCTCCTCCATCTCTTTAAACCTACTGTCTTGTTTGGTATTTATGGGACTAGAGTTTGAACCCCTGCATACGCTAGGCAAGTGTTCTACCATTGAGTTATATCCCCAGTGTTAGAATTTAAAGAGCAGGAAGGAAAACGGAGTCAGGAAAATGACCAATGCCAGACCTTCAACAGGACAAGACTATGTTTTATCCAAACGCAGTGAATGATAGCTGTCTTCCCTCGGGATGAAGCAGCTGTGTTGTGTATGAGAAGAGGCAAGGATAACATAATGTCTCAGGTATGAGGAAGCAAATGTGACTGTGAGGGGCAAGGGAGGAGATATGTGTCTCATTCTCTGGAGACACTTGCTCAAACAGGACAGACTATCTTGTGCAACAGCTGTTCTCCAGTAGTCCCAGAGGTAGATAAGGGTCTAAGGATTGACTGCAGTTTCAGAGAGATATTAGCAGCAATTTGGAGGTAGATAAGGTTCATTAGTGAGTTCAGAGGACTTCTGTTTATCACCAGTATTTTTATTTTATTTTTGAGACAGGGCCTCATCAAGTTACTCGTGTTGGGGTCAAATTCACTGTGTTGACTAGGTGGACCTCAAACTTGGAATCCTTCTACCTCTGCCTCCCAAATAGCTGGAATTACAGGCTTTTCCTTCTGTATTTGGCTGCCTGCCTCTTTTTCCCCAAACATCTATTTGTAACCTGCTAGGCACTATTGTTTTCTGTCCCCACTCCCTGAAGTTTCCCTCTTTAAACAGGACTCTCTTTTGTTTACAGATGTCTTCCAAGCATATATTGGGTACTCAAGAAAGCTTGGTTGAATTAGTTTGTCAAAGCTCATCTGCTAAGGAGGGATATGATTTCAGTATCTATGTGATGAAACTCTCTGACATAAGGAAGAACCACAACAAAGAATGTATAGTTTCCTTTGTGTTTTGGAGATCTAATCCTGCCTCACAGAAACTCAGATTACAGCATAAAATTTTTCATTTTGTTTTGTGTGTGTTTTGTCCATATATATATTATATAAATACACAAGTGTATAGGCCAGAAAACCGTGTCAGAACCCCTGAAATTGGAGTTACAGATGGTTATGAGTCATCATGCGGATACTGGGAACTAAACCTGGGTCATGTGCAACAGGAGCAAGGGCTCTTAACCACTGATCTATCTTTCCAGTCCCTTAATGTATATTTTTTTTAAGATAGGATCTTCTGTATCCTAGGCTGGCCTCAAATTCAATAGGTAGCCAAAGATAATCTTAAACTTCTGATCTTCCTGCCTCCATCTCTTAAGTGCTGAGATTATAGGCATGCACCACTTGATTTTTGCAGTGCAGTTGATTAAGGCCAGGACTTCACACATGCCTGGCAAGCCCCCTGTCAACTGAGCTACATCCTCAGCTCCCAAATCAGTATTTTTTATACTTAGTATTATACTCATTGGATTTATTCTTCCCCTAGTTGTTTGAGACAGTGTCTCAAACACCGAGACAGTGTCTCAACGATGTTGCCCAAGCTAGCCTCAAACCCCTGAATTCAAGGATCCTCCTGCCTCAGCCTCTTTAGTAGCTGGGACTATAGTACATACCACCATACCCAAGCATGCTCCTTTAATTTCAAAGGAACAATAAAAAGAACAGGTTTCCAAGGAAAGATCAAAATCAGATGAAACCAAAGGCATTGGTTGCTGAAGGAGGGGTGTCATTTTCTCTAATGATATAAACATTGGGGGAACTACTTGAAGAGGAGTTTCAAAGGGAAAGGAAGGAGGTTACCAGAGGGTAATGAGGATGAATATAATTGCAATACATTGCATATCTGCATGAAATTGTCAAAAATGAAGACAAAAACAAACAAGAAATAGAATTCAAATTATATAAAACTTTTTCATTTACCAAAGAAAAACGTGAAGTCCAGACTTCATTCAACAGATGTACATGGAGGTGTTCCCCACCCAGAAGGGAGTCAGATTGAAGAACCTGTGGGTGTATTTTAAAAATTACCCCACATAGCAATGACTTAGAAGCAGCTAACAGATGTGAGGGGCAGGTATTTTATTCATTAATATTTGTTAGAACTACTGATCCAAAGCTGATTTTTAAAAATCTCTGAAGCATTTTATTATATGTTTACACTTTTCACAGACAATTCCTGCCGTTTGTGCTTAGGGGAGAATATTCTCACTTCCCTATTTGTCAAGCCACTGACTAGCTAGAAAACAGATGTATGGTTGAATTGGGTTTCCCAAAAGGGTTTGGTGTTAAAGTTTTAACTCCCAGCACCTCAGAGTCTAACCTTATTTATAAGCAGGGTCATTGTAGATTTATCAGTTAAGATGTGCTCACACTGGAGCAGGGCAGGCCCCATCCTATATGCCTGTTGCCTTTATCAAAAGAGGAGACATGGGGACACAGAAACACAGAAAACCCCATTACAAAAGCAGAGATTGGAAGGCGGCCCCCATAAGCCAAATGATGCCGAGGACTGCTGGTAGCCACTGGAACTGAGAGACAGGAATGGCAGAGATTCTTCCTCAGAGCTTCCCAGAAAGAGACTAATGGATCATGCCAGTTTTCAGATTTCTAACCTCCAGAGCGGAGAGGGAATAAATTCTGCCAACTAGGTAACCTAGTTTGTAGTAGTTTATTTTGGCAACTAGGAAGTTTTTTTTTTAGATCTCCCTGTAGCCCCAGCTGGCTTGGAACTTGCTACGTAGACCAGACGGCTTGATCTCACAGAGATCTGCCTGCCTCTGCCTCCAGAGTGCTGGGCTTAAAGTTGTGCACCATCATGCCCAGAAGCAAACTTACACCTTTCAGGAAACCCTACGGGGAGGCTTCTCACTTGGTACTTAGCATAGGAATGGCATTTAATGGGGAGGCTGGAAGGAACAACTATCCTCCTTCTTCCCTTGCCCACATCACAGACACAGCCTTCACACATGGCAAACCAGAGCCCCAGCTCTGAATCCTGAGTCACCGAATCACTTGTTGGAAATCAACAGTGTGGCTGTGGTAGTTGGAAATACTTTCCTGGCCAGTGTGCCAGGAAAGTCTTACCAGCCTCAGGTCCTGGAGCAAATTCTTGCCAGTCACTTCGTTTTGTTTTGCTTCTTATTTATTTATTTTTATTTTATGTGTATGAGTGTTTTGCCTGCATGGATGTAAGTACACACCATATTTGTATAGTACCCAAGGAGGCCAGAGAAGGGCATCAGATCCCTGGAACTGAAATGTGGGACAGTTGTTAGTTGCCACGTGAATGCTGGGAGTCAAATCCAGGTCCTCTGCAAAAGCAGCTAGAACTCATAACCACTGAGCCACCTCTCCAGCCCACAAACCTATTTCTTATGGCTCTGTTGATTTCTGTGAGTTTCTAATACTCTATTAGAACATTCTTTCTCTGCTTAGTAAACCTAGAGTCAACCACTATTCTTAAAGGGCCTTGCTTAATATACTGTGGAAACTGGTTTTAGATCCAGATCCCTATTGTTTGGTTTCTTGCGTTTACCTATTTTCCTTCCTCCCATCATCCTTCAGCATTCACTCATTTGTTCACTCAGTCATCCCTCATACACTTCCTGGTGGACTTTCCATGCCGGATAGAGTACTAGATGTTTGGGATGTGAGATCCATAAGGACATAAAGATGTGGTTTCTCCCCTAAAACCCACAGCTGAGTGCAGGGTAGTGAAGGAAGTGTATGTGGTTCATGGCTGTCAGTGCTGTGAAAGACAGTAAGATGAGAGAAGAGGAGAGAGAGAGGGTTTCCTGGGGTCATTGATCCTTGAACCACTTCTTGAAAGATAAGCTGAACCCTAGGTAAAAGACAAGAGGAAGGATGCTCCAAGAGAAAGAGGAACTCCAATCAATCAGAACAGAGCATGAAGTTATTGAACCAGAGTTCAGTGTGTCCCTACTTAAAATCCCAGGCAGGGAATGGCAGCAATTGGAACTATGGAACTAGCTAGAGAGGTCGGTGTTGCTTTGCCTAAGGAGTGGAACTCCATTCCAGCAGCAAAGAACCAGTAAAGCGGAGAAACACCCTGCTTTACATTTGAGGTAGATTTTTTTCTGGAAGCAGTACATAGAATTAATTACAATGGGGCAAGGTTGAAAGCTGAGACCAGGTATGAAGATGGTGAGAACCATCAGGTGGTGTCTAAAGAGGCTAAAGAATCAGGCCTGGGCTAGTGGTAGGCTGTGAAGAGACAAGGACAGGACAGAGACAGAAATGAAAGGTGAATAGCAGTGTCTTTGTCTTCTACTATAACTGAATACCTGGAACTGGGTAATTATTTTTTAAGGTTTGGTTTTTACAGATGTGAGGCTAAAACATACATGGTGGTAACATCTGTTGAGGCCTGCCGGCTACATCATAACATGACTGAGGGTACCACATGTAAAAACAGGGCAAGCAGACTTGCCCGGGTTTCTTTTCCTCTATAAATGCCATCTTGAAGGCCCTGCTAACCCTAACTATCTCCCAGAGACCCCACTTCTAGACAAAATTAACATATGAATATGGGGACTAAGTTTCTATCCCATTCTATGAGGGGACACATTGCTAGCAGAGCAAATTTGTTCTGAATTCTCTCCTTAGTTGTAAGGACAGATCTATGTCTGATTGACCAGTGTTCATTACAGTATGCAGCACACAGAGGACTTGTACTATGATCTTTCATCCAGCTTGCCACATCCTCAAAGCATGTGCTCCATTTCTGATGCAATGGCTTTGATTTCAACCATTCCCTTTGGTTTTCTGTATTTTCATATCTATGTATCTGTGATATATATATGTGTGTGTGTATATATATATATATATATATATATATATATATGCCTCTGTCTTTGCAAACTGCCTACTTTCCCCAGCAGTCTGCTAAATGTGTAAATGATAGTTATTTTTAATTCCCTGTCCAATAGTTCTCCCAAACTCTGCCATCTTGGAGTTCAGCTCTGATGCTTTGGAGTGTATCTCCATTTGCTTTTAGCCTGTTTTGCCATGTTGCTGTTGTTGTTAAAAGGTGGATTTGATGGGTAGATAGAGGACAGAGGTAAAGAGGCCTCTTGTGTTGATCTGGTTAGAGGTTAGGCTATACTCCACTTTTGCTGTAGCATGAGGTTCCAGAGATTTATGAATAATCTGTCTTTCATCTTTAATTTTATCTGTGGATGTTCTATTTCAGCAAAGCTTTATTGGTGGTGGTGAGTGGACAAGAAACATTTCAATACAGTCTTATAATTAATATCAGTCTAGCGATGGCTGTTATCTCTAGCCTGTGACTTCCACAAGTGTTTATCAACTTTATTAACCTCCCTTAGATGAGCTAGGGCAGGCCAGAGGTGAGGGTCAGGATAATGCCCTTCCCCAAGGGGGACCAGACCCAGGATAGTTTTTTTTTTAATTATTATTATTATTCAGAGGAGAGGGAGAGGAGGAGGGTTTTATTACAAGAATATTCTGGGAATATTTCAAAATAACAAATGAGCCCCTCCCTATCAGAGCCACAAGAGATCTTTCTTGATCCCTGAGAACCAAGTGGGCTATATGGAGATAAACTCATAAAAGCGTGCCTCCCCTGTCCAAAACATCCCCCAGATTTCTCACGCTCAGATAAGCCACACCCACAAACTGCCACTGGCAACTTATGAAAATGACTGTGAACATGCTTATGCTAGCAAGAGGCTCTAGGACTTCTGCCCACACTTTCTCTCCAGATGACACAGTGTGTGTGCCCTGTCACCACAGTCCTCCCATGGTCTGAAAACAGGCACTGGTTTTCATTTTGATCTGCTTTTTCCTGCAGTGAGGATGGGAATGATGACTTTCAGGCTCTTTCCATACAAATTCTGACAACAACTCTCTCCTCTAACTAAACATTTAGTCAGGCTCCTCGGAGTCTGCTGTCTTTCTGGACTCTATCTGGGCTTGCCCTTTCTGGCTCTGTAGAGCCCCGTTTGACCAAGAATCCTGATAAATCAGTTTATCAAACCTCTGCCTTTAGTATCTGCACATCTTCCACACAGTAGACATGGCCCCTCGGCAATGATCTCTATCAAATCAGTTCAGTCAGAAACTCCTTAAACTTATGCTTCCACTGAGTAATTATGAGCCTTTGAATCCACCCTTGCCCTGGTTGTTGAAGCTGGAGCTAAACCCAATCTCTCTCCATCTCATGGCCCCTGTAGCTGTCATCATGGCCCCCTGTGAGTGAAGCCTGCCTTGCCATCGTTAACAAGTGTCTTGAATACTTTCTTGTTTCTTTAACAGAGTTGAAACTGGAAGTTCATTCACACATCTTTTTTAATAAAAAGAAAAAAGAAAACAAATCAAAGGAACAATTCTGTGGAAGGAATGTACCAGAGGGAGGAGGGATGGATGGGGTAGAATGTGTCTGGATGAGACGTGGACAGTAGCTAGGGAGCACAGTGTGGCAGCAGAATGGTGAAGAAAAGAGATGTTTTAAGAAGAACATGAAAGGAAAGGTCATCAACAGAGTTCTGCTTAGGTCTCTTCAGAGCAGACATTCCCTTGAAATCTACGGGGATTGGCAGCAAAATCCACAACACACAAATACTATGCAGCAAAATCCACAACTAGACAGTATTCACTGATCATCCAGCACATGTTCCCCACACATTCAAGAATCTCTGGATGACTTACAAGACCTGACATGACATATATACTATGTACATAATTGACACACTGTGCTTTTGAGGGAAGGATAACAAAAGGAAAGCTGTATATATTCAGTGCAGATAAAAAATTATGAATATTAAAAAACATGTTTTTACAAAGATAGGGCCATTTATTCATGTCAAGTTATTGCATTACAAAGGCAAAACTACAGTTGTCTGTTCTGAACACCAGTGTTCATTTTGATCTGCTTTTTCCTGCAGTGAGGATGGGAATGATGACTTTCAGGTTCTTTCCTGTCTCTCCTCACCCCACCCACCCCCAACCCCATTGGAAATACTCAGGTTTGTATATACAGAAAACCAAAACACACAGAACCACAGATCTTTTAGACAACCAGTGGTCAGAGAAGGTCCTGTGGGGCTGGAGACCAGCCCAGGGTTTCTTTTGCCCTCCTGTGCTTCTGATCTTTCTCAAAGGCCACTCCACACAGGAGACTAGCAGGACAGACACAGCATATGATGCCAAGGTCATAACTCCCAAGTGACTGAACCCCACAATCTTTGAATCTCCATCGGGAGTGTTGACTGCAGCATCTCCCATGCCAGGCAAACGTCTAGGCTCAACAGTTACTTGACTGTGCCTTAGGCCTGGGGCTAGGGGTTGGCTGAGAACACTGTGAGATTAGCAAGAGGGGGAACAGACAAACCAATTTCCTTTGGTTCTGAGAAAAACTGTGTACTTGATATGAATAAAATATGACAGGAACAAAAAGAGAAACGGCAGAATTTGGTTTTAAGAGTGAAAGGAGGTAACAGAAAACACCATTCTGTCTCCTTCCCTTTAAGACACTTTGGAAGTGCCAGGATTTGGGGACAGAAGGAAAGGCCTTTGCATTTCCCAAAACTCCCTTCAATGTAGCCGGCCTTAGTTACAGTGACCTTGTTAAAGCAGGAGAAATTCATAGATGCTTGTGCCTTACATAGCCTGGCTGCTTTTGCAGAGGAAAATGGTTTCTAACCCATACAAAGGCTTCTGTAAAGAGCAGTGAGTTAGAATCTGTGATGCTCAACATGATAAAGGTGCAGGTGGGATCAGGGCCAGCCATTAGCTCCGCCTCTGCACTCAGGGCTGGAGCGCAGAGTGCAGTGGCTGGAGTCCTGGCTGCCATGAGCAGAAGGCTCAGCTCTGGGATTAGACAGCTGAATCTCAGGACCTCCATCCAGACTGCAAGTTGCTAATGGTTTGACAATCTGAACTCTTGTGACTGCCTCTCTCCAGGTCACTACACATTGCACAGCACAGGTGAGTTTGTAAACAACACCCCAATGGGAGTGGGAGCACCAGAATTCTCAGGAGGAATGGGGTGTGAGTTCCACTGAACTTTCTGGATCTCCAATTAAAAGGCACAATCATACTGAGTGCAAGATTTAGGGAACAGAGCAAAGGAATGAGAAGGGAGAAGAAGGGACAAAAATCAGGTCTAGAGAGGTGGGGGAAGGAACTAGAATAGTAATGCAGGGCGCGACAGGGAGTGTGGCACAGGTCTGTGAGCCTAAAAAGAAGCATCTTCCAAGTGCAGGAGGCACTGAGGGATGGTAAACAACTGACTAGTGTGATTTCAACCCTACAACCTAAGGCCCTGGGGGTTGGGGTCAGTTCCAGGGCCAGGCAGATAGATGCTGCCTCCCAATTTCTGACCCAGAGGTCTGGCAGGATAATGCTGACCAGGGAGCCTTGCCCCTCATCAAAGGACTCAAAGGTGAGTTTGCCCTTCATAAGCCTGGCCCATCAGAAGCTCATTTGTGACCACTACAGCATACATTATCTTTTTCCCCTAAAAACACTCAATCCTCTACTCATATTTAAAATACCACAGTAAAACTACATAGGAAATTCAAGTTTACATATCATACCCAGAAAGATAAATTGTCATGACTTAATACAAAACAGCTATTCCGGTTTGGATAACACAAAACCAAACTATAGTATAATCTTTTTTTTTTTCTTTAAACTACCACAAATTGCTCTTTAAAAAAAAAAATCTTTACATTCACAAATAAGACAATGGATCTGGAGATAGGCCACTGTAAGTGAGGGGACCGAAGGCCTCTGCTCCAGACTCAGGGTCTCAGAATCCACACACTAGTAGGACAAAAAGTTAAGGCTCAAGTTTTATAATTTGTTTGCTAAGAAAAGACATACACGTGGCTGTTAGAATAGTTGCATACGGCTGAAATAAAGTGGAAAGGAGACAGAGTATGAGACTGGTTGAAATTTTGTATTTTTCTGTTTAAGAAAACAGCAGTCAAAGAATATCACATGGACTGGAATTTAGCAGCAATACCCAACCTGTCGTGAGATACTGGCATCGTCCAAGTTTTACCCACTTCACAATTTAGCAGTTTGAACAGAGGGAATGAGCCCCACAGTCACTAAATTTTGACCAGGATACAGTTTTGACTCTTTGGGATAAACACAGCTGACAAATCCCAAAGGCTGATAGTTTCTACACTGGTAATACCTTGCAGAGCTCCACTGAATTCCCAGCCAAGCTTAGGGCAGAACATTCCACTCAGCCTGGTCATCTGCAAAGGGGAGGAGTCTGAATGATGAATGAAGAGATCTACCACTCAGTACAAATGAGAAGAACATGGCAGAGTCCCTTGGTCCTCCGGCTGTCTCTTACTTGCTTTGAGCTTCCTGGACATCCTGATGTTCACTGAGATTTCTGTATACAATGGGAATCTGTGTTTCTTTAATACCTCGTAGGCAAGTGAGTTCAAACCATCACAGCACATTGTCTCCATTGTGTGTGCAATCTGGTAAAGCCTCCTGGGATTAGGCTCATTTTTCTTGTCCTTTTTGTGATCAATCATGTGATACCTCCCTATCACGGCATTTGGGCGAGATAGAAACATGCCTCCGTAGACTACTAATCAGTTGAAAATGTCATCATCTTCTCCTCCCTAGCCACAATAATCATTAGGAGATCCATTGATGGCAAGAAACTGTTGTTTACTGAAGGCAGAGACACCTCCAAAGTATTCAGCAAAAGGCAGGTTAAACCCAAACTTGTCCATGGCCACAGAAATACGCCGTGGCTGTGAGAAGCACCTGTAGGCGGTCCGGTCATCCATTAGAATGAGATCCGATCCGCATCACTAAACACAAAGCAGTCGTAGTCACAGTCCTTCAAGGCCTCTTGAAAACCAACATTGAGAAGCTTGACACGATTGAACAGGGTGGCTCCCTCCTGGCTGATAACGTAAACACCAACTGCTGGCGCTTTAGGACTGGATGCAAGTGATACAGCCAATACTTGAGGTGCGTCTCTCGGTTGCGGAATGGGATAATGATGGCCACTTTGTGAGGAGAGATGCAATCCTTCGGCATGTGACGGCCGCCCATCTATATCTCCGGGTTCTGCTCTGCCAGAACTTCCAGATCCACGGGTGTGTTAAGGTCAATCTGCAGGGCACCAGCGAGCAGCGGGGACTCCTCCGGGCAAGCGGGCAGGGCTATGGGGGCCTCCCGAGTGAAGTCAAGTTGCTACTGGAATGGGGGAGAGGCTGCGAGGACCCTCTTAGTAGTGGTGTGGGGACGCATACCAGCTGGGCAAGCGCTTCGGGTCCAAGCGGCTCAGATAATAAAGCACGGAGACTCCAAGTTACAGCGCGCAGAGCGCCAGGAGCAGGCTGCAAGGCCGCTGCGGGACAGTACCGAGCATCCCGGCGCTGCCGCCGGGGAGCCGCTCCAGAAGCCTCTTCCGGCCGCTGCTCCGAGCTGAGTGCCTGAGTGCCCTGAGGCCAAAAGCACCAGGAGCTGTAGCCGCGGAACTCAAGGACTCTGGGTGGCCAGATGCGTCCTGAAGGGGCCGGGGGCGGGGCCGCCTTTCTGAACCCGCTGCACAAGCGACCGATGCGCAGGTGATTGATGTTAGGCATCCACATCCCATCAGTGTTAAAAGGAATAAACCAGAATGGGGTCAGGATTGGTGCCGATGCTGGCGAAACGAATTCTTTGTTTCATCTGAAAACACCCAGGGATGAGGCTCCCCTTGTGAGTTGGGGAGGGGTGACCGTCCTGGTTCCTTAACTTTGCGGAGTGTCATGGCCAGGAATACTAATAATGAAGTCGGAGAAACGATGTAAAGAGCTGCTGACCTGGAAAAATAGAAGAGGGAATTTGAGCTTCTCTTTAGAAACACCTTGAACCCAGTAAAGCAAGCTTGAACTCAAAGAGAGCCCTCTTCCTTCTTCAGCTGGGATTAAAGGTGCACACCCTCATGCCAGCCACCTTAAATTTAACATACCCTGATACCCCTGAAACTTCCATTTTCTTTATTAAATTTTTTAAAAAATTCTTATGTTGTATGAGTGTATTGCCTGCATGTACGTAAGTGTACCCGTATCGTGCAATGCCCTGGGAGGACAGGAGAGAGCGGTGAATCCCCTGGAACTGAAGTTATCTATGGTCGTTTACTGCCATGTGGGTGCTGGGATTCCAATCCGGGTCTTCTGCAAGAGCAACTAGTGCTCTTAACTGATGAGCCACCTCTCCAGCCCAGAGCTTCCATTTTCTGTTAGGAAAATAAAGGAGGGGAAGATGGTGGCAGGGGAACCTGGGTTCTGAGGAATCAGAGCTCTGACATCAACTCTGGCAGATGTGCGTGTCCAGACACCAGCCTCAGTCTCTTATGGGCGAGTCTGGGGATTGGACTAGAGAAACTCTGTAAATCTGGCTTTAAACAGGTTGATCCAATAATTCAAAGGTTCCCCCTAGTTTCCCCCTCTGTTGTAACATAATTATTTTTTCCATCAGTAATAGATAACAGGCTCTCAACTGCTTGTCAGTGGTTAGAATTCATCCTGACTTATCTTGGACCACCTGTGACATCACCAGGAGATGGCTGACTCAGCTTTATAGCTATAGAATCACTGAGAACATGTCTACCCTTGTCAAAGTTTGGCTTCTGTTTTGTTTTAAAAGCTTTTAAATTACTATGATTATTTCATGTAGCTATTTTATTACTCCCTCATTAAAAAAAAAAACGTTTTCTGACCATAAGTGTATACATACTCACTGATGAAAACATGGAAGACACAGAAAGTTATATTATCTGTGGCATTTAATATGGAAATAAAAATGTTGTAAGTCCATCACTTAGAGATAATGCTATTAACATTTTTATAATACTTTATGAATTTTCCCACCCATCACATGTATACTTATTTTTGAAGCAAAATTGGGATATACTGTGTACTTTTTGTTGACTATTTTTCTCCACATGCTAGCATACAATTGGAATATTTCCTTGTATCAAATATTTCATGAAAACATAATGGCCTTTGTAAACATAAAACTATATGCATCTTTATTGTTCCATTATTTTAAATATGTATATAGTAATATATCTGTATGCATTTAGGTATTTTCAAAGTAAAAACTTCATGACATATGATAATTTTCCAATTAGCTTAAATTGACATAATGACTCACAGCATTCCATCAATAGGGCCTGCTGTATAGACATTGTATAATAATTTTAGCGCAGATTGTTAAATTGTTACTCTGAAAAATGTTTTACAAATTTAGTTTTTACTAGCCATGTATGAAACTGTATTCATTTCATCCCAGGCTGGCAAAATGAATTTTATCTTAAATTTGGGAGGTAAAAGATGATGTGTTAATTGTCCTGATCATGTGTTTATTAGATTATTAATGAGGTTAAACACTTTCCCTCTTTTCCTGGGAGACAATAAAATTTCTGTTATAATAGCAATTAGTTCAGGATTTCACATTTTAGACTGAGTTTTGACTATGAACATTTCAGTTTCTCTCATTATTAATATGTCATATATGAATATGTTTGAAGTCAGAGTTTTCTGAATGTTCTGGTCCACCCTCATTCTAAGTAATTCAATAAGACAAAATATTGGCATAAATTTGGTCTCTCTGAAAAATAAATAAATCAGATAAATACATCAGAAAAAGAAACAAATCAGATGGTTCTCAAGGACATATTTAGTGTATAATTGCATAATCTATGAGCAGCCAACAAAATGACCTCATTTCATTCATTTGACAGGATTTATTGTGACCAGCTAGTGTTCTCGATGTGAATATAGATAGTCATGAGCCGGTCAGTCACAACTGCTGCATTCACAGAGTACACATCTTACTACAGCCACAGTGACCACGAAAGGTAAATATACAAATCAAATGATGCAGAATGTAGTGTGTTAAAGGAAAATAAACAAGAAGCTATTAAGGTCAGAGAAAGCCCTAGAGTGGCATTTACCCAAAAGACATGTTAGGTTTGAATATGTTCCTAAAGGTTCATGTATGAGAACAATCCCCAAAGTCACACCTAATGGTATGTTGAGATGGGGCCTTAGGCCCCATAGTCACATTAGTGGCCTTACAAAAAGGGAGATTCAAGATAGCATGCTTGCCATGTGATGCCCTCTGTCATGTTATAATGCAGCAAGAAAAAAGGGGTTTCCATGTGTGTCCATTTCCCCTGCTGTGGTAGGCAATAAAATCACACTGAAGTCACTACACAGATAAACCAATAGGAGTTTTCTCTGGTGCCATGAGAAGGTCATTCATTCTCTGAGCTCTCCCTTACTTGAGAAGTAACCACTCCCTCCAGGGGCTTGCTGGGTCTCCATGAGTCAGTCCTGCCTACTGTTTTTGTACAGGAAAGAGGCTGAGAAGTCTGACTGCTCTGCCTCAGCTTCCAGTCTCTGCTCTGGGGAAGGAGGAACAGAAAACAGGAAGTATACTTCACAGGTATAAAGCTCTCAAGAATTACTCCCCGCCTCCCACACTACCCTAACACCACAGGGCACTGGTTCCCAATTACAGCTCTGGTTTCAATTTCAGTTAATCAGCTACTTCTCTTACAGGCCCACAAGGTCCTCTGAGATGAGTGTGCAGCCTTAACCTCTGATCTTCTCTGATACTCCCTAGGAGCAGGCCAGGCCTGGTGCTACGCTGGCCCTCCCAGTACCATCATCATCATCACCTGCATTACTGCTGCAGGGCCCTCCCTGACTGTGCATTTCTGAAAAAGGAGCTTTCTTAGGGTCAGACAGGCCTTCAACAATAATAACCCACATCCTTAAAGGAAAAGGTCATGATTTCTGGTTTATCAGGGAGTGCCCTGGTCCCTTTGTGTGTTTACTTCCTTTCAAATGTCACTTTCCAATGGATAATGACAAGCCTCCAACCTTTGCCAAGCCAAAGGAGAATTATTCAGCCTAAATGTTCTACATCAAGGGGTCCATACATATGCATTATAGCCACACATAGGAAAGATATATATATATGGAAGACATAAAATACTCATCATGGACATGGTGACCAAGAAGTCAGGGATGATCCCCAAGACTCTGCCTCTGTTGACTGGACCGGTAAGGTCCCGACTGACATAGATAACAGGAGAGTAACAGATTTGTAAGAGAGGTGGTATTTGTTTTTTGAGAGTTAAAGTATGCAATCAAAAATTTAAAAACAAAAACAACGAAACTGAGTTGAGCATCCCTAGTCTGAAAATCTGTAATGTTCTATAATCCAAAACCTTTTGAGCACTGGCGTGACCCAAATGAGGATATTTCAATTTTCAGATTTTTGCTTTAGGGATGCTCAAACCAAAAACTCTATGCAAATAGTATTTCCAAATTCAAAACCCTCTGAAATCTGAACTACTTCTCGTTCTGTGCATTTTGACAAAGGATGCTCAGTCTATACTCAGGTGGAAGCTCTGGGTGTTGGGTCAAGAGAAGAGGGTAGACTTATGGAATTGGCTTTGGAGTAGTCAGCATGTTCGAGATAGCTGAAACTGTGGGACTGGGAGGAGGGAGCTGAGCTGAAACCTGAGGCACAGTACCTTGTAAGACACAAGCTCTCCGAGGAACCAAGAAAGATCTCTCAGGACAACAAGAGGGCAGGGAATGGTCACCAAATCTAAAGGGGATCTGCTCAGTGGGTTCCAAGCAACAGAGATCAAGAAAGGTAAGTTATGCATTTCTCAACTAGATAAAGCCTACTCAGGTCTCTTTTGGCAAATGATTGACTTGCAAGGCCATATGATCTTACTACATTTCCTTTCAATGATTTACGCTTGGAATTGAACCATATTATACTCATCAGCAATGCATAAGCAATTACCTACTGTGTAAGGATTGATAATAACTAAGGGGTGTTCATCACACCTGACTTAGTGATTTTATCAGAAATGAAAAGCCACGTTCTTTTTGAAAACAGCACAGTCTAGTAGCTGTCAGAGTCTGTTTTGGCTTTTTTTCCCCATTTTGAGTATGGCACTGACACACACAGCCTGGGTTCTTCTGAGCTTAATGTGTCTACTCATGTGACAGGGGGAAGGACTCAACTCTCCCTACATTATACAGGAAAATTCTCCAGTAAAAAGTCAGTTAGACTTGACACTGTTCTTCACTTGAATGGATGTAGCATTTATATATTCAGTCCACTTCTCTTTTTTGTTAAATGATTACATTTAAGTTATTTGGTTTTTTTAGGGGGGAGACACAGCACCTATATGGAGATCAGGGGACAAGTTACTGGAGTTGGTTCTCTCCTTCCACCATGTGGATTCCAGAGATGGAACTCAGGTAGTCAGTTTTGATGGCAAGTGCCTTTATCCACTGAGCCATCTTGCTGGCCCTTTAGCCTACTTCTTTTCTCATGAGTCTGACATTAAAATAATCCTGAAAAGTGAGACCCACACTGAAATCAAATGCCAGTAAGTGATAAGATAATTAGTAGGACACTTATATTAAAATTTCTAGGGCTGGGGACTAGAAAGGTGGTTCAACAGTTAAGAGCACTGGCTGCTCTTACAGAGGATCTGGGTTGGATTTCCAGTACATAACCCCATTTCTAGGGAAACCGGACATTCTTTCCTGATCCCTGCAGGCATTGCATGACATGGGTGTCCTTACATACACGCAGGCAATATACTCATACACATAAAAAAAAAAAAAATTCTAGGTCTGTTAAGAGCACTAGCTGTTTTCACAGAGGACCTACAAAGCAACTCACAACCATCTCTAACTCCAGGCCTCTTCTGGCCTCTGTGGGCATTGCACAGAGTGGATACACTTACATACATATAGGCAAGACACTGATATACATAAAAAAAAAAAAAATTTCTAGGTCAGTGAAGTCCAAATGTAGAATTTCAAAATTCTCCTGACAATTCTGAAGATTATCCTCTCTCTCCCCCCTTCTCTTCCTCTCTCCCTCTCCCTCCCTCCCTCTCTCTCTTTCTCTCATCTCTCCCTGTCTCTCTCTCATTTCTTTTTGAGACAAGGCCTCACCATAGTCCAGGCTGGCTTTGAACACATGATCCTCCTGCCTCAGCCTCCTGAGTGCTGGAATTACCATCACACTTGACTTGATCCACATTTGATTCCAGGTACATTATAGCATTGCTCTGTGCACACCTAGCCCTTATTGCTAATATCTTCTCTTAGACTCTGAAGGAACGAAGCTTGAGCCTATGTGGAGCAGCAGCAGCGTGAGTGAAGGAACTCTGAGCATTTCCATATTCTTGGATTTAGTTCTTTCATATATTTTCATCTTTTCTTACCAGATAAAGGAAAGGTACTTTCTGGTTAACTATGCTGCGCTGACTTTGGGTTCACCACAGTGCCCAGGTCAGTGACAGAGTCTGATTAATAGTCAATGAAGGCTTTTCAAAATAGATATACTCAAGTACTTAATAGTATTTGGAAGAAAAGAAAAGGGCTTGCATTGCCACTATCACTATAGTCTTTGTGTCAACAGCATCCACTAAGACCTGGCTTTCTTCACGTAGAAAAGCAGAGAGAGTGAAACATCATCCAGTACTGGGTGTTAGTGCCTTCTGTCTCATACAAAGAATGCCTTTTAAATACCTCTTCCTCTTTATTGACTTTCATGAAAAACAATGGCCTGGGACATGATCAACATTAGAGTTATTTGTCCTGATTTCCTCCTTCTTCAGAGCCTATGATTGGATTGCCCTTCTCCACAGGGTCCTGTGATTTCTGGTCAATGGTATATGGGAAGTGGCTTGTATCCTTTCTAGGGTAAACCTCTTAGAGCTGGTATCAGGTTCATCAAGTTTCTTTCTCTCTCCCCTTAGGCCAGCAGTAATATTCAGATGATGGCTCCATCAGCCTGTGTCTGTAAGTGAATGGTGGGAAGTGAAACTTCCTGAGACCCAAGATGACCAAGAAGCTTCAGTAACTTCAGAACTGTTTACTGTTCCTAGGTAGTATATCTTAGAAAATGACCTTGCCCTTCTTAATTTTTTTAAAAGGCAAGACCCTGAAGTGGACATTTCACTTCTGGAAGTTTAAGATCATTAACAAGAGGGTGTAAATCACCAAAATATATAGAGAGTAATTCAACTAGCAGAAAACAAATATTAGTTTAACCAGGATAATATGATTATGCAGTGCTTTGAAATGATGAAACACTGTTACATGAGGTTCTTCCTCCATTCTTATGTTTTTGTGGCATTGTCAGATTTCCATCTCTCCAGTACAGAACAACACTGTCTGGTTGGTCAGCTCTTCTCAGTGGTCCTTCCCACTCTGAAGGTGTTCCTGTTCTATTATGCAATACAAAGTACTACAATTTTAAAATATCATGTCTTCAAAGGAAACTCTATCTTATTCATTTTTTACACCATCTTTCCAACACCCATGATCCATTGTTTGGAAGTCATAGTACCTGCTTGGTAAATGCTCATTTGAAGAAACTGATAAGAGGCAAGTCAAAAGTCACAAGCTATAAGGTAGTAATTAAGATTCAATGATAACAATTACTTTCTAAGTGCTGAGAAGACAAAGCAGTTCTGGCACCCAGGTCCTGGCTCTGGGACTATAAGCTGGGCCTACCAGTGGCTGTGAACTTTTCTGGGCCACTGTGTTCTGGAAACTGAAAACAAGCTACAATACTGCACAAGTCCATTCTGGATAGTGATGTAGACAGAAAGAAGGCCATCCTGTAGTCTTGTGTGAACATCTGAAACTTGAAATTGTCTAGACTACTAAAACAACTGATGGTCCTGATCCCTGCTCCTTTATCAGTTATAACTTTAGCCCCCATCTGAGCTTGACCTCTTCCAGGTAAGATTTATTAAGATACCTAATCATAGGATTTTCCCCAATTCCTGACAGCAACCACTCCAGGGTGAGACTTAGCTTTCTTGGACAGTACCCCAAATCACAGAATGACCACCCATAAGTTATAGAATTCCTTCCTGACTCCTATTATGTTTTCCTATCTGTTTCAATAGACAACCCCAAATACATAAGGTGCAGCTATGTTCCAGCTGTGTGTGTGTGTGTGTTGCTTTCCCAATGTCTCTAGAGCTTTGCTACCTACGTTATAAGATTTACTATGCACTCTTCAGAGAGGAAGAAATGGAGGTTCATAGAGATTTAAAATTTTACCCAAGGCCACCAACTCCCCACTAAAAAGAGGCAGTGACTGCATTCTTATCTCAGGCTAACTCTTAGCCGTGGGCACTCTTGTACCCTTGCAGTATCTTGTCTCCTCCTCTGGATTTCTTTGGCAGACTCTACAGGGATCTGCAGCCCAAGCCTGTTAGTTTTGCAACCGATTTTTGTTGTTTTGGAAAGTCTTGCTACGTCACCCAGGCTGTTCTCGAACGTGCAATTCACCTGTCTCAGCGACCTGCGTGCACCACCGCGGTTGCTGCAACAGATCTTTGCGCTTTGGTGAAAGACGAGATTCAGGCCCAGAAATGCTTTGCTGGACCGTGGAGCAAGCTGGTGGAGCTGCCCAGCCATCCAGCCACCCAGCTGCCCAGCACTCAGGGGAGATTCTGCCAGGGCCTCTGGGGCGGGTGCAAGAGAGTGACGCTGCGGCGGACCAATCCCACGAGAGCGCTAGCCACGGAAGGCCCAATCGCAAGAGAGCTAAAACACAGCGCCAGCAGCGGGGGGGGGGCGACCCCACCTCCCCGCAGCCGGGGATGCTCTGAGACCGGAGGCTGAGTCACCGCGGGAGCCGCAGACCGGTCAGCCGCTGCGGTCGCGTGGGGAGCAGCGGGGACCAAGTCCGCAGGGCAGCGAGGAGCGCCCGCGGCACTCGGGACCAGGAAGTGCGCTGACCTCGGTGGGGCTGTGTTCCCCGTGCGCCCCGGGTCCCCTTCCGCCCAGCGCCGGCCTCGCCGCCCCTCCTGCCTGTGCTGGCTGAGCCGGGGTGCTGCGCCCGCGCTGAGCAGCCGGAGACACAGCCCTGAAAATGGTTCCACTTGCCCTCAGCCTGGCAGGAAGATTGTGATCGTGGGGTGAGTTTTTAAATATCGTCTTCGGATCCCGAGCTGCTTTTTAAAAGGCCCGTAGCATGCAGCCAAATAATAACAATTGCGCAACTGACGTGTCCCCAGTAGAACGCCTTTGTTTACCTTGGGAAAGCAGTTGGTAATGTTCCATGCGGGAACCTTGAGCATTGGCTAAGACCGGCTAGAACTTGTGAGAGACTGCAGAGTTCTGATCAATTCTGGCGCCCCGCAAGCAAACCGAACTTGGAACTCTGCCTTTCTGTCTCTCGCTGGTTTGTTCATGTTTACACCACAGCACGGCCCTAACTTCCCCATCTTAGAAAACCTAACCTCTGGGATAAGAATGCAACTGATGACCTCGCCCCTCCCCCCACTTGTTTTCCTTAGGCCTCACCTACCTACCCAAGCAATATGAAGAAGGTTTCTGTCATTGAGCCGGCCATTCTTCTTAATGCATTTGCTATGTCTCTGACCATCCCACTGACAGCGCAGTATGTGTATCGGAGAATATGGGAAGAAAACGGCAACTACACTTTTGCAGCGGACAGCAACGTTTCTGAATGTGGGCAAAACAAAAGCAGTCCAATCTTTCAATTCCGGGAGGTAAGAAATTTAAGCAGTCTGGGAAACAGGTTGAAAACCAAAGAGGCACTAGCTCTCAAGGAAGCACCTCTCCAGGGTGGACCTCCCAAAGCGCAAATCAAGCAGCGGGTCTCAGTTCTCACCTCCTTTTAAGTTACCTCCTGACACTCTTAATCTGTCTCTTTCTTAAATCCCCTTCTCCATGTGGACACTAGCGCTTCTCTTTTCTCACTGAAAACCTCAGCACAATCTCATCCACTCTATGTTGGTGTCTTCAAAACAACAAAACAAAATAAACGTCTGAAAATTGGACCTAGTCCTTGGGAAAGAGCTGCAGGGTCGGCCCTGGTGGGAGAAAGGCTATTCATCCCCCGTTGCCAGCTCCCTCCCACTGCATCTGCATGTCCCAGATTTCAAGGACTTCAGAAAGTGGCTTGGAGTCGCCGCAGTGAAGGCTGTGGTCACTTTGTCACCTGTGAGGGGGTGGAGATTTGTTGTCATTAGGTGGCGGTATTAGTAAGTTTGCCTCCCACATGTTGAGCTGTGTGGCCCACATTTGAATTGGGGAGTGCTCACTTTAGCACTCATGACCCTAAAAAAGTTTAGCTAGACCTCCTTCATCCCCTCCAGTCCCCTCCTCAATGTTGTTTTTGTTTGTGACCAGGAGTATGTCATCATTCTCCTGGTTGCTGAAGCTTTTTTTTTATCAAAAGTCTATCCATGTCCAAGTTCCAGGGACGACATCAGATGCAAAAATGCTTTCCCTTCAATGCCTCAGAACCAAACCATGCTCACTTACAAGCCCAGAACTGCTTTCCTTGTGAAGGCAGAAAAGCAGCACTTTCTGCCCAGTCACAGAAGAGGTTGGGGTGGCTCCCAGGGTCTCTCTGTGCAGGGAAATGAGTCTTAGATGGCAGAGGGCCTCAGAGCGAAGGCCTGAAGCTCAGTAGAGCTGTCCACAGGTGGAGGCTGAACAGGACAAGGTCCAACTGCTTGGCACAGCCTTGGGCCTTCCTTGTTTCCTCATGCCACTGGAAAAATTATCTTGGCCAGTCAATGTGATCAACAAAAGTCTGGCTTAGAGCACAGTCATAAAGAGAAGGACAAAAAAGTCTCAATGAATGGTTTATGGCCTCAACAGTGTGTACAACAGACCTATAATCACAGTACTTGGAAGGCTGAGGGAGGAGGATTATGGGTCCAAGGCCAGCCTAGGATACCCTGTCTCAAGATAGCAATGATGATGATGATGATGATGATGGTAGCAAGGATGGAAAGAAGAAAGGAAGAAAGAAAGGGAAGGGTTGTAGCTGATTGGTAGAACAATTGCCTATCATGCACAAGGTCCTAGGCTTGATTCCTCAGCACTGAAAAACAAAGTTTTATGATCAATCCTTCCTAGAAGTGAGAAGGTTTCACAGGCCCTTTGTTTCTATGTTTGAGTCTGGACTTTTCTTCATCTCTCACGAGGCCACTGGGGAAAGTCCCCTGTTTCTGTGGGAGGAAACCAGGAAGAAAGTAATGTATGCCTGCTGCACCTGCGCCCTCCTATACTGAGGGGAAGCCAGCCCCAGACCAGCCATCTTAGTGGCTTTGGCATCTATGCAGGTAATGAGTGTTGGCCCCTCCAACTTGGCCTGACCTCGGACAACCCCATCACCCCACTACCCAGAGCAGAGGTCTCCTTTAGACTTGCAAATTGATTCCTTTTTTATTTTTTGTTTTTGAATTGGATTAGCAATCAAGAGACTCTTCCCTTAAAGTTGATGCTCTTAGACCTTTGGTACTTTTTCTTAGAGTAAGGAACTAGAAACCACCCCCACCCACCCCTACCCTGCCACCCATCACTGGGACAGGAACAGGCAGAGCAGACCCCTCAGCATGGCCTTTATCACTTCCCTATGGACTTCTCAGAGAACATCTTCTTCCCTCTAAATCCGAGAACCACATTTCCTGCTCTGAGTTTCCGTCTCCAGCAGCCATCTCTGCTAGGTGAGCTCTGGCCCCTCAATTTCCAAAAGGGGTTAGATGTTTGTGCACTGTTATCTCACAAGTAAGCTGTCACCCTAGGTTGAGTTCCTTACAAAACAAATAGATGATTCATTTCAGATATAGCTCACTCGTAGAGAACTTTCCTGGCATGAGCAAAGCTCGGGGTTCGGTTGCTGTCTTCACAAAATAAATAAGAATAAGCCTCATTATGTGCACATCTGTAATCCCAGCACTTGGGAGGGAGAGGAAGGAGAATCAAGGCCTGGTCTATAGAGAGAGATCTTGTCTCAAAAATAAAAACTGGATTAAAGAATAAGCTGAGCTCTCTCACCTATATTTGACATTTTGAAAGTCTTATTTTTCAACTCATTCTTATTAATATATGTATAATACAGATATATGCTCATATAATACAATATTGCTGAGGCAGGATTATAAACTATAACGACCAGCCCAGGCTATGTAGTGAGACCCTATCTGGAAATCCAACCTTATTATTAACTTAATCTAGTTTTGCCAAAGCTCTAAGTTCTCTGACCCTTGTAGCTAGAAGGGTTACCTACATCCTTTTCATGACCAATGAGACTGATTTCCACAGGACCTCAACAAAACAGTAGGTGGTTTTGGCTAAGCAGTGACGAGGTGAGGAATTCTAGCCATGCTCGTTGTCTTTTGTAGAGAAAGGAATTTTCTAACTCCTCACTTATTTCTTCCCTTGTTAAATTACTTTTTAGGCAATAAATTAGTAACTAGAGTTTGTTCTTCTCAGGCAATGTTTAAGGTAGGAACTCTGCTACGAGGGGAAACCTAAGAAATCTTGATGTTCTCTGAGGAACTTTTACATAAACCTTGCAATATCTTCTTACCAGCAGATTCTGCCATAAGAAAAATGATGTGCAATCTTGTCTGTGGAATTAATTCATACACTTTACCCTGTTGTATTGTGACTTCTTAAAAGTTGCTATGGCTTTCCTTCATGTACCCCTAGCTCAGTCCTGTTCTATCTTGAATAGAAAATAGCAGTTTTAAATTCTCTGTCTACCCTTGTAGATATATAATTCTTCAGAGTTTTAAAGGCACGCATACAATTTGTTTTTTAGGTCTGAACTGTGATTTATGATGGAACTGTTCTTTGAGTACTTTGTTAAAATCTGTATTTTACAGCAGACGGCAGATCGGGAGGTAGTCTGTGCAAGACTGGGTTAGGGATTGAAATGGAAAGACAGGCTTGTGTGGACCAGTGAAAACGAGAGCAGGAAGCCCAAATGGAAGATCTGTTCAAGAAGTTGTTAAAGATGACTTTTAACGTATTCAATAAATATTTACCTGATGGCTACTCTTTCTTTACGACACAGAGATGTATGTGCTCAGGGAGGCATGTTCATAGAATAGGCAAAGCTGCTTGAGCACTGAGCGTGGGCTAGGGTTTTGTGCCAGGCACCTTACATGTCTCTCTAATTTAAACTTCCCAACAGTTTGTGAAGAATCTGTCAAACAAAGAAGGTATGGAGATAATAATTTGATCATATCCTGTGCAGCTGGCAAGTGAAAGAGGCCCTTAGCTCATTTTGCCAAACATTCATTCAGAATCTACTAAGCACCCGCCCTGTGCCCACCACTGTTATCAGAGTTGGTAACACTGAAATAAAGAAGACAAAGTTCTTGCCCCCTTATGAGTTAGGTTGTAGTGGGAAAGAAAAACATGAATTTTTTTTAATAGTTCATTAATTTTTAGGCGGCTTTCTGACAGCACAAGTCTTATACTTTCAGCAAACAGCACTTCAGAGAAATGGCAAACACAAAATGTCTTTAAATAGCCCAAAAGTTTTCCCATCAAATGACTAACAGAGTGACAGTCACAGCTCCCCATTCGTGTGTATACCTGTGCATGTATACGCTCTTGTCTGTCATCATTTGATGACATCTTTGTCATCTCTGTTCATGGTTCTTAAGCATCGCAAGGCTCTTCCTTGGGATCTATCTTTGTAATATTTCTTTTGTAAATAAAGGAATACATTTCTCACTAATCTGTTTATAGACATAAAGACGAAAAGGGCGGGAGAGCTCTGCTTAAATAAGGGCCTACCAAGCGCTGTGTCGATGTGAGCTATTCCCTCCTTTAGCATAGGCAGGAAGACCTATCACAGCAAGGGCCACCGCTTTTGCTGTAGAACACTAGTCATAATCTCAGTGTAAATGGTTCCTAGGAAGAAGGAAAGAAAAACCTATGGCCAATACAAGAAAGAGGCTGTGACGTGTGTAGGTCGTTTATGTAGACAGACACACACCAGTGTGCACATTATTTTTTTATGGATTTAAGTCTCCACCTGTGTGATATATAAGTATGTTGGCCGAGTGTGGATGCTTATTCTGCCTTCTGCCACCTGCTTTGGAACTGTATGAAAATTAAGCTATGCTATCCCTTCATGAACCCAAGCCCCCCACACCTATAACTAGGGGTGCTATCAAGGAAATAGGACCATGGTGTTTTTATGCACATTTTGCAACTCTCTATCAAGTCGTTGTCTTCTTTGTGTTTCTTTGCAGGAAGTTCAGAAGAAAATGTCTCTTTTCAACCTGCAGGTAGACATAAGTGGGTTAATTCCTGGTCTGGTGTCTACGTTCATGCTCTTGTCCAGTAGTGATAGCCATGGACGGAAACTCCCCATGGTTTTATCGTCCATTGGAGCTCTTGGGACCAACATCTGGCTCTGTTTGCTGTCCTATTTTGCCTTTCCAGTCCAGCTTCTGATTGCATCTACCTTCATTGCTGCTCTTTTGGGCAATTACACCACATTTTGGGGAGCTTGTTTTGCCTACATGGTGGATCAGTGTAAAGAAGACAAGCAAAAAACCATTCGAATAGCTGTCATTGACTTTATGCTTGGACTCGTTACTGGGCTAACAGGCCTGTCCTCCGGCTATTTTATCAGAGAACTGGGTTTTACGTGGTCATTTTTCATTATTGCTGCAGTTCTCACTACTAACTTGATCTACATTTTATTTTTCCTCAGTGATCCGATAAAAGAGTCTTCATCTCAGATTGTTACTATGTCATGTAGTGAAAGTATTAAAGACCTATTTTACCGAGCTTATATGCTTTTTAAGAATGGGTCTGGTAAGCGGCGGTCTTTACTCTTTTTGTTGATCTTTACCATAGTCATTTATTTTTTCGTGATAATTGGTGTTTCCCCTGTTTTTACACTTTATGAACTAGGTTCTCCTCTCTGTTGGAATGAGATTTATATAGGATATGGGTCAGCTTTGGGGAGTGCTTCCTTTTTGACTAGTTTCCTTGGCATATGGCTTTTTTCTTACTTCATGGAAGATATCTACATCGCCTTCATTGGAATTTTTACCACGATGGTAGGAATGGCTCTCGCTGCATTTGCCAGAACCACACTGATGATGTTTTTAGGTGAGTTACAAATGTCACCTCCTAACTGTGTATTTGATTTTATGTAAAATGAATTTGGTCTGTTGGGGGTAACATTTACTATAAAACTCACTATTAGCCCAGTCAGTTTCCATTAAAAGTATAAAGCTAGCCTGCTAGAAGTCAATAATCTGAATGATAGATTTACTAAAAATCTATTGGATACACTGAACAACCACAATTTCCCAAATCTGCATATTTCCCAAAAAGTATCAAGGGACATTCTTCACATTTTTCAGTTCTTGAATATAGCTTTCATTTAAATGGACATTTCTTAAAATGCTGTTCATGAGACAAGTTTATATAAGAAATAGGGCAATTATATAAAGTGTCTCCACAAAATATATTTTAAAAATTCATATTCATTGAATATATTTGTAAAGAAAATTCTTCCTTTTTCTCTAGTGTGTTCTGACAATTGTCTTAGCCTCTTAATTAAAAAAACATACTCTAGTATGCGCCACCAAAGCAATTTCACTCTCTGCTAATAGTCACAACCTGAATGGCACTGCTGCTGGGAACTTTATCTGCAATCAGAGAGCATAACTGTCACTTCCAAAGAGCCGAAGGAGGGAGAGGCACTCAGGGTTTTCCCATTCTCCTGTCCCTGCAGCACGAGGAAGAGTAGCTCTCAGACCCTCTTCAGGAGGAAAATTCATTATAACAGATTTTGCACATTGATCCTTCAGTACACCAGTTACTTCATGAATTGGCTTTTGCAGGACTGCGAATCAGCCATTGCCATTACTGTGTTCAGAACTGATTTTGTAGAGTTTGAATGAAATCCTGCATTGGAAAGGGGTGTGGAATGATAATGTGGAATCTTGGGAAAAGTTCAAGGTCGTCTTTTCTACCTGGGAAGTGTTAACTCTTTGCTGTATATATGCAAGAGAAACAATGTGAATAAACAGAATTGGGCTTTACCAATAGCCCTGGGTGACCTTGGCAAGTTAATTCCTCTGAGCTCTTTATTTGCTCATTGTGAGGTGGGCATAGTAATACTTCGGGCAGAGGGCTATAACGAATATTAGAGAACTGTAAAGAACTGTAAATTTAAATATATTAGAGTGCTGTGAAGCACTTAGCAAAGTGCCTTTCATATAGTAAATGCCCACTCTCCTGTTTCCTTAAGAGTGCCAAGGCCACATAATGAAAATACTTTGAAAACTGTATGTTATTTGCAAATGTAAATGACATTATTTTATGATATAACTAAAAATAGTACTGTTAAGAATCAAAATGTAAGAGCAGAGGTGATTTGTATTCATGAAATTATCTAGTCAAAAAATGAACCAACAAAGTAAAAAAGACCCAGTCTACCTATGAGGAGTCCTTAGAGTAAAGGAATGAAATTGCTAAGAATACGAAGTCCTAAAAAACAAGGACAAAAAAATTTGTTAAAGGCTAATTAGTAGTCAAGACTTGCTAAATAGGAGGGTACTACACCATTAGAAAAATAGGCAGATTGGTCTCACCTGGACCAGATTGGCAGATTGAATACACCTGAACCCAAAACTTCTATGAATTTTATTTGTAGTATGGAAACAAGAGGTCTAGAGTAAAGCAAGCTTCAAATGATCTGTACACAGTCAACTAATTTATTAAGCACATCTACCATTAACAGAATGCACAGTGTTTAGACAGGCGTGCTTCTGTGTACAACTGGCCATTGGTGTTCTGACTTACTCATATTTGATTATTTACCCACTCATTTCTCTCACAGTCAGGGTGCCGTTCCTTTTCACTATCATGCCATTGTCTGTTCTGCGGGCCATGCTGTCAAAAGTGGTTCACTCTACCGAACAAGGTAAGTTTATTTAAAGAATATTACGAATATGTCAACTTGAATCTATATGATCAATGTTTGAAATTTCGTAATATCCTACAGCCCTTTTCTGCCAGGGTCTCCTTTTTGAAGTAAGTACTAAGCTTTGTTGGGAAGTGGTTTACACTCAAGCAGAGGAGGCCCTGCCTAGGTACCCTGATTTAGAGAGCTGCTCTGGACTTGTCTGTGCATAAAGAGAAGAGACCTCAGAGTCAAGTAGATATATTCACTGGAATCCTCCAACACCTCGGCCCCTTCTAACTACATTCTGACTACTTGGGTCCCTATGATTTCCAGCCCAGGCAGCTCTGGGCACAGGTCTGCTGAGTGTCTTGGATGGTCCTCTTCTGTGGTGGACTGTGACTCTCATGTGCTTCCTTTCCACCAGAGGGGGAGCCAGTGGGTGACTCTTCATACTCTGGCCTGTCTTGAACTTGGAATTACACAGCAAGGGTGTCTACACCCCTTTGTGAATGGCCCCTTCTAAGGCAGACCGAGCAAGGGGGGAGGAGGATGCAGTGGGTTGCCAGTTGGGGACAGCTCTTTCAGTACTGTCATGTTGCTACATGGAACTTTTAAAAAGCTGAGAAATTCTGGAGATTCTGTGACCTTCGAGATCAGCACAAAGATATGTTTCCCACAGTATGGACACACAATATATTTTATCCTTATCAGTTAATTCACCATATTTATAATATGTAAATACTGCCATCCCTTGATGTCTGAGGAGGACACCTCACAGACACCAAAATTCAGATGCTCAAGTCTATTATTATGTGAGCAATTAATGATGACATATGTATGAAAATGTCAGAGTGAAACTCATTATTTTGCATACTGACCAAAAATTAATGAAAATAATAAAATAACTTAAATGGGGTAGTATTATATAGAATTTATACCTATCCAATAGATTTTAATCATCTGTAGATGACCCAAACACCTAAGACAATATAAACACTATGTAAATTGTCCTTTTACTCTGTTGCTTAGGGAACGATGACAAGAAAAGATGCTGTTCATATTCAGTACAGACGTGTCTATCACAGGCCTATCTAGAATTTTGGTCTGTGGTTGGCTGATTCTTCAAATGTGAGACCCATAGATACAGAGGGCTGGCCATACTTAGAAGATGATAGGAAGCCTTCAGTTACATTCTTACACTGGGCTCTGTCAGTGTCTTCGTCTGCGGCCTGAATCTGAGTCCAAGTTGGAAATACTCAGCTGGCTCAAATCTAGAGACTTCCATGAAGGATAATAGAGAGGAATGGTAATGTGGAGGTAGCCAGAGACGGGTCCCAGATAGAGGGGGCACATGACCGTGACCTCGTTCTCCTTTAACCCTTGACCAAGTGCAATAGTGAGTTGTCCAACAAGGACGTTCCAGTTGTATGAGCAGAGGGGTCATCAAGCACAGAGCAAAGGCTAGAGTTTGTGAGGGGCAAGAAGAGAATCACCACATAGAAGAAAAGAATTATACTTGTAATGAGTTGCTAGTAGATATTAGAATAATGGAGTTGTCCTCCCTCACCTTGGTATTTTAAAAATACTATTAGATTTAGGCACTTTCTTTTTCTCATATTTGAGCCTTATAAAATGTTCTTAGAGTATTTTTATGAATAATTCATGATAATGCTTTTGTGCTTATGCGAGTTTAGTCAATACTGGGGGGAACTGCTAACTGAATGAACTTTAATGGGGCTAGGGAGATGGCTCAGCAGTTAAAAGCACTGGCTGCTCTTAGAGAGGACCTGGGTTCAGTTCCCAGTATCCACATGATGGCTAACAACCATCTGTAACTCCAGTCTCAGGGGATTTGACACCCTCTTCTGATTGTCACGGGCTTTGCATGACACGAGTGCACTTAAATACAGTCAGTCAAAACACTAATACACATAAAATCAAAATTAAAAATTTTAAATATAATTCCTGGTTCTTTGCCACTCATGTGCTGAAGCTGTGTACAGCTGTTCACAAACTGTCATGATGATTACTTTGAGAGCACTTAGCAATATAAATCTTTGTAACTATACTGGGGAAGCATCCACCTGCTCCCTTGGCTTATGCAATGGTTTCTCAGGTATGACAACAAAAGCATAAAAAAAGAAAAAAGTAGATAAATTCAGCTTCATGTACACTTTCATTCAAAGTCTACCCTTTGGTGGGGGAGATGTATTTTCAAAGGATACCATAAATAAAGTCAAAAGGCAGTGTATAGAATGAGAGAGAATATTTGTGAATACCATCTGATAGGGAACCTGTATACAGCATATATAAGAACACAAAGTCAATAACAAAAAGACAAACAAGTAACTATGGGCAAAGGTTTTGAATAGACATTTATCCAAAGAAGATACTACAAATGTCTAATGAGCACATGAGAAAATGCTGAGCATCATTTGCAGGGAAATGCAAATCAAAGCTGCAATGAGGCCCTCTAGGTTGACCAACATAAAATAGACCGTAGCAGTGTTGGTGAGGATATGGAGAAACTGGAACTCTCAGATGCCGATTGTTAGCTGGACTGCAAGAGAGTACAGCCACTGTTCAAAACAGACTGGCAGCTTCTCAGGAAGCTAATTGCCTCACGACTCAGCAGTTCTGTCTCTGCATCTCTACCCGAGAGAAATGAAAGCATGCCTGTATAAAATCTTGGGCACAAATGTTCATAGCAACATTTTCCATAATATCCAATTAATAGAAGCATTATAAATGACCATGAACTGATGACTGGATAAACTAAATATACTATGTCAATAGATTGTATGTTCTGATACACACTAAAGCATGGGCATGCCATGAAATGATTATGTTAATGCAAAGGACATAGTCACAAAAGGCCATACATTATGATATAAATTTTGTGCCACTTATATTCAATATCTAGAATAAACAAATCAATAGAGATAAACATTGAAGTAGGTTTGTCAACGGTAGGGGAGAAAGGAAAGAATTGATAAGGGCATAGAGTTTCCTTTTTAAAAAATGTCTACATTCTTAAATTATATGTGTGTGAGTGTGTGTGTGTGTGTGTGCATGTGTGCACATGCATGCATGAAGTATGCTGCACCAAAACACCCACTTAGAGGTCAGAGGACAGCCTTGCAAGAGTGTGTTGTTTCTTTTACCATGTGGTTGCTGAGGATCAAATGCAGGCCCCTGGGCTTGGCAGGAAGTACTCTCACCACTGAGCCATCTCACTGACCCTAAAGTTTCCTTTAGAGGTAATGAAAACATTGCAGTTAATGACTAGAGAGATGGCTTCGTGCTGCTAAAACAGAGGACTTGAGTCCCAGCACCCACATCAGGCAGCTCACAACCACCTGTGACTCCAGCTCCAGGGGATCTAACACTCTCTTCTGGCCTCCTTGGGCACCTAACATATACATACCACACATACACACACACACACACACACACACACACAATTAAAAACTAAAAAAAAACTTAAAATATTGCAGTTAAGTGATGGTAATGATTCACACAACTCTGAATGTGTTAAAACTACTGAATTGTACACTTTAAAAGAGTTTATGATGTGTGAATTGTATGTCAATAAAAGCTGTTAGGAGCTGGGTATGGTGGTGCATGTTAGTATTCCCAGCACTCAGGAGACTGAGGCAGAAGGATTGCAAAGTTGAGGGCAGCCTGGGCTACATAGCAAGAGTGTCTCAAAAACAGAACAAAACACAAAACAAAGAAAGCTGTTAGGGAAAAAAACAGTTTTTCACCTGACTTTACTTAGAGCTAGAAGAGACTTGCCAAGATGTAGAGCTTGTTTTGTTAATGTTTGACTTATCGTATAAAGGCTTTAAAAACCATCTTGGAGCCAGGCATAATGGCATACACCTTTAATTCCAGAACATGGGAAGCACAGGCACGTAGCTCTCTGTGAGACTTGAGGTCAACCTGGTCTACATAGCAAGTTCCAGACCAGCTGGGGTTACAGGGAAACTCTATCTCAAAAAACAAAACAAAACAAAATCATCTCAGAATATTAAATATGGTAACATTTTTAAATATTAAGCTTACATTTGGGTATTTCTTATTCTGAATTGTAGTGGCTTTGTGGCTGTGAATCCATTAATTCTAGGATGGTCTGATTATCTTGTTCCTAATTATGAATTTAAAAGTACTTTAGATGTATTTCTGTAAATATATCATCATCCTTCATTGTGTTTTGAAAAATGGTGATTTTGTGAAAATATGGTTGGATATACTTTATAGTAATCTAGGAAGAGGAGAAATATCACGGCCCTACTAAGTACCATGCTCTGGTCCTGAGCAGACAACTCAGAGGCAGGGGCTACTCAGTCAGTGAGCACATGCTTAGCATGTCTGGGTTCAGTTCCCAGCACTGCAAAAACAAGGTGAGAAAATGGCCTTTTGGTAATGTTTTTAGGATCTCTGTTCTCTAGTCAACTGTGAAATTCACAGCTGAAGCCATTCAGGCCAGGCTTACACTGTGCTGGGGTCGGAACCCAGGGCTTCATGCATGCTAGGCGAGCACTGCACCAACTGAGCCACATCCTCAGCCCCTTCTCAGAGATTTCTGAGGAGATGGTTTTCACTTGTCAAGTCATGCCCCCATGGTTGCTGTCTTCAATGAATAATTTTCTCACTTCACTTTTTATTGTTTTTCAATTCACCTTCCTCTTCTCTGCACCTCTGCCCCAAACAGGTGCATTGTTTGGTTGTATTGCTTTCTTAGAAACACTTGGTGGAATCACAGCAGGTTCTGCTTATAATGGAATTTATTCAGTCACCGTCGCTTGGTTCCCTGGCTTCATTTTTCTGCTGTCTGCTGGTTTCCTAGTCCTTCCAGTGATCAGTCTGTGGTAGGTACTTTTTCATCTTTTTATCCAAAGGTGGCTGGATTAAATGAATCTTCTAACTCTACCAGTAAAATGGCATCAATTTCTTGACATTTTGCTCCAAAGTGTGCTTTTCTCAAGAACTGTTGGACATGAATACACCTTCATGATAAGTTAGGAAAAAAAGACAATTCCATGGCTGATTAGAAGCAGAGGATGACTTTTGGTCACAGGCATGAAGTTATTGCATATCTTTAAACATAAACAAATGATTAAATTGGGATCTAAGAACAAAGATGCCTAATTCAAACTGTGATTCCCCAAGTCCAGTATCCCATGGACCAAAGGCTGTTGTAATGAGATTGACTTTAATTCCAATTCCTATATATATGACAAGAGCAGATAGAGTCAGCAGGTGTGATCAGTTCTCTTTGTGGAGATTTTTACCTCTTTTAATGACTCTCTTTTAAAATGTAAATGTTCAAATAACTACAAAGTACAAAACTTTATTTCTGATTACTATATAAATAATCAGAGGCATGTTATAACATTTCTTTCTTTCTTTGCCTTCCTATTAACAAAACAATATGAGCCCACCAGATAAGTGGTCGTTAGAACACCCAAGCAGATATCTTTGTGAGTCAAAGTCATGGGCTAGGAGTGTAACTAACCCAACCTGGCTGTGCCTGTCCGTTACACCTGGCTAACAGCAGAACGCAGTGACAGGAATCAAAGGAGCCAGGCCTCCTCGGCTTCTCCCAGGCACACTGGGGTGAGGCTATAAGGAGAAAAAAATCCTATAAATGCAGTCATGCTGTCAAAGCCCCGATCTCCTTAAAGTTCGCATCAGCACATAATAGCTGTTGAATTCTGATGCCTTGACTGTGTTAGACAATAGTATTTGCTGCTCCTGTAATTTTGACAAAAGATGACCTTTTTTGCTAGATTTTTTTGTTTCATTTATTGCTTGTTTTCTTTTGGTGTTTCTGTTTTGGTTTTGAGACAGGTTCTCAGTACATAGCCCAGGCTGGCCTCAGACTCCTGGTGATCCTCTTGCCTCAGCCTCCTAAATGCTGCATTTACAGATGTGGGCCACCATTTCCTGCTTACAGATTACATCTAAATGCATATTGTGATGGTACACACCCACTATTGATTGTATGTTTTTGGTAGCAGCGTTATTGAATGGTAAAATTGACGAAAGTAAAACCATATAAAGAAAAATGACCTAGCTAAGAAGAATTGCATAGGTGGTGATAGGATGTTGGGTAAACTTTGATCTTAAATCGGCATAAACATTTCCTTATCAACAGATCAGTGTATATGGGCTTTTGAGATTTTTAACCCTATGCTGCTCTATATTCTTTAAATTAAAATCCCAAGTTATTTGAATTATTTCTGAACAAGCTTGTTTCCCAACTTCAGTTCCAACTATTTAACAAGAACCTCAATAATGCTTTAGTTATAACTTTTTGGGGGGACTTCAAAGAGTAGAGAGTATCACAGATGAATATCTTAGGAGTGAGAAGAGTATATAATAATAAACTCACTCATGGAGTTTATTATTTTAGAGTGCTATGAATAATGAGTCCATGGAATTCAATATGCCAAGATATGCTTGTTATACACACCCTTCGTAATTTATTAAAAGCCAAGAAAGGGTGAAAAGATGAGTCTTGGTTACTTACACATCTCTTAAATGTCTGTTTGTTTTGGTAGTGCTGTCAAGTGCATTGGCTGGGAAGGAGGAAGCTACGTGCTGCTCATACAGGAAGAGTCCAGTGAACCTGCATCAGACAGATGACTAAACAGAAATGCACACATCAGACCAGTGGCTTCTGAAGAATATAAACCTCATAATCAGTATTTTGATGGAAATCTGTGTTAAAGGCTTCGAAGTGCCAGACTCTGCTGCTCTCGCGCTGCACATTGCACTGCTTACTCCAACGGAGCAAAGAAGAATCTCAAAGCCCTTCTCACATGGCCACATAGAAAAGAAGCAAAGTGGACAGCAGAGGAGGACTTGGGAAGCTTAGATAAGGCCCAAATCAGTAATCTCACTGGTCTCCCGTCTGTCACGTGGAAACCAGGTAATGGTCTTTATCTTAGTTGATCTAGCTGCACAATGGGTTTCTAACCTCTCAGGGATTTTGAAAGCATAATGAAAAATTATGGTGAATAATCACTGATAAAAATGTCTCAAATATTTATAATAGAATTCTTCCTATACTTGTACAATGTTTTATTTTAAAGTCTGTCAAAGCATTAAATAGACACAAAATCCTTACCAGAGAAGCACTTTAAAGAGTATTTTTCACTTTTCCTATTATTTTTGTCAGTGATAAGCATAACAATGCTTTTTATATGTAACAGGGATAAATGGGTAAAAATTAAGATTATAAATAAAATTGTCTTAAATTTTAAAATTGAGGATACGACTCATTGTGGTGAAAACGTCTAACACATTAGAGCCACTGCTCGTTCCCCAACTCAGCAGAAAGCTGGACAGCTCCACCCTGCTCTTTCCTGCCTTTCTCTTGCCCAGGCTCTCTGCCTCAGACACATTCTAAACTAGATTTTATCCTCTCCAACTAGATCTGCAAGAGCTCTTGCCCACAGAAAAATGACCAGGCAAACAAGTGCCCACCGCAGGTGACAATGTGTTACTGCATCCGCCCTTGGATCCGCCTTAGTCCCCAGAACAACGCCACCTCTCTCACCTCCAGATCTTTTTCTGGTTTCACTCCTGCCTTATATTAAACTGCCATCTCTGTTGAAACACTGTTTCCCTTGTGTGGCCAGCGTCCCTCTCTCTGCAAGGCTCCTATAGCCCTTTGTATAAACAAGAATTCCACCTGGCATTTCCCATTGTATTTAGTTGTTTCCCACTTGACAGTTACCTTCTGGAAGACAGAGACAAGCTTTGATTGTCAGTTGTTATACTCAGGAAATATTTTCAGAAATCATCTAAATGAATGCAGATGTTTACTTTTATTGGTGAAAACCATTCAAAGCAACACTTTCAGTGCTGTATGAGGTGACCACGCCTCTCATGCCTTTGTCACTAAGCCAAAGCTGCAAAGTTTGAAAACTTTGAAACTAACCCACGTACGTACCTTCTAACTCGATTTTCGTATTTCCGTAGCTCATTCACTCTCGTCATTTTTCTTTCTTTTTTTGCTTCTATGTGTGTATGCTCATGCGTGTGCAGGTGCATATATGTGTAAGTATGCATGTACACGTGTATGTGCGTGCATGTGAAAAAGGCACAAGACAACTTCAGCTGTTGATCCTAAGTCACCATCCACTTTTTTGGCTTTGCTTTGTTTCGTTCTGTTTGTTTTGAGTCAGGGTCTCCCTATAGCTCTGGCTGCCCTGAAACTTGCTATGTAGACCAGACTGGCCTTGATCTCACAAAGATCCATCTGCCTCTACCTCCTGAGTGCTGGGATTGCTGAGATTTAAGGGTAAGCCACCACACCTGGTTCCACCTTGTTAACTGAGTCAGGGTGTCTCTCTGGCCTGGAGCTCTCCTAGGATGCCAGGCTAGCTGGCCAGCAAGACCCAAGGGATCTGCCTGTCTCTACCTCCCCAGTGCTGGGATTACAAGTGCATGCCATGCCTGGCTTTTTACATGGGTCCTGGGGAGTCAAACTCAGGTCTTCATGTGTGCAAAGCAAGCACTTTACTGACCGAGCTATTTCCCCAGACCTTCCATCTTTCTAAGTTATCCTCTGTAATAAAGCAGATGCTATGGTTTTTCTCTGATCTGAATTGAGAAACTATCTTCTGTTTAATAGTATTGCTTAGGGTTTTTTTTTCCTATAATCAATGATGGTTTGATTAGCAACAAAGACTTAGAATTTAATATACTAGGAATTCTAATAAAAAGACCATTTTGTTTGACTTTAGCGAATGTCTCCTGGATTGAGAGCCCACATAAAAACTGGGTGACTTTCAGACTGATTGATTTTTGTCTGCCATCCTGTCTAATGCTCTTCCCAAACAAAAAGAAAAAGCACTTTATGGTTTAAAAAATACATTCTCTATTAACCTATTTTATTTTCTTAATAACTGTAGAATAAATACCCGTTTTCTATATTTGACAAATGAGGAAGAGAAGTCCTAGGTTTGGCTGGATTGTGGTCATTCCACAATAGCATTCCATGGAAATGGAGTGCATATTACTAACAGTCCTCTTAGCCCAGATGTGCATGCAATAGCTCATAAATCCTAAAATAAGAGCTTCATTGTAAAGAGTATGAAGTGCGTGCTTAAAACCACATTAGTAGGGCTGGGGGTGTTACCCAGTAGCAGAATACTTGCCTACCATGTGCAAGGCCCTGTGTTTGACCCCAACACCACAATGCACACTATTGAAAACGTATCAGCTCTACCTATACTCACCTAAACAGTCTTCAATGATGCTCCTTTTGAGACTAGACAGGATGATCTTATTACAGTTAAAGGTCAACAGATAGATTCTCGGTTGAGAAGAAACCTTGAGATGTGGTATTTTGAGGGACTTCACTGAAGTGGCTCAGGGTAAAACCAGATCATGAGTGTATGAATCATCTCCAACTTGTTGCTAGAGAACATTAAATGTGATGTTAAAGAAGCTAGGAAAATATAGAAGTTGCTGGGATGGGGGTGTGCTCAAATAGAAACAAACCAAATTGTCATTGAAGATAAAAGGGTGACAGGGAGGGAGAAAAGGGTGTCAGGGAGCAGGACAACGAGAGAGGGTAAAGAAGTGGGTGAGAATGGTGAATATTTTCTTTTCTCATATGTGGAGTCTAGATATTTATACAAACATAAAAGTAGAAAAGGAAGTCTTCAAGGGTAGCAAGGGGCCACTGGAGGGAGAGGCAAGACAGTAGGAACAAAGTACATAGATGCGTTGTATCAAATGTCATAAGGAAACCCATTACTGTAAAATGTATGCTAACTAATAATACAAATCTTGCAAAGCTAATTTTTCTAAATGTTGTTATCTAATATCCGCAGAACAACCTGAATATTTAAAGAAATAACGTTAAGGAAGAACAAATTTTTATGGAGTCCAGATAAAGGAACTCAAAGAGATTTTGATTTCCAGCAGTGTTCAGAATGGGTGGGATGTACCATATCTTCTGGAAAGAGTTTCTGGTGAGAGGGGTATGTTTCTGTTTCCAGGACAACCATCCTTCCATGCTGTACAGCATAATCCCACCCACTTCCTTTCTTTCTGCTCCTATAGTTCTCTCTTCACCATGAGTTTTGCTTTTCATGGCTTCAGTGACCTATGGCCAAAGTCCAAAATTACAAATGTAATTTGAATTGAAAGAAAGACAAGGTCACAGTCACATGATTTTTACTACAGTAATTGTTGTAATTTCTCTAACTTATTATCAGTTATTGTTGTTAATTTGTTAAATTTTGACTTTGATAATGTATAAATTGTAATATCTACAGTTTCAGGCATCCACTGGGGTCCCCGGAATGTGCCCCCATGGATAAAGGGGGAGTCTGTCATCACTAAATGATTGACTTGATAATAATATAGTATCTTGGGTTCAGCATTCTTTTTAAAGAAATATTTGCATGCCAGAACTACCTTAGAGATAGGAAGGGAGGAAGGGAGGCAGGCAGAAAGAAAAAAAGAAAGGAAAGGAAAGAGAAAGGAAAAGAAAAAGATTTTGCTAGTTTCATGTTCTGGAAATCCAAATTCAATAGACCCACAGCAGGGTCTTGGTATCTACTTTAAAAACTAACTGAGGCTGGCAAGAGGGCTCCTTAGTTCAATCCCCCAGACCCACACGGTGGAAGTTTGGTGGAAGACACCAAACTGTCCTCTGACTTCCTCATGCACTCTGTGTCACAGGAACACACACACACACACACACACACACGTAATAAAATTAAAGAGAAAAAAAAATGACTGATATTTATGCATCCATATCTGGAAACTATTTTCCAAATGAGAGCTTCTTGACCCTCAGTGCATATTAGAATGATTGTAGGGGTGAATGGGAAGAAAGGGAAAAATGTAAAACTGGGAAAGATATTAACTGAAGTTTCCATAACAAGCCTCAGTGTAGACATTCTGCCTACAGTCCTTCAGCAGGCGTTCCTTATATCCCAAAGGCACAGAGATATATATTTTCCACCTTAGTTGTTGTTTTTGATTTTTTTTTTTTTTTTTTTTTTTTGCTAAAAGTGAACTCCTCTGATTTGACAGTGCCTGTGACCCTTCCAAACATAACGAACCTAAACTTGCCTATAAACTAAACTAGCAAATTACAGGAATGCAGGAGAGAACATAATCCTCTGTACCAAAGAGATGCAAACAGCAGAACCGAGACTGTAGGAAACTATAGAAACACAAAACTTGATGTTTTCAGCATTAGAAAGAGGATGAAAAGAGCTGGGGGAAGAACCCGTAAGAGACAGTTGGCACAAAACCCATCACCAATGTATGGACATGGTAGAGATCCTGATTCCAGTGAAACTTACTCATCAGACCATCGGTACTGCAAATATGTTTATAGGACATCACTGTTAATTTAGACATAATAATAGCATTGGGAACTGGGTGTGATGGCACATGACTTTAGTTCCAACACTTAGGAGGCAGAGGCAGGTAGATCTTTGTGAGATCAAGGCCACCCTGGTCTACATAGCAAGTTCCAGCCCAGCTGGGGTTACAGAGAGACCCAGTCTCAAAAATGACCAAAAAAGTAGTATTGAGGCTTTGTTAGTCTTAAGAACTAAAATATTCACACAAAATACGTTAAGAATTTGTTCAAAAAGGCAAAAGGTCACATATGACACATATGGGAGAGTCTGGGGGGAGTGAGAAGGCAGAAGAGAAACAACTAAAAAATGGTTTGAAAAATGCTATGATCAAACCTAACTATATGCTAATAAAATAGATTAAAATAACTTTTGAAGTGTTAAAATGGTTAAGAATGAAGGAAAATACATTACTGAAGTTAGGAAGATAGGATCGTATTGTATTTTTTTCTATGTTTGGATATTTGCAAACTTCTGTAGTAAAAAACTGAAGCCAAACTCTATGTCCAATGCAGTATATTTTTGGTCAAAAGGTGCATGATAACTTTGGCCAGATCCCATAGGCTCAATCAGGTCATGTCCCTGGCAGCTTTCTCTGGGACACAGTTAAAGAGCGGTCTGTGCTATGACTAGCCCAATTTATGGTCCTGGTCAGTACCTGGCTCCTCCCTGTTCCCTGTCTCATAGGCTATGTTGAGCTAAATCACTTGATGTGAAACTTCCCACGATGCCTACAAAGTTATAAAACATCAGACTTTTCTCCTGTTTGGGGAATTGTTTTGGAGACTCCTCAGGGGAGTTTGCTCGTAGAGGTGCTCTGAAGGCTGCTGTCTGGCGGCTCCTCCACTTCTCTCTCTTTGTCCTCTTCCACCATCCCTCTCCTTACCTGCTACCTTTCCCCATCTCTCTTACTCTCACTCGTAATGAAGCCCCTCTCTCAGCTTTAAAGGGAAGGGTCTCCTTCCCTCCAAGGCCTCATCATGCTCAAATCCCCATATGTCGTATGTTTGTATCTGACACTCTCCTTCCCACCTCAAGGCCCAGTCATGGTCATGAGGCCCCTTTCTTCTAAGAAATCTCCTTCCTGAAAGGAGTTATGTGTCAGCTTCCTTTCTAGACCAACTGCTCCTGTTCTTCTTTGAATATATTTAACAGTAATTACATTACAGCAAGTTTGTGAAATAGCATTAATAATAAGTATTAAATTTAGCATTTTAGCCAGTTAAGGTGGCCTTTAATCCCAGCACTTGTGAGACAAAAGCAGGCAGATCTCAGTGAAACTGAGGCTAGCCTGATCTACAAAGCGAGTTCCAAGTCAGCTGGGACTACAGAAAAACCCTGTCTCAAAAGAGAAAAAAGAAAAGCCTTTTACCAACTTTCCTCTCTGAGACTAGGACAGGAACCTTGCTCCCCTGCTCCAGACTACTCTGTGCAGAAACTCGCTGCCCCTGTGCCCTAGACTAGTGAGCTAGTTAGAAACCACCCACTCCTTTGTAATCTCCACACTACATTTCTAGCTGTGATTGCTCACCTGGCATACTGGATCAGACTAGAAATCCATTTCCTCCAATAAAAGTAATTAAATGAGAACCTGAAGAACAGAGCAACCATCTATTCATACCTGTTCAGAAATCAACCAAAGTATGACAGCAATAAAAACAGAATTAAACTTCCATTTGACAAAGGCAGGCTAGAATTTCAAATCAGACAACAACCAAAACACAAATATGAAAACCCAAGATAATATGTTCCTATCGCCTACAGAAGTGTTCTACAGTAAGAACTACCGACAGGAACACCAGGACACAGAAGTTAAAAGAACAATCATAAACATGATCAAAGAATTCAAGGACTTTAAAGAACACACAAATAACTCAAAGAACTCAAAGAGGATAGGAATAAGCCCCCAACTGAAGCTCAAGAAAATACAAATATACAAATGAATGAAACAATAAAGACAATTCAGGATTTAAAAAGTGAACTCACAAAAGAGACAGAAATATTGAAGAAAATCCAAGCTGAGATACAGATAAGACTTGAAAAACTCAGTAAGACAATTAGAAAAGACAGGTGAGTTTTACCAGCAGAATGCATCAAATGGAAAACAGTATCAAGACTTGATGATAAAGAGAATTGTAATACTCAAGCAAAGAATATGAGAAAAAATTTAAAAACACAAGAATGGAATATGCAAGAGGTGCGGGACACCAGAAAAGACCAAATCTATGAATTACAGGCATAGAGGAAGAACTTCTGGTCAACGGCATTGACCAGATCTTCAACTGGATTATAGAAACCTTCCCTAAATTAAGGAAAGACATCCCCATACAGATACAAAAAGCACACAGAACACCAAAGAGGACCAGAAAAGAAACTCCCCACAACGTATCATAGAAAAATACTTACGGCCCACTCAACAGGAGGAGAATCAAGTGTGGTACTATAAAAATGGTGAAGTATATGTGACTGGAGACATCATAGATCCTAGAGAAAAACTTGTCATTTTCCTAGATCAACATAATTTCTTACTGTAGTCTAAACATGTGTCCTTGTATTTACAGATGTACAGACAAGCGTTACCTCCCACTATTCATCAAAGAAGATTTTTTTTAAACAACAGAAACTACTACAAAATTCCACAGCTGGTCAAATGCAGAGAGTAGCTGTGTGGTGCCCAGCTCTAAGTGACATATCTACAATGCAACCTCTACGCCTAAGCCTCAGGGAACATCACAGAAAGGGGGGTTGTTGAGGGAGTGTAACAGCCAGAGGGACAGGACATCTGCTGCTAGTTAATGCATTCTAGATAGGGAAGCTGCACGAATAAAATCCCCACAATATACTAATCTAAAGAGATCTGCATGACAGAACCATCTGACATGTTAAGGTGGATGTGGGAAAATGTCATGGGGTCCCATCTGAAGAGGAAGAGCTACAAGGAATCAATGGATGCTTGGAGAGGGGAGTCTGTTTTCTCCAGGGACTAGCTCCCCGGGGTTATCTGATCCAAACGGACAGTCCTAAACACAGGTACACAAAAGTACCACTAAATGGACTTGGTGCATTTTATATATGCATATTTACAAATATATGTATGAATATACATCAATCAAAGAAGAGGACAAGAAACAAATTGAGAGGGGATGGGGGACGTGAGAGGAGTTGGTGGAGGACTGGGAGAAACTGAAATAATGCAAAGACAATACTCTGTGACATTCTCAAAAATAAAAAAAAATTTAAAAGGTAGCATTTACACCAATATTATTCTTTTAAAAATTCCTTTTTAAGTGAATTGCTAAAATAAGCTCAGAGCAGCAAAAGGATCTCATCATAAACAGAGTATACAGCATTAAGAATCCGTGATTGTACAGGGAGACTTGATGGAGGGAACATGAACAACGTGGGGAAACTATCTTACAAAAACTTGTAAGTCAGTAAAAGTAGAAATTAAAAAATACCTTGGTTTTGCAGACTTTCCTTCGTCCTCATAACTATCAAAATGATTCTGGGGGGGAAAAAAGTTCATGCGTGCTATAAAGTCTTGAGTGAAAAGCTTATAGGCAACAGGTCTCAAATGATTACTTCAGACTGTCTCCTGATTACAAAAGGAAACATTGATACACTGTAGAACTTGAATAGTCATCACCTGTTTCCCAAGTGATCAAGGAGCATCACCAGCACGTGGGCACCCTACCTGTGCAACTCTTGCTGAGACCAGGTAAGGATGTGACTCAGTAGGATTCACAACCTGCCCCTTAGGAGACTTCCTGCCACAATGTCCCACTCAATCTACCCAGGAGGAAACAGGGCAGACAGCAACCTGACAACTAGTGAATCTTCATGGTGTGTACGAGGCATACAGGGTATGCTTTATATTGTTCTTTCAGATAGTCTCTAAATTTGAAATTTTAAAGATAAAAGTCATTGAAGTTTATGAGTTCTCTGTGTTACAGAAAACAAATATGGAGTGATTCAAGTCGAATTAAAATCCATTTCTTTTAAAAAATAAACAAGTGTACTCAAAATTAAAGAATTCTACTTGATCTTCCATGACCCAAAGCCATAACCTCTACAGGCCCTGTATTTTGTCCCAGTCGTGAACAATATAGTTTTGTCCTGTCTCCTTCGGGTCATGACACTCAGAAATGCAAAGCACAACTGAACAAAGCACATCTACCTGGCTCCAGAAATAAACCCAAGATCTGGAAGCAAAGTCTTAACTTTCAAAATTTGCTTTCCCATCTTTAAAAGATGTTTTAAAGTCTCTCATACTTTTGTATCTAGAGGGGAAAAAGAGAACTTGTAGAACTTCTATCTGAAAAAGCACCAGTATATTCTCATGCATTAAGGATCTGTTAGAAACTAAAAACATAGGTTCTTGTTTGTTATTCAACTAAGAAGTTTAAGCTTTAACATCATATATGAAGTCAACTTTTGGTTTTATTGAAATAGCAAGTCAAAATTTAGTTAATATATATTTCACATATTTGAAAAAATTCATTTATCCACCTGTAGATTCCAGTGAAAATTATGTAGTACATAATTATCCATTTTGCATAAGTACTCATTCAGATCATCTTTTGTGTTCTTGAATGTCTGCGTTTAATGGAACGACGAGCAGCAGGCTCTGTCGCCATCCTAGGAGGGGAACACATTGATGCTGACCAGATAGCTCAGCAGGTAAAGTCTTGCCACCAAACCTGAGTTTGAGCCCTACATGTTGGAAGTTATACTGACTTCCACACACATACACCATGCCCTCCCCAGTAAATAAATGTAAAAAGGACGGGGTGAAACACCCACTACACAGGGATTAGTGACAAGGCAGTAAGCCTGCTATGTATACTTTATACAGAGGCAGAAGTAAAAACTTGTGTTTGGTCAGAGAAATGTCATGGTGTGCCAAATTCTCAATTCTTCATGGCAAAAGCCTTGTTGTATGCCTTGTATGCTTAGTATTTTAATGCTAGTGAACTTTAATCAAGCATTGATATTGTGACCAGATGCTTAACCCTGTCATCATCATCTCCCCATGCCCTAGGAAAGGGAGAGGAGCTAATATGATTATGATGAAGCCTTTTAAGAACTCCCGCGAGAGAGGGATCTACGCTCCCAGCCTCTTCCACACACCTCGCCTATGCATCTCTTCTATCTGGCTGCTCATCTGCCTTTTGTAATACCCTTTTTAATAAGAGGGTGTCTCTCCCTTAGTTGTGAGTTGTCCCTACAAGTTATTAAATGTGAGGGGAGTATCTGAAACTGGTTATAGTCAGTCTGTCATTAGTACAACTCAAAATCTAGTACTCATGATTAATGCCTTAACTGGAGTAGTGTTGTAGGAAAGAGCCCTTTCCTGGCCTTAACTCTGTGCACACAGAACATAATGGAATTCTAGAACAGCCTACTAGTGTCTGCTGGAGAATGTCTTGGTGTTTGGTGCATGAGAAGTTTTTTTTTTTTTTTTTCATTTAATCAGCCACCATCCTGTGAAGGACTCTGAATCCAAAGTTGTTATTTTAGAAGCAAAACAATGGCAAAAGAAACCATGAAATAAATTTTTCAACAAATCACAGCATCTAGGGGCTGGGGAGACTGCCTTGCTGTTAAGAGCACTGGCTTAACTGCAGTGGGAACTGGGTTCAAATTCCAGAACCTACATGGTGGTTAACAATAGTCCTTAACTCCAGTCACCCTCTTCTGGCCTCCATAGGCATTGCATGAAACAGGTGCACTTACATACATGCAACTGAAACAATCATAGTCATAATAAAAAATTTTTTAATTAAAAACAAATCATTTCACTGTAAAGTGGCACATGCCTGTAATTCCAGCACTTGGGAGGCTGAGGCAGGAAAACTGTGAGTTCAAGGACAGCCTGGGCAACAAACTGAAGGTTAGGCTAGGTTACCCAGCAAGACTGTCTCCAAAAAAAGAAAAAAAAAATCCTTTCTCTTTGGTGTCCTCAAGTTGCTATTGACCCTAAACTGATGTCCTGTGCACTGCAGGATGTTTAGCTGCATGCCTGGCTTCTATCTACAGAATGCCAGCAGCAGCCCACCTCTAAAACTGACACTAAAAATATCTGCAGACATTGCCCAAGGTTTCAAATCAGTAACTTAGTTAATACAGAAGTCCTAAAAAGTTAAAATATTTTAGAACTAGTAAAAGTCAATTCATTCATTAATGTTTTGAAAATCTTTAGTTTTTATATACCAGGTCCATAAGCTACACTAAGAATCATGATAAAAATTTATTTAAATAAATTAGTATAGAATTGTTCATGGATATACGGTATGTATATTTATGATCTAATAACTAAAACAATTTAAATATCTTGACATATAACTTAAAAACAAGTGAATTTTATTTTTAACAGAATATTGCTTCATAACACAAAATACATATTTATGAAGTATAAAAGTTTAATTTGCTGGTTGCTGTATCTAATTTCTCATATAGAAGATCAAAATAAAAATCTCTGAACCTAAACTTTCAACATGAATGTAACCCCAAACAGCTCTAATTCTAAAGCGACATCAATTATAGCAATATCATTCTGACAGATCACTGAAACTAGGTTCTGCCTCAATCTGAACCACTGCTACTGATTACAAATGATTATTCTGAAAGATGCTTCTACAAACTGTGTAGGCTCAAATGTTATAATGGTTACCTAAAATTAAACTGATAAAATGAAGAGAAAGTAGGCTGAACTGGAACCTGTGGACAGTTTTATAATATTTATGGGGTAAAATTTTTCATAAAACTAGAAAGCCCTTGTTTTATTATAAACCAGGACCTTTAAAATTATCACTGTAAACTTTCAACTGCAGAACATCCCAAAACCAAAGATTCAAATAATTTCAAAGGATCATTGATACTGATGCTCATAAGTCAGTACTTTAATAGAGTGCACATCAAACTGTAACAAAGACAACTACAAGATGCACTTCTGTCCGTGAACATATGCTGCATTACAGTAAACCAAGTTTGTATTCCACCATCAAGTGTGGTTCGCCCATTAGTTCACTCTGTGATGGATCTGAAAACAAACAAAAACAAACATTATAAAAGATTCTCCAAAAAGAGATAAATGCAATGGTTCGATTTACATAAAAATCTACTACAGTCAAGACAAATCCAAACTATTGGTTGTCTGAGGCTTGGCGGGGGCTGGCTGACTGAAAAGGGACCAAGGGAACTTTGGAGGTGATTAAACAATTCTCTGTCTTGATTTAAAGGGACCCAGCTAAATGAATTTGTTAAAACACAAAACTAGGGCTGAGAGATGGCTCAGCCATAGAGCTCTTCCTGCTCTTTCAGAGGACCCAAGTTCAGTTTCCAGCCCCCATGTTGGGCAGCTTACAACTGCCCATAACTCCAGAGCTCTAACGCTTTCTTCTTGTCCCTGTGAGCACTGCACTCAGGTGCACATACCTCCCTACAGACATACACAAGTGCACATAATTAAAAATAAAATGTCTTACTTAAAAAAAAAAAAAAAAAACAACCCAAACCATACACCTAAAAACGGATGCATCTAATGGCAGGTTAATTGTATCTCAATATAGTTGATTTTAAAAAATACAGAAAAAAATACTTGATCTGGTATTATGTTCTGCTCCATTGCAAATACACAAATTAAAATTCTATAAAGCAAGAACCCTTTAAAAAACTATCACTCTCATGCTTACAGATATATCAGAGAAAAGTTGTACTTTACCTGTAGAAACAAACCTAAAAAAAAACCTTTAAATTTCATACCTACATATATTCCCCCCAAAAGAAAGTATTTGTTCTCTACTCCAACATGAATAAAACCTGATGAACCCAACTAACATATCTGAAAAAATGAATAACCATTCACATTATAATGTAAGTAATCGAGCAATGTGACAATGTGGGCACTTTTTCCCTGGATCATGGAGAGACTGGAGACTGCCTCAGCAATTCAGCTGTCTGTCCTCTCTAAATGTGTCGATAATATCACAAAGTAGACTGAGTAACAAACCTGCTTGAGAACAAAGAGCAGGCAAAGATGTCTACAGACACTGTTTTGTATAAACAAGTAAGAAAAAGATTCATTAATACATATGACAGAAAAGTATTTTAATATACAGCAGGATAACAATTGTTTTTAAAAACCCCACAAATCAATGCCAAATTTTTCTGACTACACATATATAAAGACACAGAAAAATGTCTGGAAGGAAACAATAAAGAAGACCCCAGATAACTAAGGAATGTAGGAGTAAAATGGGATTGGGTAACATGAAGAATCTGATTAATCTATTTTTTAAAGCTTCTGACTCTCTTTACCAAGAATGTATTGCCACTCTCACCAAAACTTACTGCTCTTGTAAAGGATCTGGATTTGGTTCCCAGCTGCTCAGATACCTGCCTCCAGTTCAAGGAGACCCAATACCTCTTCCTGGCCTCTGTGAGCACTGTATACATGTAGTGCACGAGCATACATGCAGGCAAAACACTCTACACATAAAATAAACCTTTTTTTCTTGAAGCTCTCTCAGGGAAGATTCTTAATGAGGTAGCTCACTAAACTTCTGTTGTGTCCACAACATCTCCTTACCAAGTATCAGCAGTCAGGCAAAACTAGTGAAACTCAGTTCCGCTGACCTTTTCTATTCCTCCAGCACTTCTGGGACTTGACAGGTTATATTTATCTCTCTCAGATTTGGAAGCAGGTGGATGCTGCACGCATTGCTCCTATTTAACAGTCATTTTTCTCATTCGTAATACAATATGGGAGAAGTTGACAAGAACGACAGACTCTCCTTTCTTCCTCACCTTCCACAATAGCCAAAGATTATTGGACAAGGAGGTTAATTTCTGAAAGGAGGATTTTATTTCATTTCTTCCAGTCATCTAAAAACCAGTCCCATAAATAATGTGGATCTTGGAACAAACACCAATCTGTGAGTTACACTAGCAACAGTTTATACTGACATCATCAGCCTTGACACTCAGGTCATGAATCACAGCTGCTGACTGAAATGACTGTAACCTTTAAACTTTTCACAAGTAATCTTCACTTTAAAAAACTTGAACATTACTGCTGTGAGTAATTATAAATGACTCTAATCAGTTATGAGCTCCATGGGGACAGTCTGTTGCTATCATTTTGTATATTACAGGGTTCCTTATGTCATTGAATGGCACTCACCATTAAGAATATCCTCAAAACCAATGGTCTCATCACTACCCCTCAAAATATCCAGTGAGAGGTTTGAGCTTGAAAGAAATGGAAGACGTTGAACCTTGGAGAAAAGCAAAGCAGGTAAGTTTAGAAAAGTAGGATGGGAAAAGCAGAATATAAAATAATCTCATGCTGTTCACTCTTCATTGGAAAAATTCATGAAACTAAGTAAAACAGCAATTTAGCCAATGGGAAAGAACAATTCACATCTTAGATACAGATCAAGTTTTAAAATATGCTGTCACTAAAATTGTAGCTTTTATTAATGCTTATTAGCTCCATCCTGTGTACATGTGTTTGAGGGTGCTGTTGACTGATGAAATGCAGAACTCCAAAGCACAACACCATACCTGACTCAGTCCTGAAAAAAATCCAGTCCAAGTGGGCATTACTCTACTTAATGAACAGATACTTCATTTCTATGTTGTTTTGTCCTGCTCTCAGAACAAATCTGAGGTAGAACCTTTTCAAACAGTAGTAGTCACCAGAAATGCAGACCAAGATCACTTATAAAACTTTAAAAAACACAATGTCAGTCCAACTAATGTGGAGCTTTGTTTATTAAGTCCTAAAAACATATACTGCAGGCTGGTAACTAAGTACAGCACAGGGAAGATAGCACAGACTCTGGAAGCAGAATGCTCTGGATTCAGTTCTAACTTCATTAATACTTCAGAGCTGCTTTATCTATGACCTACTGGGAACTAGCATATCATGGGGTAGTGAAAAGTATTTACACAGAAAAGTCATTGGTGCATAGTTGGTACAGAATAAACTTTAATGTACCCAAAATAAATTTTCAGCCATCATGCAGATAACTTTACAAATTACTAAGAGTAAATACATGGTCAGTAATGAATGATGCAAAGATTAAAACTAATCACAGTGTCGTAACCTAAAGATGCAGTTATGAGGTTTACCCCTCAGTGTACTGAGACTAGAGACACTATTTTCAATCACCAATAGTCTAGAAAGTTATTTAAGTCTTTACAATGTGGAAATTTTTCTCTAGACTGTCATTCCAAAACAAAAAGAAAAGTAGAGAGAAGGAAAAGAAACAGAAACAGAAATAGGAACTTATAAATTGAGCCAGAGAACAATGGCTCTAGAGTAGTAAATCAGCTATAACCCTAGACAGCACCAAAAGCAGGGTTTGCAAAATACAGAGATCATGGGAAAGAAAGTATGGGGGAGAGGGTCACATTCTGAGCAAAAGTTTTATACAAAATAGTACTGAAAACTTGGGTCCCAAATATAAGCAACCTATAGTTTAATCTAGACAGAGATGTGGAAATAAGAAGGAAGTTAACAACTCTGTGCCAAACGTTGTTTCATGTCCTACGCTATTCTTACTGCTATTCTATTAAAGATGAAATAAACGAGCTTCAGAATACGACTCTTAAGTTTTTAATTTTAGATGGTACAGACAAGATTCAGACTCAAGTCTTTCTCACTTAAAGCCAAGCTCATCTTAGAGCTTTGTTCTTGGAAAGAAGCACTCAAAGGAGATTCCAAGACAACATGCCAATAAAATCAATAGTGTTAACAGCACTGACTGAAGACACCAGTTCAGTCAGGCCAGAGAAAGGAATCCATAGTAGTAGGAAAAAGACATGCGCAAGCCAAAGGTAAAAGAACAAAATGAACAAACTGCAGATGATTCAGAGGGCAGGGACCATGGCAGGAAGCAAATAGCCAATCAGGAACACAGCCCCACTGAGCAGTGCGACTTCATTTGGATGGCCAAGTGAAAAGGGACACAATGCCCTCTGAGTTTTAACTAAGGTCCTCCAGGCTGGTATGAGCAGTGGGTTGGAAGGGAACAAGAGTGAGAACTGCAATAATCCAGATGAAGTACAGCAAACAGTGAGGCAGATCAACGGAATGGATGCCTGGGGGTGTGGGTGGGGTCAGAAACAAAGCACTGAGACAAGACAACCAAGGCTAAGGCCCCCAAGCTAGGTAGAACCCTATTCACACATAGGGAATATGTAAAGAATAATGAATTATTTGGTTTCTGGCATATGTGAAGTTTGAGGTGCATGTGGGATTTGCAACTAAAGAAACCTGTAGGTTCATGAGAATTGAAAGCTGAAAGTCAACTGTATTTACATAATTAGGGAGAGATTGGTAGGAAATAGGGTAAGGAAAGAACAAAGATGGGTACTAGCAATATTAGTTGTTTTAGTTTGTCTTCCATTGCTGTGACAAAACATTCTGACCAATACCAACCTGGGGAGGAGAGGGTTTATTTGGCTCACATCTCCTGAGTTCATCACTGATGGAGCCCAAGATAGGAACTCAGGGCAGGAATCTAGAGGCAGGAGTTAAAGCACAGGCCATGGAGGAATGCTGCTTATTGGCTTGCTTCCCTAGCCCATGCTCAACCTGCTTTCTTATACAACACAGGACCACCTGCCCAGGGGTGGCACCACCTACAGTGGTCTGGGCCCTCCCACATCACTCAACAATCAAGAAAATACTCCACAGATATACAGTCACAGGCCAGTCCAATGAAGGCACTTTCCCAATTGAGGCTTCCTCTGCCCAGGTGTGTCAAGTTGACAACTAAAGCTATCTAGCACACTAGTATTTCAGTTAATGGCAAAAGGAACAGACACATTATCTAGAAATATGTCAGAGAGGAAGGAGACATTGTCCTCCAAAGTCAGGAGAAAGAGGAAGGCGCCAGGAGTGTCAAACATTACAGTGTCCAAGCAAAGGAGGGTGAAAACGTGTACATTGTTTAGGAGCAGATTCTCCACTGTGACTGGAGCCAGAGACAGTGGGCAAATGAACTGGAAGCAAAAGAACATGGAAAGGAAACAAAAACACTGAAAACCTAAATTTGTGGAAGCTGACTGTATGAGAAAGTTGCTATGAAGAAATCTACAGGGCTGGAGAGATGGTTCAGCAGAGTCAAGAGCACTGGCTGCTCTTACAGAAGACCCGGGTTTGGTTCCCAGCACCACATAGAGGCTAACAACTGAGGGCATTCGATGTCCTCTTCTGACCTCTGTTGGTGGTGCACTTACATACACACAGGCAATACACTCAAACACATTAAAAAAAAATTTTTTTTTTTAAAGAAAGAAATTTGGGTCAGGTGTGGTGGTATACACCTTTCATCCTAGCACCTGGGAGGCAGAGGCAGGCAGATCTCTGCGAGTTCAAGAACACCGCGGTATACATAGCTAGTTGCAGGCCAGCCAGGGCTCACAATGAGACCCTGTCTCAAAATAAATAAACAAACAGACAATATGGGATTGATAAAATTTTGACATAAGAGATTTGAATGTATATAAATGCCACTGCTGAGACAAAGAAGAAATAGGCAAAAGGTATCTGCTACAGACAGGACTGTTAAAAAGAGAGGGAGTTCCCTCAGGTTACGTAATGTGATAGAATCCAAAGCACAGGCGGGGGGGGGGGGAGCGGGGGATGGACACATGACAAATGCAAATGTCCTTACAGGTAGGTAGAAGGACATGTTGCACAAGTCTACCCGGTTATACATTCCACCCAGAGAAAGTGGAAACAGGAAAGTAGATAAGTTTTTAGAGACCAAGTCTCTAATATGAAGATGTTTTCCATTTAACACATTTTTTTCCTCTATGAAGTAGGAATCACAGAAGCAGACTAGGTTGTAAAGGAACACAGAAAGGAAAGTCTAAACAGTTGTTATGAAAACAGAAGCTCTTATGATTGGAATCAGCACATGGGGGACATACACAGAGAAAAGAACTCACCTGCTGCACTGCCTTAAATTCCATTTGTAGTTTCAGTGGAGCAAACAGACCCTGGATGTTCCTCAGTGTGGAAAAATTCATTTTATCTTGGTTGAGCTGAAACTAGAGGCAACGTCACTGTACGTGCTGCAGTCAACACTGCTGTCAGAACACCATCCTTACACATATGACGCAAAACTGAGGTTAAGGGCAAAACTGAAGTTGACAAAGTTTACAACATTTATATCTATATCCCTGTGTGTGTGCATGTTCACAGAGTGAGAGCATTTGGATAGAGATGTACATTTGTGCACATGTAGAGGTCAGCGATCAACACTAGTCTCTTCCTTAATAGCTCTCCATCTCATCCCGGAGTGCTGGCTTTTACCCTCATTCTCAGACCATATTTCATCATCTTATCCTGGGCTTAGTCCTTGTCAGATAATTTGAATCTTTGACTTGTCTGTAATTTAATGAAAGAACAAACTAAGACAAACTGGTTTAACTCATTCAATAGTTGGTGCTAACTGATGATTTTACTTAAATGTATACAGCAATTCTAATAAGGCTGGGGATGTAGTTTGCCTAGCATGTTTAAAGCCCTAGGTTCAATATCCAGCATGATACACACACACACACACACACACACACACACACACACACACACACACACACACACCCCCCAACACAGCCAGAGCTAGGAAAACAGGCCTGGTGGCACGGCCTTGTAATCAAAACTATCTGGGACTCAAGTAAGACTGCAAGCGCAAAGACTCCCTGGGTTACACAGCGGGTTCAAGGCCAGGCTGGACAATCTGCAGATAATTTATCTCAAAATAAAAGGTAAAAGAGGATTGGAGCCATGGCTCTATGGTATAGTATTTGCTGTATTCTTGCATAACGCCCTAGGTTCAATCCCCAATCACACACACACACATAAACACAGGGTGAGCAAATCAAAATATAACAGACATATAAATTTCTGATTTCTGAAAATGAAAAAGAAAAGCCAACTCAACACTAGTGAGAAGGCTACGAGTCAAACCTGAGATCAAGATATGACCGACACATTAAAGATGGTAAGACGACAAAGAGACCAGGGATATAGTTTCCATAACAGTATGCCTGCCTAGCATGCCTGAGGCCCTAGGTTTGATTCCCAGCACCACAACCAGAAAAACAAAAAACTATCAACCACAACCAACAATAAGAAAAACAAAACAGTGCTAGGACCAATTTTATCACACACTACTTTTAGTTTGTGTCATTTCAAAAATTGGGACATTTATCTGTTTTCAACTTTTAGGCAGTTGTCTCTCCTTCCATTATTTCTCAAAAATGATCAATTACGGTTTCATAATCACGTTTTAAAGTATACTCTTATAGGTAACTTCTGAATCTAAAACCTACACACATTTATAGCAATCAGAAATTATCTTCTCATTTTATTTATACTTTAATTTTCTAATTCTATTATTTATTATTTATTCTATTCTTTCTAGCAAGATCTTTCCCCGTGCTAAAGAGGAAGAAAGCAAAGGAGGGGAAGGAAAAGATGAACTTTGTGTGACCTGGGTGACATTTTCCAAATAATAAGCTGTCTTTCTTCTACATTTATCTTTAAGAACCCTTTAAGTTGTCTTCAGAACATCTGTGCATGCTACTTTCTCTTTAGGGGTGATCTTTTCTTACTTCTTTATCTGATGAATCAATATTCACAAATAACAGTAAATAAATAATCAACAGTAAAACTGCTGAAATGTCCCCTCCTCTTTAAAGCCTTCCAAAAGCCCTGAGCAGTGATGGCTGCGACATTCTGGGTCTTCTCTGGCACACTGAGACTACTGCTCATCTTCCCTGTTAATTCAAGTTCCTTAAGGATGGTGACTGTGCCTAGTGGCTATGACCCTCGGTAGCTTGGAAATAATGCCAAATTTGAGAAAGGTTGCTACAAGTGGACTTGAATGCCAGTAGCAAAATGACAGGGGGAGAATGGAGTTACCAAATGAGAAAATTATTATGAGAGAAATGAAATGATGGGCCAACTTTCAGTGATGTTCATAAAGACAGAAAGGACATATATACATCACACAAAGATACTGAAACTAAGGTCTCTTGGTCAAATCATCAGCACCAGAATTGCTTTTCAAAATGAAACAACAAAAAACAACAGAAAATAAAGTATATTTCTAGTAGAGGATAAAAAGGCATAAGTAACATACTTACATTTTTTTCTGATAATTCAAGAGGATGACTGGGCAAAAGTTCATTTTTCACGCAAGAAAACCTAGAAGGGGAAATTTTTTTTAAAGGGGGCTTTCATATCATTCAATAGGCAGAGCTCAAAGTGCAGAATAAAAAGTGTATGTGTAATAATGGAGTCAAAGGGCACAGAGTGAAGCTCAATGGTTGATCATGCGCTTAGCATGTGTGAGGCCTAGGGTTCAAGCCCCAGTACCAAAAAAAGGCTAACCCAAACCAAACCAAATAAAAAAAACCCATACATATAATTATATACCAGTCCTGCAAGAGGGAAGTGTTTAGTGGTGATAAAACTGTTGCTGATATTACAGGAATTGATACCTTTGACAAAATGCATAGAACTACAAATGAAAAGGAAAAAAAAAACTATAATAAAGAATTTATACTCATGCTATTGAAAAGTTGTATTCTTTTAGTGCACATTTCTATGTATTTAACTATTTTTTACTGAGTTCCATTTTTGTCTTTCACCTTATTAGTTCTCATTATGTAAGTTTAAACCTTTTAGTAAAAAGTTTAAATTAAAAAAGAATTGAATACGCATGTGTTTATTGTTACTGTAATGATGAGTTGCTTTTCCCAGTACAAAATGGCTAACCTTCTTTCTTCAAAATTTAGTAAGTCTTTTATAAAGATATGCCAAAACTACATGTAGCATTTTCTGAACACCTACTATGTGCAAAGTACTGTTAGGTTATGCACACCTAGAACCAGATCAATCGTCTTTGTCATGCTAAGTACTGTATAAACTAGGATCTGGGACTACAGGAAATCTAGAAATTCTGTAGCAATCCCTTACTGAGCATTGTCTTTGGATATAACATTAGTAGTAAAATATGAAAATGGCTCCTCTTACACAGGAAAGGAAAAAAGTGACACTTTATGTGTGTGGGGGTGCATCAGGGCTTGCTGGGTCAGTGACTAGTCTATTAATTTTACTATAAATTAATTATGTCTCAAATTTCAAAATACAATATACTATATCTTTTACTATCAACTAAAAGAGATTATGTACATTCCCCAGGCATCAGGATTAGAATACCTTTCTATTTTAAGAAAAGTAAGGACTGAATCACAAAATTCTAAACTAGAATATGTATGTGAAGGGAGTATTAACCTTCTATGACCAAGCAGAAAGTGATATGCCAAAAAGAAAGACCACCAGAAACACACATGTAAACATAACCAAACACCATGGAAATGACAGAAGCAGGTATAACTGTAAGATAAAACTAGAAAAGAAAAACAGCCGCGGCCAGTGCTTGCTTAGCGCAGCACTGGTGTCAGGTTCTCAGGTATTAACTCACTTATTTCTCAAATGAGATAATACTACTGTTATCCTCACTTCATAGATGGAGATAGTGAGACAATCAAGTGACTTTCAAGAGACACACATTCAGTGAATAACAGAGCTAGGATCCAAACCTGGGCAGCCTGAGTACATCACCTTTAAAAAAAACAACTATGTGTTTCTGTGTGTGCGCATGTGCACAGGCAGCAGGCATGTATGCAGAGGCCAGAAGCTGACACCAGGTGTTCTCCTCTATGGTTGTCCACCTTATGTTTTGACACTGGGTCTCTCACTGAATCCAGAGATGATGAATTGGCTAGGCTAGCTGGCCAACAAGCTCTAGAGATCTGCAATCCCCCTACAAGAGCTGTAGTTACAGAAGTACACTATCATGCCTGGCTTTTATGTGGGTGTTGGGGAGTCAAACTCAGGTCATGCTTGCCCAGCCTGAACTTTATCAACTGTGCCATCTCCCCAGCCCCAGAGTTTATCATCTTCACTGCTAAGTTCTAGTGTCTCCAAAAGAAAAATGAATTGCCCTAGTAGTTAATAACCTAAGGGAGAGTTGTAAGTAGGAATAAGAATCCAACCAAATCGAGGACTGAGGCTCTAGCTCAGTGATCAGGCAGTTGCTTTGAATTACATGGCACCCTAGGCTCAATCCCCAGTACTGAGTCCACCCCACCCATACTTCCCCCCAAAAGAATGTTACCAATCAGACTACTTGGTACCACGTACTAGGAGGAGGTCCCATCCTGGAAACCTACCTACTATTCTCCTGCTTCTCTGGATGCTTCTTCTACTACAGGAAACATCTAGGTCTCTTCCTCCTCTCCATTCTACCTAAGGTATATTACTTGTGATACCCCCAATAAATATACATTTGTAGCCTACACAAAAAGTATGATGAAAGGTAATCCATCAAAACATTTTATTAGAACAAAGTCAAAGCCACAACTCCCCCCTCCTACCCTTTCCGAAGAAGATCATGACTTTCAAAAGGCCCACTTGCTGAAAGTTCGGTAACTGGAATGCTGTCTTTAAGCTGTGATCCAAGTCCTCTGGAGTTCTACAACACAAATTAAAAACACTATTACATCTGAAAGAATTTAAACATGCATACACATAGGATATTTTAAGTCTAACATACTATTTAAAGAGAGAAAAAGTACTAATTATGTCCTCAAGGAGTCAGATCTAGACAGACAGAGGAGCCTTTAAGTACTATGATAGCAGAGCACACAAGGCACAATGATTAATACCACATTTGCGGGTGGAAGGGCTCCTGGTCTGGTTTCTGAATGCTGTCAGGTGGGAAGGAATTTTGTGAAAAAATAAATAACACAAAGATATGAATATACAAACTACTTGTTTGATATGACTGACTAAACAGATGTATAAATGAGGCAGCAAAATTAAAAGAACAGTCTTATACACACAAAAACTTTGAGTTTTACTCCAACACTAATGGCCCCAGAAGGTTTATGGTATCTTAGGTCACAATGTTTAACACAATGAAAAGGTTGAGGACAGAATCCTGGGGAATATTAATCTTTAAGGACAAGGTCTAAAAAGAAAAACAACAACCACCACAAAATGGTTATTAAGATAGCCAGGAAAATGGGATCATAGAAAGTAAGAGAGAGGGGGGATTTGGTTTCTGTAAAAGGGCTGACGCAGCTATTTGTGATAACATAAAAAATTTAAAAACAGTGCATTCAGAACTGATCTAATGTTACCATACATCTAATTTTACATTAACTGCCCAAGTTCAATCCCTGCAATTCTGCAGAAAAAATGCAAAACTGCCAAGTAATTTGGCATCCATTGCTATTCTCAAATAAATTATTCAAGGAAACCAGCTTTTTAATGGATTTAATTCATCTCTATTTTTCTATCTGGCAGTGCTCACCCAGGGATTCACCAGCACCTCCTGGCTCTTGTTCTACTTGAGTTGCACCAGTTTTCCAATTCTGCACAGCAAGGTTTTCCTAAAATATACAACCTCATCCAGCAAAATTGCTTAATGGAAACACTTTCATCAACACCTGAGGAATGAAATCCAGGCTCCTTAGTCTGGAATTCAAGAACTTACACAATGTATTCTCATTTTCTACATACAAGAAGTCATGATGAATTAAGCGAGCAAAAATCCACAATCTGGCGTTGAGTGTCATTCACCTACTCCATGACTGCTGGCCCAGTACAGACTTTTCTGGCCAGGTAGCTGAACCCCTTCCAGGACTAGAATTGCATGAATCTACCTTTCCCAATGTTAACTGACATTACTATCCTACATGCACTCTCTTGCCAGCCTGCTTCATTGTAAACAGACAAAAGTAAGCTTCCTCTACACACAATGAAAGGGGGAATTCTGCCTTTAATCCCAACACACAGGAGGCAGAGGCAAGTAGATCTCTCTGAATTGGAAAGAAATGGTGTGTGTGGTGGGGGGGGACTGTAAACTCTAGGTTCTACTGCTATCTCTTCCACTGTCCTGTGAAGTATCAGGACTAGTTCTTAAGGTTTCTAATACCTAAAGAATTGCATCAGAGAAAAACAAGTCTGTAAAATTCTAAAAACCATTTACTTTCCTGAGGGTTTATCGTACTTCTTTACAATGACTAGCAATATTAGGAACGATGGCGCCTGCCAGCGGAACTGATACCAAGTCAGTGCAATGGTGACTCAGGAATCTGCCTAAACAAAATAAAAGAGAAACAGAAAGTGGGGAGGGAGAAGAGACCAGTAGTGGGAGAAAGATGTACTAACAATATTGGCAAATAGCATGTTTTCTTCCCCCACCAACACAGGGTACACTGACAAATGTTTGTAGACGAAGGGTCAATTGTATACATGCGATCTACAATTGTGGGTTGGTCATCAAGCAGTTACAGGGTGGAGAATTATTGGGGAGCACAGCTGGAGGGCTGAGGGTCACTCTAGGAAAGGGTGGCCCCGCCGCCACCCACAGAAGGCTCCACTTTCTGGGGTGCCCTTTCTGCTCCGCGCCAGCTACAGGCACGGGGCTCGGGCCTAAGGTCTTAGGGATGGAACGCGATCCCACCGGAGGACCCGGATCGGACAGGGCCAAGGCACCCTGTCGCACTCGGTGACTCGACACGCGGCTGGCCGCCCCGGGAGCACGCACAGGGCTCATCCTCCCGCCACAGTCAGCAGCCGGCGCCTCGGGCCGAACTCGACCCCGCGCCACAGGCCGCAGTCGGGGATTCGCAGCTGGACTGGGCCCCGCCCCACGTGCCGGAACCGGGGACTCGGAGCCGGGCTCGCCCCCGCGCTACAGGTCCCGGCTCGGGACTCGCAGGAGTCAAGCCTAGAACGCGCCAGGCCAGAGCTCACTCACCATCTTCGCCCCGCTCCTCGGACCGCCTTCCAAACCGCTACTGTCAGCCGGCTACGCCGCTCACTTCCGTTTCCGGGGCCACCCCCCCATCCGCCGGAAGTGCGTCCGTCCGGCGAGGAAGGAAAGAGGGCGCGGGTGGTGGAGGGAGCTTCGCGGGACCCAGGCTCCCACGCTCGCCATCCCAAGGGACCGATGGCCAAGGGCGCAGCCAGGGTGTGGGCTGGAGGAGGGCAAGTGGGGACGAGCGGAGGGAGGAGGACTTGCCTTAGTAAACCTCCACCAACTTCCTCAGTGCATGGCATTTTAACATTGCCATATGACTGTGTAGATTCACAAACCTCCCCCAGATGGGCCTTAGGTTTTACAGGAAGGTTAATGAGACCTGGATGGAGCATAAGATTGTTGGACCAGTAAGGCAAAACTTGGACATGAGGATTTTGCAGTTAACTTTTGTATTTATAAAGCATATGTCCAAGGCTTGTTATCTTCAGAACCCTGTGGTGAGGCTAAGAACTCAAAGAACCAGGCTAGCTTGGTCACTGGACTAAAGGAGCAGGCCGACTCTAGGGACTGGAGGGATTGGGAGTGACAATTTAGGTTGTCTTCATGGCTAATGCATATTAGGTTCTTGGAACTACATATCAACACAGCCCTACTTGTTTTACATGAATCATCTCCCTAAATGCAATAACCCTATGAGGTAGGTACTACCATTACCCTATTAAAATTTTTTGATTGATTGATTGTTATTTTATGTGTATGAGTGTTTTATTTGCATGTATGTCAGCGCACCATGTGTGTGCAGTGGCCACAGAGGCCAGAAGAGGACATCGAATCCCCAGGAACTGGAGTTAGGGGTAGTTGTTAGCCACCAAGTGGGAGCTGGAAACCAAACTTGTGTCCTCTGAAAGAACAGCCCGTTCTCTTACTGCTGAGCCATTTCTCCAATCCTCATTACCCATTTTCTAGGTGAGAGAAAGACAAAAAAATACCCCCCAGCCTGAGTGCACAGTTCATGGTCATGATATTACCACTGCATTACTTTACAAATAAAATGTGATGAAAACAACCCTATTCTCTGCCAACATGTAATGGTGATGACTTAGGAAATCCTTGGACTGATAGCCAAAGGGGAAGAGCTGGCTAGTCTGGCAACAGGGTATTTAAAGAGCGTTGGTAGGAGACCTGTCTGTGAAAAAGTGAACTCAGAGAAAACCTGTCTAGTAATGGTCAGAAAGTAAGGTAAAGAATAATGTGAGATGAAGTAGCTGGAGGTAAGGTTTATATGCAGATCTTTGTGGGCTAGATTTAGGATGAGGCTTGTCTTTTCAAAGCCATGGAAGATTGGGGTTGGGGAGTATCTAGGAATGAACTATAGTGGTATATGTATGAAAATGTCACAATGAAACCCAGTAGTACTTTGGATGCCAACTAAAAGTTAGTAATAGAAGAAAAATGCCATTCAAAATTGTTATCTGGGGGCTGGAGATCTGGCTCAGTGGTTAAAGAGTGTTGGCTGCTCTTGCAGAGGACCCAGTTTGGTTCCTAGCACCCACATGGTGGCTAACAACTGTCTGTAACTCCAGTTCTAGGAGATCTGATGCCCTCTTCTGGCCTCTATGTGCATTACATGCATTAACATAAATGCAGACAAAACACTCATCCGCAAAATAAATTTTTAAAAATTTAAAATTGTTATCTAGTTGGGCATGGTGGCACATACCTTTCATCCCAGCACTTAGGACACAGAGGCAGGTGGATCTCTGTGAGGTCAAAACCAGCTTAGTCTACATAATGATTTCCAGGCCAGAAGACCATCCAAATGGTATCCCCTTAGTCAGACTCTACTGATTTTCCCATATCATGACACTTGACACCACTGGCACTTCCTTTCTCTTCTCTCTCTCCCTCTCTAGTAAGGGATGTGTATGTGTGTGTGTGTGTGTCTGTCTGTCTCTCCTTGTAGTATTGGGGTTGGAAGCCAGGTCCTCATAACATGCTAGGTAAATGTTGTACCACTTGGTCATATGCCCAACCTAGGTAATTTATTTTTTCCTATTTTATTTTTACTGTTCTTGGTGTTGCTGTTGTGTGCACGTGTGTGATGCATGTAAGTACAGGCACACACAGGCTATGGCATGAATGTGATGGTCAGCAGACAACTCTCCTTCCACATGGCATCTGGGGACTGAACTCTGGTTGTCAGACTGGTATAACAAGCACTTTTACCTATGGAGGCATCTAGCTGGTGGTCCCTAAGATCTTCTTAATCTTGGCATTTCATCTTCCTTGGCTCAGAGATATTTTCCTACTTCTCTCTTCTTCTTTCAGCTTCTGCAAAATCCTAGAAGAGAGATTCACTACTTATTATATATAAAGCCTTTCCGAGTACCTGACTGGAATATGCAAAGCATTGCCATAAGGACAAAAGAGCCTTTAGGTGATGTTTACTCAAGGAGGCTGTGGTGGCCTTCAGTGCCAAAACTGAGCTCAAGCAAAGAGCATAGCAGAAAAAAAGTTAATTCCAGGTCTGTAGAGAACAATGACATTTAAGTCAGGAGAACCAAGTCAGCTGATGAGTTAGAGTAAAAAAAATAGGGCTCAAGCTGGGTATGGTGGCATATAGCTATAATCTCATCATTTGGGAGGCAGAAGTAGGATTGCCACAATTTCAAAGCCAGCTTGATCCGCACAGGAGTTCCAGGGCAGCCAGGGCTACATAGCAAGATCCAGTATCAAACAAAGATTCAGACAGAAAACAGCTAAAAGTAATAAATGGAAAATAAAGAGTGAGAACAAGGGAAAGCATTCTTGACAGATTTGGATGAAGGTGACGTTGACCTTGGTTAGCCCATACATGTCATCAGACTGGCTTCTTGTCAAGAAAGATGACAAAAAAAGCCAAGTAAAATATGAGTTTGTTTTCATTCCTTTCTGTGAAATGTGAACACCAGTAGTTCATCCCTCATAGAGTATTAAGGGTTAACTGAAGTAGTACACGTAAAAATCTAAGCGCAAAGCCTGACATACAGTAGATACTAGCTATTAGTACTTGTAACTTTTAAAATAGAAACAAACAGATCACATTGTAAAAGTAAAGAGACCCTTGCATTAGTACCTTCTCTCTTTGCTATGACACACTGTCTCACAAAGGCTACTTACAGAAAGGTTTATTTTGGCTCACATTTTGAGGGTATAGCTCATCGTGGCCTAGATGGCTCAACAGTTAAACCAGCTCTAGCTGTGAGGTCAGGAGAGCGAGGCAGCTTGTCACATTGGGTCTGTAGTCGGGAAGCAGAGAGAGGTGAATGCTAGTGGTCCACTTGCTTTTCCCTTTTCTGTTCAGTCTGGAGCCCCAGCCCATGGGATGGTACCTCCCATACCTACATTCAGGACACATCTTCTTTCCTCAATTAAACCTCTCTGGAAATAAGGACACAGATATGCTCAGATTATGTTTCTGAGGTTATTCTAAATCCTCTCACAAGATGACAGTATTAACCATCATAGTACCAGTATTGCTTTGACCCTAGGAACTCCTTTATTACACATTTACTACAATGCATTTTAAGTATCTATTTACATTTCTAGTCCTCTAAGAGAATACTAGCATCTCATGTATAAGGAAATAACCTTTTCTTCTTTATAATTTCATTGTCTAGTACTAAAAAGTCAACAAGTACTCAGGACTGAATCTACATAACTCAGTATGCAACCAACAAACATTAAAATGTTTTATTTTCAAAGTTGCGGTTTTAAATGTTTCTTTGTAGGTAAAACTGATTGGAAGGAAAAGATATGTGAATTAAACACTGAAGCTCAAATCTTAGGGTAAACCTGGAAAAGACCAGAAGACATAAGCAAGGACAGCAGTGCAGAATACTTAACACCTGGATCATTCCATAACTTCAGAAACTGTATGATCATGGCACTGGATACAGGTAACATTTTTTTTCCAGATAGGATCTTTTTGGAAGGCTGTGGAACCCTCAGGAGGTGGAGCGTTGCTGGAAGAAGTGATCATTGGGGCAGAGCTTTGGTTTGATAGCCAAGAAACACTTCCTGTCTGCTGTTTGTTTCCTGCAGAAGCAGTGGGACCCAATGCCTCTTGCTCTTGCTGCTATGTCTTCCCATTCCTGATGGACTGTATCTCTTCTCAATTATAAACCAAAATCAACTCTTCTCCCTTAAGTTGCTACTTGTTAGGTATTTGTTTACAGAATGAGATGAGTAATTAACACAATAGGAATGAAGAATTACAGCAGATTCCCATATCTGTAGGAGATGCATGCAGTCCAAGACCCTGAGTGGGTGCCTGAACCACAGATAGTATCCTACAGATAACTGTATTCCCCCCACACAATTAACTGATAAAGTCTGTAAATTAGGCTCAGTAAGAGAGTAACCACAATAAATAATAAAGTGGACACTATGACAGCATACAGTGATAGAAATATGAATGGGCTCTCTGAAAATTCTATACTATAGATATTTTAACTTCAGCTTGTGATTTTGTTTTCTAGCCTTATTAAATAGAGAACTTTCAGTTTTTAATAGAAGCTAGTTAGGGCTTCTCTGTGGCATATTCAGACTGTCAGCATTACTCTTCTTGTACCTTATGGCCATTATTAAGTAACTACAGTATATAACCACAACACCTAGATAGGCGATCTAGTAAGTAAGTCAGTGTATGCTGGACAAAGTCGTGATACATGTCCTGGGCAGGATGGAGTGGGAAGACTTGAGACTCCATCATGTACCTTAGAATGACAGCCAATTAAAATTTATGGATTGTTCATTTCTGTAGTTTTTCATTTCATTCTTCTGGACTGGGGATGACCAAGAATAACTGGAGCTGTGGGAAAACAAGCTGTGAAGGGTAAAGGAGAATTCCTACAGCCCTAGAAAAATGGAGCTCTGAAGATTAGTCTTTTCAGAAAGTTCTCAGTGTTAAGAAAGAAAGACAGGATTTGGATTTGTTTTGTGTGCCTGGTGGGAGAGACCAAAATTTATTAGACAGACTTTAGATAGGAAGGTATGGTGATGAATGCCTTTAATCCCAGCACTTGGGAGGCCCAGGCAGGAGAATTAGGAGTTCAAGGCCAACCTCAGCTACTTACCAAACTTGAGGCCAGATTGGGCTGCGTGAGACCCTGTCTCAAAAAGCAAAAACAACCTTCCTCCCCAGAAAGAGTTAAAGGAACAAAAGTGATGGCAGCCAGGAGAGAGAAGCAATCAGAAGGAGGACGGAAGTGGTGACTTCTCAGATGGCTGGAGCAGGTGTGGATGAGAACCAGGCAGGGACGGAGTTCTTGGAGTGGGAGAAGGAGTGGTAAAGAAGGAGAAGTTCTGCACTCTGGAGGAGTACTGTGGTACAGTAATGACTTTACAATGACTGCATAATCTGGACTAATGACTTTCACTAACCTTACAACCATAAAGGTTACTGTTTGTAATTTAAATAAGCTTACTGAGCCATGTGCTCATCTTGTGACCTAGACACCTGACCTTAATCCTTCAGGACCTTGCCCTCCACCCAAGATAGTGAATAAAGTGGGTATCCTTGATTGACATATCAAAGCTCTGGAAGCTGTTCTCATTGTAAACAATGAGAAGAATGGAGAAGTCCCCCTGAAATTCTGTGTGAGAGATAGTCTAGACATAGAGATCAAAGGTCAAGATTCTCTGATAAGGTTGGATCCTTGTTTCCAAATTGATGCTGGAAATACTGCTTCAATAAAAGTATATTTGAAGCCTGTCTGAGAGCACAGTTTCTTTAGATATCTGAAGGAATAGGTGATTCTCAGAATTTGGGACCACTGTTGGCCTTAAAAATGAATGCTGAGAGTCGGGCTGCTTCTTTATTCAGGGATAACTAAGTTGATATAGAAATGCTGCAGATGGAAACTGAAATTTGATAACAGCTATTACCTGATATTTATTTATGTTTGTTATGTTATGTTATGTTATGTTATGTTATGATGTTGTGAGACGTGCTGATGGGAGACTTACAAAAGGAGAAAAATTGAAAAGTCACCATGGAGAATATGCTAGTGGGTCAGTAAGAAGAATGAGAAGAACAGCTCAGAACCATGAGGTCATAAATGTCATCAGTTTGTGGTGGACTACATCAGCAATTTTACCATTTTCTACAGCAGCTCTTAGCAGCACAATGGTAGATAGAGACCACAAAGTAGACATCAGGAAGAGTCAGCAGGGCTGGGATTCAGGGTGGCCATGTGCTATGGGGCTTCAGAAAAGCAAAGGAAGTGATTAGAAAAGACTGGAATACAATGACACCCTCTCCTGTGACTGCTTCTTGGTCTCATACTGCCCATCGCAGGGAGAGCCTTCTCACTTGCTTATTTCTGTGGGCTGCAGGCTCTTTGTGGGTGGGGATTGTGACGTCTAACTTTAAATACCACTCTTCAACACAGTTATTTTTAATTAAAAATTTAAATTATTATACAGAATAGTGGGTTTTATTAAGACATTTTCACATATATGTATATTATGCTTCATTTATATTTACCCTCTTCTATCTCTGCTTAGCAGACTATTCTGTATTTATATTTAAATCTAGATTCAGCATATGAGAGAAAACACCTTTTTTTTCTCCCTCTAGTACCCTTTTGTCTTCCCAACCCCTCCTTCTTAAGTCAATTTCCCATCTACAGAACCACTCTTCTACTTTTATTTCTGAGTCTGTCTTTTTTCACTTAACATGATGATCTCTATTTCCATCCATTTTCCTACAAATAACAATTTCATTCTTCTTTATGACTGAATGAAACTGTTGTTTATACATTACATTTTTTTCATTCATCCATCTGCTGATATACATCTAGGCTGGTTTCATGTTTTTCCTTCACTCCTTTAAAAAAATTTATTTGTTTACAATTTCATTGACATATATAGATATGTAAGAGGGGTGGGACCTCACGAGCCCTTCCCCATCCATGATAGAATGTTGAAGGAGTCAGTCTTGTGCAGTAGCCACTACTGCTATAAGTTCATGGGTGTAACAGATGCATTGTGTCCAGAAGACAGCATTTTACAGTACTCCTCCCTGTCCTCATCTCTTACATTCCTTCCATCCCCTCTTCCAAGATGTTCCTTGAACCTTGGAGGTGATGTAGCTGTCCCATTTAAGGCTGAGCTGAGCACACAACAGTCACTTGTTCTCAGCCCAATGACCAGTTGTGAGTCTCTATGTTGACAGTTGCCCACTACACACAGAAGCTTCTCTGACCACAGCTGAGAGCAGGACTGATCTATGGGTAAAAACATAAATATTTAGAAGGCAATTTGACACCATATCCATTTAGCAAAATAACAGTAATGTGTTCCCTTTTATGGCCTATGATGTCCCCAGCCATGGGGTTTGACCTAGTTTGAAGTGTCTAAAATTCATCCAGAAAACAGTTAATTACCCCAACAAGTCATTCCACTATTATGCCAGTGGGCATATACGAGAATGTTGGTTTTGTACTTCACAGCTGGGTAAGACTGTTTCTCCCCCAGCAGCCTGCTTATTACCTTCTGGTGCTATGAAAGCTAACCAGCAGAGAAGAAGCTTCCCCTCTGTTCCAGGTTAGTTTCTTTATATCTTGCAACCATAGTATGCCATGTCTTCAGCAATAGGGTCTTCCCATATAGTTCTGGTGGACAATCACGAAGAGTGCCAAAGGCCCGTATTGTTTTAGGAACCTCTTGGACCTCCTTAATGAACAACTCATAAAGAGGTACTCCACACCCGGCACTGAGGTTTTTGTTTAAGAACACATAGTTCTAAGAGTAGCGTTATCCAGCCACGTAGGATATCTCCCTTCAGGATCTTTTTTTTTTTTTAACTTATATAGTTGATTTCCATATGGCTTTCTCATACATTATTTGTTTTGGTTAAGCTCTCCCCACACTCCCTGCCTCCCTCATCCCCCTTCCCCTGCTCCTACTTACACAGTCCCACTCTCAGTGTACAGCCTTTATTTTCAGATCACCGGTGAGCTATCACCTCCCTCCCTTAAGGCATCCCCACCTACAGTGCACCCTTTCTAACTTCTTGGCCTCTACAAGTACCCCAGTTTAAACACACAAATCTAAAAATTCAAACGTAGGATCCACATATGAATGAGAACATGCAGCATGTGACTTTCTGGGCCTGCATTAACTCAGTATGATATTTTCTAGCTCCATCCATTTATTTGCAAATTTCATGATCTCGCTTTTCTTTACAGCTGAATAAAATTCCACTGGGTACCACATTTTTGTTATCCATTCATCAGGTGATGGACATTGAGGTTGATTCCATTTCCTAGATATTGTGAATAGAGTAATAGTGAACACAGATGAGCAAGAAACTCCATAATAGGATATAGAGTCTTTGAGACTATATCCAGGAGTAGACAGCTGGATCATTTGGTAAGTCTATTTCTAGCTCTTTGAGGAACCTCCACAACAGTTTCTACAGTGACTGTACCAGCTTACATGCACATCCCCTTTCCTTACATGCACACCAGAATTCACTGTCAGTTGTTTTCTTGATTTTAGTCATTCTGACTGGGTTGAGATGGAATCTCAAAGGAGCTTTAATTTGCATTTCCCTCAGGGCTAATGGTGTTGAACACTTTTTGAAATGTTAATTAGCCATTTATACTTCTTTTGAGAACTCTGTTTATATCTATACTTCATTTTTATTGGAGTGTGTCTATCTTTTTTAAACCATTTTATTTTTATTTTACATGTATGAGTGTTTTGCTTGCATGTATGTAAGTGCACCACATGAGCGCAATGCCCACATAGGCCAGAAGAGGGCCCCAGATACCCTGGACCTGGAGTTACATATGGCAGTTAGCTATCATCTGGGTCCTCTGCAAGAATACCCAGTGCTCTTAACAGCTGAGCCATCTCTCCAACACCAAATTGTTTATTTGTTTTATTTTTAAAAAATTCTTTGTGTCATCTCTTTATTAATCCTCTATCAGATGTATAGCTGGCAAAGAATTCCTCCCATTCCACAGGCTGCATCATCACTCGATTGTTTTCCTTGATTCCTTTGTTGAATAGAAGGTTCTTAATTTTATAAGGTCCGATTTGTCAGTTGTTGGCCTTGTTTCCTGGAGCATCCCAGGTTCTCTTTAGAAAATCCTTGCTTGGGCCTATTATCTTGTAGAGGACTCCCTACCTTTTGTGTTTTTGTTTTTTTTTTTTTTCCCTCTAGCAGTTCCAGAGGTTCAGGTTTTACTTTGTGATCTTTAACTCATTTGGAGTTGATTTTTCTGTGTGGGGTGAGGGCATCTAGGGTCACTCTTTACATGTGGGCGTCCTGCTCTCCCAATACTAATTTTGAAGACGGTGCCTCTTCTCCGGTGTTTATTTTCTCATCTTTGTCAAAAATCAGGTGGTTGATGTTTCCTGGGCTTGTCTCTGGGTTCTCTATTCCATTGATCTGTGCTTGTTCAGTACATATTTTACTGGCTAAGCCATGTCCCAGTCCCTAGCCAGATTTTCTTATCATTTGTGATAGATTCCTTGAATTTTTATATAGACAGTTCTTTAAAATACATAATGACAGTTTTGTTTTTGCTTTTCCAATTCTCACAGTCCCTTGTGCTTTATTGTTGTTTTCAGTGTTCTGCAGTGACTGGGCCTTCTGCACAAAGCTATTGAGAGTGGTGAGAATTTCTCTCCTTGTCTTCAAAGGAAATGCTTTAACTTGTTTACTGTGGAGCCTTATGGCACTGAAGATTTTTTTTAAAGATACATTTTATTATGTAGACTAATGATTTTTCCCTGTCTCTCTTTGGCTAAGATGTTTTTGTTATAAACAGCTTGTGGGGGTTTCCTGAATGCTTTTTAAAAGCTTGTTTTGAAATGACCATGTTTTTTCTTTTTTGGTGTAAATTTTTTAATGCTACGATAATTTTTCATTCCTGAAATAAGCCTTATTGCACATTAATTCCTAGACCCCTCTCACACACACTCTCAGAGCTGGATAGAGTTGCTAATATTTTGTTCAAGATATTTCATCCATGATCAAGAAGGCACTGTCTGAACTCCTTTCTTGTCTGGCTGTCATGTGAAGTTATGTTACTCTCTCTAAATTGTTTATTAGATATACCTGTTTTCATACTTTCTGAATTGATGATTGAAATTATTTGTTCATGGATTCATGGGAAACTTGCCCATAAAATTGTCTAGACTTGTGTTTTCTTTGTGGGGAAAAATGTTAACTACTGATAATATTGTATTAGTAGTGTTGGATGATAAACTATTTAACAACCATTTAAAATGCTTCCTCCTATCAGAACAGACCCTAAGCAGACAGCATGACTGTGTAGGCTCCTATAGGAACCATATCAGGCCTTATATTTTCAAGTTCAGGTTTTAAATTTATTAAGTTTTTTTAAGTTATATGTTTCCTCAGATTTAAAGTTTGTCAGTAAATTGCTCCTAATATTTAATTGCTACAGTATAATTGCTACTATATTTATGTTTCAGTTTCTATTCCTAAAATTGTGTGTATCTGCTTTCCTTCAATTTGCCAAAGGCTTATTAGTTTTAGTAGATTTTTTTCTTTCTAAACATTTTTTAATTGTAGTTTTAAATCTATTTAGTGTGGAGGAGGGTATGCATGTGCCATGGCACATATGTGGAGGTCAGAAGACAACTTTGTAGAGTCATTTCTCTCACTATACCTTTAACTGAGTTTTGGGAATTAAACTCAGGTCACCAGCCTCACACCTTTACCTGCTAAGCCATCTCACCAGCCTTAACTTCCTGAGTTTTTTGTTATATTTTTGTTGATAGCATTATGGTGGGGATTGTGGTCTGTGTGATAGTAATTCTTTAATAGTGTTAAGATGGACCAGTATAGTATGTTGTCAGGTTTTGCAGTTGCTCCTGGGAAAGTACAGGTCTAGCTATTCTCCCCAGGCTTGTAACATACTTGTTATACCTGGCTTGCTCAACATAATGATCAAACTACCCATATTCTTATGGATATTTTTGTCTTGTCAATTTCTAACAAATATAAAATCTTCCTCAGTAATGATTTATTTCTCAATTTATTTTTCTTGTTCTGTCATTTTTTTCCTAATATTTTTAAAGCTTTGCTACTGAAGCATAGGAGTTTAAATTGTTTACATCTTCCTAGTGAATTGGACCTTCCCTATGTGATGCATTATCATCTCTAGCACCAGTAATGTTTTTTGGCTTTCTCCTTTGTCAAGGACACCAATTTTCTTTCATGCTGGGCTTGCCACATTGTGATTTCAGGTTGATGCTCCCAGCTCCAGTCTCAAACTGCTTTCAGAAAACAGTGGTTGTGATGAAAGATGGGGCTATGGGTGCTTGTAAGTTTCTTTTGGTTAACATTTATGTATTTATTTTACCTTGAAATCATCCACAAATTTACTTGTTTTACCCTTAAAAAGATTTTGCTTTTATCCGTTTATCTTTGTTGGGATTTCAGTATACTGGGACTCCTATTTTATAAATTTTATTGTTCTCCCTTTTCTGTAACTTTTTAATCTTCTTGACTTTTATTAGATTTCCATGTTACCTTATACCTTCTTGCCTCCTTTCAACTTGTTTATCATTTTTACCAGCATTTGCATTCTATATTAGTGTGTATGGGGGTATGTGTGTGCTCATGTGGGTGTGTGCATGAGTATATACAGGTGCACATAAGTAGGCGTATGTGTGAAGGCCAGAGGTTGATGTCAGGTGTTTTTCTTGGTCATTCTCCACCTTATTTTTTGAGATAAGTTCTCTCTCACCAAACCTGGAGGCCTTCGATTCAGTTAGGTTGATTGGCCAATGAGCTCCATGGATTTGTCTGTCTCTACTCCCCTTGTCTTGGGGTTACAAATGCACATTCTGCCTTGCTTTTTATGTGATGTTTGAGAATCTGAACTCAGGCACTTTACAGACTGAACCATCTCCCCAGCCTTGTCCTATATTATTTTTAATCACATAATTAAGACATTGTTGAGTTTGGGAGTATGCAGCACAGTAGCAGAGGTCATATGTAGCATGTACAAGGCTCTGGTTCAATCTCAAGCACTGTTTAAAAAGAAAGAGACATTATTGCTGTTGTTTAAGACAGTCAGTGATGGTTTGAATTAGTCAAGTATTTATTTATTTATTTATCTTTTAATTTCACCATCTTGTTGATGGTACTGGGGATCATATCCAGAACCTTACATATCCTACCACTCTACCACCGAACCATATACTCAGTCTCTGTTCCCTATTTTCATTGCCGGCCAACTCTGGCTTTGGATTTTAGATTTTTTTTCTGGAATTGGTTTTCTTAAAAGTTTTTAAATTACATTTGTTTATTTGTTTGTTTATTGTGTGTGTGTGTATGTGTGTGTGTGTGTGTGTGTGTGTGTGTGTGGCTGTGTGTGTGGCTGTGACTGCGGCTGTGGCTGCACGCATGCCATGGCATGTGTGTGGAAGTCAAAGGACAACTTGTATGAGTCAGTTATATTCTTCTATCATGTAGGTCCTGGAGATTGAACTCAGGACATTAGTCTTGGTAGAAAGTGCCTTTATCCACTGAGCCATCTTGATGGCCCTGGTATTAGTTTAATTTATTTTGAAGTATATCCTGCAGAAGCCCCTCTGTCTAATGAAAAATAGTGTACTCTTATTTTGTACTTAAGGGGACATGCTTCTGTTTGCCCTTATTCTAGGCTTTCTAGATCTAGGTCCTTAGATTGAGGCTTTCTCATTCAACTAAAATTTTTTTTGGAAAGCTGAATTTTTTGGAGTTAGCTTCTTAGTGTGGATTTTTTTGTTGTTTGTAAATTTCATACATGAATATATGATTTGATCAGTTCCACTTCCTATTCCCTTGGCTCCAAACTGTCCCCTTCCCTTCCTTTCCCTCCCAATTATATATGTTCTTCTTTTTTTTTAACCTACTGAGTCCATTTAGTACTGCCAGCATGTGTAGGACCAATCAAGGGTGGTCTCTCAGGGACTACATCCCTGAAGAAAACGGACTCTTCCTCTCCTAGAAGCCATCAGTTGTTAATAGCTCCACAGTTAAATCCTCCATGCTGGGATTTTCTGGTCGAGCTTGCCTGGGCGCTGTGCATGCAGTCATAGTAGCTGTAAATTCCTATGTGCAACTGCCCTGCTGTGTCTGGAAAACACTGTTTTGTTATAGTTATCTCTACCTATGGCTATTACAATTTTTCTACCCTTTTTCTGAGATGATCCTTGAGTCTTGGAAGAAGGAAGTATGATATAAACGTCCCATTTAGGACTGAGTACTCTGAAGTCTCTTATTCACTGTACCTTTTCCAGTTTCACATTAATCACCATCTACAAAAAGAAGCTTCTCTGATGAAGGCTGAGAGATGCGCTAATCTATGGGTATAAATCTTTAGGAGTTAGCTTACTACTATGTCCATTTAACAGAATAAGAGTAGTAGTTTCTCCCCAAGGGCCTAGACTTATGTTCTTGGCCCCATTAATGGTGCAAAACATGAGTTCCGTCTTGTAGAGTAGACCTTAAATTCATCAAAAAGCGGTTGGTTACTCCCATAGCATTTGTACCACTTGTACCAGTGGGTGTATCTTGCCAGGCCAGTAGTTATTGTAGCTCACAGGGTTCATAGCTAATGGTTGCTTTTATCCTCCAGTGGTGTGCATAGCTCCCTCCAGCACCATGAAAGAATGAGGCTTCGAGGTCAGTACCAGTGTGATTTCTCCATGTTCTATTACTTTGTATGGGGTACAGTCAGCAATAGGGTGTTACTGTCAAGTTCTGGAGGGTTTCCAAGAGCAGTGGCAGTATCCTGTAATGTTTGGGAGCCTACAGGACCCCACTGACAAACAAGTCTACAAGAGATAGCCTATTCCTGGCACTAAGCTTTTTATGTGATAGTCTATAGTGTTTAGGAGAGACACTGCCCCCTGTTAGAGGGCAACACCATTTAAACCCTTTTTATATATGAATATATATTTTAGGAAGCTTGGGTTTATTTTTTATACATGGATTGTGACTCATAATTGTAATTTAAAAGTATTGGCTCATCAGGGTTTATTCAAGTTACAGTCTGTCAAAATAGGAGCTGAGGGTGTAGCTCAGTGGTAAAGTATACCTTGGTTTTGACTACATACCTCCCCAAATAGACTTGTATAATATGTTCGTCTCATTTACCACTACTAGACTCTGATCTTGGTCAGGATAAGGAATCCCACTTCAAGTTTTGTATGGAAAGAAAGGTTCCTGTAGGTAAAGCAGTCTGAGTAGGTCATGTTCTTATAATGAAGACGTGGTAGTATGCTGTCTGACTTAGGGTCAAGAACTGGCCGTACAGTTGAATCGAGTCCCCAAAGTACACAGTCATGCTTTTCCCTTTGGTCCACTCAGTACTTGGTTGATGTAACCTAGCTACCTTAATGGGTCAAAATGTCACTTTTAAAATAGTTAATGTGGTCTCATCTGAAGGAAGACAGAGCACCCCAGCAGCCATCCCATCATGACGGGGCCGGGGATGAGAAGATGGACGTAGCCTACTCTGCCGCTAAGAGCGGCCAGTGGGTGCTTCCACTTCCTTCTTCTTCCACAGACTTGGGTAGTAAAGTGGGGGATCTCCACAGAGTTAAAGGTTATTTTACACAGGAAGTACATTCAGTATTAGTACAACAAATGCTTTCCTTCCCCGGGCTATGGAAGAACTCCACTCACAGGGAGTGGTGATAAATCAGAGTATCAGCCCTTTCCGCTTGGATACCAATAAGTCCTGTACTTCAGAATTGCTGACCTCAAAAGGATTCTCAAAAAGAAACATGATTTTTTTTCTTTTAGCAACACCAGAAGCAGCCTGATTTCCTCGCATACTTAGTCGCATATGAAAAAATGAGTCACTCAAGTTTCTATCTTTAGTTTGTAGAGACAAAGCAGTGGATCATATAACCTGTCAGGGAAGACCCAGATATAGCTTATCTAGATTACGTGCATATTAAAAGAGCATGAAATTCTATTTTTGTGCCAGCGTTGTGGGACCGGTGCTGCAACTGTCTACTCACTCATATTGGCAAATCAGGACGTGACTCTGAAGAATGTTCCCACAGAACCACAGTGCAGTCTACCACGTCTAGGATCAGTCTTGCCTCAGGCCAGAGCCGAAGGAAAACTATGGAATGAACATGCATAAAAGAGTCACAGTCTCGGGATAATGTTAATTGTGCTCCTATTTACTTGAAGAGCCTTGGAAACCAAATTAAAACATACATGACATATTAGAAAGACAAAAACAAAAACAAAAGAAAAAAAACCTACAACCAACTTCAGGATATTCTCTTTCTGATCCAAAGCCAAAGCTGTTTCCAAACAAAACACAACTCTTCTGGAAGCTTGCTTGACACAGCAGAATTCATCCACACAAAATAATCAACCCTATTTTCTGAATCTGCCCTTACTAAGAAGTGGTTTCCTACACTTTCTTTTTTTAAAACTCTCTTTTATTGGAGTTTGGGTTTAGCTTGGTGATAGCATGCTTCCCTACTATGTACGTGTGTGCATGTTTGTGGGTGTGAATGTGGTGTGCGTGTGGAGGCCAGAAGACAACTTAGGGTGTTTGTCTTTGCTTGCTGCCTTGTTAGAGACTGAGTCTCTTGCTCGCCCCGTGTGCCTCCCATCTTGTGGTAGGAGCTCTGCCGGGTCCCTCGCTCCTGCCGCTGCCCCTTCTGACTTTATGTCGGTGCTGGAGAGCAGCACTTGGGGCTTCACACTTGTGCAGCCAACATTTTACCCACTGAACAATCTCCCCAGCCTGAGCATCTTTAAAAAAAAAAATCTTTGCATTACCACTTTCCCAACCATGAGAGGTTGGGGGTTTTTGCAGGGGGGGTGGGGGAGATTGGGAGAGTGGGTGTATTTGTTCCTGAAGTCATGGATATCACTTACCACACTCTGCAATTACATTCACTCCTACATAGAGAAAGTCTTGAAGAATCAAATTTGCAAACTCTTCAGCATGAATACCTTGTCAGGTCTAGTAATCTCTGCTGTGTCCTTTTGTGCCTCACCGCTTGAGCCTCTAGACTGCCCACAGAATATTCTATGAAACTGTAATAGAAGGGACGTGAACTGCAGAAAGGGTTCTGTTATTCCTACTGCTGCCCTAAAGTCTCAGTGATTGTTCTTAGTGACTGATCTGTGGATTTGGAAGTACACTCTGGCTTATTATAGCAGTTACTGTGCAGTGGGCACTATGCCAAGCTCTCTAGTTTTTAAAATAAGCATACAAAGTAATGAGTTTTGTGATGGCATTATTGTATACATATACAATAACCTTTCAAATGAAGAATCTTAATGCTTGTCATTTTTTAAGTGAGCAAATGAACACAGAGAATGCCTCGCTGACCTGGCCAGATTGTTCACATAAGAGAATGCCAGCTTCTTGCTGGAAGTCAAGCTCTTAACCACTTGACTATACTGCCTATGGAGAACATCCAGAAGGGATGCAGTAAAAACAGAAACCAAGGAGCTGGATAAATGATGGCTCCGCAGTTAAGAGCGCTGGCTGCTCTTGCAGAGGACTCAGGTTCAGTTCCTAGCATTCACACGGCAGCTAAAAAGCATCCACAACTCCAGTTCCAGGTGAGCCAATGCCCTTTTCTGGTCTCTGTGGACATTGCAAGCATGTGGTGCACTTACATTCAGGCAAAACACTCATCTAAATGAAATAAAAATAAATAAACCCTAGAAATCACTTTTTAGTCATCCGTGAAAATACATATTTATTGAAGCTTTTATGAGAAATAGATGGCAGAAGATTTTTCAAAAACCTGTTGTTTCTCTTTGACTAATATTTCTGCAGTTGTGGTAGAAGCCCATGTGATAGCCACAGATAGAAATGACCAGACCTCACTCACCTCACTTGCTTTACCTAATTCCAAGGTCTGGAAGTAGGAAGAGCCCCCCACTACACAAACCCATCTCTTACTGCAGACGACGGAGAGTACTTTTTAATCTGGTCCTGTTCTGACATGCCAGTCCCTAACTGTTTTAACTCATATTGCCAACTTACAGATAAAAACCCCAATTCACAGGTATTTATGGGGAAGAAAGGAACTTTCATTCTTAAAAGCCTATTTCCTCCTTTATTATCAAAGATAATATGGGATCCAGCTCACCGTGGGTATACAAGAAGTATTTCCGTCAGAAGTGGACACAGCAGCCCTTGTAGCTAGCTGCTTCTATGGGCTGAACTGATGGTAAACTAGTCATGCAAAAGAAGCAAAGCCAAGGAATCACCCCTTCCCACCATTTTCAGTAAGGTGTGCCCATGCCATTAACTCCAACCATATGCTATCTTCAGTCACATCACAGCAATCTTTTTTTCTAAATATACAGTATAGCCAGTTTCTCAGCTCTAGGAATATGAGGTGTGGGAAGCCTTTGTCTTGATGGGCGTGGGGACAATAAAACTAACCTCCTTCAATTGCCATCTGAGTCCCTTAAAGTGAAAGTACTTGTTATTTGTCTTTAGCAAATAAAATAAACAACAATTGTTTGATCTTTAGGAAGCCCTTTCTTGTTAAGGTAACAGTCTGTCTGACTTTTATGTTTCAGCATTCATTGTATATTTAATTATTTTAAAAAGTTTGCTTTTAAACTATTAAACTTTTTCAGCACTCAAGATAAACATAACAGGCTTTGTTAAAGATTAAAAATAAATTTCACACAAAACTGCAAAATGTGGCAAAGATAATACCACATGCGGTCAGTATGTTCCCAAACACGATTCTCAGGGGGCCTCTGAACAGCCACCTCCTTAGAATTCTTATTCTGGCGTGTTTCAGGAAGCCCCTGACTCTAACCCACCCTTTCCTGAAACTTAGGGAGAGTATGGGAAAAAAATTACCACCGAAGTGAAAAAAGGAGAACCCCAACACATCAGGGAGACATTTTGTCTGCTTTTAGACTGCCGCTGTTTCCCAAAATACACTGAGGTTAAACATGCTGGTTTAGCTATTATAAAAAAAAAAGGTACATTTGCATCTCCCCTTAGACCTGCTGTCAAATGATTGCTTTTAATTCAGTTTAAGAACAACTTAGTAGATCAGATTATCACATTGAAAACATCCTCTTATTTCAGGCCAATTAACTTTTGTTGTGACCCTTTCCAAATGACACTCCATTTGGGGAAAAAATAAACAAAATTAGAGTCACCAGGTTTTCACTGGTTACTCACTTTCCAGACCTATTACCAGAATCTACTGAAGCGGGTTTGCTTTTCCATTTTAGTCTTTCTTCCTATCCCAATATAGTTTTTTCTTTCTACACTTGGGAGTCCCTTCCTCTAGTGGATTTGGAACTGGGTGTCTGAAATGCACGTGCAGTTCTCAAGGTAAACGGTAGGTGGCGATAAAAAGCCGTATCTCTAAGCTCGCGATCAAGTACTGATGGAATGACAAGAATGCTACCTAGGGTGAAGCTTAGAGTCTAGTCTTCCTGTAGGCCTTGCTTAGGACCAGGACACAGCTCCCTTCTTTCAAATGGGAAACAACTCCATCCCAATCAGAGAATTCTACTGTAATTAAAGACACAAAATACTTAGATCCAATGGAAACAGCAAAGGATTTTATATACTCAAAGCAAATAAAATGACAACATGAATATGCCAGGGTTTCCTGCGAAAACAAAGCAAAGATGTACTCATGTGAATTCAATAAAGTATAAAATGATGAAAGTTACAAGAGTTCTTTCACAGATTCAGTTCTAGCCTTAAATTCTTGGAAGGAATTTGTGATGAGATAGAGAAGTTTCCTAGTTTTCTCCCTTAGAGAACAGTAACTGGATTATCCAAAGATATAAAATGGTACTTAGCTCAGGGTGCAATGTGATTGGCCATCCCAAAGGGACAGCATCTAGTTTTGCCGGTTTGAGGGGACTTTATTAGTTTTTTTTTTTCCCAGGACCCCAAGCTGACAAATGGTTGATGAAATGAAATTGTTGCTGTTTGGAGAAAGTTGTGAGAACAGGAAGCAAAGACTTGGAAAGCTGTGAGTTTGAGCACATCATTGCTCTGGCTGTGGGCTGCTGTGCAGTATGTGAAAAAGCAGGCCTAAAGTAAATTCACTGAAGGCCAAGTTTGCATATAAATTGGAATCATGTGATCTTGGAATTAAAGATGATAATGATTGCTCTCCAAAACCAAAAGTCCCTAGAATATCTCTGGAGGGTGGCCTTCCAGAATACTTTGAACAGAGAGGCTCAGATATCTTTTCATTCTCTAGTATTTCTTGAACCATGGTGAGGACCCACGGATACACAGAAAGATATTCGTGGAGGTCCAAGAATCCTATACAAGATCTGTAAATGTTTGTCTTTTCATTCGGTCTATCTAAGTGCATTTGTGTTGTGCAGTGCCCTTGGAGATCAGAAGAAAGCATCAGATCTCCTGGAACTGGAGTTACAGATGGTTGTTAGCTGCCACATGGGTGCGGGGAACCAAGCCTGGGTACTCTGCAAGAGCAGCCAGTGCTCTTAATCCCTGACCCATCTCTCCAGCCCCTCTTTTGATCATTTTGAGACACGATCTCCCTGTAGCCTCAGCTGGCTTGAGACTCACTAGGTAGACTAGGCTGGGCTGGATCTTACGGGGATCCGCCTGCCTCTGCCTCCTGAGTGTTGGGATTAAAAGCACACACCACTACTTCCGGTTGTATACGAGCTTTTTGTCTGCATATATTTGTCACCTATGCATACCTGGGGCCAGAGGCCAGAAGAGGAACTCCTGGGACTGACTGGAGTTACAGATGATTGTGAGCTACCTTGTGGGTGCTGGGAAATAAACCTTAGTTCTCTGTAAGAACAACAGGAGCTCTTAACACTGAGACATCGCTCCAGCCTCAGGAAAATAATTTCTAAAGCCCAGAGATTTTCAAGATCATTTATCTATCTGGGAGTCTTTATATCACTCTAATTTAAGAAATGTTGCTCCACTTAGCATGTGCAAGGCCCTGGGATCTTTAGCACTGCAAAAAAAACAAAAAAGAAAAGAAAAGATAAAAAAAGAGAAGAAAAATTTAGCTTATTTACATATGTGTGTTCTTATGTGTTTGTATGTTTTGTGTATGCATTTGTGTTTGTGTGTATATCTGTGTATATGTGTTTGTGTATGTGTTTATGAGTGTGCACATGGGTGCATATGTGTATGTGTTAGCTTTTTTGAGATGGTTTCACAATGCTGCCCAAGTTGGTCTGACCTGGATGAGGTCAAGATCCTTCTGCCTCTAGGCCCCCAGTGTTGGGATTATAGGTGTTCACCACCACCCACCCTCCGCTCTTTTATATTTTAAAGGGCTGAAACATTAATATAGATTAAATATGTAATTCCTGGAGGGCTGGTTAAGACTCCAGCCTCCTCTTTTTGTCCTTGCTTGTGATACCCCAGAGCATCATTTATATGGATGCCCAGTGTGAATGTGAGTGTGGGTGTAAATGTGTGTACATGTGCACTGTGTGACAAAGTATGCCCCAGAAAAGGATGTGAAAGTCAAAGATGGAAGAAGAAATGGAGATTTCTAGAGACTACTGCTACTACTATAGTATATATATATAGTATAGTAGTACTATTTCTACTACTCTCTAGTAGGCTGGGATGAGGTTGAGTTCAAATGCGAAGGTGACCCAGGGATGGCAGCATACAGCTGCAATCCCAGCCTTCGGAGGTGGAGGCAGGAAGACTTTTGAGTTTGAGGGCAGCCTGGACTACATAGACTATCTAGAATACAGGAGAGGGACAGGAAGAGGAAGAGGAAGAGCAGGAAGAGAGGATTTTGAATCATGCCTATAATTAATGATGAAGTCTTCCTGAGAAAAGCACATGTTTAACCATCCAGATCCAGGAGGAGACTCCAGGTGAGGTCGCTGGTGATGTGAGAGAGTCTCCTGAGCAAGCTGCTAATTCAGAGCTGATGCTGTAATAAGCTCCTGGACGCATGGATACAAGCCGGGACATTCCTCACACTTCAAGGAGCATGAATTCCGAAGCCAGTCTGAGTAAGGGTTCTTGCGTCCAGACCTGTGACCATCAAGACATTGCTTGCTTTCTTTGTTTCAGCTTCTTCCTTATAAAAATGGGATGATAGGGGCTGGAAAGACCATTGAATAGCCACTGAAGAGCACTGGCAGAGGACTGGCGATTCCCAGCATTCCACAGCAGCTAACAATGGTCTGCGACTCCCGTTCCAAGGGATCTGACACCTTCTTCTGGCCTCTACAGGTTTATATGCATGTGGTGCACTTACACACATGCAGGCAAAACATTCATACACATAAAAATAGATTAAAAAATTTAAAACTAGGAAGATAATAATATACACAGGTCAGACCTGGAATCCTAGCACAGAAAACTGAGGCAGGAGGATCAAGAGTTCAAGGTCAGATTAGAAGATGGCTCAGCGGGTAAGAGTGCTTGCTGAAAAGGCATGAGTATACAATTGCAAATCCTCAGGATCCACATTAAAAACTGAGTATGGCCATACAGAAGCCTGCAACTCCAGCCTGCAGGGGAGTAGATAGAGAGAGACGGATGGCTAAGTCTTGCTAGCTGCCCGCCTAATTCCAAGTTCAGAGACCTTGTCTCAAGGGAGAGTGACAGACTCTGGTCTCTGAATGTGTGTATGCAGGTACACATGTGCTCAAATACATGCATATGTATACACAAATGATTTTTTAAAGATATGAAGGAAGGAAAGAATGAAAGAAAAAGAAAGGAAAGGAAAGAGTTCAAGGCCAACCTGGGCTACATACATAGCGAGACCTGGTTCAAGGGGAGGGAAAAAGAAAAGCACATTGGGTGGCTGTGAGATATATGACCTGCGTAAGAAGACGTGCGTACAGTGCTATATTGTATGAGAATTCTTTGTTTCTTTTTAATTTGGTTGCCCTTTTAACTGCAAAGGAGGTTGTGTGCTTCAAATGTGGCCAAGAAGAATAGAATTATTACCTGTGACTCAAACCATCACAGTTGTCTTCTGGGGCTTCTCTCAGGGCTGACTCCCTGGAAACAGACTTTCCACCTGATGTCTAAATGAAACTGGGTCAAAAAGAAGAGGGTGGATGGAGATAGTTGTAGGAGAGGTGGCACATTGTATCTACCGCACACCTCGATTAGATGTGCATCATGTGAATGCAGAGGCCCTCCAGCTGCTTGAGAGCCAGCCACAACAAAATCCAGGATCTTGCTCAGTATAACGTTTTGGCACAGATTTATTTGATGGCTATTGTCTTAGTTTTTCTTTTAATTTCTTGTTACTATAGCAGACTCCCCGAGACTAGCTAATTTATAAAGGGAAAAGGTTCATGTAGATTATTGTTCTGGGGCTGGAAGTCCAAGATCAAGCCACCACATCTGGTGAGAGGATTGTGCTGCTTTCATGCACTGTAGGAAATGGAAGAGTCAGTGAGTGCATGTGAAGAGAGAAAAGGAGTCTGCACTACATAATAATTAACCTGTTCCCATGAGAAAGGCATGAATCCAATCACAAGGGCCCCACCCCCCACAATCCAAACACCTGCCAGGCCCCACCCCCTAATGCTATCACAATGGAAATGAACCTGCAGCTGGGGTTTTTGGAGGGCTTCAAGTATTCAGACTTTAGCAGCTATCTGCATATTTCATAATTATCATGGCGCTCATGCAAAGTTTTGGCATACAGAATCTAAAGACCTTCTAAACTCTGAAGAACAAGATGCAACGACTGCATGACCACATACCAGCAATTAAACTGTCACCCTAAATAACAGAGCGTGTGTTGCACAGGCATGATTCTCAGGGCTCCCAGTTCTTACCTACGGTTTCTGCTTGGCTTGTTCAAGAACAGAAGGTCCAAAATCTTCAGGAGTACATAACCTTGCTCCCTGATCGCAGAGCACTCTCCCGCTGTTAGGAGTTGGATGAGAATAAGTGAATTGTTTGTTGTCAAGTTACTCCTTCCATTCAAGCAACTCAAATATCCAATATTGAAAGGTTAGTTAAATTATGATTCCATTATGGAATATTAGGCAGAAATTAATCTCCTTAATGTAAAGACGGTGTGGCAACCAGGAAGTGTTTGTATTGTAATTAGTGTTAAGTGAACAAAGAAGGCTAGCAGACACTCTGGGTCCGCCCATGCCACTTAGGCCTTGATGTGCCCCAGACAAGTTCCAGCCAACCACTCCAAGTGTGGACACCCACACAGCTGGGGGATCAGCTATCCCTTCCCTTCCCTCAGCAACCCTCAAACAAGGACAAAGGGGAATTGATGTGGAGTACCCCAGCTCCATCAGCCCAGCCCAGAGCAGGATAATTTCCATGTTTGAGTTTTGTACCGTGTCCCCAAATCTCCTTGGGGAAATCATTCAACAAGTACACACTCTTCTTTTAAAGATTTATTTTTATTATTTAAGAGAGAGAGAGAGAGAGAGAGAGAGAGAGAGAGAGAGAGAGAGAGAGAGAAACTGTGGAGTCCAGAGGCCTCTGATTCCCCTGGAGCTAGAGTGACAATCTATTGTAAGCCACCTGACGTGGGTTCTGGGAATTGAACTCAAATCCTCTGGATGAGTAGCAGATGCTCTTAACCATCTCTCCAGTTCCGACAAGTGCATGCTTTATTGACCCTTCTCTTCCCTGTGTCGCTGCCTCACAACCCTCGTAGTGTCTGGGCTTCCTAGAACAGAGCCTTGTCATGAATCCTCAAGTCCGCTTCTGGGAAAGTACAGGCTCGGCAATGCTACTAGGGAGTGTAAGCTGTTCCAGGTTGTCATGGTCTAGATCGTGGTTGTACACAGAGCTTGGGAAGAGAAGGAGCACATCGAGGTGAATAAGGATGGTGACCATCATGAGAGTTTTCTGCTCTACTCCTTGATCACCCTATAATGTTATGTCATTTTAAAGTACTTTTGTTTGATATGTTAAGTGACAACAAAAACATTCATGCAAATCCACATGCATGGAAGGCTGGGAACATTAATGAGAGCTAGAGCTTTTAGAGGGCTAGCAAGATGGCTGGGTAGGTAAAAGTACTTGCTGTATAATCCTGATGACCTGAGTTCAAACCCTGAAACCCCCCAAAAAGCTGGGTGTGGTGCCTGTGACTATAATGACAGCATTCTCTGGGGAGATGGCAGTGGAGAGAGGAGAATGGGACTGATGCTCCAGGGCCAGCCAGCCTGTCGTATGCAGGTGACAGAAGCAACAGGCCCTGCCTCAGCAAAATGGTAAGAGAACCCACCTCAGAAGGCCACCCTTGGCCCTCCACATATGTCGTCTGCACTCACACATACACCATACATGCATACCAATAAATAAAAATTTAAGAAGTTGCTTTTGGAAAAACGAGAAACCTCTAGAATGGTTTATATTCTAGTGGTCTATATTATAGTGACAAGGAAGAGGGACAGAGGTCCCTGGGTGTGGGTGGGGACATGACCTTGTAGAGACCAGATTGCAAGCCAGAACACATCTAAAGCTCATAAACTAAATACTCAAACTTTGCATTTTTTGGTGCCTCGGAGTACAAAATGCCTGTTTAAGATGTACAAGCTGTTAATGCAGGCGTAGGTTGCATTCTTTCACATTTCTTCTCTACATCCCAGATTCCTTTGCACACAAGCACAATCATTTGTGTGCTAGCCAACACAGCTAGCGCCTCATTATTCCAGGCATCTCTTCCTTAGAACTTTTGGCTAAAAAGAAAATGTATAAACACATAGTTAATCCTGTTGCAAAGGGAATTTAAGAACAAATCCAAGAGCTAAAAGATTATAGATGTAAAACCAAGCTGTGTGAGCATATGGCCTCAGAGATAAAAGTATCATATCCACAGTGTTGCCTTTTTATTGAATTTTTGGAGTATTTCATACATGAGAACTGTATTTACATCATTTGCACTTCTCCCCCGCTCCAACTCCCCCTGTGTCCCCCTCACTTTCAGAGGACAGCCTTGGGAGTCATTCCTTAGGCACCATAGGTGTTTTTTGACACAGAGTCTCTGATTGGCCTGGAGGTCACCATCAAGCCCCGGGTATCTGCCTATCTCTGCCTTCCCAGCGCTGGGATTGCAAGCATTTGCTGCCATGTCTGGCATTTTACTTGGGTTCTGGGCATTGAACTCAGGTCCTCATGCTTATTGAACAAGTACTTTACTGATTGTTTCCCCAGACCTAGTTTAGACTTCTGAAATGTCTCATTTACTTAGTATGTATCAATTTCACACAAACTAATTACAAAACTATATTGTCAGTTTAGTTCTACTTATATTACAAATGACTAGAACAGATCCTTGAATTCAGTCATTCTTTTTGAGGCTTTTCCGTGAGTCAATTAGTCTTTGCTATTGTGGATGGAGAAATGGTGGCACAGAAATAGACCAACCTCTCACGCTTACGTGTGATGAGACACGTGCCCTTGGGTGACTTTATCACTGTGCAAACACCACACGTGTATTTACACAAACAGCATATGTGTGCTTACATTACTAACTGATATGCTTTTATGAGGCCACTATATGTATGCAATCCTTCATTTATAGAAGCAGACTATGCTTATTTATCACGGTGGTCAGAACAACAAAAGGGGGGAACAGGATGCAAATGTGACCTTGAGCCACTGACCCACAGAGAAGCAGGGCAGCAGCCATTAAAGGGCCTCAGTCTGAGCTCATATTCCTAGGCAAGTGACTAGGGTGAGAGCTGTGATGAGAAGTAAACGAATCAGCATGCACTAAACACAAGAAGGAGCCTGTACTAGCACAGTGTTAGTGCTAGAAATAAATACGTATGTCGTGATGGTCAGCTTTAATTGTCAACTTGATACAACCTAGAATGAGCCAGGAAGTCTCAAGGAAGGATGTCTGCGTTGGGTTGGTCTACGGGCGGCATGTCTGAGGGGACTGTGTTAATTAAGTTAATTGGTGGATGAAGACCCAGCCCACTGTGGTTGGTACCATTCCCTAAGCAAAGGGTTCTGAACTGAAAGTGGAGAACTCGAGCTGAGCACTAGCGAGCAAACCAGTGCGCATGCGTGCGTCTTTCTCTCTGCTCTTGCCTGTGGATGTGATGTGACTAGCTATTTCAAGTTCCTGCTGCCCTAACGCTCCTTCAGTGATAACCTAGAATTCTGAGCTTAAATAAAGTCTTTCTCCCCTAAGATACTGTTTTGTCAGGATATTTTATCACAGCAACAGAAATGGAATGAAAACAGATATCAGCAGAAGCCTCTGTCACCTGTACCTTCTCTCTCTTTTTCCTAGGTCCCATCCCAGCTGTCAAGTTCTGAACTGTAGCAAGATAGGGCAGAACTGACTCTCATTCTGGCTGTGTTTGATGGTCATGGGCACAGGTATATGATCACCCTATAGCCAAAAACTCACCAGTCTGCAGCATCCTCTCCTAAAGGGGCAGAAGGAACAATTTGATTCACAACTGGATAAAATAAAATTGTAGGGTATAAATGGCAGATGTGATTAACATAGTAAGTCCTAGATTATTTTCAACAAAATTTAGAGACATTTGTCCATAATCACTGAGACACGTTCATTGCATATATGCTCCTGAAACATCACAGGTGCTTATCTAAACCCTACAAGGAAGTATTTGCTTTTAGTTATCACTGAAATAAATGTACTCATAACAAGCTTATGAGATTGCTCATAATAACCTTTTAAATGCATTTTGCAGTTTCTGTGGCACTCATAGCTGATGGGGTGGGGGTCTTTAACATATGGAAGTCAGGTCCTTAACCACTTCTGCATTGATGACCTGTGACAGCTTAACCTAACGCAGAATGGATTCTTGGCTTAGAAGCTGAGGAGTTCAGCTAGGGCTATACCTGCAAAAAAAGAGAGGGAGACATTGAGTTTGCTTCTCTGTGACTGAGAAGGAAAAGTGCTAGATGACTGTGCAGAGGTGTAGATTTTGTTGCTGTGGTTGCAAATACGCTTTGCATAAAACCCAAAGAAATGCTTGCTGAGTGAGGGATGATTCAAGTTTAATCTAGCTGCAAAAATGCCTATTGACCTTTCAACTGCAAAGCTGTCAGGGCAGTGGTTCCAGGTGTTCTAGCACCAGCAGTTGGTCCTACATGGCATCCTGCAAGCATATCTGGGGTCTCTCTCACTGCTTGCATTTTCAAAGCATACCAGGGAAGGATCAGTATTTGGACAGCCCTAATCCTTCCAGTCTTGTCTTGCTCTTCCCTACCACTAGTCCTGTTCAGCTCAGTTGAACTACAAAACAGCTCTTATATTAGTTTGAGCCCCTGTTACCTGCTTGTTTATGTTATAGTTTGCTTATGGTATACTATAAGCCATGAGGGTTATTTTTAAAGGAACTTTTAAGCATTTTTTAGTTGAAAGGCCTGAGGACATAGCTCAGTGGTAGAGCACTTGCCTGGCATGAAGCTCATGGTTCAATCCCCAGTACTACAGGAAGAAAAGAATTTTTAGTTGCTATATACTAATATATATATATATATATATATATGTATACTAATATAATATATATCTATATGTATGATACAGTGTGGTATTTTGACACATAACTACACTGTGCATTGATCAAATCTGGGTAATTAGTATATCTATCACTTCAGGAAAGAAACTTAGAGGTAATATACAAAAATATTTATAAAGATATAGATTGTGTTGAAATCCACAAGCCTGAAGATTGCAAAGGACACAATGGGTGGAATTAATCTGGGCTGCAAATTGCAGGCTGAAGGAAGGGAGGAGGGAACAGGGAGAGGCAGTGGAGGACAGGTGCATCCAGGGCTTAGAGGTGATTCCTGTGAATTACCAAGGGTTGCTGGGAACCAGACAGGAGGCTAAATGGATAAGGGGCTGCAGGATGGAATAGGGACAGAAAATGCTCCTGTTGAACAAAACAGCTCAAGGAGGGTGTAGGTGAAGATGGAGGCTGGGGATCCCCAGCTGCAGAAATCCCTGAGCAGGCCAGAGCTGGTTCTGATTAGGGAGTTCCCCAGTTTAGTAGAATAGCAGGGCCAAGCAGGAGAAAGCTATGGAGCATTCAGGACCACTCAGTGGGCCTCAGGGAAGGTCTGGGGGACAGTGCTGCAGCTGCAGTACCAGGGCCTGTACTCCCCCCCCCCCCCGCCAGGTATAGATGGGGTCTAGAAGGGGAAAGCATGAATGTGTGAGGCAGGCCATGGAGAGGTGGCTCTGTCCTTGGCAGCCTAAGGCCTGTGATGAAAACTAGAGAGGCGGCACAGATCACCCAGGCCTCAGACTGGCGGAAGCAATAGGACAGTGGCCCAGCTCATTAGGACAGGGAAGTTTGGCAACAGGGAAGGCCAGGCAGGGAAGGGTGGGGAGAGTGAGGTCTCAGGGCTACTTAGACTCAGTGGGTGATGTCCTGGAGGCCTTGGTACGTGACTTAGAGAAGAGGAAAGGCCAGGGTGTGCCAGGGGTAGGAGGCTGGCGGGAGGCGGTCATGAGTTGGGTGTGGTTGGTGGAGGGGTGAGAAGCAATTCTCCATTTAATCTCAAACACCCGAGTGTTCCACTCAGAAGCGTCTAAGTAGGGAAAGAACTTACAGGTCCTCTGACGCTCAGCTCTGAACCTGGCATGTGGAAGGCAGAGCTGAATACCATTTCCACGTGCCTTGATTTTACATATAATGTGACATTTGTTTATCTTTACAGCGCTGTCACAGTGGTGTTGCTTTCTTACATGAAAGATCGTGGAATGTAGGGACTCACACACTTGGATTAAAACCTAGGTCTATGGGGCTGGAGTAGTAGCTCGGCAGTTAAGAGCACTGGCTGCTCTTGCAGAGGACCTGAGTTCGATTCCCAGCACCCCCATCGCAGCTAACAACTGTCCGAAACTCCAGTTCTAGAGGATCCAACACCCTCTTCTGATCTCCTCCGGCATTGCAGGACACAGGTGCACTTACATACATGCCCGCAATTCATTCATATACCTAAAATGAAAATAATAAATAGAATACTTTTTTAAAAACCTAGATCTGTATAAAAAAATGTGACCTGTCTATTCAGTGGGGATATCCTTCAGTCTCAACAGGAAGGGCTTTATGACACATGTAATAGCATGGAGGGACCTTGAAGATACCATGCAAGTCAAGTAGACTAATTCTAGTGAGACAGATGCTATCTGGTTCTACCTCTGTGAAGCCCCAGGGCAGCCAGAATCACAGAGACAGGCAATAGAAGTGTTTGCAGGAGCCGAGGGAAGGAAGAAGGAGTTACTGCTGAATGCTCACAGAGTTTCAGTTTAGGATGACTTAAACGTCTGGAGGGTTATCGGACAATCGTAAGCATATAGTTGAGACTCTTGTACTAGACTTAAAATGGTTACCATGGTAACTTTTAACCACCCATGAGAAGGGCCTGGATCACCTTCTCCTAGAGACATTCTGAGGACTGGACACAGTGATGCTTCAAGCATCCCACCCAGTACACAGACAGTACTCACACTTTAGTTAAATAAAGTTTCATTCCCATACCATCACAGCTTGAGTGGTTTTTTGCTTGAGGACCTAGATCTATTTGGACTTTTCACAGCATATTTTAGTGCAGCCCACAGAGCACTGAGGCTGAAATGACACACTATCTCTCTCTGAGCTACTATGCCCAGAGGATGTGTAAAACGACTATGCAAGCTAAGTGCCTCTAGCATTCCCATTTTGAGGGTCCTAAATAAAGAAGTAAGTCTTCTTGTCAAAAGTAGCTGAATACATCCCCTCCTGACCACAAGAAACAGGAAGAAGTCCATTACAACTGGTCAGAACCCCATATGCAGGGCCTCAAAGACACAGATGCCCGTCACAAAAAAGGAGGTACCACAAGCAGCAGACATTTTGGTGCATCTACAGAAAGGAGAGGGGTAAATGTCTTTAGGAAGAGAATTCTTAAATGGTTGTTGCTTCAAGGGAAGCTGGAGCATGCGCCATTGTGGTGGTGGAAGCCAGGTGGACATGCATGACAAGACCAACTCGGCATGCTTAGAATCCCCAGAACTTTGAAACTCAAGCTATACAGGAATTCAGACTAGTCAGGGCAGGGAACATTTTCTTAACTGTGCTCTTGGCTAAGTCTTTTTCTTATTCCTCAGCAGGAAGAATTTGAGAGTTTGTGTCAAAATACCTTTCCAGATCATGTGTGCTTTGTTGCACAAAATCAAAGCTAACTGGAAGTAACCAGATTGGTCTTATTTCATAGCAGGGGTTTAAACACCCTCCGTACTTCTGTTATTACCTTCAGAAAGTCCTGGGGTAAGGACAACCTCCAGTTATTATTCTAGCAAGATACCTGGGCAGGGTGGACCCTTTCTGACTAGTGCAGGTCAATCCTGGAGCTCAGAGTTTCCAGGTAAGTAGCATGCTTCGCACAGTGTTGCTGGGGTGTGCGGCATGTGTAACAATAGTGTACCACACCCAGAAAGACAATATGCCAAAATATTAAAATATCCTACTCAGCCACTGTGTCACGTAGAACACGCATGGCCTGGCACAAGCCAGTCCCTCTTAAGATGTCTGGGCCCTTGGCAGGGTCACTCTCAAGTGGCTTGACATTTACATGCAGCTTTCAGCTTCCATAGCTGTTTTCTCAGGGAGTCCCATGGTCCTCCCCTGCCTTAGTGACCACATGGTGGTGGAGATTGAGTGAGGAAGGGGCTTTGACATCAGGCAGAACCGAGGTGAAAAGCCATCTCTAGTCCCTGTAATGAGTATGCAAACTCCTCAATCTTTCTGAATCTCAGAATGAAAGGAAAGGATGCAAAGGACAGGTAAGACTGCCTGGTCCAAGGGCCTGCTCTCTAAGTGCAAGGCGCTCCTCAGGCTACCCTCCCTCTGCCAGCCTTCTTTTCCCTGGGTCTAATGCTTTGTTCTTTCTATTCCCTGGAACCTGCTCTTAGGCCTTCCTGAGCCTCCTTATTCACAGGCACTCACTGCTATTTTCACGGATTCTCTAGAAACACCCTTGACGCTCACAAAAATTCCATCTTCCTCTCTACATTTTCTCCCTTTGCTCATGTTTTTCCCTGCTTTCAAAAAAGGAAGGAAGGAAGGAAGGAAGGAAGATAGGAAGGAAGGAAGGGAGGAAGGGAGGAAGGAAGGAAGGAAGGAAGGAAGGAAGGAAGGAAGGAAGGAAGGAAGGAAGGAAGAAGAAAAAATACAGCCTGACTCCTTAATGCCATGCTTGCTCTAAATGACTTGAAAGTAAACCAGGTGTGATGCACATGCCTGTGCATTCTTGGGAGCCTGCAGCAGGATAATTAAGAGTTTGAGGCCAAGCCTAGGGCTAAACAGCAAGACTTTGTCTCAAAAAAAAGACCAAAAACCAAACCAGAACAAACTCCAAAACAGCAATAAGAACAACAACAAAAAGTGAATGGATTGCTAATGTTTGGGCTGTTTCTAATCTGGGTCTTAGCAGTATGTGGGTGTATCTGGTCCATAGGGCAGGCCCAATCATTTGTTTTGTGTTCCAGCCTCTGTGTGTGAGGGGAAAGGCACGTGTGTTTTCTGGAACTGGGACGTATCTGTTTTTCTGTCTTAAATGCCAGCACCCCTTTTCAACCCAACCCTGCATGCCATTTGCCGTCAGCAGCTCAGCAGGACAGTTCAGCCCCTACGTGCCTCTGGCCAGCTGCCCCTTCCACCTCGGCATCCTGCGCAGGAACTTTCTCCTAAGTAGCTGCTGCTAATTAACTCAACCTGAACTCTGCTTTCCCCAGCTACGTGTTCCAGTGAAGGGGCTGCGGGGACAGTAAGGAGCTCTCCACTTCCTGCGGAGGGAAGATCAGTCTCTCCTTCCCCCTTCAACTTATAGTCAACTTCCTCTGGGAAGCAGGCGTTCCTTAGGATATGTCAGAAGTCACAGTTAAAACTGCTTTTACACAAGAAGTTGGGGGGGTTTAGGAAGCGTTGAAAAGCGGGCTATTTTCCCCCAGAGACGTCGCCCATGTAATTTTGTCTGGCTCATACTGTCTTCTGGTATCTTGACTGTGTTTCTGTGACTTGTGGTAGTTCCTTCATCAATATCTCTAAGACTGTGTGGTCTGCAAATCTTGTTTGTTTCTCTCTCTCTCACACATACACACACACGCACACCCCATATAGCACTGTTTTGCCATAGATCTGCCCTGACATTTGGAATCACAAGATGGACTCTCGGTCCTCAGTCTGCGCTGGGGAAAGAATGGGAGTGGATGAGTGGGATCTAGAAATGAGATCTGATACAGCACGGGACTGGCCGCCTGGGGCTTGGCAGGGTGTGTACTGGCCAGCTGCGGGAGGCCTGCCCCGCAGGACAGCCTGAGTGCTCTGCAGACATCTCTGCACACATGGGGCTCCTGTTTTTGCTTTGACTCATTTTTCTTTTTTTAATGCCTTCATGATGGAAAGAACAAACAATTCTTTAAAATGACCTAATCTTTGTCTGATGTTACTTGGTGGGAAACCATGACTCCCATAAGAACTGAGATCAGAGCTGGGCTGGTGGGAGGACAGAGATCTGGAGTTAGGAGCCCTCCATGGTGTGTTTAACGACCACTCGGCTATTGTGTGGTTTCAACCCTGGTTACTCATCTTTAAGAACTGGTGTTACCATAACTAGGCTCCCAACCTTAGGGAAGAAATTTAAAGATATTTCTGTGGAAAAAAAAACCCCACAGAGATTATTATTATTTACACTGAAGATAGGTGACAAGATGCATAATAAGATCTTTTCCTCTTATGAGGGCATTTAATCATCACAAGTGCTCTGTGGCAAGCACTATAATTATCCCTGATTGACAGAGGATGGGTCAAAAGTTAGGGAAGTGAACCTGGGGAAGACAGGAGAAGCCTCTACCTCAGCCAAATTATAGAAGATTTTCCTTGAACTAACACACCATTGATGAAGATTACCTCTGTACTAGCTGTTACAAAATACCATTCATGCTCATCCTTTAAAAAAATACAACACAAATATTGAAAGTATTTAAAGTTAAAAGACCGCTCCCCTCGTCAGAAAGGTAGTTTGAGGAACCGTAGTCATACTTTTCTCCGTAGGTCATATGCTCAGTACACTCTTCCGTGTGTCAGTGGCATCTTTTTTTTTTAGTGGGGAGTAATGCTGGGTTCTAAGAGCAGCGTACACCAGAGCTGTGTCTAAGTTCAGCCCCTCCTAACCCTGTGTCTTTAGGCAAATAACACACTTTCTTTGAATCTCATCTTTAAAGTAGGTCTCGTACTATTCATCTTTCCAAATGCTTATAAAGATTAAAGGTCACAGGCGAAAGATGCCAGGCATATGCTACGTACTGGTTTCATTATACTTTCTAATATGCTACTTAAATTTTAGTGTGTTTTCCATTCTTGAAATGTAAAAGCATTACATTTTTCTTTTGGTCTGAACAAAGCGAACTATGATTGGTAAACATTCTCACTTGCTTTATTCAGGTGAGTTCTCAGGGAGGTTTATTCTTGTGTTCATTTTCATCTTATCAGTATAAAATACTGAGAACACTTTAGAGAAGAAAATAACTCACTCACAGTCCCATCACTTTAATATACACAATTATTTTTATACATAAAGACACAGATATTTACATACATGTATCACACACGTATATGTATGTACATATATTAACATACATTTTTATGTGTAAACTTTTTGCTGGTGTGCTAGCATGTGTATTTCCCTTTTCAATAAGTAGGCTAAAATATTTCTGTACCTTTGTCATTCATGGATACATCTCACATGAAGAAACCAGCTTCCAGCTCAGGTCCCAGCAACCAGAGGACCCTGCTGCTTCCTAAGAACAGTTCCTTCCATTCCCTCTAAGGCAGCTGCAGTGGGAACCGTCAGCTACTCACACCCTTCTGTTTGATGCTTCTGCCTGTCAGGTAGGAGGCTCCTTGGGAATGTTGCCATGAATTTAGGGATTGACTGGGACCAAGAAAGGAGGAAAAGTATGGCTGCATGCACCTGTGGAGCTGGATTAGAATCACTGGTTCTTCACAGTGACAGTCACACCTCTTAGGACCTGTTCTAAAACCTCTGAGAAAATGCACGAGCAGCAGGCAACAGTCCCCACTGTTGGAAGGGCTGTGAGTGGCAGAGAAGATTCACTTCCACACTTCCACACCATATTCACATACCCCTTCTCCAGTGATCATAACAGTCACTTTAAAACAGGCTATTCTTTAATAGCAGCAACTCCCCTGCCTTGTCACTTTGGCACCGGGGCCATGCTTGTGCATGCTTCCTTGCTTGTCTTATTTATGCATTTACTGTATAATAATTGTGCAAATAAACAGATAGTTCTCGACCTTTAGAAACTGACTGACATCAGCCCACAAGTATGTGGGGCAACCTAGGACAAACAGCACATGCTGCACCTGGTGCCAGCCACAAGCAGGTGTATGGGAGGGAGCAAGCACATCGTGGGAAGGAGAGGGTGGGTCAATGGAAAATCCCTCTTACACAGGGATTCCAGGGAAGGAAGGAAGATTACAGAGATTGTGAGACACTGGTGCATAGGTGTGGGAGAGGAAGAACAGTTCACATACAGCCTCAGAGGTAACAGCCAGAGTAATGACATGACAAAGGAGGGCCTCATCTGTGTGTGCATCGCTTTCCATAAGTGACAGCCCAGGGCTGCCAGGTTAGAGTCTGAGAAAGGAGAAAGAGTTAGTATTAGATGGAAAAGAGTTTTAGACCCAAAAGATGGATGGTTCCCCGAATAACTCACCAATGCCAATTCTCTAATCAGGTCCTCACTTACATATTTCTAGGCAATTGTTGGCTGTTTAAGGGATGTGGGGGTAGCCATTTTGATGACCCTGTGGCACACCCCTCACCGCACCTGGTCATTAATTAGTTAAGCCTGCTGTTCACAGGGTGCGCATTGCTAGCTGCAGGAGGTCTGCTGGTCCTTCCTCTCACTCATTCTTTTTTAAAAAATATTTTATTGTTTATATTTTGTGTATATGAGTGTATTGTTCACATGTGTGTAAGTGCACCTACAATGCCCATGGAGGTCAGAAGAGGGCATTGGATGCCCTGGAACTGGAATTATGAATGGTTGTTAGCTGCCATGTGGGTGCTGGGAACCAATCCCAGGTCGTCTGCAAGAGCAGCCCATGCTCTTAATCACTGAGCTGTCTCTCCAGCCCCCCATTCCTTCTCATAGCAGTACAGCTTACACAGAATGTTGGATATTTGTTTCTTGTTAGTTTTTCACCTTTTAGCCCATTGGATAGTGAGCTCAGGACAGGGATTATGGAGCTAGGTCACACATAAGTTAATCATCCCTGTGAACACAGTGCTAGAAATCCAGTAAGAAACCATTGTGCTTGCTAAAGAATATGAAAGACTAATAGGGAACAAATAAATTATGAATAAGTTGGATTTACCAATTTAATTGAAAACAATATTAAACTATAAGTTGAAGATTTCTTGATCAAGATGCCTGGAACCAGAAGTGTTTTTTGTATTTTGAGTTTGAGGGGGTCTTGAAATATTCACATATATATGATGATGTAGCTTGTAAAATATTTTCAAGTCTAAACAGGAAGTTCATGTATGAGTGTTTCTTATAACCTTATGGGTAGATCCTGAAGGTAACTTTAAATTGCAACCAATAATTAAAAAAAAAGTTATTATGCCTAGTGTAGTGGTGGACACCTGTAATACCAGCATTTGGGATGCAGAGGCAGGAGGCTCACAAATTTGAGACCAGCCTGTATTGTGTAGTGAGACTCTGTCTATGAAACTTTTGTGGGGCTGAGGCTGTACAGTGGTAGAGAGTTTGCTTTGTGTGCATGAGACCCTAGGTTCAGCTCCTAGTACTGAAAAAAGGAAACAAAACGTTTTTAAAAATTAATTTTGTACATGAAAATTGTTTACCTTGAACCATTATAATTATGGTGCTAGGTTGGCACATCTTGTAGTATTTTGGATTTTTAGACGCAGGCTGCCTGACCTGAGGTGATCATTCTGTTCCACTGTGTTCCTGGCTTGGCTTTGACTTTTCTTATCCTAACACTTAGAGTTACTGATTATTCTCTACCCACCAGGAGAACATGATCCTGAAGGGAGGACACCAGGAATAGAAAGCTAGCCCCTCCATCCCCTTGGCCTCCTTTCTGTCCTTTTGTGACACCTTCTGACCAAGTTGAAGGCCTTTTAGATCCAAATGCAAGACATTCCTCCAGGTCTTCGTGCACACTGCCTTCCATCTTCCTGTCCCTGTCTTTGTCCCTGCCCTGCCCTGTCTCCATTGAGCATTCTTCCTTTGTGCCCTTCTAATATCCCACATGTCTGATTTTCATGCTTGGTTGTAACTGCATGCTTTGTTACAGAGTCATTCAATAAATCCTTATTAGATATCAATGGTATCAGAGGCATTGATGCTAGGAACTAGAGACAGTAATGAACAAAGTAGACAAATCTCTGCCTTTTAAAGATTTTATCCCAATCCAGTGTATTTTCAAGCCTAATAACAATAAATATACTGTGTTTTTCTTCTTGAATTAGGTTCAAGTTTACAGAAATGAACGCAAAAATCAACTAGTGCAACAGGGAAGTCTTAGTCAGGAGTCAGACTTTGAGGCTCAAAACTACTGAAGGAAGTACATCCCCCTGCAGGGTAGCCCAGACAAAAGGCAGCTGTGCCTGACAAGGGAACACCAAGAGTCCTTCACAGAAAATGACAGCCCAGTTCTGGAAAATCACTGTCATGCTCCATCTCTCCAAGACACAGATAAAACAAGATGCCTGGTGCTCCCTCTGGGACAAGCACTGACAGGAGCTCAGGGTCATAATGAGGACATCAGTGTCCACCTAAAGGATCAAGTATGCCTCCGATTCCTGAGCTGGGCATGTCTAAGACCCAGCGGAGACACACAGCCTCACAACCCAAGTCCCACTGTATGAAATAAGTGGTAATGGTCAAATGGAAGCTTGTCAAAGTGCACTGTATGGCTTCTAAGGAGAACAAGGATCCTTCAGAGGATTCAAGAAACTTGGGAAAGTTTCCATTCTTGACAGATGCTGAGAATTCCCTGAGAATTCCTTAGAAGGAAAGGCCTAGCCTCTCCATCTCTATCTGCTTCCCTCTGGAGATTCTCTCAAGAAGAAATCAAAGAGAATGAGGGCAGGAAGTAGACTTTATCCTGTGATCTCACCAGGGACTTTGGTGCCTGAAGGAAGGCCTCTTCCCTGTCGTGATAAGAAGAGCTGCCTTGAAGATCTGAGTGGGCCTGGAACTCCTGGTGCTCTTGTCAGCAGGATGCTCACTTCTTAGCCAGGGCCTGAATCATAATCTCATGGAGATTCCTGTGGCTAACACTGTGATGAGCTGACATGAAGGGCAAACCACAAATGAACCCATCCCCCAGGTAGAAGGAAAATGGTGGGTGAGGGCAGGGTGCTGGGCCAGGCCCTCACAGCATCACACAGAGCTTTCACACCCCGACTAGATATCCTTCCTGCTCTTGCACCCCCTTTCCGGATTCTCTGTGAAAATGCTGATGCCTTTATCAGGAAAGGATGTAGGGGCATCAAGGCCCAGAACCCATCAGGCCACATCAGGAGCCAGCAGCACCCACAGAACAAGGCGCAGCAGGTAAACTGACATCTGCATGGACCTGGTCTCAAGGCCGTACAGTTAGAGCAGGCTGTGGCATCAGTAATTTAGAGTTGATTGCCAGAAATCTACTCATTCTGCACTTCATGAACCTCTTCGTGAACCGTGAACTTTGTGAATTTCAAGCACAATGATGTGTGTGTATGTATGTGTATGCCTGTGTGTGTATACATGTGTGACTATGCTTAAGAAAGAAAAAGGAGGCAGCAGTTAATGTCAGGAAGCCACATTCCGTTTCCAAGCACAATGCCCTGGTTTTGTTTTGTTTTCTCTTTTTAGTGTTTCTCTTGCCACTCAGCAGTAGAGAGAGAAGCAGAGAATAAAGCTGAGAGTTTGGCTTTGGTTTTCCCACCAACATTTCCAGTCTGTTGGGACTTTAGAGTCTATATCCACCAGAGCCCTGGGTTAAATACATTAAAAAAACCAAAGAAGAATAATTCATCTGTTCTCAAGGAACATGCATCCAAATTAAGAGATGGGCAGAAATTTAAAACTGAGCATAAAGGAAAGGGTGATGGACACAAATCCCTAAATTATAAAGTACAAAGTATTTGGTACTAAAAAGGACCAAGTATTAATTTAATAATGAAGAGGAGATTAATTTCAATTGACAAGATATTTAATAGCCATAAGGGAAGGCATTCTTGGTGGAGGAAGCAGCATTTTAAAAAACAGAACAAGCCAAGTGTGGTGGTGCACACCTTTAATCCCAGCACTTGGGAGGCAGAGGCAGGAGGATTGCTGTGAGAGTGAGGCCAGCCTGGATGGTCTACATAGTGAGTTCTAGGCCAACTATACAGTGAGACTCTGTCTCAAAAAAAGAAAAAAAAAATCAGAATGACCATATGACTATGACATACCATTTCATAACCATTAAGATGGCTACCATCTAAGAAAAAAATGACAAAGTGTTGGCAAGGATGTGGAGAAACTGAAATCCTTATGCACTGTTGGTTGGAATGCTAATAATTCGCCACTATGGAAAATTGCATGGTGATGCCTCAGAAAATTTAAAATAGACTTACCATGTGACCTAGCAACTCTACTTCTGGGTACTCATTCAAAAGAATTAGAATTGGGTCTCACAGCTATATTTGTAGACCATGTTCACAGCAGCAGTATTCAGAATCACTACAAGTGGCTGAGGGTCCGTCGACAGAGGAGTGGGTGAGGGAAATGTTGAATATACTATACTATGTCTGGTAGAATGTCAACCTCTACCAGAAGGAATTCCAGCACATGCTACAACATGGACAAAGCTTGAGAACATTATGCTAAATGAAATTAGCAAGTTGCTGAAAGGCGAATACAGTGGGACTTCATTAATATGAGATACTCAGAGTAGTCAAATTTGGAGAGATAGAAGTTAGAATAGTGATTGCCATAAATTAGAGATAGGAGGAAATGAGGAGTCATTATTTAGATAAAAGCTTCCATTTGTAAGATAAAAAGAGTTCTGTGGCTGGATGATAGTGGTGATATCTCGGTAGTGTGAATGGACCCATGTGTGTTTCTGGGGATTGAACTCAGGGCCTCATACGTGCAAGGCAAACAGTCTCCCATGGAGCTGTATTCCCAGACTTGAATGGACATTTGAAAATAGTTACAGTGGAATTCTGGGGTGCAACTCAGTGGCAAAATGCTTGCTTAGTATGTGTGAGGTCTGGATTCTATCCTTAACAAAAGAAAGAGAGGGAAAGGAAGAGGGACAAGGAGGGAGGGAAGGAAGGAAGGAAGGAAGGAAGGAAAGAAGAGAGGAAGGAAGGAAGGAAGAGAGGGAGGGAAGGAAAGAAAGAAAGAAAAGAAGAAATAGTTGATAATTGTTCAATTGTTTTGTCATAATAATGAAAAACAAGAGGCAGGATAGATTTAAGAGAAGAGTGTCAGAAAAGAGCTGAGGAGATAAGGGCAGTGTGTGGATAGTTTCAGTTGTCAATTTGACACCCCTGGGTAGAGGGAACCTCAGTTAAGGAATTTCCTCTATTAGATTGGCCTGTGGGCATGTCTGTGAAGCATTTTCTTGGTTATTTAGTGATGTTGGAGGGCCCAGGCCAACTGCGGGTCGTACAACCCCTAGGCAGGTGGTTCTAGGTTAAATAAGAAAGCAGGCTGAGCACAGGCCAGAGAAGAAGCCGGAAAGCAGTGTTCTTTCATGGCTTGTGCTTCAGTTCCTGCCTCATGCTTCCTGCCCTCTCTTCCCTCAGTGATGAACTGTGATCTGGGAGATATAAGCTAGAATAAACCCTTTCCTCTCCAAGTTGGGTTTGGTCATTTTTTTTACCATAGCAACAGAAAAGTAACTAATACAGGCAGGTAAGGGCCACTAAAGGTCTGAGCCAGGCAAGCCAGATCTTTTCCTATCTGGCATATATCAGTGATAAAAGAAAGGAGAAGGAGAGAAATACAAAATATGCTACCTATGGGGAAATATATCATGGTCATGTTTGGTGTCAGTAAATTTTATGCTGTGAATAAAGGAACATGGGAACTTTCTGGGGTCATTAGTAACATTGGGGTAGAAGAGAGGGAAGGAAGATCCTTAAACCATTGAGCCGAGGTCCTTACCCATGACCCGGGTAGCAACTCTTTATTGGATGTATGTCGGGAGAGTATCCTATATGGCACATCCAAATTAGCATAATTAGAGGGCAAAATAAAGGACTCTCCACAAAGATGTGAGTGGGTAAGTGGAGAAACCTATGGGCTGGGTCAGTGCTCCAGAATAAACAGAGACTGTAACCGTCTCTTACACACATACAGGTGAGGGTTCCTGGTCAGTGGTTCTCTTGGAGGTAACAGTGGCCTTTGGTGCACTGATATGACCAGGTCTACCTAGTGCAAGGAAAGCACCTGGAAAAAACAACCTTGAACTCTCCCTCTTTGTGTGGAATCTCCTGCCAGCATTCCCCATCAACCAAGCCTGCTGCATGTCAGCTCACCAGCATAGCATACATCAGTATCTTCTGGGAGGCTCTGTAAAACATAGGTAGTTGGAGAGGTTCAAGTGGGACCTGGGAATTTGCATTTTAATAGGTGCCAGGTATACTGGGGACCACACTGTGAGAACAACTAATGTAGCCCTTCTGTGCAGCCTCCAAACACAAGAAGCTGAAGAAAAATGAATGGCAGATCTGGAAAGGTGGGCAACCTGTAGGTGAAAGGTATCAGCGTGCCCCATGTTATTATAGTTAGTAGTCACAGGCCTGTTTCTTCACCTACAAAATAAGAGAACTCTGAAGGCTGCTTTCTAGCTTATTCTGTGATCCTATGGACCTGCAGCATCCAAAGCTCTGTGCTTTGAGTGGCCATGAAGCTGTGATGAATGCTGTCTGCCATATACTGGTTGACTGAATTGTGCCAAGTGTCATAGTCAGATTCTTACATTTTCTAATTTTTTTTCTCCTGGGTTGAAGTTAATGGGAGACTGGATAAACATTTGACCATTCTATGCATACATACAAATACATATTCACATATATTCATATACATTCATTTCTGTATATATGAAAGGAGGCATTCCCAAATATGGAAGCTCAGTTTGATTTGTGTAAACTCAGACCTCAAAGAGATCACTAAAAATATTACAAGGGCTGAGGATATGACTCAGTGGATAAAGTGCTTGCCACACAGCTATAAGACCCAAGTTCAGATCCTCAGAACCCACATAAAGCCAGATACTTGTAATTCCAGTGCATCTACAGGGAGGTGGGAGGTATGGATGGGCTTCGAATGGGACAGAGTACAAAGCAATGCAGATAAATGTAGTGAAAGAATCACAAAGCCAGAGGTTGCTTTTAACAGGAAGGAAAAGAGAAGTCCCAATGAAGTTATAGTTTTCTAGGAACTGCTTGATTCTGGGTTAGGAAGTCATGACCTTCTCTTCAGTTCAGCAGAGGACATGTTACAAATGGAAATATAAAAGGAGAAAGAAACTTCACCCACTGTCTTCTTCAGCTAGTCACAGACTGAACTAAACAAAGTGACCAGTGCTCCTAAAACTGGCCTGTACCAGTTCATGAGAACCAATTGTTAAATTTTCAGAAATTTTGCAAATTGGCTGATAAATACATCAGCTATTACAAATTATACAGACATCAACTGAGTAAATTATATATGTGCGTGTATATTTTATTTGTGTGTTTGTGTGGGTATGTATTCGTGTGTGTGAATGTAGTCATGTGTGTGCCCAGACATGAGTGTGGACATTGAAGGACAACCTTGAGGGTCTTCCCCACTTTCTGCCTTGTTTGAGACATGGTTTCTTTGTTGTTCACTGCTGTGTACCCAGCCTACCTGGCTTACAAATTCCTGTCTCTTTGGAGGAACACTCAGATTACAGACCCTTGCACTGTGTGCCTGGCTTTTCCATGGGTTTTACAGGGGTTCAGTTTCAGGTCCTCACAACTGTGTAACAACTGTGCTTGTACACATGATGCTATCTCCCCAGTCTGAGTAAATTGTGTATTTTTAATAGTCTTAAGTGCTCAAAACTTACAGCTTCCTAGTTACTATACTTTACAGTTAGTCATGCTTTTGAACTTATTTTACCCTTAGCACATCTGTAAGAAAGAAACATAGAACTGATGATAACCTACTACCTGTCTCTTCTCCAGCTCTGTGCTCAGTGGCTTCACGTTGGTTTAATAGTGTGAAACTGGTGGGAGAGTTTACACCAGGGAACTGGTGAAACGTACTCACCATAGTGCTCTCCTCACCTCCACAGTCTGTTGTTGACATTGCTGCCAAGGACCCTCGGAAAAAGTTCTTGGGATTAGACTTACTCAATACTTAATCCTTAGGTTGCTGTGAGCATCCACATTAGTGTTCTCTAAGGACCAGTATCCTCGAAATGTTTGCTAGACTATAACACTGGATGTCTCATTTATAGCCACAATTATTGTGTACTGAGGCATTATATCATTCTCTTTCTAGGAGAAATATGTCACTGACCAAATATAAACCATCCAGAATAGAATTTTAACAGCTTCACTGAGATATAATTTATATAGCATATATTTTACTCAAATGTTCAGTGATTTTTTAGGCTATTCAGAGTTGTGATCATCATCATAATTAATTTTAGAACATATTCATTGTATCCAAAGAAATTCTGTACTCATCAGCAGCCACTTCCAATGTCCTTCCAATCTTTCATTCCTCCTCTAAATCCTAGGCAACCACGGAGGCACTTTATGTTTCTGTGGATTTGTTCACCCATATACTTCATACAAATAGCATCATGCAGTGGTGCCTTTTATGACTGACTTCTACATAATATCATCAAGATTTATCTATGTTGCACCTACGCCAGTCAGTGCCTCATTTCTTCTGTTGTGTATAATGTTCTGTTGTGCAGATATACTCATTTGTTTATCTTTTTACCAGCTGACACGTATTTCTTTTATTTCCACATTTTGGCTCTTATGAATAATGTTGCTGGGAACATTTATGTGCAAGCTTTGAGTGGACATAAGTTTTCATATCTGTCAGGGCTAAATCTACTTAGGAATGGAAATTCTGCGGAATACAGTAACTCTATGTTTAACAATTTGAAAAACCACAAAATGCTTTCCAGAAAAGCCACAGTATTTAATATTCCCACTAGCAATGCACAGGGTATCAATCTCTCAACATTGATTATTGTCTGATTGTTTATCTTAGTCATCCTAGTGGACGGGAAATGGTTTATCATTATAGTTTTGATTTGTACTTCCCTATTGACTAACGTTATTGAATATATTTGTATCTGTTTATCAACCATCTATTATATCTTCTTTGGAGAAATATCTGTTCAGATTATTTGATGCTTTTAAATCAAATTTGTTGTGGATATTTTCTTTTTATCATTTCTTATTTTGGTTTATAATAGTTCTGGGTACAAATCCCATATGAAATATGTGATTTTCTATAGTTTTCCCCATTATATGACTTGTTTTCATTTTCTTGATAGTGTCCTATGAATCAAAAATTATTTTATTTTGATGAAGTCTAATTTATCTATTTTTCCTTTGTTGTTATATTCACAATATCTTATCTAAGAAAGCTTTGCCTAACCATGAAGACTTATTCTTAAGGATTTTTTAAAAGAGCTTTGTTGTCTAAGCTCTTAAATTTAGGTCTCTTGTCTATTTGGAGTTAATCTTTGAGTGCACTATACAGAAAAGGCCCAGCTTCATTGTTCTACATGTTGCCTCAGAATTGTTTGTTGAGAGAATATCTTTTGCTTATTGAAGTCTTAGCTTGGAATAGATTTCTTATGTTATCTTTTATTTTTATCTTCTACTATCCCTAATATCTTGGTTTTTTTGGATTTAGTTTTATTTTATGTGTTTGAGTGTCTTGCCTGAATATATGTAAGTGCATCTGTGTTGCACAGTGCCCAAGGAGGCCAGAAGAGGGTGTCAGATCCCCTGAAATTGGAGTGAGGGACAGTTGTTAGCTGCCTTGTAGGTGCTGAGAATCGAACCCCATCCTTTGTAAGAGCAGCCAGTACTCATAACCACTGAGCCATCTCTCCAGCCCCAGATCTTGGATATCTTCTTCTAACATTTCTGTCCCTATAGTTCCAGCTGTGTGACCAGGTTTTCCTATCTTAACACATATACAATGACCTGCCTAGAGCCCAAACACAAGCTGCTCTCTAATCTCCATGTGCCAGAATAGACCAAGTGTTGTAACAAATAATCCCTAGCATCTAACACCTAGTATAATCAAGGTTTCTTTCTCTCCAATTGCAGCTCAATGAGTTGCTGGAGGAGGAAGTACTACACAGTCATTGAAGACTGGCTCCTTCCAGCCTGTGGCTCTCCTGTCCCCAGGGCTTCATAGTTCTGCACTGGTTCCTCAGAATCTGATTGTCAATGAAGAGAAGGAAAAGAGAGGACATGGAGGATCTTGTGAGAGTTCTTTTTAAGGACCCATTCTGGAAGTGGCACACACCCTTCCTGCCCACTGCCCATTCTTCAAGCTGACTGTAAGGGATGTTCAACTGTTGGCTGAGAAGGAAGGTTATTCATAGTACTATTCACAATAGCCAGGAAACGGAAACAACCTCAACGTGCATTAATGAATGAATGGATAAAGAAAGCGTATTTGTACTCACTGGAATACTGTTTGGTCATAAAAATAAGGAAATTGTGTCACAAACAACAACATGGATGGGACTAGAGATCATTACATTAGATGAAGTAAGTCATGAGCAGAGAAACAAGAACCATGTCTTCTCAGTCATAGGAAGAATATAACAAGTTGATCTTGATCTCATAGCTGTTGAGAGTGGAATGCTGGTTACAGAGGTGGAGAAGGGTAGGGTGGGGGGATGGGGAGAAGCTGGTTAGAGGATGCTAAATTACAGTTAGGTAGAAGCAGGAAGTTGTGGTATGCATTGCCCATTAGGGTAGCTATAGTTGATGATAATGTAGTATGCATTTTAAAACTCTAGAGGAAATGTTTTTACATTCTATGTACATTTTTAAATTGAATGTTTTTATCATAAATAAATGGTCAGTATTTAAGGAACTAGATATATCTACCTAATTTTAACATTACAACATGTGGACTTGTACCAAACTATCACAGAATATCCATAAATATGTGCAGTTTCTATGTTTTTATAAATCGATTTTATGCAATTTTTCAAAATGTGGTGAGCACCCAGCTCTATCTGCCATACAGTCTACACCATCTATAAAGAACTGCATGTGAAGGGAGGAGAGTGATTAAGAGCACTGGCTGTTCTTGCAGAGGACCTGGGTTCGAATCCCAGCACCCTGATGGTGGCTAACAACTGTCTGTAGCTCCAATTCCAGAGGATCTGACACCCTCTTCTGTCATTCCATGGGCACTGCATGATATGGGTGTACCTACATACATGCAGGCATAACACTCATATACATAAAATAAAAATAAATTATTTTAAGAATAAACTGTATGTGCACACCTACTGGCTCCTAACTGCTACACAGAACTCTGGCTCCAGCTCCTCTTTCAGAAATTCTCCTCCTCACAGGTGGCTAGACTCTGATGCTAAGACCTTGAGGAAGGAAACCGCTGGTCTGAGGACTAAGGCATGAACAGAGGACAGATCTATGAATCAGTGGGAAAAGCCGTAGGACATACAGTCCAAAGAGAGGGAGCTGGTTTCCTAAAACTTAAGCTCCCTGCATCATATATCTTTAGGTACTGAACATGGTAAGGTGTCGTCTGCAGGTTGAATGTGAACCTCACAAATGCTCATTTACAGAACGTTATATACTAAAGGATCCCAGGCAAATGCAGCCAGAAACAAAGGCAACTTCTGCTCTCAGAAGGAACTCCTAGGGATGATATCTCATACTCCTCTAGTCAAACTGTTGGTGTTTTGTTGTTGTTGTTTTTAATTTTTGGTCTTTTTGAGACCAGGTCTTCCAGTAGTCCCAACTGACCTGAAACTCAACATGTGGACCAGGCTGGCCTCCATCTTACAGAAATCACCTGCCTTTACCTCCTAAGTGCAGGAATTAAAGGTGTGTGCCACCACACCTAGATCAAACTGTTCTTTTGTCCTGCTGATTTCTCCCTGTCACTACTCTTCTGATGGAAAGGAGACCTAATGGCTGCCATTTTGGAGAGTGGAGAAGTGGTAGCCATGTTGCTCTGGAAGCTCTTTGGAGGAACTGGAGAGGTGCCAAGTCCCTTCTAAGGTACCAGTTCTAGGCCAATGTCTTTGGCTTTTCCGCATGGGAGCCCTAATGGTACTTGCCTTTTGAAGGTCTCTAAGCCCCTGTATCTTACTTTATCTTGTGGCCCTATACTGAAACAATACATTAAAGGATCCATAGTTGTGCATTTTTTAAACACTCCCTTTACCAGCTTTCTAGAAGCTTCCACATGTGACCACATCTGTGGTTTATTCCTTCACTGCTGAGTTGGACTAATGATGCACCTCTGTCTTAAACTCTCTCTCAGGCCACACCCTGTCCCCACAACACACCCTTCCCCCTTGCCTCAAGACCTCTTCCAACGGATGATATTCAAATAATTCTAAAATCACATTTCTCTCCCAGAGCCTTTTCCATTGCCTGACTCTGGGATGGTGATTCCCAACTCCCATCTCTACCCCATCCCTAAAACCCATCCTGTCAGGACCTGCACAGGTCATTCATCAGGCTACCACCCTGAACGCTCTTGCACCATTCCATTTTACTAATTAATACATCTGTTATTGTCTTGGGGTAGTTGGCATAGTCCTGGCTGTAAGTCTGAATTAGTGAGTTCCGTATTCCATTACAGCCACCAATAATACTGCTCTGTGTTCATTTGGGTTCTGACCTCAGGCCACAGGAAGCAGCAGAACTGAAGCAATGTCTTTAATGCAGTTCAGAGAGCTTAAGTAACTCACCCAAAGTCAAACCATGAATTTTGGAACCAATATGCAAATCTGCATCTATCTAAATTTCCCTGTTCCTTATGGCCTCCCAGCCTGCCTGCGATTATTGTCACTGCCCACATCTGTTAAGAAGGAAGAGCCTTGTTGATTTCTCCAAATGCAGGTGTGGATCCCAAAGACAGGCGTGCAGCAGTGGGGCTCTGTCTCTTGTGTGAGGCAGTTAGCCCAACATGTGTCCTACTGAGAGTTGGCAGGGTTAGTTCATTGAGATACGAGGAAAACAGCAAGTGCAATAAAATATGTGTAGAGATTTATGTTTCCATGATGGAGCTGAACAGTGCTTTCATAGAGAAAAGAACATGGATCTTAAGAATAAATGTGGGACCCAATTCTTTCCTACAAGATGGTAAGAATGGATTGCTTTGGAGAAATATAACAGGTACCACATGGACCAAACCCTTTCAAAACATCCCCGTGTTTCTTGCTGGTGTGTAATGTTCTTTTGTAGTATGTAACAGTGACGTAGTAGTGTATAGACGTGTGTAAAGGGTTTAGGAGAAGATTATTCCAGTCCCTTAGCCCTCCCAGGTACCTCCTGCAGTGATGCTGGGGTACAATAACAATAACAACAATAACAATAACAATAACATTTTTACCTACCTTTGATTTTTTTGGCCTTTGATTTTTCAGTTTTTAAAGATCTGCCTTTTATTTGTAAGTGATAGTTTACAAACTGTTCTAGCTGCCATAGTCTGTGGCATGCAGCCTGAGGGAACTGAGACAGTCTCTTGGTACTTACTGTGTTTTGATGTGGAAAAAGCAGGGAACTGGCCGGGAGTGGGGTTTTCCAATGTGTGCATGTGGGTGGAGGTAGGGCGGGCAGACACGGGACTTGCAGAGTAGCTTTGAGCTCTGGAGCTTCCGCTTCCCCTGCTTCTTGGGGACAGTCTTTGGCACAGAACTTTGACAGTGGTTCAGAGTTCTACCAGTTACTAGGAAGGGGCTGGAGTCAATATAATGTGAGCCACATATGTAATTTTAGGTTTCCTACGGGACATACTTTAAGGAAGCATAAAGAAAGATATGAAATTAATTTTAATGCTATCTTTCATTTAAACAATTATTCAAAATATTCCCAAAATAGCCAGTCTTAAAAGTAATGAGCTGTATTACATTCCTTTCTCTCACAGGAGACTGTTAAAACTTCACTGACTATTTCACATTTCTAGAACATAGTTTTTGTTGTTGTTTCCTTTTAAATTTATTTTTTCTAAATAATTCTTTGAGAACTTCATGTAAGGTATTTTTGTCATATTTACATCCCTCCCCAACCCCTTCCAGATCTATCCCCACTTCCCTAACCCACCCAACTTTGTGTCCTCATTTATTTTTTAACCTGAGTCGAAATTGTACTGCCTATGGGTATATATATATATATATATATATATATATATATATATATATACACACACATACACACACACACACACACACACACACTCTTGAGTGTGGGGCTATCCACTGGAGAATGGTCAACCTACCAGAGAACACGCTCTCAAAGAAAATGGACTCTTCCTCTCCCAGCAGCTCTCAATTGCTAATAGCTCCTTAGCTAGGGGGGTGGGACATCTCCCTACCTCCCTTCTCCATGGTAGGATTTTTGTCTGCTTTGAGCTTGTTCAAGTCTTGTGAATCCTGTCACAACCATTGTAAGTTCAAATGTGGAGTTCTCTGCTGTTTCTGGAAAACGCTGTTTCATTGTTGTCATCTATTGCCTATGGCTGTTAGAATCTTTCTGTTCTCTCTTCTTAGATGATCTCTGAAAACTGGGTGGAGGACTGTGTGATATAGATTGTCTCATTTAGAGCTGAACAGTCCACAGTCTGTTATTCTCTGCACCTTGACCAGTTGTGAGTCTCTGTGTTAATCACCAAAACAGGTTTCTCTGATGAAGGTTGAGACATGTGTTACTCTATAGGTATAACAATAAGTCATTAGCAATCAGTTAATATTATGACTATTTAGCAGACTAGTAGGAGTGGGTTCTCCCTTAAGGCCTATAACCTGTTTAGACACAGGTTCTTGACTCTGATACACTGCCAGTAAAGATGCCATCTTGTGTAGTGAACCTTAAATCTAAGAAGAAAGTGACTGTTTACTCTCATGTTCTATGACTCAAGTATGTGGTATCTTCAATAATAGGATCTTACCATCCAAATTCTGGAGGGTAACCTAGAACAATGGTAATAGCTTATAATGTTTGAGGGTCTATGGGACCTTACTGGTGAACAATCCAGAAGAGGTAACCCATTTCTGGCACTGGGTTTTTTATTTAGCCTGTGGTGTTTTATAGGAACATTGTTGCTCCATTATAACATAACTCCATTTAAACTCTTTTTTATATGTATACATTTTAGAAAGCTTATACACAAGTGGGTTTCCAGATGCATTTTTGAGACAGGGGTCTACATAGCCCAGGCTGGCCTTGAGCTCATGATCTCAGTGCTTGCTTTACAGACATGTACCACTATGCTCAGCTTATAGTACATCTTAATTAAACAGATTCAAGTACTCACGGTCGCTTGTGACCAGCTCAGGTCAAAACAATCATTCTTCTGTGACTCCATGTTATGTGTTGTGGGGCTGGAAAGATGGCTCAGAGGTTAAGTGCTTGCTGTACAGTTATGAGGACTAGAGTCTACATGATAATCTGAGCAACCCCCTCCCTCCCCCACATACACACACACACACACACTTGTGATCTAGCTATGAGAAGGGCAGAGACAGTAGGATTGCTAGGGCTTGCTGGCTTCCATCTCAGCAGAGATAATGAGAGCTCAGGTTCAGGGAGAGACCCTGTCAAAAGAAGAGACAGAGAGTACCTGAGGAGGACATGTGACGCCCTCTTCTGGCCTGTGCACAAGCACACAGGCACATGTACACACACTTGTGCATACATTCACAGGGACATACACATAGAAATAAATTGAACAAATGAATGAAATAAAGGCCAAACAAAAATTCATGTGCTGGAAATTTAATTCCCCAAATCATATATTGATAGTATTTGAAAGAGAGGCCTTTGGGAAGAAGTTAGAGTTAGAAAAGATCATAAGGGTAGAGCCTGTGTGACGATAGTTGTGGGGTGTGTGTATGTATATGTGTGTGTGTGTGTGTGTGTGTGTGTGTGTGTGTGTAACTATGTACAGGCTCTATCACTCTTTCCTTGTTCCCTTAAGACACGGTGCCTCCCTGGATCTGGAGCTCCTGGTTCTGCAGCTAGGCAGGCAGCCAGCAAATACCAGAGATCTTCCTGTTTCTGCCCTTACCCTGCCCCCAGCTAGCCACATCAGGCTTTCTTGTGGGTGCTAGGGACTGGAACTCAGTCCTCATGCTTGAACAGAAAGCGCTCTTACCCACTGATCCATCTCCCTAGCCTGACATTTGTGTTCTATAAGAAGAAGAAATACAATTAGTGGATGCTGGAGAAGGAAGAATCAGATTTCTCCAGGGACCGGCTCCCTGAGAGGTTGTCCAATTCCCAACAGACAGCCCTAAACTCAGGTACACATGAGCACCGCTACATGGATTCACGCGTTATATAAGTGTGTTCACAAATGTATGTATATGTATCATAATAATCAAAGACGAGGCTAAGAAATTGAGCTTGAGTGCGGGAACAAGGGAAGAGAAGATGGGGCACCAGGAGGGACAGAGATAATGCTAAGACCGTGCTCATGTATGAGATTCTCAAAAATAAGCAAAAGCAAAAAGGAGACGGAGGAGAGGAGGGTGGGGGAGGAAGAGGGAGAGCCTGAGTTCATCTCCATTCTCTCACTGTGAGATGGCTTCTGTCCTGTTATGATGCACCCGGGAGACTCTTATCAGAAACCCAGCAGATCTTGCATGTACCAACCTTCAAAATTGTGAGCCAAATAAACTTATTTTCTTTTTTGGTCTTTTTGAGACAGGGTCTCCCCATAGCCTCAGCCGGCCTGGAACTTCCTATGTAGACCAGACTGGCCTTGAACTCACAGAGATCCTTCTACCTCTGCCTCCTGAGTGCTGGGATTAAAGGTGTCCGCCACCACTCCTGGCATAAACCTCTATTTTCATAAGTTACCTGGACTCAGGTATTTGTTATATCCATAGAAAATGGACTAAGACAGCCATAAAAGTGATCATAGCTTTGGCTTTTCTTACTTGGAACACTTCAGGAAAGCCAGCCACTGTGGCTTCACTTCTTCCACCAGTAGCACAGAGAATCCAGAACATGAGGAACTGAAGCCTCCTCCCAACTGCTGGTACTGACCTTCTCAGAGAAGGGCACCATCTGGGAGGCAGATTCCCTGGCTGAGCCTTCCATCCAGTACAGCACCATGGGACAACCTGAGCCTGAACACTGCTGAGCCACACCTAAACTCCTGACTAAAGTCAATACTAGATAAGTTGTTTGTTATTGTTTGAAGCTGCTAAATTTGTTATGCAGCAGTATATAATTAATGAAATTATACACTGTCTTTTTGTAGGAAAAGGTACTAATTAATCTCTGTCATATTTTGATTACATAGAAATTAAATTTGTCTTAGAAAACCTAACCCTCTCAAAGAGAAACTAACCTTGTCTTTTATACAAAATTATTTAAAACGGGCACTGGAGAAACGACTCAGTGGTTAAGAACACTGGCTTCTCTTACAGAGGACCTGGCTTCAGTTCCCAGCACCCACATGGGAGTTCACAACCTTCTGTAACTCTAGTTCAAGGGGATCTAACACCCTTTTCGATACTCCACAAGCATTACGTGCATATGGTGCACATATATATATATATATATATATATATATATGTATGTATGTATATATATATATATATGCAGGTAAAATCCTCACATATATAAAAATAAATAAATCAGGTGTGGTGGCACACTTGAAAGGCAACTGCAGGCAGATCTTGTGGTCAGCCTGGTCTACATAGTGAGTTCCAAGCCAGCTGGGGCTACATGGAGAAAGTGTCTCAAAAAAGAAAGAAAAGAAAGAGTGAAAGATTATTTAAAAGAAAAATAAACAGGGCTAGAGAGATATGGCTCAGTGGTTAAGAGTACGTTCTTCCAGAAGACTTTGTTCCAAATCCCAGCATCCACATGGCAGCTAACAACCATCTGTAACTCCAGTCCCAGTGGACTGACACCATTGTCTGTTCTCAGAGGGCATTGAATGACATAGGTGCACTTACATACTTGCAAGTATAACATTCAGACACATAAAATAAAAATAAATAAATAATAACCAAATTTTACATCTTGTGCCAAACATATCCAACATCTTTGAATCAATAGTTCATCCCCTTTATCAAGCCAAAGCAACAGACCTATGTTTGGTTTGTTGTGCAGCAGAGGTGCGTAGTGAAGACATAGGGAGGTAGGACATTTGGCTGAACAGCATGTGCATGGGGACTTCTAGATTTCCTTTAAACAAATTCTAGCTATAGAAATGGCAGGCAGAAGAGCTGGAGAGAAAGCTCAGGTGAAGTCCTTGCCACGTAAGCATAAGGACTTGAATTCTATCCCCAGCACTAGAAAGGTGGAGACAGGAAGATCCTCGGAGTTTGCTGGCCAGCTAGCCTAGCCTAAGTGGTGACACCTGGCCAACGAGAGACCAGTCTCAAACAACAGCAAAACTCAAGGTGGATGGCTTGTATGCTCTTACTAAATAGTGTTATTAAACAATACTTTATTGTCTTTTCTCCCACCTCTATCTTTACCTTGCTTTGTGGTATGGAAACGCATATCCAAGTGTAAATATAACTTTAGAAAATATAAAATTACAGTTTAGATGATCAGATACCTGAAACTGTCTCTCTTAGATACACGATATGATTCTCCTTAGCTTTTCCTTTAAAATACTGTCATGGCAGTTAAAACATATCCTAACCTTGGAGCCCAACTGACAGCTGTTTATACCATGGACATATGTTGGTAGTATTCTTAATGGTATCGCCTTACTTTATATCTATCTGTATCTATATCTATATCTACATTTGTATCTATATCTATATGTCGTTTTGATACAGCATCTCCCTATAGCCTCAGCTGGCCTGGAACTTGCTGTGTAGACCAGGCTGGACTTGAACTCACAGAAATCCTCCTGCCTCTGCCTCCTGAGTGCTGGGATTAAAGGCACGTGCCATCATGCCCAACAACATCTTTATTTATTTATTTTTATGCTTTCCTTTTTCTTTTCTTTCTTCCTTTTTTTTCCCCTTTTGCTTGTGAAGCGTTCTCTTTTCATGTATATGTGAGGCTTCCTCCTGTTTCCCTGGGTTTATTTTGTTTTGTTTTGTTTTTTCAGCAATGCTGTCTGTCATTGGCTTCATTTTCTCTCCAAGCTAAGTTAAGTAACAGTAAAGACCTCACTGACTGCTGCTTGCTGACAGACACATGGGGTTTTTACTATCTCAGGTCAGACCATATTTCATTTTCTTTCTTTCTTTTTAAATTTTGCATTTGTGTGTGTGTGTGTGTGTGTGTGTGTGTGTGTGTGTGTGTTTCTGCTATGTGTACATGTTCATGTGTATGTGAGTGTGGACCTGATGTGCCATCATGCACATATGGAAGTCAGAAGACCACCTCTGGTGTTGCTCCCTGCCTGCCTCTTTGTCTGAGACAGATTCTCTTCATTGACCGCCACTGAATACACCAGGCTAACTGATCCCCTAGCTTCCAAGAATTCTCATTGACCACCACTGAATATACCAGGCTAACTGATCCCCTAACTTCCAAGAATTCTCTGGTCTCCACCTCCCCGATCCCCTTAGAAGCACTGGGGTACAGATGCATGTTACTGAGCCTGGTTTTACATGTGTTCTGGGGATTCGAACACAGGTCCTCACTGAGACATTTCCCTGCCCTTAGACCAGATTTTCTTGGTGATTCTTCTAGTAGATCTTGCAAAACTGGAATACTTGCAGAAAAGTCTGCTAATATTTACAGCACTGGCCTTTTCCCTCTTTAGGATCCAGACCTCTCTCAGTAGCTTTTGCTGTTTGTTCTTTCATTTTAAATCCACAAAAACAAATTCCTTTCGACTTATAGTGGCTTATATAAACAGTGTTGCCCAACCTAGCTGATGCTTTTTGAGAAGAAATCCCTATGGCACATTAGAATCAGTGTTAAATATGTGAGGATTTGCTAATTATATGTGTTAAGTTTCTCACAATGTATGTATCTTATTCAGGTCAATAAATTTTACTTTGAGTATTCATCCATCCATGGATCTGTCATTCTTTCATCTATCTATCATCTATTTATCCATCTATTCTATCTTTACATCCATTCATCCATATATGATATTTTATTATACCCTATACACAAGCTTAGGAACTCAACTCTTTTTTGGTGGTGGTACTGGGAATCAAACTCAGTGCCTGCTAAGCAAGCACTAACCACCTCCTTACGCCTGCAACTCAACTTTAAAAGCATTTCTGTGGTCTTAGGTTGCTTTATCTTTAAACACATGGTAACACGTTCCGTAGCATTCCACACTGCTGACACGTAAAAGACTTAGCATCACGCCTGCACTGTGAAGTGGGCTCTGGCCTTATCTTTCCTGCTGCTCTGGCCTGTGTCTCTTGACTCTGCCATGCTGGGGATTCGTTTGGTGCTTGGAGACATTTCTATAGCATGGGAATTCATATAAACTTTATGCTCTTAGCACTATGATCACACTTTGCATATGTAAAATAATCTCAAAAGAAATATTGACTGTTACAGAGTCATTAATAAAATGCCAATTGACTTCTTAAACATATTTTCATTAATCTGAGAGTTTCATCTAGTGTATTTTGACCCTATTCAGACCGTCCCTCTTCTCATCGCCACCTTACACAGCCCCAGCCTCATGTCCTCTATTATTATTTTTTTTTTATTCTTTTTTTTTTTAGGCAGAGAAACCCTGTATCCCCAGTGGCCTGGAACTTACTATGTAGATCAGGCTGGCCTTGAACTCACAGAGATCCACCTGCCTTTGCCTTCTGAGTGCTGGGATTAAAGGCGTGCACCACCACATCCAGCTATTATTCTTTCTTTAAGGTTTATTGAGTCTAATCTGGGTTTTCCAAATGCTTGGGTGTGGGTCTATCTCTTAAAGGATGATCAGCCTACCAGGCAGCAAGGAAAACTGCCTCTCCTCTCTCAGCATCTGTCAGTTGCCCAATAGGTTCTCAGCTAGGTTCTCACCTATCCACCTCCGCCATCCATGCTGAGTTTTTGTCTGACTTGGGTTTGCACAGGTTCTTGTGCATGCTGTCACAAGCTCTGAGGGTTCATATGTGCAACTACCATGTAGTGGCCTTGCATTGATTTACCACTTCTGGCTCTTACTATCTTTCTGCACCTTTTCCACAGTGATCTCTGAGCCTTGGGAGGAAAGGGTGCCATACAGATGTCTCATTTAGGGCGGGTCATCCCATAATGTCTTATTCTTTACATGCTGAATAACCTTTAAAACAAAATGAGAAATTAGCTTATTAATCATTGCAAACTCTATATAGCACAGAAACTCAGATCTCTCTGTTGGGAATAGATGGGCTAATAGAATTAAATAGGCTCAGTCTTGCTACATGTTATAAATACATCATTTAAACTACTCATCTATTCATCATCAGGTAAATGCAGAGAGAACCCTGTAGGCTACCAGTTGTGAAGAGAGGTGTATATATAGCCAACCCAAACCAACCCCATCCCACCCCTCCCCAGCGCTGTCTTTTGTCTCAGACTCACACAGATATTGCCAGAAGCTGCCGGATGTCGACAGAAATGCCGGAGGAGACAACCAGGAGAGGGTGTGCCCCTTGGGGAGGCCACATTTCCTCCATTTGACACAAAAATGACACGTGGCCTTCCTGAGAGTTTTGTAGATGACTCAGAAGATGACTCCTTTAAGGTATCTCCAGGTTCCCCACCCAAGGTCACTGTCTTCCAGGCAGGTCTTGGAGCTATGGCAGGCCTGGGCAGAGGGGGTTGGGGGGAAGATCCAGTGCAGGCCAGGGCAGGAGATCCACACACTGTGCACCAAGGAAAGGCATCTGCGGGCACATGCAGGATGACATAGACAGATCCAAGGGTCCTGCCTGGCAACTACCAGATCCAAAGGGTGGGGAGGCTGCTGCTTTCCGGGAGAGGAGGCTACTGTGTGGAAAAGAGGAGGCCTTCATGGAGGTGGAGGAGGAGGAGGCCTCTGCCTCCTCTGCTTGTTCTGTGCCACCCTGCCCGGGCCCCCTGGGACAGGTACAAGAAGGAAGGGGACCGGAAAGGAATTTGCAGACTGTGTCCTCATTGCTGTGCTGATGGGGAGAAAATGTCTCATATGTGTATGTTTTAAGAAGATAGCTTTATGGAAACGTTCCATAGAATAACATGACCATGTGCATGCCTGCAATCCCAGTACTCAAGAAGGGGAGGCAGGAGGAATTCCAGCTTCATGCTAGCTACATAACTACACAGCAAGACTAGGCCTCAAAAGGAAATTCAGTGCAGGGACCTGGAGAGATGGCTCAGTGGTTAAGAGCACTGGCTGCTCTGGCAGATGACCTGGGTTTGTATCCCGGCACGCACACAGTGGCTAACAACTGTCAGTAACTCCAGTTCCAGAGAATCCAACTTGAAGGTATTTCCATTCCTGAATATTACCCACCATTCCCTATTGCACTGTAATTTCTAGTGCTTTTATTTTCAAGGATTGAAATAGCCACAGACACTGCACTGGATTTAATATCTACTAGGACTCTTATGCTGTGCTTCTCCATCCTGCTCCGTTTTCTCCTCTCCTGCAATTTATTTACTGAAGAAACTCAGTTGTTTTTCCTGTGGAGTTTCCCACAGTCTGTATTTTGCTGATTGCTTCCATGTGACATTGCTTAACCTGTCCCTCTGTCTGGCAGTTTGTAGTTAGATTCAAAGGCCTGATCAGATTTAAATTAGTTTGGTTTTTTGGCAACTGTTCCAGAGGTGACAACAGGCTCTTCCCCAGGAGAAATGTATCTAATTGTCTCCATCTTTCTTTATCTCTCTCTCTTTCCTTTCTTCCTTGTTTCCGTCCTTCCTTTATCATTTCCTTCCTTCCTTTCTTTTCCTTCTTTTTTGAGTGTGGTGAAAAATAAAAATGAAATTTGCCACTCTGGTATTTTTAAGTTGTGTCACAATATGATCCACAGTTGTGCAATAATCACCACCATCCAGCCCCGGAGTTTTTCATCTTTCTAAGCTGGAAACTCGACACCAATTAAATAATTCCATAAACATTCTTCTCACCACTGAATCCTGAACACCATTCACTTTTTGTCTCTGTGAATAGACTACTACTATTCATAGAATTTGTAGGATTTTTTTCTTGTGTGTAACTAGCTTATTTCACTTAACACAATGCCCTTGAGGTCCATCTACGCTGTGATATGTGTCAGAATTTCCTTCCTTTTTAAGGCTGATATTCCATTACATATGGACCACATTTTGATTATTCTCTTGTCCCTCAGTGTACAATGTTTTCATCATCCCCATCTTGTGAGTAATATCATGATTAGCCTGGGTATCCAAAGATCTCTTTAAGAGATTGCTTTTACTTTTCTTTGGAAAATATCCAGAAATGGAATTGCTGGATCATATGGCAACTTTTTTTTTAAAGACAGGGTCTCTCATAGCTTAGGCTGGCCTTGCACTTGTAGCTAAGGCTCATTTTGACTTTGATCATCTTTTTCTCTATGTCTCAACTGTTGTTGGGATTATAGGTATGTACCACAACGACCAGCCACATGACAGATTACTGCATTTTCAAGTTTTTTAGAAACCCCATTTTATTTTTCACAATGGTTTTACAATTTTACATTCCTAACAACAGTACACAAGGGCTGCAGTTTCTCCACAACCTCAAAAATAATTGTTATTTTCTTCCATCCTAATGGATTAAGGTAATCTTTCATTGTTTTGATTTGTGCTTCTCTAATGATTAGTTACACTGAGCACCTCCTCATAATCTATTTGTATGTTACCTTTAGAGACATGTCTATTCAAGTTCTCTGTCCATCTTTTAATTGGCTTGTTTGGGTGTTCTTGTTGCTGAATTTTAGGAGTTCTTTATGTATTACAGATACTAACCCCTTATCAAATAAATGAATTGCAAATATATCCTCTCCCTCTGCAGATCATCTTTTCACTCTTTCTACTGTATTTCTCTTGCACAGAAGATTTAAATTTTTGTGCAGTTCCATTTGTGTACTATTATTTTGTTACCTGTTCTTTTGGTGTCCTAGCCAGAAAGCATGGCCAAATCCAGTGTCATGAATTTCCTGTTCAATTCTCTTTTTAGCCATCATTAGTTCTCATTGCCAAGCACAGTAACTTCACAAGAGGTTGCCAGATATGTGATATTCTAGCCTGGTCCTTGGTGTATTAGTTGGAACAGGACATCTGTGGAGAGAAATACCCCTTATCGAGCACTTGGTTGTCTCTGGGGCTCGTGTTATACTGGGAACATTTCCTTTATCTTTTATTTACAGCCACATGTTGGTTCTCTGCCATCCTCAGAAGATGAAAAGTGAAGGAAGAGGTTTTTAAAGTGTCATTATCAACTCACAGGTTTAACATTTTTGGTATTTTTAATCCGCTGCACTTACTGCTTTTATTGTTCAAGTGTTTCCATCTTTAGACAGAGAGACGCTTCCAGTTGGCTCCTGAGTTCTTCTGGCATGGCCTGAGGATTCTTTTGATAGATTCCTTGTTTTCTGGTATTCCAAGATGTTTTAGGCTGATTTTACACATTTCCTGTCCCAGACAGTCTGCCACTGAGATGTTTAAATATAAATAGTTCTGTGATTTTACAACTTAGAGCAAGACTGCTTGGAAAACTAGAATGTTATGTTTTGGATTGAGCTGTCACAAGGTCCCCGAGTATGAACACAGCATGACCAGGGAAGTCACAGGAACAGATGAAGGACCCTCATGTGTGCACCACTGAGTGAGTGGGTATGGTGTCTCCATAAAGGGTCAAGGAGGCAACTGGAGGCAAACTTTGGAGCCTAGTGGCTCAGTGGGACCCAGCAGAGGCCAGATCTGGGAGTGACCAGGCCTTAGATGTGCAGCTAAGGGTGAGCTGATACAGAAAAAAAATGCTGGGAGGGCTGAGAAGGCCAACTCAGAGCCTGGGGAGCCTGGCACTCTACCTTTGAGGAAAGGCAGAACCAGCAAGGCCTCCAGATGTTTGATGAGCCAGCAAGACACTGAGACACAGAGGGGTCTTGAAAGAGGAGCAGAGTGTAAACAGGGCATGGTGGCTCATGCCTGTGATTCCAGAACTCAAGGCACTGAAGCAGGAGGGTCTGGAGTTCCAGGCTATGGGTAAGCTTGGACTATGGCAAGGCTCCGTCTTAGAAAAGACACGAGAAGAAAAGAAAAGAGGGGCTGGAGAGATGCGTCAGTAGTTAAGAGTACTTGCTTCTTTTCCAGAGGACCTGAGTTTACTTCCCAGCACTCACATTGTGCAACTTACACCTGCCTGGAGCACAGCTCTGGGGGAATCCAACACCGCCTTCTGGACTCCATGGGCACCTGCACACACATACAATACACACACAGACACACATAAAAATCAATCTGAAAAGAAAAAAAGAGCAGAGTGTATTTTAAGGAAGTCATCTGTGTCAGTAAGGCTGAGAGACAGAGAGTGACTCTTGTGTATGGCATCTTGGAAGTCAGGTGTGTGTCTCTAGCTGCTGTGGCTGGGGTGGGGACTCAGTGAGATTGCAGTGAAGCAGGTCTTCAACTATCCCACTCACCAGGTGACAGGTCAAGGGCCTTACTGAAGGCCAGACAGACACAAGAAAGCAAAGCACCGTATGTTCATGTGACCAGCCTGGCAGGGGAGAATTACATAGTTGGGACACCCAGGTCCCAGCTCATAACATAAAGCTCACCCAATGACCACTCTGTAAGTGCACAAGTCACCACTGCTAGGTGTGTTCACTGCTGGCTGACAGCCTGCACTTTTGGGGAGGGGGTGGGCAGGAGAATCTTAGTTTATTTGATGTACTTGATGTACTTAGATTTGTGTGTGTGTGTGTGTGTGTGTGTGTGACATGTCCCACAGCATACATATGGAAGTGAGAGGACAATGTTGTGGAATTCTCTCCTTCATCCTTTTTGTGGGTTCCTGGGATTACTAGGCTTGCACAGCAAGAACCTTTATTGGCAGAGCCATCTTACGAATCCTCTATTATATAAAAAAAAAAAATTTTTTTTTTAATTTGTGATACAGGGCTCCCTGGAGCCCCAACTGGCCTCATTCTCACAGAGGTCCAACAACTGCCTCTGGTTTTTGAGTGATGGGATTAAAGACATGTGTCACCACACGTGGCTGGAAAAAGATGTTGTTTAATAGTCATTAATTTGTCTTACCACACAAACATGAGGACATGAGTTTGATTCCCAGAAACCACATTATAAAAGAAAAGACAAGCATAGTGACATGTACTTGTAATCTCAGCTCTGGGAAAACAGAAACACGTGGAGCTCCGGGGCTCTCTGGCCAGTCAGCCTGGCATAATCAGAGCGTTTCCAGCCGGTGAGATGGAACCTGAAAAAACCACTACACGCATGCACTGTCTCACACACAGGTACAACCCGCCCCTCCCCCACACAAGTAGTAACTAATCTGTGGATGCAGCATAAATCTTTCATGAATTTCCTATGGTGTACTCCATGAGGCATGTGGGGTTAAAAGACCACTGGCAAATATCCCAAGTTTCCTGCCAAAAACACTGTACCAGTTTACACTTCTCCCCACAGTGTAAAAAGAGATCAATTTTCCTGAATCTCTGCCAATGTTGAATTTTACCAGTTTGGAAAGTGAAGAAGAATCCAGCTTTTGTTTTGCGTTTCTTTAGTTACTTGTGAATTGGTAATGCTCGTGTTGTATTTATTCCCTTATGAATTATCTCTTAGTTACTTTACTTAGGTTTGGGTTTTGGTTGTTCTTGATTTTCCCATGTAGTGTTCATATTTTATTGATTTGCAAGAGCTCTTTTCATATTAGGACAATTTATTTTGTTAAAAATGATAAATTTTTCCCATTTCCCCCTATATCTCAGTTGCCTTTTAATTTGAGCTTTGGACCTAGAGTAATATAAATCCATGGGCAGGCTTGTGTCTTCACCAACAGAAAAAAAGCTCACCTCAGTAAAATCTAAATTCCAGCATAGCAGGCCTGGGCCCTAGACCACATAAGGCCAAGGTAGGATGTCTGAGGTGTTAAATGAATCAAAGCTAGAGAGTCCTGTGGCAACCAGCTGTTATTTATTTGTACTGATGGATCCTACTTCTGTCCCAAGTATATTTAAATTTTAAGCATAAACAAACTTGTTTGGTTGAAACAGGCCAGGGTCTTTCTGTGTAGCCCAGTGGACCTTCAATTCAAGGTCTTTCTTCCTCAGCCTCCCAAGTGCTGGGATTATAGGTATGTGCTACCAAACCAAACACAGGAACTAGAATATCCAAAAGCATGGTATTATATAGAGAAATAATGAATATTGGAATTTTAAAAGTTTTAGATTATTTAAGCACTCTTCCCAAAAGGCATTCATTCTTCTCCTGCCTTCTTGTAGGATGGTTGTTAGGAAGGGTGAGAGAGAGAGAGACAGAGACAGAGACAGAGACAGAGACATTATAACATCTCCAAATGATCATTTAAGAGTTGCTAGATAAATGCAGCTGCCTCTTCATGTACCACTATTTCTAGAACCTACCCAAGATTTCCAGAAAGTTGGTAAGCCTTTCCTTGGTCCAGCCAAACTCCTCTTGAATGTAAGGCTGCTTCTCTTGGTTTCACAGCTGTTAACTACAGTCCCCTGCCTGCTGTGAGCTCTTGGAATCATTAGTTATAGAACCCCTCCACCTCTTGACTTGTGACATTACACACACACACACACACACACACACACACACACACACACTCTAGGAACCACTCCTTGGGAACCGTCTCTTCATTTCTACAGCAGGGTTTTGTGTCCAGAGCATTCGAGAAAGGGGAAGAAGACAAGGCATGGGGTGGCAGGTGGGAAGAAGACAGTAAAGGGCCGAGGCCTGGGCACAGCTGTGATACTGACTCAGACTCCCCAAGTGCAGCTTATCCTAGGTGCTAACCAGGGCCGCTGAGAAAGCCATCTGGACTGGAGATGTGGTTTTGTTGGTAAGTATTTGCCTAGTGTGCGCAAGGCCTGAGCTCCATCCCCAGCACCACATAAACCAGGCTTATAGGCTCATACTTGTAATCCCAGAACGTGAGGTGGGGTTCACAAGAGGATCAGAAGTTCAAAGTCATCCTCTGCAACACTGTGAGTTCAAGGCCAATCTGGGCTTTAGAAGAGAGACCCTGAGGCTTTCAAAGCTTAGGCACAGGGATCCTGGGTGATGGGAAGCAGGAACCTCCTGCTATGAGGTGGCCCCCCTCCAGGCGGAATCTTGTGCTGTGGCCCTCTTGGGGAAGCATTTAGTAAGAACTGTTGTGGGTTCACTGAGTTTCCTGAACTCGGCCTTTGCACTTAACCCACATTTTCTACATTACAGAAGTGATTTTTCAAGAGCAGCCTGTGTGTCCCTCCGCCCTTTGCCTCGGTCTCCTGTGGAATAGCCCATCCTCGGCACCTACCTGTGAGCAGCACTTCTGTGTGGTTACAGTGCATCCCTAGTCCCCACAGTCCCCGGAGTAGCTATTTTGTCACATGCCCTGAAAAGCATGGTGGCCTTTGCCTTGCCTTTGCAGAGGTAAAGTGAGCAATGGTTCACCCTCTCATAGTTCTCTCAGCAGACATGTGACAGTGTGTCTGAAGGGACACCTCACAGCCTGTTATCACTCCTGAGATGGGCTTATCTGGGCACTGACATCATTAAGACAAGACATAATCTAAAAAGAAAAAAATAATCAATCTTGCTTTTAAATGTGTAAGTCACAAATTAGCGTGGAACATCTGCACTGAAGCCATGACCACTGACACGTGCTTTAATCCGCCCAAAAGTTCACTGAGCCGTAGCTGAGCCTCTCCTTAGCAGAAATGGAGCGGGAGAACTGACAGAACAGCTGAGTGGTGCTGGGAGGAAAGGAGAGGCCTAGCCTCCAGGAATCCTTCTTTATAACTTTTTTAAATCCTTAAGTCATAGAAGAGGGCCAGGGGAGGTCCACAAATATTTCCCCAGCAGGCCTTGCCAGCTCACCCTATCAAAGCCTCTGAAGAAAGCCGCCCGGAGGGAGCCCATGTCGGCACAGCAGAGCGCTGGCCACGAAAGTCTCACTAAATTCCCCGTTTGTCTGTCCTTTTCTCGTTTCCTTTACATTCTTCCCTTAATCTCTAGCTAATGTTTTCTACCCTGTGGCTTTTTAAGCAAGCCCATCCATCTCCTTAGCAATCTCCTTTGAGATTTTGAGTTGCTAGTAGAGCCTGCGGTGAAATCAGAAGATAACAAGAGTGTGTATTTGACAAACCAAGAGATTTAAACCCCACCAGCCCCACTCTCTTACTTGAAGTCATCTTTGCTATGATGTGGTTTTATGGCCTTTTAGAGTTAGCCAGATTGGAATTTGACCTGTAACAGCCCTGGAACGTGGTGCTGGAGCCTTTTATCTGCTGTAAGTGAAGACTGCAGTAAAGACAGTGTATGAGGCTGGCTCACTGAGTAGAGGCTCTTGCCATCAAGCCTGCTGACCTGAGTTCTATATCTGGGACCTACATGGTGGAAGGAGAGAAACAACTCCTACAAGTTGTCTTTTGACCTCCATATGTGTACCATGGCATGTGCTCCCGAACCCCATAAAAAATTAATGTAATTAAAAAATTTTAAAGATGGCATGTGGTTTTGACCATGGGTACTTGGCTATACACAGCAATGAAATGTTCCATAAGAAACCAGCTTAGCTAGCATTCATTCTCTCCATTATTGAGTTAGCATCAGGAACTATGCTGGGTAAAAGTACTATTATTTGTTTACTAGCATTTTTAGCACATCCTAGTTTTGTAGTTGGGGCAGGGGATAGCAATGCATTCCCTTTGCCCTCCTTCCAGGACATTGATCTCTAAGAATGTGAAACAGACTGTAGATGGGTAGAATAACAGAAAAAATAACAGATACTCGGTGAGATCTAGAAGCTTCTATAATACGTTTATATGGGAGACAAGTAGGAATGTAGGCACCTCAGGAGGGAGTAATGAATTGGGGGAAGGACGAACAGGCTTTCAGACTAAGCGGTAGCCAGTGACAAAGTCAGCTTGGAATAATATAAGTCTCCAGTCTCCTCTCTGTGACATGAGTTGATTTTCCCTTGATGAGATTCTGGTGGGGTGGGGGAGGGGATTAATGGTGATGGGGTTCCTTTTGGGAATCTGTTCCTAGAAAAATGAGGGAGATTAGACAAGTGGAGTGATATATATGATTATAATTCATCACTTGAGAGACTGAGGCAGGAACATCATGAATTTCATTCTAGCCTGGCCTACAAAATGAGACGCTGTCTCCAAAAAAAAGGAAGAATTGATGGGTGTGGTGGCACATGCCTTTAGTTCCAGCACTCACTAGACAGAGGCAGATGCATCTCTGTGAGTTCTAGGCCAGTCTGGTCTACATAGTGAGTTCTAGGCCAGCCAAAACAATATAGTGAGCCCCTGTTTCCAAAAAAACCCACAGAAAAACAAAAAAGAAATGAAGAATGGAAAGGAGAGAGGAAGAGGAGTTCTGGGAAAACTCCTTCCTGCATCTTCAGTGGTTGGCATACCTGAATATCACTTTGGGGGTGGCATACTTTGTCTCTTCACAGGCAGTGGTAATGGACACTTTGGTCTGCAGAGCAATGCACAAGTGTTAACTAGAAGCCCACTGACAATGGACTGGTCTCTGTAGACAAAGGCCTGATTCAACACAGAGACAATTCTAGGAGGTAGCCATCCTTGTATCGGGCAGAATGTAGTGGGCACCACAGAAATGTGTGGACTATGTACAGTAGAACTTAGGGTCCAATAGATCCTTTCTAGCTGGAATGAGAAAGGCAGACTGGATACCCAGGAGCCTTCTGCCTGGGCAAATTGGGTCAGGATGGGAACAGGTAAGGAGCCCCATAGTTGTCATGGCTCCCAAGTTCCTTTGGAGGCTGAGAGGACCTGATAGAAAGGGAAACAAGGAGGAGAAGACAGGAGAGGAGGGAAGGTCAACAAGACTTTGTTTAGTACTCTAATACAGAGTAAGAAGAAAGAGAGGACCGAGGCTGACCAGATAGCTCAATCAGTAAAGTGCCTGCCATAGAAGCACGAGGACCTGAGTTTGAATCCCCAGCATTCATATAAAATGCCAGATATGACAGCATGCCTCTGTCATCACAGTGCCAGTCTGGCAGAGTCAGGGTAGATCCCTGGAGCTTGACGGCCAGCCAGTTTCATAGAATTGATAAGCTCTAGGTTCAGTGAGAATCTCTATCTCAAAGGTGGAGAGCAATTGCAGGAAATACACAATGTTTCCCTGTGACCACCAGACACACAAAGAAAAAAAAATTGGAGAGAACAAACTCAAATTTAAGAACACGGGATACCATTTTTTATTTAGGTCATTTGTGTTGTTGTTTTTTGTGTTTTTGAGACAGGGTCTCAGCGTGTAGCCCTGGCTGAGCTGAATTCACTATATAGACCAGGCTGACCTTGAACTCATAGAGATCTACTTACCTCTGCTTCCTCTGAAACTAATGTGCCACTGCCACCAGCCCAGCTCAGGATAATTTTTTAAAGTTTTTAATATGCACTTTGCTTTTCATCCATCAAGTCTGATCCAGTCCCTCTCTGCCCCTGCTTTACAGATTACAACACTGAAGTTCATGGAGGGCAAGTGACTGACTCAAGTTCCCCAGACGGAGCTTAGGAATTTCTGACCCCAGGTCCTTGTTTTCTTTCCTGTGTCATGCTGCCAAGTGCTATCTGAGCAAACTTGGAAAGGAATTGGTTGGGAGTTGCTGTGGTGTCCCATCTGCTCATTCTGTCTTTGGTTCTTCTCAGTCACCCTCCCTGTAGGGATGCTGGATCCCCTCAGCTCCTGCATGTTTCACTAGGTCTATCTGTATGTGGAATGGTTTCTCCCACTGCTGAGGTACCTACAAATGTTTACTTCACTGAAAGTGATGGATGTCACATGCCCATGTGGACACAGAATGTTGGGCAATGCCAATCTTCAACATCCCTTGTATAAAGGTAGGGGGCCAGAGGGCACCCTGGATCCTGTTTTGTGCTTTGTATTTTTCAGAAGAGCCAGGTCCTGTGGGAGACCAGAGCACTAGCCAGCTCTGTCCTGATGGAACATTCTCTCTACTCTGTTTCTACTGCCTGGCTGCATTAAACTCTGGTTGCTTCATGTTCAGCTTGTGGAGAGCAGGAATTTCTGATGAACTCATACTGCCCATTTTTCTGTGGACCTCAGAAGGTTAGGCTTGGCTTTTCTTTTACTCTGGAGTGGCCACTGGCTGCTCCATCTTCTTGAACCCCTCTCTAGTGCATCCTGAATCATAGCATCATGGTCCACCTGGTCTATCTCTTCTCCGACCAAGAGCTCCTTTAGTTTAGACTGTTTCTAATGGAGCTGAAGACCATATGCCTCAGCTCAGTATTTGGCTCCTTTCATACACACACACTCCCCCGTCCAAACATATTTGCTGAGTGAATAACCAAACACCAGCCTGTTCAGTGAGGTGTAGTGGGATCGTCCAGGAGACATTTATATCAAGTTGCTTGGATCTGTGCCACTAAAACCTGGGAGAAAATTCAGACCTACAGGTAGGATTTTTATAAACATGAATTCTAAGGAAGTAACTGAATCACTGAAAAAATGTGAATAAGAAAGTGGGAGTAGGAGTAGCCCATGATCTGCAGAAAGGAAAACACTTACTGCGGAGCGTTTAGACTTAATGGCGGCAAGTAGATTATCTAACCAGCTGTAGTGTACCCCTTTTGGGGTGCCCCATTTTCCGAAAACAAAGAAACAAAAAATGAATTTTAACTTCTAATTCCTACACTGGAGAGAAGAGGAAAAAAGTAAGAGAACTAATAATTACAGGGAAATAATTTGCTACAGCTAATCCCTTAAGGAAACAACTTAAGGAAGGAAGGGTTGATTTTGGCCCATGATCTCAGAGATTCCATTGGATCTGGGTCTATGGTGAGATCAGCATCGTAGCACCACTCAGTATGTGCCAGAAGCTGCTCACTTCTAGCAGACAGGAAGCAGAGAGACCAGACAGGTCCAGGGGCCAGGTACAACCTAAGACACGTCACCTGAGGCCTTTTCCCTCCAGATAGGCCCAAGTCTCAAAGTTTCTATCACCTCCCATTCGTACTGCAGAGGAAGAGGCGAACTGAACTGCTGAATGTTTCGATTCAGATGTGAGTAGATCATGTAGGCCAGTGCAGGATAAGGAGGGGCTCTGTTTTCTATCAAAATTTAGTAATTTGTCAGTCAGATTTTATAATCTGTCAAATTAACGCAATGATGAGGAAGTCAGGGTCTCATGATCCAAGCACTTCCCTAAAGCCAGTCAGCTCCAGTATATGAACCTGTGGGAGACATTTGATATTGAAGTCATCATGACCTATGTACAGCAGACGATTTCAGGTTATCTCCTCAAGAACTCAGTGAGGTACTTGAGAAATAGCTGAAAGGGGGGATTTAAATGTTCTTACCACAAGGAGATGATAAATATCTGAGGCACTATTGCTCCACAGTATATATATATATTGAAATATCACACTATACATCATATAGACAAATGCCATTTATTAATTAAAAGTAAAACGTCAAAGGGTATTAAGCTTTTTGCTTTGTATTTTTGACATAGTCTCATTGTGCATCCCAAGAAGACCTTAAACTTGAGCTCCTCCTGCCCCAGTCCCTCAAGTGCTAGGATTGAATGGGTGTTCTGCTATGGTTAGTTTAAGCTTAAATGTTTTGTTGTGGTTGTTGTTGTTGGTTGTTTTCTGTTTGTTTGTTTTGTTTTTTTGGTCTTTTTGAGACAGGATCTCCCTGTAGCCACAGCTGGTCTGGAACATGCTATGTAGACCAGGCTGGCTTCGATCACAGAGCTCTGCCTGCTTTTGCCTCCTGAGTACTAGCACTAAAGGTATATGCCATGACACCTGGCAAATATTTTTAACTTTTGAAAAAGAAATGGAACCTCAAAGTCTCTGGTGTGTGCTCCTACCTCTGCTCTTAGGTCAAACAAATTACTCTCTTTTCTTTGTCCCAGCAGGCCCTTGTTCTAGCCCGAGCTGACTTCTCTTTTCCTTTCTGTGGACGGAGGAGGCTCTTCTGCTGACTTCTAAAGACCCCCAAACTGGCAGGGGCTCCCCTCAGTCTCATTTGTAAAGCTTACTGTTTATCTTGTACTCTTTTACAAAGTGCCTTGGACCTTTTGCCTGATTTCTTGCTTTTTGAGATCAAGGTTGTCATGACTATTTGAGCCATAGTCACTCTACTAGATTGAGTGAAATGCCTTTGGTATAACTACACACACACACACACACACACACACACACACACACACACACACACACACCAGCCCAGAGGCCATGGCTTCCCTGTCCTACCAGCAGCACAAGGAGAGGAAGGTACAGGGGCCTTTCTCCACTCTGCTCCTTGGCTTGTGACTGTGGACTCACTTGTGGCTTCACAGAACTGGAAAGCCCTGTGCTATAAGTTGAACTTGTCTTTCGATATACACATTGGAAATCTGGCCCTCAGGGCAACAGTGTTGGACAGTGAGAACTAAAAGAAAGTGACTAGATAATGGAGGCCCCATTCCTGAACAGATTTACGGAGTCATTGCAAGAGTGGATTACTTACAAAAAGCTGAATTCAGAGCCTGTCTGGCAGTTCATTCTTACCATCTTAGCACTTGGGGAACTGAAACAGAAGAATTGAGAGTTTAAGGCAATCCTGGACTACCTAGCAAGATTCTGTCCAAAAAAAACACAAAACCAAAATTATTAACCAATTATTTAGCTGACCTATTAAAAGACTGAAAGACTGATGTGGCCCCCTTTGCTCTCTCTTCCCCTTCATTCTTCTGCCTTATAGTACTTTTTACTATGTTATCTTGAAGCAACTTGCCAGATGCTGTCATCTTTAACTTGGGTGTCCCAGTCTCCAGAATTAGGGGTTAATACATTTCTGTTCATTATATAGCACCCATCTGCAGCATTCGGTTACCAGCATATACAGGGGGAGAGAGAGAAGAGATAAAAAATGCCTACGTGGTGTGAAAAGGAAAAGGGAAATGTAGTGTTTAATAAGCTTACTGAAAAATACACATATAATATAAATGTGAGTGCCTGAAGGCTATAATGACAAGTATCACAGTGCCAGGCAAGGAAAACTTCCCTTACTGTTTCTGGTAAGGAAAGTTCAAGAGACTCCCAAAATAATATGGGCTATTGCCACAGCCTTTGACTGTCTCCCAGAACTTAAAGGTGCAACCCTGTTTTTAAAGATATGACACACATCAGACAGGACTTAGAGCAATTGAGCTGGAACTGACTTGGAAGCTCCTCCCCAAAGATTAGCTCTTATAGCATGAGAAGATCCTATGTAAGTGGCCAAGGGAGAAAACCAATCTATGATCCTACCCAGCTGTAAAGCTTATGAACCACAACAATGACCAGCCAAGCAAATTATCTCTATTTGTGCATTAGTGGCACTTTTATCTTGGGGGTAATCAATAGCTGTCTAATTGTACTTAAGGCAAGCCCAATGGGAGGGAAATCATGTGTGATGCTGTAAACATAGGCAAGTACACAAGGCTGGAGACATCCTAGACCCTAGAGAAGAACCTACTTCTGTCACTTTCCTAGAGCAAAGTAATTTTTTACTATATTCTAAATATGTATCCTTATATTTACACTTCTCATCATTCATCAAAGAAGTTTCTTTTTCCAACAGATGGAGACTATTATAATGTTCACAACTGGTCAAATGCAGAGAATAAGCAATGTGAGATGCCTGGACCTCAGTGATACATCTACAATGCAGCCTCTATATCTAAGGCTTAGGGACCATCAGGGAAGAGGGGGGCGGAAAGAATGTAAGAGTCAGAGGGACAAGACATCTGCTGCTAGTTAATACATTCTAGACCTGATGGGGAAGCTGCACCCATGAAATCTCCACAGTGCGGTAGTCTAACAAGATTTCATAATGACAAACCGGTTGACAAACCAAGGTGAATGAGGGAAATTTCACAGGATTCCACCTCAAGGTGAAGAGCTGCAGTCAATCAGTGCATCCTGAAGGAAGGGGAATTCATTTTCTCCAGGGACTAGTTCCCTGACAGGTTACCTAATCCCAAGTAGGCAGCCATAAACATGAATATATACCAACACCAATAAGTGGACTCAGTGCATTATATATATATATATGTATATAAATATATGTATGCATGTATCTATGTATAACAATGATTATCAAAGAAGAGGACAGGAAATTCAGAGGAAGTGGGAAGCATAGGAGGAATTGGAGGGGGACTGGGAGGGATGGAAATACAATACAATACTCATGCAAAAAATTCTAAAAACTAAAATGAAATTAAAATATATAGACCAGATTCTCAAATGGAAGATGATCCAGTGAGAGCTCTTCTTACATTATCAAACAGTTGGTTCTTGTGAGGTTTGTAGACTTTCTTTTACCACCCAGCTTTTAAGAGTAATTAAGAAGTGGATACATCCACCACATCCAGCATGATGCTCTGTCCTTGTTGTCCTTAGCCGGTGCGAGCCTCCTCCTTTTGAACTGGAGACTTCAGTGTGTCTGCACGTGCTGCATCACTTTGTACATTTGGACTTATTTTTATAATGTTTTCTTTTTCTATTTGCCATTTCTATTTCTATTTCTTTCTCTCTTCCTCTCTTCACCTCTTATTTTGTCCCCACTTTTTAACCTCTTCAGATTTGAAAATATTTCTGTTTCTAATCTTAGGTTGTCCCAGATTTGACTGTTTAACAGAATTGTCTTCAAAGCTTCTTTGGCAGTTTGTAGAGCCTTCACACGCCCTTGTGTGCTGTAGCAGGTAAGAGGTGGGGCCTAAGAATTTGCATATCCAATTAAGTCTCCAAATGATGCCGAATGCTGCTCTGCCTGGGATAGGCTTTAATTACCACTGGGTGTGCTTTAATTACCACCATGTCAGGACAAAGACTCATTCACTCTGGTGAGTAAAGATACATTTGAAAATAGTTAAAACTGTTGGTCATCTCATTCCTCAAACTAAGATGTGGAACACTAAAATTTTACATTCAGTAAAATCTTTCTGCCCATGTCAACACATAGATTTCCTGGAAGCCCCATGGAACTCTAGTTCGGTTTCTACTCCACAGAGTAAGTGTCCAGCTGGGGAGACTAGACTGGGAGACTGGTTGTAGGATGTAGGATTTACCTCCTTAGGCTGATGCAGTAACTGGAGTCTCACATTGTTCATTTGTTGCCTTGTCAGTAAATATTTTCTTTTCTTTTGTGAGATGGGGGTCTCAATATGTTGTCTAGGCTGGCTTTGAACTGGCCCAAGTCCTTCACCTATCTCAGCCTCCTGAGTAGCTGGGACTACAGTATGTACCTTTATGCAAAGCTAAGCAGAAAGTTTTCTGAGAATTTAGCATGTGCTGAGCTCTGTGTTCATCGGTAAGAATGAAACCCCAGATTCCATGATGGGCTCTTGGGGCAAGTAAACAGGGATAGACCCCAGGCAATTGCCACCACATGGTGTGTTCACAGGACTAGGGATGTGGTAGTAACACAGAATCACTGACACAGGTCCTCAGCCGTTTTTTGAGGAGAGACCAACCAAGAGCCCCACTGTCAAGCCACGGGCTGACTTCAGTCTTCTTTTTGTGGTATGTATGACTGGCCCTTCCATGTGGACTTCCTTCTGTGTTTGAGCTTTGTGCTGGGGTCACACAAACGAGGCATTTAAACAAGAGGGCTAGGGAATGTTTCCCGGAGAAAATGCTGCAGAAACAGACCTCAGTGATGTAGGAGACCGAGGCTGAAGGACAGCAGGCAAGGGCAGGGAGTAAGCATGCCCAAGCACCAAGAGCAGTGCGCCAGACAGAGGCCTAAAGGTGATTCCAGTCAGATCAGGGTTCTTCCTTTTCCTAAAAATCGAATATGAGCCACTCCAGGATATTAGGGAAGGGAAAAGATAAGACCAGCAACATGGACGTGTGCAGCCAGGGCGGTTGCACAATGACAACACCCAGAAGTTTGGGATTAAGGTTCCGTAGTCCCTGAATGCAAATTCTTGAGAATTTTATCTCTGACCTGACCTACATTCTGCAGGTAAAGGGCAATGGGGACAAGAGAGTTCTGGGACTTGGAGCCCTCTGCTCATGAGTGGCTCTGCTTCTTACTATCTTCCTGACTCCCAAGAGGTAGTCTTACCCTCCTTCCCCTGCTCCTGCCCCCATCTTTGTCCTCTAGTGCTCCGACCCTGCCTGGCCTCCCTTTCCCTGCCTTCTGCCTCTAACCCTGCCTTGGCTCCTGTCTGTTTTCTAGGGAGACTGCTGATCAGGTTCTCCACCCTGCTGGGGTGTAAAAGGTTGGTGTCTTCATCCATTTTGCGTTGCTATAACAGAAGACTCCACTGGGAAATATGTAAAGAACAGAAATTCATTCTTCTGCAGCCCTGAATGCTGAGACAGGCAAGATCAAGAGCCTGCCTCTGCTGCTCCTTCACAGGGCAGGAGGTAGGAGGCGGGAGGTGGGAGGCAACTGAATGAATCCAATCATCTCCTTGATTTATGGCATCTGAAGCAGAGCAAAGCAGCAGCTGCTAGCTTCTCAGTGCACTCATTGGACAACTCAGAAGCGGCCTGTTATCCACCCCAATCCAGGTGCCGAGTGCATCCCAGTGTGGAAGTTCCAATCCCTTGAGGATAAGGTATCGGTTGTGCGGAGTGGAGTAGGGAGGGGCGAGGTTGTGAAGAGTGGGGTTGTGAGGGGCGGGGTTGTGAGGGGTGTGGTTGTGAGGGGCGGGGTTGTGAGGGGTGTGGTTGTGAGGGGCGGGGTTGTGAGGGGTGTGGTTGTGAGGAGTGGGGGTTGTGAGGGGCGGGATTGTGAGGGGCGGGGTTGTGGGGGACGGGGTTGTGAGGGGTGTGGTTGTGAGGAGTGGGGGTTGTGAGGGGCGGGATTGTGAGGGGCGGGGTTGTGGGGGACGGGGTTGTGAGGGGCGGGGTTGTGAGTAGTGGTTGTGAGGGGCGGGGTTGTGAGGGGCGGGGTTGTGAGGAGTGGTTGTGAGGGGCGGGGTTGTGAGGAGTGGTTGTGAGGGGCAGGGTTGTGAGGAGCGGGGTTGTGAGGGGCGGGGTTGTGAGGGGCGGGGTTGTGAGGGGCGGTGTTGTGAGGGGAGGGGTTGTGAGGAGTGGTTGTGAGGGGTGGGGTTGTGAGGGGTGGGGTTGTGAGGGGCGGGGTTGTGAGGGGCGGGGTTGTGAGGAGTGGTTGTGAGGAGTGGGGTTGTGAGGGGTGGGGTTGTGAGGGGTGGGGTTGTGAGGGGCGGGATTGTGAGGGGCGGGGTTGTGAGTAGTGGTTGTGAGGAGTGGGGGTTGTGAGGGGCGGGATTGTGAGGGGCGGGGTTGTGGGGGGCGGGGTTTTGAGGGGTGGGGTTGTGAGGGGCAGGGTTGTGAGGGGCGGGGTTGTGAGGGGCGGGGTTGTGAGGGGCGGGGTTGTGAGGAGTGGTTGTGAGGGGCAGGGTTGTGAGGAGTGGTTGTGAGGGGCAGGGTTGTGAGGAGCGGGGTTGTGAGGGGCGGGGTTGTGAGGGGCGGGGTTGTGAGGAGTGGTTATGAGGAGTGGGGTTGTGAGGGGCGGGGTTGTGAGGGGCAGGGTTGTGAGTAGTGGTTGTGAGGGGTGGGGTTGTGAGGGGCGGGGTTGTGAGGGCCACTTCATAAGGAACAAACAAGCTGTTGACTCACCTGCACTGAATTTCTAAGCCCAGTGAAAAATCTCATTTTGTGTTGTGCTGCTCAGATAGGGTAGATTATCACTTTATAACTTACATATCGAAGCCTCCTGCTTCTCCTAAACTTGCATTTCTTCCTGGCAGCTCTCACTCCATTTACTCACAGACTGCTTTCCCATCACTCAGCAAGTGGAGCCATCAGTACAGACCTGTCAGTGTGGTTTTTCAAGCACCTAGCATCGTTGCTCCTGCTAAGCTCCCCTTTGCTGCTTCTTGGCTGTCTTGAGAGAGCTCACATTCTAGGTCTCATGATGCTTGTGTTCCAGCTGCCATCCCCTGTGGCCTCAGGGAGGGAGCTCCAGCACATCTAATGATGACTAGGTGCTCTACATGACCTGCCAGATAGTGTGTGGGGGTTCTTGGTGTGACCCTCGAAGCCCACCAGTACTGGAAATCCTCTCTCCTGCCATATTTCTGTTTCTTTCCTTCTCTGACACTTTCCTAACTCAGTATCTAAATTTTGGCTTTCTCATCTACAAAACATGTTGAATTATATATCCCTTCATAGAGAGATTGTAGAATCAGTGTCTTGTTCATGTTTTATTGAGGTTTTACATTCATAATAGCTACTTTACTGGTTCCATCGATGTAGTAAAATATATGATTCTCATCCTCAAGAAGCTGTAGGCATGGCTGGAGAGAAGGCTCAGGGGCTAAGAACACTGGTTGCTTTTTCAGAGTTTTCCAAAGACTGAAGATCAGTGATCAAATTCCATATCTGGTGGCCTATAATCACTGTAACTCCAGTTCCAGGGGATCTGATGCTCTGTTCAGAAGGTACCCACACACATGTGTGCATACCCATACATTAAAAAACACACACACACAAGCAAATAAGAAACATTTTTTTAAAAGAACCTGGACGTACTTCTCAGGGAAAGAGGCCTACCAAGTGGTGACAGTGACTGTGGGGAGACCTGCTACAGATGAGCAAGGGTACTAAGAGCAGAAGCAAGAGAACAACCACGTGGTCTCGACCTGAGTATAACACAGCAGCTCTGGGAAGCTGTGGGCTGAATGGGGTTCAAGGAAGGAAGGAACCAAACAGGAATTCAGAGATCCAGTAGTGAAGGACTTCATGGCTCACACCAAGAGCCCCCAAACATTTTCTGGAGAGTCCTGCAGAGCACCTAGTCATTAGATGTCTGTTTTTAAAAGATTCAGTTCTGTGATAAGTCAAACAGAAAATCTGGGAAAGCCAGAATGAAGATGCAAGTGGTATGGAGAACCAGGAATGTTGAGAGATTCGAAGAGAACAATTCAAAAAAAGAATCATGACATTAAAAAGGTGGAGGAGTCAATGATGCTCTCGGGTTTCCATGAGGACTGGAACCAGGCAAAGACACACCAAGAGGAATAAGTCCTCCAGGGAAGGCAGCAGTTCCATCTTCTTACTCAAGACCAAGTGGCTTTTATTCCCCTCATTCCACCAAATCAGTTCTTCTTATGGTCCCCAATACCTACCATGGTGACAAGCCCAAGTCCTCATTCTGTTCAGAGATACCCTGAAATACTGAGTGCAAGGTACCACATCATAAACTGTATCCCAAACAATAGCCCATCATCTCCTCCTGGGCTCATCCTGAGTCAAGGTGCCAGCTCTGGTGCCATAATCACTCCAGACCCTGAGGTTACTCTCCTTCCTCAGCCTTATGTAACTGCTTGTAAAACAACACATTTTGTCTCCCAAATGCGCTTCAAATCTAGGTCTTGCTCTTCGCTCCCAAGGAACTACCTTCTTTAGGCCTGTGCGGCTTCTCATCAGGGTTGCTGGCATTGGTCGCTGGTCCCTTGCTCCCTTCCCTGGCCTCTGCCATCCTGCCACCTCAATCAACAGCCTTTTTCAAATGAGAGTCTGGTACCGCCCTACTCTTAATCATAAACCTTCAGTGATTCATGACAGCTTTCAAGACAAAAGTCAGACACACTGGCTCTATCCAGAAGGCCTTCCTGGACTCCATTATCCCTGCAGCACCATCGCTTGACTCTCATGGTGTCTGGTTAATGGAATCTGCTTCTTTCATTGGCCTTATTATAAGTTTTTCTTCCTTGGCACATCTCTTGGTTACAATCATGAACTGGACCGTGCTTCCCTCATTTCTTCAGCTTGAGCCTAAATTCTAGTTGACACCTACTTATTTTCCCAAATTCAGCTCAAGTTTCTACTCCCAGGAAACCTTTCCTGTGTCTTTATTCTAAAACAAATATCCGTCCTCTGCCCCTGGGCATAGAAATTGTCGAAGGAACTGTAGCAATTATTTACCTATCTATCTCTTGAACTATTCATAGATTTTTTTGCCACTCTGCCCCTCCGTCTACCGTAGTATCTGGCACACAAAAGTGTCCAGTTTGAAACTTCTAACTTGTGCATGACACGTAGACCCAAATGGAATGATTTTGTTTGGTCCACAAATAACCTCATCATTTTCCCATGTCCCATCCAATGGCTACAGGAAATGTTTAATGAAATGTCTGGTTTGGGTTAGAGTTTAGTTCATTTGTTTTGACAATTTATTTTTATTTTATTTATTTATAATTTTTTTGAGAATTTCATTCACGAGTACATGTACTTACATCATTTCCACCCCTCCACCTCCAACTTCTCTCATGTCAACTACTCTCCTGTCAGTTTCTTATTTTCTTCTTCCATTATTAACACACGCACACACACACACACACACACACACACACACACACAGGTATAATGCACTGAGCCCATTTCATAGTGCTCATGTGTACAAGTGTTAAGGACTGACTCCTTGGAATTCGATAATCTCTCAGGGAGCTAGTCCTGGAGAAAACTGATTCTTCCTCCCTCGGCCTCCACTGGTTGCCTATAGCTCTTCATTTAGAGGGGGACCCCATGAACTTCCCCCCATCTACATTGGCATGTCAACTGTTATCATTATGCAGGTTTTGTCTGGGCAGCCATATTACGGAGATATAATGGATTATCTGAAACTTAAATTCTTTTCCCTTTTTTCACCCGTTCTCCCTCCCACCTTCCTTCCTGCTTTCGGCCTCTAACTCTCAATCCTCCTCCTGCCCCATTCTCTGGAGCTCTGGGATTACAGCCATGTGTCACCTCTCCTGACCTTCAGCAGTTTCTTCAGATAGTGTCTTACTATTCCTGGGACTGGTCATCTTCCCGGATTGACGGCATTCCACTGTTTCTTTCCCAAGAATGGTACCTGATATTTGGAGCAGGGCAGGGTGACTTATTTCTTCTGTGGCACTGGGGAAAAGGAGATGTCCCCAGAGCTCCTGCTGGTATGGGGTCCCTGCTCTGTGGTCTGCCACTCTAGTGCGAGTCCATCCCCTTCCTGGTTGCGCTTCTGCAGTGATGTTGCAGACTGCAGTGATGAGTAGACTGCTAGCTCTTGCAGTGTTCACAGTGGTACCAGTCTGATTCTACCTCCCTTTGCTTCTCATTGACATGAGATGCCTTAGTGTCCTCAGTAGGAAACATAACAGCTCGAAGTTCCCAGACTCAGTGATGGAGCCTTTGGCCAATGCACCCTTGAAAAGCTTTCTTCTCTCGATCTCTCTTAGATATTCAAACAAGAAAGACTGTCCAGTTTTACTGTCCATTAATTTAGACTTTTTTGAGACAGAGTCCCCTTGTAACCCTGGAATTTGCTAAACAGACCAGGCTGGCCTCAGTTCCACAGAGGTCTGCCTGCCTCTGGCTCCCAAGTGCTGGGATTAAAGGCACGTGCCACTACACCCAGCTTAATTTAGATTTTTAAAACAGTAGTCAAATATACATTCTAAAACTTATTAGAGCTGCAGAGCTGGCTCAGAGGTTAAGAACACTGGCTCCTCTCACAGAGAACCTGGGTTTAGTTCCCAACACCCACATGGTGACTCACAACCATCTGCAACTTTGGTTCCAGGGGATCCTATGTCTTGTGGCCTCCAGTGGCATTAGGCACACATGTGGTGCACAGACATATATGAAGGCCAACCACTCATACGCACAAAGAATAAAAAAGAAATTTTAACTGTTACAATTTGAATCTAGAATGCTCTCCAGAGACCCATATATTAAAGGATTGGTCTCCTTTTTATTTTTAAAAAATTTTATCTATTTATTTATTTTCATTTAATGTGTGAGTGCTTTGCCTGCTGGCATGCAAGTGCATCCATGCCATACAATACTCAAGGAGGCCAGAGAGGGCATCAGATCTCCTGGAACTGGAGTTGCAGGCTGTTTTGGGGTGGTGGGAACCCAACCTCTGCCTTTTGCAAGAGCAGTCAGTGCCCTTAACCACTGAGCCATCTCTCCAGCCCCGGTTTCCTTTTAGTGCTATCAGGAAGTGGTGACTCTTTTAAGAGTTCAGGTCTAAAGGGAGGTCTTTAAGTCATTGAGGGTATGTCTTCAAAGGACACTGTGCAGCTGGGTGTGATAATGCACACCTGTAATCTCAGCACTTGGGAGGCTGAGGCAGGAGGATTATGAGTTTCAGACCAGCCTAGGTTACATAATAAAACCCTGTTTTAAAACAGAAAAGAAAAACCAAAGGAGGGGAGGGGAGGACTGTGGGACCCTGGACGTCCCTCATTCTTTTTTTTTTTTTTTTTTTTTTTTTGCTTCCCAGTCATGAAGCGAGCAGCTCTGTTCCATCACGAATCCTTGCTGGGACGCACTGCATAGAGCAGCACCAACTCATCAAGTATGGGCTGGAATGGAAACCTTGAGACACAGTAAATCGTTTCTCCTTATAAGTTGGCTATTAGTACTTGCTATAGCGATAGAAAGCTGCCTAACACAGAAACTCTCAATCCTGCCTGCGAAAGGTTGTTCTGTTGACCCTATTAGCATCCCTGACTGAGAAAGTCAGCCTGCTTGCTGTGATAATGTCCCCGTGTCTTCTGTACAAGAAACATCAAAAACTTCCTGTTCCCAGGGGAAAGGATTTTACCTAACATTCCCAATAGAGTCTAGTAAATAGAGGTGTGAGTCATTTCATTGAGTCCTCTGAAGAAAGGGTCCATTAATAGACTCTTTTATGAGTCATCAAGTTACACTGCTAGATGAGAACCATCTCAAAGTAGTTTCCACAAAGGCAGGCTGAGAGATGTGTGGAGCATTTCCTCTTCCTGTAGAGCACGTGCTGGGGGAGGCTTACAGCTCTGGTTCAAGTAGTGCCATGGTTGAGCGTTTGTCCTGGGCCTCGGGTACATCTTCACCCTCAGATCCTGGATCTAGCTGTTGGAAATGGGGAGACTTGAGGAATCAACATCAATTGAAAAGGACAGTAGCACAGTGGCACAGCAAGAGGAAACTGGGAGCATCACTGTCTTTCTGGTTTTCTTGGCCTGCTGAGCATGCCCAGAGCATCCCACATAGCTACTGGGTCACACCCGAGGAACCCCTGGACGATTGGGGAGTAACCATCCAGCGTGATGTCAAACAGAATAAAGCTCAGGGCTTTCAAGCAAGTTCTGAATGACTCATGTATGGGAGTTAGAAGTGGTCTTGGAACAGGCCTTGAGTTTGAATGTAGAGGTTGGTTAGATCACATATCCACAAATGGAAAAATGCTGGAATCAGGAAAGAAGGGAGAATTAGAGGGAGAGAGAGAGGGAGAGGAGGGAGAGGGAGAGAGAGAGAGGAGTGTCCTGGGACCAGAAGGTTAGAGCCAGACCCCAGGGGGAGAGCAGATGTGCTGCAGAGCTCAAGCCAGGAAGAAAATGTTCCAGTCAGTGTCCACACTGCTGTCTGTCCAAGAGGGACACCCTCCCACTCAGAATGGCCTGTGCTGGTGTAGTGCCTGCTGTCATGATCTTAAAATTCTTCCTAAGATTTGAACAGGGGCCTGCCACCTTCATGTTTCACAGAATCCCATAAAGTAATGCTCCAATCTCTGATGGGGCCTTTAGGGTTAGGTTGGTGTATGCCAGGACAAGAGTCCTCAGACTCCCAATGGATTAGTCTCCTGCTGCCTCCCAAGCAAAAAGAAGTCCTGGATGCTACCATTCAAAGAATGTCAACCAGCACACATTCAGTTAACAGAATGGGAGCTTGGGAAGGGCCGTTTGCATGGTCACAGGGACCTCTGGCATGGAGGGGAATGAAGGGCCCTGCTGATGGCAAAAGCCATCTTCAGCCTCAGTTTCAACAGGCGCATTTTAAATGAGATTTTTGTCACTGCATCCTTTGTAGAAGAAAAACGTGCCCAAGAAAGAGTATCAAGGTTGTTTTTTAAGTGTTTGGTTTTATATACTTAATAAATATAAATGCATGTGTTGAGGCTCTGTTTTTCTCTGGATTTTCTGTTTGCTGTCATGAATTTCTAGTGTTCTTACGCTAGGAATGACTTTCTAGGAATTTATTTTCTACTTATAACATTATTACTATAGACATTATTACCAGAGAATCATTTTTTAACTGAGCCGAATTTGTTTAAAAGCTATAATAAAAACTTCCAATGACTAACCCATTTTATTGTATCTTCAGTCACACATGCCTGAACACGCACGGATGTACACACCAGCCCTTACCTGGGCCAAACAAATATTTTTTTTTTTCCTTTCAAAACACAGTCTATGTAATCAGACAAAAGGCACAGTTGGTTTCACTGTACAGGTGGAGACAGCCTGCCTGTTACACTCACCTCTGTCTAGCCCAGTGTTAAATCCATATTTGTCAAATGAAGGAAGGAAGGAGAACCTCAGCTTAGAATATATTAATTATTTCATGATTTCAACACCAAGCCCTGCAGTGACTTCAAAGGACCAGTTGGTCCTCTGCAGTGTTGAAGGTTTACCACGGGAACCAACAAGAATCCTTTACATGTACACTCAGAGAAGTAATGTACAGGGAATGGGCAGGCTGGACCCTGGAGAAAGTAATGAGAAACAAATGTTTCAACAGGCACTGGTGACGTGTGCCTATAGTCCCAGCCACTTGAGAAGCTGAAGCAGGACAGTCATTTGAGTCCAAGAATTTGAGGCCAGCTGAACAACATAGCAAGACCTTACTATCAAAAACCAATAAACAAACCCAAAGAATGTTCTCTTTGGAATTTCAACTTGATTTTTGTTGTTTCTTTTTTTTCCCCATCTCCCTTTCTCTTAAAGCTAGAGGTCTTTTGAGTCCTTCTCCACCAGATTTCTCATCTGATTATTTTCTAGTAAAATGAGAAAAGCAAATTATACATTGAATTTACTTATACTAAAGTATGAACAGAATGGGTTGTAACCTGGCATTCTCAGAATTAAGAAGTATTATATAGAGCTGGAGAGATGGCTCAGCAGTCAAGAGCACGTACTACTCTTATGGAGGACCCAAGTTTGGTTCTCAACACCTACATCAAACAGCTTACAACTGTCTGTAACTCCAGTTCCAGGAGATCTGATGTCCTCTGGCCTCTGCAGGCACTGCACATACATGGAGCACATAAATCTACACAGGCACACACACATACACAAAATAAAAATAATAAATAAATCTTTAAAAAAAGTATTGTGGCTGAGAAATGGCTCAGTGGTTAAGAGCACTGGCTGGTCTTGCGGAGAACCTGGATTCAGTTTCCAACACACCTAGGTGGTGGCTAGCAGCTATCTATAACCCCAGTTCCCTGGGACCTGACACCCTTTTGTGTCGGCAGCCGGCTCTGCATGACATGGGTGCACTTACATACACACAGGCACAACACTCATAAAATAAAAATAAGTAAATAAACAAATAGATAAAAATTTTAAAAAGAAAAAAAGAAAAGTCATACAAATGGGCAGGAGGCAGAAGAAGAAGAGATATTTCTGGTTCCCCTAGGTAGAAATGACTCTGCTGTCAAAACAGCATCCACTCATTCTTTTTGCAACTGGGTATCAGTAGAGGGTGTGGTAGCAGAGATGCTGCCACACCATTCCACCGTCTACCTGCCCTAAGGCTCCATATTGCAGCCATATCCCCGTCTATGCAGTCACAGCCCCCTCCGTACGCCATGAACTCCCCACGAACTGCCTGACCCTCTCTCTATCTTCTTGTCCCTCACAAGGAAGGTGGCTTAGTTTCCTTTCCAGTTCCTGTGATAAAACACCCTGGCAAAAGCAACTTAGGAGAGAAAGGGTAAATTTGGCTCACAGTTCCAGGTTACACTCCATCATTTCAAGGAAGTCAAGGCAGTGGGAATTTGAAGTCATGTTACATCTTCAGCCAGGAGCAAAGAACAAATAATTAAAGCATGCATGCTAGTGCTCAGCGCAGTCAAACAGCCAGTATTCCCCACTCAGGGAATGGCTCTACCCACGGTGGGCAGTGTTCCCACTTCAATCGATTCAATCCAGACAATTTCCCACGGACATACCCATGCGCTAATCAAACTCAGACAGTCCTTTAATGAGACCATCTTCACAGGAGATTCTAGATTGTGTCCACTTAACAACTGAAACTAGCCACCAGAGAAGGAGTGATGATAAAGGTTGGAGGTTCCAGACTGGGGAAAGGAGACACTTACTAGAGCTAGCTCAGGCCTTCCCCGTGTAGACCGGTGAGATGGCCATGTTTGCCTTCCATGGCAGGCACACAGGAGTCCTAAGACAAGGGCACAGTCCCCTCCCCCGACCATCCCTTGGCTTACTCAGGGACTCTGTTATCACCTTGCCTCCCACTGTCTGTTTCTGTCTGCCAAGTGCCCTGGATTACTCTTTTAGAAAGGGAAACCTCACCTTCATCTCATCGTTCCTCCTTCTATGTCCTTTACAACACAATTTTTTTTTGCCTCAAGTTCATCAAGATCTTGTTTCTTAAGACTTAAAATTTCCTCATTTCAATTCTGTCTCAGTTACTTTTCTCATCCCTATGACAAAAAATGAAAAATTTTCCTCCCCAACTTAAGAGAGGAGAGGTTTATTTGGGCTCACAGTTTCAGGGAATAATACAATTCACAACAGTGGGAAGGCACAGTGGCTGGAGCACCTCTGTCCACAGAGCAGAAGCATGCACCAATGGCTTATGACTTGACACAGGGGAGGAGGCAGAGAATTCAGGCCATACCCAGAAGTAAGTATGACCTTCAAAAGCCCACTCCTGCTGTTTCACTTCTGACACTTAAGTCTCATGTCCTAAAGATTCCACAGTCTCCCCAAAGCATCACCAGCTAGGGAACAAGTACTCAAACCTGTGGGACATTCTGTCAGTCTGTAACAAACTTACCTATGCCTTGAGACTCAAAGTCTGCTCAGAAACCCAAACCCGAGTGGCCACTCCCTCTCTGCTCTCGCCTGTCAAGTCTGAGACAGTAAAACTAGAACCTCTTCCTGTTGTCCCACTGCACTGAGAGGTAGGAGGGTACCAGAGAGGGAATCAGAGACAAGTCCGTTCAACAGGATTCACCTTCACGTTATCATTGTGTGGGTAACTACTTGCTGAGTGAATATACTTTAAAAGTTGATAAGAAATGCTTTGAGGCAACATTTATAAAAATTCTAATTCTACTGCTCCTGTATTGAAAGCAAGAGTTTCCACATATGTCTTCCTATTTTTAATTTCCTTCAAGAGGCCATCAAGATGACTCAGGTGCTTGCCACCAAGGCTAGCAAACTTTGAGTTCAGTCCCTGGGACCTTCATGGTGGAAGGACAGAGCTGGCTCTGGAACTATCCTCTGGCCTACAGCCGCACATAGTGGTACATGCATCCTTCACCTCATGCATCACACACAGAACAAATAAATGAAATGTAATTATATGTACCGCAGTGTCTTTTAAGCTTTTGATGGTTTTAGACGAGAAACTGAAAAAACTAAAGAACCTGTCTACCTGATCCTGAGACGATGGAAATCTAAGGGCCCAGTCTTTGGCTTTGCCTCCCCAGGCCTCTCCCCAGCATTTCACAACCAGACAGAGCAGGAGAAATGACAGGCAGAGCTGCAAGTTGTTAAGCTGTTGGCTTGGCTTGGCTTGACTGGCCAATCTGTCAGAAGTGGTACTGATGGAGTGGGCTTTCAGATTTTGGCAGCAGGGCTGCTTGCCTTTGCCTGTGTTCTCTGTGACAGCTTTCACGGAGCAATATCTTTTCATTAGCAGAGCATGCTCTGTAATCAAGCCATGTTTGATTGCAATTCCCATCCACATGAAGCCTCTTCATGGGAAAGTATAAAGCTCAAAATGAATGTGCTGGATGGCCAGACTCCCGCAAGACAGTGCTGGGCTGACAGCCTTCTCTATGCCTGCCTGTTCAACATCAATCAACCATGTTTGATAGGCAAGTCCTCTGGGATACGGGGCCCAGAAGGAAACTCGAGATTTTATTTAGTTCTCAGCTTAGCCTTTTTGATTGTCAACTGAATTTAACTGCTTCTGAGATCTGCAGATTTGTTCTGAATCCAGCTATTTTCTTACAAGCAGGAACCAGACTCAAGCAGAATTGGGAGATGTTGCACAGGAAGAATGCAGAAGATTCGTCTATGGTCATGTGTGTTTAGGTGAGGTGGTGGGGGAATAATGAGACTTGCTCTAGTTCTAATGTGGTCCAAACCCATTGGTTGACTTCAGACAATCCCAAATCACCCTTAATTCCCATCCAAAAACTCACAGTATGCATGCCTTTGGGTAGGCCAGTGCCCTGAAGAGTATGCTGTTTAAATCTGCGAGCTGTAGGCAGGATGGATCCAAAATAGATGAACAGATAGCTGAGCAGGGAGCAATTGACAGAAGCCAGGAAGGTGAAATTCCTGCCAGAGTAAGGGGCAGAACTTCCTGCCCGGAGGTGCTGGTCTGATTCAGAAAGCTCACTGTGAACTGGCTGTGGAGGAGAGAAAAGAATGCTCAGAAAAACTTACAAAATCAGTTACTGTAGAGGAGGCAAGAGTGACAAAGGAGGGACAATGAGCTAGGGAGGGCCTGCCATTCCAGGAGTCGGAGCCAGAACTGTCCCTCAGAGCATCAGTGAGTACCAAGTTGTGTGCCCAGAGCAAGGGGAAAAACAAAATGGAGTCAAAGCCATGACACAGGAAGGCTTTTCTGTCTCATGGGTGTCACTGGCAATTAGAGGACAGTCAGCTTAAGGTATGCTGGTAGAACCGATGCCCGGTTCAGTGGACCACTGAAGGAGCTTGGTATAGCACAGCCTTTTCCCTGTCTCCCAAAGCTCATCACACTGTGATCCAAAGGCATCCCCTTCATCTTTCCCCTCTATCTTTTCACAACACTTCATTTCAAAGTCTCATCCTCCTTTGACAGACAAATACCCCAGCCTCCAAGTAGGCCCCTAGCCTTGTTTTCTACACTATGGGTGGAGAAGCCTTGCCAAAATGCAAAATTGATTATATCATTCCCTGCTCAAAATCCCCTCTGAACTTCATGCTGAAGTCTGATTTCCAGTGTAATTGTGTTGAAATATTGATACAGAGGGTGGGGATTGTTGTCAACTTGACACACCTCAGTAGAGGGAGTCTCAACTGAAGAATTGCCTCCATTGGACTGGCCTATAGCCATTGTCTGAGAGGCATTTTCTTCATTGTTGAGTGATGTGGGAGGGCCCAGCCCACCGTGGGCAATGTTAGCCCCAGGCAGGTAGTCCTTTATTGTATAAGAAAGCAGATTGAGTACAGGTCAGAGGAACAAGCCAATGAGCAGCAAGCAGCGTTCCTCCGTGGCCTGTGCTTCAACTCCTGCCTCCAGGTTCCTGCTCTGAGTTCCTATGTTGGGCTCCCTCAGTGATGAACTGTGACCTGGGAGATGTGAGCCAAATAAACCCTTTCCTCCCCAAGGGTGGGTCAGAGTGTTTTGTTATAGCAATAAAGAAGCAAACTAAATCAGGATGTAAGAGGTCATAAAGAGGTATTACTGAAATGTTTTAGGGATTGGGTTAGTTGCCTCAAAAGCAGGTTGTTATAAAGCAAGCCTACCCCTTTCAGCTTGTCGTTTCTATATGCACCCACTTGTCTTGTCTGTTTTTCTGAGAATTAAGATGCAACATGAGGTCCTTGTCAGATGTGGCTGCCTAAACCTTGGATTTTCCAGTCTCTAGAACCATGAACTTGAATAAATTTCTTTCATTTATAAACTACCCTGTCTCAGATATTCTCTCACAGAAACAGGAAATGAGCTAAGTAAGAGTCAAATTTGACGGGCCTTGACATGACATTCAGAGCTTTTCGGGATTCTTTCTCTGCCTGTCCCCTTGTTTCTCCTCCCCAGGCTGCAGACCTTCTGCAAGCATGCCAGTCCCAGACATCCCAGTGAGCCATATCCTTATCTGCCTCTACACTTTGTCCTCTCCAGTGGGAAAGCTCTTTCACAGGTGCTCACAGTCTCAGATGCCTGATACACAGGCATGTTATAGCACCGAGTCACCAGCCTGCCCCACCCACTAATCTGGAGGGGAACCCTTCCCCACTAAGCTTCCTCACTCCTAGTTTATCTTTCTATTGTACTATAACTGATAGTATTTGGAAACTGTTCTAGGTTGGTTTCTGCTGCTATGATAAAACACTGATCAAAACCTACCTGGGAATTAAAGGGTTTATTTCAACTTGAGGCCACAATCCATTATGTAGGGAAACCAGAGCAGGAGCCTGGAAGCAGGGACTGAAGCAGAAATCACAGATGTATGCTGCTTGCTGGCTTGATTCGTGTGGCTTGCCCAGTTACATTTCTTATAACAGCCCAGGCCCACTGTCCAGGGATGATGCCACCTACATCGGGCTGGGCCTTCCTACATTAATTAGCAATCAAGAAAATGTCCATAGGCCAATCTGATTGAAGAAATCTCTCAGTTGAGTTTCATCTTCCCAGGAATGTAAAATTGACAACCAAGATTAGCCATCGTAGAAGCCTTTGTAGGTATAACATTGCTGGTTCAAATGCCTAGTTTCCCAAGTTGTGTTATTAGGGCAGATTGCCTGGTGGAAACTGAGTTCTACATGGTAACGACTTTTCATTGGGAGACAGTGTCTTTATTGCTCCTAGGTCAGTAGTGACTCCACGCCCAGTAGTGATGGGTACTGGACCTAGGAGCAGGCTTTGCAGCAGCTGAACATAACAGTATTCCCAGACGGCAGAGAATGAGCCAGACTTCCTCCAGGGTCCATCTTCAATCTGCAGAGTACCAAGGACAGCCTAACCAGGAAATCCTCCTAGGCCTGGTAGGGTGTGTCCCAGATTACCACTACCTAGGCCAGTCATTATAAGCCATTACTTCCCATTAGTGAGTAGAGAGATTCACGAATTCATTTCTTCCTGGGAAGACAAGGACAATCCTTCCATCAATGAGAAGTCAAGGATGGGACATGTGTTCCCCATCCTGACACTCAGAGTCTAGGGGCTTTCTCAGTAATCCCTGTAGTCCCTGGGGTTTGTCACAGCGCCTAGAATATAGGCGATTGTTTAATAAATATTTACTGGGTAATAGAATGTATGAATATTCAGCCACTTAAGCTGTAAGAATGTGGACAGTTCTGAAATCAGACAGACTAGATTAAAAATCTGGCTCCATCAAATACTATATGACCGAGCAGGTGTTTTAACGTCCTCTGATTTATTTCTTTATCTGAAAAATAACTGTAACACCAGGACCAAGCTTTTAAGATTATGGGAATTAAGTGAGCTGATATGTGTAAATCAGTTAGGCAAGTGCTTGTCACATAGTAAATGCTCTGTACTGACCTTAGAAGAAACACTGCAGGTTGGATCTAAATTGTTCCCAATGCCAAACAGGCCCCAAATAATCATTATTTGTAAAGGAAGAATAAATATGATTAAATCACAAAAAATGACTAAGATGATAAATAGCTACAAATTTTAATATAATAATTTTATTAATTATTTGAAATTTCAATCGTATTCTTTCCCAACGCTTCCCCCTAACTCCTCCAAGGTGCACATGCCACTGCCTCAGCCTCCTCCCAACTTCTTGTTCTCGTTTCTCTTTTTTTGTTTTCTTAACCAACGGAGTTCAGTTAGTGCTGCCCATTTTTCCCATGGGGTGGGGCCATCGACTGGAGCACAATTAGTCTCCCAGGGGCCATAGCTTCAAAAAAAAACAGACTGAGCAACCATCACCTGCCAATAGTTCCTCAGTTAGGGTGGGTGTTCTAGAATGTTGACTTTTATATGGGTCTTATACAGTTACCTGCAGCTACTGTGAGTTCATGAGTGCAACCAGCCAGCCATGTCCCGAAGACACTGTTTTGTCCTGATCCTCTGAGACCTCTGGCTATTACAGTCTTTCTGCCCCATTTTCCATTGATGGTTCTCAGCCTTGCAGGGAGGGACTGTGATTACAGACGTCTCATTATGGATCAGTTGTGAGTTTCTTCGTTAATTACTACCCTCTGTAATTCTCTGTACTAATCTATGGATATAGAGATATGAATTTAGAGGACAGTTTGATACTACGTCATTTAGCAAAATAACAGTAAAGCTTACCCCTGAGGCCTTTGATCTTCCCAGCCATGGATTCTTGACCAGATTTACACTATCAGTTATGTGTTTCCTCCTGTCAAAGGGCCTTAAATCCAATCAGGAAGAAACTGGTTACCCTCTATTATTCATGTCCCTATGGCACCCCTGGCCGTATCTTGCCTGGCCATTTGTTTTTGTAGCTTGCAATGTTCACAGTTAGCACCACAATTTTTAAAATGAAAGCTATAGGTTTATATACTATGTATATGTGTATATACACCCTATATATACATATCTATAAAAATATCAATATAAGCGTACAGGTATGTGTGTATGTGAATATAGTGTTTTTAATCTTATTACAGTTTGCATCAACTGACTTTTCACAAGACTCAAGTCTGAGACTTAGGAGAATTTAAAGTTAATTTTGCAAACTAATGGTATTTCTAGGATTTTTTTCTGAAGTTATGTCTTCTATTCTGTTACTAAAACATCCTTCCTTTCATGAAAAGATCATGGTAGCTTGTAATTGCTGTGTGTCACGAGTTAACAAACCTCAACATGTATTGCTCCACAGTGTTTTCTGGAATGTCCCTGGTCTATGATTAGGAAGCTGTGGAACAGGAGGTTGCTGGCCCAGAGCTATCGACCAGCCTCACTGAAGATGCTGTACAGGGCAGGAAAATGTTTACCTTTTAGTTCTCTAATCAAATACATACTCCTCTTTCTTCATTACTCCTGGAGTGGAAAATAGAAGAAAAACAAATAGAAGTGAGACAAGGCAAGGAATGGAAATACAAGGTCGGCTTTCTGAACAAGCTGTCCTGTCAGTCCTTCAACATCCTCACACCATCAAGTTTGGCAGCCTCTGGTTCCGAGTCTTGTGAGATGGAATCAGATTCTTTCTCTACTTGTTTCATTTGTAGATAACTTTTAGGAAGAGTAATTCAACACAGGAGGGAATTTAAAAACTCTCCAAATACCACCAAATAGTCTTCAGTCAGGATTCCTCTTCATGCCATGACAATGACATCACTCAAAACACTTGGTCACCCAGAACTGTACTTCCTCTTGGCTTTTAAAATTCCTTACATATTAAGATACATTTCTAATTATATTTCAAATGAAAACCAGATGTTTTGAGCACTTTAATTTGAAACTTCTTCCCAAGACTTGCTCTAGAGCTCTTAGGAGGGGAGGTGTTTGGCTCACTCCCCCCGACTCTTTCTGTATACTTCTCAGATCCAACAGCCTCAAAAATTTTTCCTGGGAATTTACAAATTTGCCTCTGATAGAAAATTGTTTACATCGGCTGACCTTTCAGGAGACTCAATTCAGAGCATTAGTAGATGTAAAGGTTAATTTTGGAGGCTAGGGGTATTTTCTGAAGTTTTCTGTACCATTCTTGAATCAGGAAGGTAGATGATTTTGTAGATGATTACCCCTTCGGCTGGCCAAACCTTGGGTTTCACCTTTCTCACCAATGGAACAAGAATTCTTTGTTATAACCTCACATTAACTCATGTCAAGTCTTGCTTCCAGCATTTTGCTGGTCTATAATAGGGAAATGCAAGAGAATAAAACCACATTAGCCTCAGTTTAGAATACAAACTTCCTCCTGGGATCTTGCCAGATCACCCACTAGTTCACCTACTAGTCTAGCTCAGCTTAAGGTTCCCCTGCATCACAAAATTCACTGGGTGGAACTTTGCATCCTATGCTGAGACCCTGGTTGGAGGTCCGGGGTGGGGGCTGTGGAGAAGAAGTCCCTATAGGGTAGGATGTATGTGTGTGTGAAGGGGGGGTTGTTTTGTCTTGTTAAAACAGGATCTCACTATGTAGCCATCCCTGGCTGGTTTGGAACTCACTATGTAGACCAGGCTAGCCTTGAACTTAAAGAGATCCACCTGCCTCTGCCTCTGGAGTGCTGGGATTAAGGGCATATGCCAACACACCTGGCCAGACTAGTGTTTTTAAAGGTCAGTATCACTGTTGGATTTCTTGACCACAACCAAGGTTATTGTAAAGAAGTGACAGGCAAAAGCACGGGCTGAGCCTGGAGCTGATTTCTTTCTGTACAGCCACTTAACCTGGGAAACAAGTCTATAGATGATATCTTTAGTTTTTGTCTTTTTCCATTTCTCAGGAGTCACTTACATAGAACCAGCCCGAGAGATCTGAGAGATCTGAGGCCCACTAGATCTCTGGCTGGTATACATGGCAGAACAACATGTCTAAATCATATACCTCTTGTTTTATACCAAAACAGAGGAAGTTGGGGCTCCAGCTTCATCTGCCTCGGTCCCTCTGCCCCTTCACCTCTTGTTAGGAGAGATATGGCCTCTCACTTCAAGGTTTCCTTCCTCATTTAGACCTGGTGAACTCACACTAAGACGGGTCAAATGCTACCTCCTCCATACAGCCTTCCCAGCTTCCTCCACTGTCAGCATTGTCTATACAGACCCAGCCATTTGGGATGGTTCCCTTTCCAGTCCTCCTGCTTCCAGGAGCTTGTTGCTGTCTTCTAACTGTGGACGTAATGCACCCAGCTGCTTCAGCTGCTGACACCAGCCCTTTCTCCCTTAAGTTGCTTTTACCAAAGTTTTTTTTATCACAGCAACAGGAAAAGAAACTAAAACAGCAGCCAACCCATGAAAAATCCTGGTGAGGCCCTTGATTCTTGTTTTTGCCTGCCTGGCTCTTCCTCGAAGGCAGCCTATCCAACTGCAAGCCTGACCTATGTGGTGTGTACTGAGGAATCAGGAGGGGAAGAGCTAGGCAGGCAGGTGGGCCAGAAAGAGTGCAAAGAGGCCCAACTGCACAGGAAGAGCATGTAGTTCTACCTCACCTTCTTCAGGTTCCCCCAGGACCATCAGATTCCAGATGTCGGTGGAGAATGGGAGGAGAGCAGTTAGCAGGTAAAACTCATGTTTAACTGAGTAAACATTCTCAACTCCATACCAAATACTCTGAGACCTCTATGCTCTGTAGTCCTTACAGAACTATCAGGCATGAAGGGACAGGAACAACACTATACTGTCACCCTCAGCAGGCTGAGGACTTCCTCTGGGATCTTGATTCAGGCCAAACTTGTGGCTTTGATGTAGAAACTGATGCAGAAAATAATTTCAGGACTTGTCAGCTTTGAAACATGTGGGGTTTCCTAAAGATATTTTACTACAGGCTTAGGTACAGGAAGTGAGACACATCCAAGAGTCTAAGTGTGGGATTCTCAGAGAAGACACAAATAGTCATATATAGGATTTGGGTGGGGTTTAAAGTTATTACCTTCTTACTGAATAAGGTTCCTGAGGAGCACCTGATAGAATTTCAATTGGTAATGTCAAAGTCTAGCCCACAGGGATATAGAGAATTAGGATATATTTGCTATAAACAGTTTTTGTCTGAGGTTCTTGGGTGATGCCTGTGGAAAGAGGCCTACCTAAAGTCATATGCCTTCAGGCTTTATGTCTGGTTTATTGTTAGTATAACATGAAGTATCTATTTATGAAAGCAATATTATTTCTATGTTAGCAACCTTCACAGCCCATGTTTACTGTGCTGGAATTCTTGCTTTTCATTTGAGGAGAGGCTTTAATCAGGCTCTGTGATACAGGGTTCCTCTCCTCTCTTGTGTCCCCATTTTTCTCTGTCTTTCTATCCTGCCTCAGGACAGTTCTTCAATATAATGCAATACAGCAGTATTTGATCTTATCCATTGTTTAAGCAATCCACATAGTAGACACAGAAAAAGAATGAAAGAATCAAGCAAAGATGAAATTAGGACAACAATACAGAAAAAAAAAATGACAGAACACCTAAACGGAACAAACAGTAGCTCTCAGAAGCCAAGTACAAATGGGGACACCAGCAGGTTTGAGATATTTTACTTTTAACCCTTGAAGAAACGGTAAGCAAGAACATGAGAGGACTTGAAGCCTTTATTTGAAATGTCAGTTGTTATAGGAACACAGTTCCAGAACTGCTTGACTCCTGATGCCAGCCTTGCTGGGGTGCCAGGTGAATTCACAGCAGTGTGCATAAGGTTCTAAAGTAGCAGAAGCAGACACTGGAGATCTGTGAGAGGCACATTCAGGAAGAAGCAGATACTCTGTAATAAGACAGATTCACCTTTCCTTTACATTACTCCAGAGGCTTTGGTGAGCATAGCTGGGAACGAGCATCTCCCTATGCTGTCAAGTTCGGTGGTGAATCTTATAACCTGGAGCTTTAATAAAGCCAGTGCTGAAATGTTGGCTGTAACATTTCAAACGATGATAACTGAGAAGTTGGGACTAAAAATGTATCTTCCTGGCTCTTCTAACATTCTGTATAGTAAGATTTCTTACCAAAGGAAAATAGCTACTTCAAGATGTTTAGAGAATTATCTCCATGCTTTCTCTTCCTCTATCTTAAACATGTGACTGGCAAAAATCAGTCCCTAAGATGGGGCACCAGTTGTATTAGGCACTGTTGAGGAAGTCTGTTCATTTTTCCTGTTAATCACCACCGCTATCGTTAGACTGTGATTTTTAACCTTTTTCAGAATAAGGCGATGTGGCTTAGTTGGTCCAGTCTGCCCTCCTGTGTTCTCCGCCCACTTCTGACAACCGACCCTTCCCGAAGGAATCTGGAGGTCAGCTCAGACTGTGTGCTAGCATGCTTACCTAGCATACACGGAGCCCTGGGAATAGTGTTCCACTCCTGCAAACCCAGCCTCAGGAGTGGGAGGCAAGGATTTCAGTTCAAGGTTGTTCTTGACTACATGGTGAGTAGAAAGATATCCTGGACTACACGAGACCCTGTCTCAAAGCAAAACAACAAAACAAATGAAGGAGCTTTAAATGGACGGCAGTCAGGATGCGTGTGAAATTTTAGAGAACTTCCTACAAACTCTAGCTTTATGTTTAGAAGGTATAAATAATGACACAAATAAACAGAATAACTGTAGAGTTGATTGGGCATTTGCTCTCTGTAGCACAGGAACTAACTGCCTTTTCAAACGTCTATTTTGGCCTGGTGTAATGGAGGTCAGGTCACTCACTATGCAGTGAGTTCCATGCCCGCTGGGGCTACAGGAAAATCCTATCTCAAAAATAAGTAAATAAATAATTTTTTAAAAACCTTTTACAAGATAAAAAGTTTGGGAAGCATCTCCACGTACAAACATCACGTGTCTTCTTTACAGTCAGTAGTTTGACTTCAGTACCACATTCTCTCAACAAAGTGATGGAAAATGCTGAGGTTTATTACAAGTTTGGTTTGAGGAAGCCATAAATTTGGCAACCAAACTTGATTTTGAAATGAAACTCCTGGATAAAGTCCATAGGGTTCAGCAAGTTCAACTGGAATCTCAGGTAACTTCTGAGAGTTAGACTAAAGACATCTTAAATGCTCCAACACTGAAGTACATTAGTCAAGAGCTTAGATACATTTTGAGAACAGCACCTCAAAGCTCTTCAGTGCTTATATCTGGTACCCTTAGTCATAGAACAGCTCAAATTCAACACTCTAGAGTAACAGTATGCTAACATGCGCAAAAGTAACTTACCCAAGCCAACACACTCAGCTGAGCTGTACTGCTAGAGAATCAAACAGAAACACAGAGAGTAAGACAGGGCTTCCATGAAGCCCTCCATCTGCCTGCCTTTTCCTAATGTGTACTCCTTGCTTAAGGTCCTGTGTGTTTTTCCTATGATGAGAGTGGAGAATGGGTGCCCTGAAAGCAGACAGTGTCTCAAAGCATACCCAAGGAATACTTTGGCACCAGAAGTCAAGTAATTTAACTTTGCGCAACACAAATTTTGATATTAAAAAATGATCAGGATTTAATCAAACCCTATAAACAAGAGTCATTCCTGTCTATAAATAACTCAGAAGCTATTGAAAATACCTAAGTTGTTTTTTTTTTTAAATGTGTTTTCTTATAACTTGACATTTGGAAGAAAAGCTCTAAGGTATAGCAGGCCATTAATCACTGAACTGCTTTGCATAAAGGCCTCCAATTGAATATATTAGTCATTAGTAATATGCTTATTTAAACAGCCTCAGAATTCTCATGCTGTCTGTTCTCCCAGAACATGGCATTAGAAGAATTCACTAGAATTCACCTCTGAGTGATCTCTGCTACTGGCATCTAGAATTGTTTTAGTTGAGTAATTTTAGATATAACATCCATTATGATTGTGAGTCTAGTTGTCAAGTACTAAGCTATCAAATTTTTGAAAAATTGAATTTTGAGAAAGTGTGGGAAATTGGATTACATTTTATAAAATGTTACAATGAACCCTACGACTGACTTTTGACCGGTAGGAGTTTTAAGAGATGTTTCTCTTGTAAGGATTTTATTATCTTGTTTTTAATTAAGTGTATGTGTATGGATATGTGTCTGTATGTAAGTATGTACACATTAGTGCAGGTGCCTGCAGAGGCCAGAAGAGGTTTTCAGATCCCCTGGAGCTGGAGTTACAGGTGGTTGTAAGCTGCCTGACATGGATGCTGGGAATTAGCTCGGGTCGTTTGCAAGGGCAGCAAATGCTCTCAAACCACTGAGCCACCTCTCCAGACCTTAAGTGTTTGTGAATTGTTAAAAATCTGTAGTGGTGTTGGAGGTGGGGTTGCTCAGTTGGTAAAGCCATTTGCTGCCTAGCCTGACAACCTAAATTTGATCCCTGAAACCCACAGGAAGGAGAGAACTGACTCCTCTAACATCCACAGGCAATCCATGACATGGATATATCCACTCACACAAATAAGTAAATAAAGTAAATAGTAAAGTAGTAAAATGTTTTTAAGTCAGTACAAGTCCCTGGGTTAGAAAGAAAGGAAGGAAAGAAGAAAGAAAGAAAGAAAGAAAGAAAGAAAGAAAGAAAGAAAGAAAGAAAGAAAGAGAGAAAGAAAGAAAGAAAGGGAGAAAGGGAGAAAGGGAGAGAAAGAGAAAGCAAAAGAAACAATTGTATAATAGACAGTTACAGGAATTACCAGAGAAATAAGCTTACCAAGCAAAGACGTCAGAGTACCTTTTTACTCATCAAATGAACTTGAGGGGAAATGTCTCAGATGAAGTTTGAGTGGAGTGCTTTGTGTTATGCTGCTCCACATTGGTTCTCCTGTTGATACTCCTCTGTTGAGCCCACATTTCTATAAACATTTCAGTAGATCACCCTAGACACTTCTGCTTCATAGTCAGGACAGAGCCAGAGGCCATCCAAACCCCAACTCACATGTTTGTTTTTGTCTGTCTCTTTCTGTACCTATATCTATTTGCCTCATGTTGATTTATAAGTAAAATCTACAAAAATTAGTGTTTGTGGCTTATCTAGAAATAATACAAAATGTGGCTCTTATTTTTGGTGAACTCAATACTTTAGGTATAAAGTATTTAAACCTAAATCAATGTGAATCTTGCTTAACAACAACAAACCCTGCTTCTCCTCTCCAGAGCTGTGGGTGTAGTAACATTCTGCCATTAGTGAATGTGTGAAGAATTTGTCCTGTGACTAGAAAGAAGGCCCATATTCCCGTCGTGATGTTTTATTGGCACACAGCCTTGTGCGTAATCACACAAAGAAGAAAGAAGCCACCTCCAGGTCAAATGCCGTTTCCTCTAAGAATCCATTATCAACACAAAGTCTATCCATGAAAGACACCGAGATCTCATGCTTGCAGGCATCACTTTCTGACATTGACTGTCATGGCATGTAAATAGCAAGTGTTCATCCTCCAGCCACCTAATTCCATAGCTGCTGTAAGCTCTAATGACCAGAAAGAGGGGTGCAGTGTCCTGTGTCTTTTCATGCCAGGAAAGATGTATTTTCTGACTGATTTTCTTCTGTCCACAAAGTACGCTGACCATAGATGAGACTTTGAATAACTGAAACTTTGGTTTTTTGTGTAGATGGAATCAGTGATTGTCATGGGTAGAAGAGCTTTCTAGAAAAAGGTCATTGTCTATTTGGAAAGGGACTAATTCCCAAGCTTTGACAGATAGGAGATCTAATATCAGAGGGTGGAAGAGTCTTCTCTTTGTCATTCTTCTTCAGAAAGCGTTTGACTATATAATCAGGCTAGCCTCAAACTCCTGATCCCTGTGCCTCTACCTGCAAGTGCTGGGGTCAGAAAAGTGCACCAGTTACTCGTGGTGACTCCTGTGAGTCTTGTACTAACAGAGCAGACGGCCTCTCTCTAGTTTCAGCTTGATGTGATCTGGGTGTCAGATCACCAGCACCCTCATTTGAGGAAGAAGAGCTAACTTTCCCTCCTGTTCCCCAGGTCACTAAATCCTCAGTTGAAGCATTCCATTCACTCTCAGGATACAAGCGGCTGCAATGGGTACCTAACTGGTGTCCTTTTCCCACAGACTCTAACCTATTAGTTCCTAATGACCGTGTCTGAGCTCTCCAGATGGTTTCTGGTTTTGTTTGCAAGACTGGGAATCAAATTCAGAGTCTTATGTGTGGTATGAAAGTGGTCTCCCACTGAGCTACATCCCAATCAAGAAAGTTTCTTAATGTATTATACGGGACTGAAAAGATGGCTCAGCAGTTAAGAGCACTTGTTGCTCTTGCAGAGGATCCTGGTTCGAATCCCAGTACCCACATGGCAGCTAACAACCACCCATAACTGCAGTTCCAGGGAATCCAACACCCTTTACTGTCCTCTTCCTTGGGCACTGCACGACACGGGTGCACTTCCACACATGCAGACATAACATTCATACACATAAAATTTTTAAAAATGTACTTTACCCAGCACCGTTAGCTGTTTTCAGTGCAATATATTCCAAATAACCTGCTGTACTCTTTTCCTGGAAATGGAAGTGTCCTTGGTTTTGTTGAACTTATTTGACTTCCCGCCTTACTCTTGTTTGTCAACCTCTCATTCCATTTTGGCTTGATGCCAGGGCCTAGTGTACTGTGTGGTATGTGGTAGGTATCCAGTGACTATTTTGAAAAATAATAATGATGATGAAAACTCCTATGGACACACATAGGTCTGTTAGTTTTGTCCTTTCCGCAAACTGTCCTCTACTTCACTCTGATCCTGTTGGCCTCCTGATGCCATAGAGACCACATTTCTTTGTCTGGTATCCACATAAGTCTACACATAAACTGATTTTCTTTATTTTTGTGTCCTGTACTCCCACAAACCAGGCCATTCAGCCAAGTGTATCTCCCCATGTGTTGGAAACATATGATGGTAGTTGGGAGTGGGGCCTTTAGTAGTTATTAAGGTTAGATGAGCCCCCGTGGTGGAATTAGTGGCCTTACAAGGAAACAGTGATGTGAGCTGGAAGGAGCCTCCGCTCAGCTGTAAAGCAGCGAAAGACCCTCTCAGGAGTCAGCGCCTTGGCCCTGCACTGCCTTGCCTCCAGAACTGTGAGAAATAGTTTTCTTTTCTTTATAAATTACCCAGTCTAATGGAGAAAACTTTGCTCTTGTTAATTCCTCTACCTTGACTCTCCTTCCCATGATCTCATCCTTCTGTTTCAAGCTCACCATTCCTTTGGCATACCATTCAAATTCCACTTCCTCTAAGATTCCTTCTGCCATTCCCTGACAAGAAATAAGGCCCTTTCTTGAGACTCCAGAGCTTTTGAGACTTCCTTTTTTCTCTTGTTGCATATGTTATGCATTACTGCTACAAGTGTACATGAATTTAATGATGCATCTATAGGCACCTCAAAGATATCATTTGGGGCAAAAGAAAAGAGACCTATGTGGAGACGTGACATCCTGATCTGTCCCAAGATTAGAACATCACATATTATGGTCTCCTCCCTTAAGAGTTAATCCACCAATATCAAAGCCAGGGAATCTTTGTTTACTGAGGCAGACATACCGTATCTTGTAGGTCTTATGGGTTTCTGTGTGTGGTTAATTGGGTTAGGCAGTAGCCAAACTAATAGACACATGTTATTTTAAACTATTATTATGCTGCAATAAGTGTAAGAAGTTTAGCACCTTTGGCAGAGTGGCTGGGGGAATGATGTTCTTTGACTTTTTTTTTTTTTTTTTTTTGCTGTTGTTTGTTCTAAAGTACTTAGAGATTTCGTCAGAAGACATATTTAGTTTCGGGAATACAGAACTGGATGTTAATGCTAATGACACCCACGCAACGTCTGATCCGTAGCTTCTGTTCCCGGGTTGAGCTTCTCATTTAGACTATCACTGCACTGAAGACCACCCCTGGGAAACAGAAACCCAACCAAGCAACTCTCCTGGTTCCAGACCGGGTTCTAAAAGTAGAAAATTCCAAGTTATAAAATCCAGCACTTGAAATCCTGTGTGTATCATCAGCATAATTGTGAAGTTTTTTTTCTCTGAACAGGAGTTGGCAGCTGTCTAGTGTTGTCTCAATACAACAGAACAGACCGCATTAACATGTTTGGTCTAAGAACAAACTAAGAAGCTTCTAATTCTGCAGAAAAAATATTTGTGGTCAACATACTCTCTGAGTATGTTTTTAAAGTACTTTTACAAAGAGGTAGGAATACTATTGGAGCTGTTACTATTAATGTGATTAGTAAAAGAATGAATGAGATCAAGTTGATTCATGACATTTATTACTTATTTAGTATGAACCTCCCACTTTATTTTTATTTTTTTATTTTTTTTATTTTATGTGCATGAATGTATTGCCTGCATGCATGTAAGTACACCCGTGTCATGTAAGACCCCCACGGAGGTCAGAAGAGGGTGTCAGATCCCCTGGAACTGGAGTTACAGACAGTTGTTAGCTGCCATATGGGTGAGGAGAACCTACCTGAATCCTTTGCAAGAGCAGTCAGTGCTCTAAACTGCTGAGCCATCTCTCCAGCACTCCCTTTTCATTTTAAAGATTTTACTTTTATTTTTAATTATGAATATATGTTGAGGGTGGGACTTGTCCATAAGAGTGTGGCGCCCATGGAAGCCAGAAGTGGGTGTTGGATTCCATGGAGCTGGTGTTAAACTCGGCTATGAGCCATCCAACATGGGAGCAGCAAGGGGTCTTAACTGCTGAACCATCTCCCTAGGCCCAATTGTGGATTTCTCTTGTTTCTCATGACAGATGTTTGAATAATCAAAGGAAATATGTTTGTAGATATGGCTAAAGAGCACAGCAAATGCCTAGTATGCATGAGATTCTCAGTTCAATCTGCAATATTGAGTGAATAGGGGGTAGGGGGGCTGGGGAGATGGATTGGTGGGTAAGAGCACTTGCTGTTCAAACATGAGGACCTTGATTTGGATCCCCAGAACCCACATAAATGCCAAGGTGGGAGGACGAGGAGACAGAAAGATATCTGGAGCACCATGGCGGGCCAGGCTTACTAAACAAAGGCAGGTTTTAGGTTCAGTAAGAGACTTGTCTCAAGGGAATAAGTCAGAGAGCAAAACATACAATGTCTTCCTCTGGACTCTGCACACCCTCCCCCCTCAGCACACACCTGTGTTCTGAGATACATGCACCTCACACATGGACACACACACACATACACGTATTTATTATTCACAATAAATAAATAATATTTTTTAAAAAAGAAAAGAAGTATCCTTAAAAGTAGCATATTTTGCGTTGAAAGACAACGTGACGGCTGATGGGAAACAAATCCTATAAAAGAAGCTGTTTCCACATTCTAAATGGAGAGCTAGGAGAAGAAAACAAGAAGACAGAAAGAAATGTGAGGTTACATTTCAGAGAGACGCATGATAGAGAAGGAGTATCCTAAGCCAAGAGCTTCATTTGGCTGCCAGAAATCTGAACTAGAACTCAGGCCATCCTAAGGGAAGGAATTAAGGGTTCGGTGACTGGGGATGTCAGATGATTCTTGGTAGAATTTCAATTTGCCTGGAGGTTAAGCCAGGTAATATCTCATGGGATCTCAAGTCTCACGACTTGTTGATAATGTTGGAGGCAAGTTGTATGTAGTCTATCGTATCCAAACAAAGTTACATAACTTAAATCCATCCTTCCCCCAGCTGCTGGCAGAAACCCAAGCTTCTCGGAGGAATAGAAATTGCACCAGTGCGGCCTATCTTCAATAGGACCTAACCCCGCCCTCCACCAGCTTTCTCTTGTCCCTATGGAGCCTCTGCTCTACAGTTGACAAAGCCCTCCCGCTCACCAACAGTCCACCTCCTTCCTTCAGGAGAACTTGGTCAACAAGTTTTGTAGCCCCAACAGGAGTCTTGCTCCCACTATGTCTCTCTCTGTGTCTTTGTCTCCGTCTCTATCTCATTCTCTCTCTTACACACACACACACACACACACACACACACACACACACACACACACACATACAAACCCTGGACTGTGGGCCAGAAACAAATGTTCTGTGTTCCTGTTGCCACTCCCAGACCACGTCATCTTCCCCTCCTATTATGTAAAGCACTGTTTTCACAACTCATGCAACTCACAGACCAATTCATCCACAGGATCACAGAGTGTTCCCATCATACCTGCAAACACATCCCCGCCCCTTGTTCTTGGTCAATCAAACTCAGTTTGGCCTAAGGAAGCCACCGTAGGTATTTACATGATGCAACCTAAGATTATATAAACTGAAAACCTATTTTTGTGACAAGTAACTGGGGCTCAGTCAACCACAGCTGACAAGTTTTGGCCAATCACCAGCAGCCAGATCCCATTCAAATGAAGCAAATGCTTAACTATAACCAAGTAGCTGTCTCTGCACCTCACTCCAGCTCACTCTTCTCTTCTCTGGCTGCAAATACGATGGCACAAAGCATTCTGAGTTTGAACTGCCGCTCAAGTCTAGAATTGTTAGGGTAGACTTGGAGGTCATTGAGGATGGATATCAGGGCTCCATAGAGGCCCATTAAAAGAAAGATACTTCTTCCTGGTCAAAAGAATGGAATGTACTTCTGGCCCTGGGCAGAGAGACGTGACATTCTGATCTGCTCCAAAGATAAGAACATTGCATATTATTGTCTGAAGAGTTAATCCAGGGTCTGTGAGATGGCTCAGTGGGTAAAAGTGCCTTGCCTTCAAGTCTGACAGGCTGATTCAATCCCTGAGACCCACACAGTAAAAGGAAAGAACTGACTCATACAAGGTGTCCTCTGACCTGCACCCACGCAAGCACGCATGCACATATGGACATGCACATAATGCAAGCAACCCAAAATAAATCAAAGCACCCTCAGAAAGGCTGATTCACCTAAAGCCATGCTAAGGAGATAGGGGTAATAATTACCCCTTAGTGAGATAATGTACTTACCCTTCCTAGAATCCTTCCCCCTGTCAGTCCCTTCCAGAACCGTCACCACGCAGCTCTGCTAGGCTAGCCGTGATTTTTGAGTTATTCAGAAAAGCATAACTTTTTCTTCTCCTTCTATCTTTTTCCAAAGCCTGGTTCATTCTTTCTCCGGTGTCCTGGGTATTCTTTCTCTGGTTTCCTGGGTATTCTTTCTCTGGTGTCCTGGGCATTCTTTCTCTGGTGTCCTGGGCATTCTTTCTCTAGTGTTGTGGGCATGAAAAAGTTTAAGATTTGAAATGAAAAGTATAATAGAAAAATGTCAACCTCTTCAATAGAAATTATTCATCTTTAAAGTTTATGGGATTTGCATAAGCACCACTATTTGCTGTTTTGTTTTGTTGTGTTTTCATTTTAAAATATTTTAAATGTTTATTAATTCATGCAGTATGTTTTGATCATGTTTAGATCCCTCCCTTATCTGCATCCCTTTTACTACCACTCACCAAATTTCATATACATATATATATATATATACGTATATATATATATATACGTATATATATATACATATATATATATATATATACGTATATATATATATATATATATATATATATATGTACGTATTAAGGCCTGTAGAGTCAAACTTGTGTCTCCAAATGTCCTTTGCTGTGGGTTCATCCACTGGAGCCTGGTCAACCTATTAAGAGTCTCACCCTTAAACAAGACTGACTTCTCTTCCCAGCAGCCTCCAGTACTTCCTCATACAGGGTTGGGGTTTCTTAACCACTTCTCCACATCTGTGCTGGGATTTTGTCTGTTTTGAGCTTAAGTGGGACTTATAAGCACCACTTTTAATCATCTCCAAGTTAGCTTAAGCTTTGAGATAGTAGCTCTTGTTTTATAAACAGTAACTTACACAAGTAGAATTTTACAATTCAAGGCTTAGCAAAACCCTGGCAAGTGATCATCAAAGTCTTTCGTATCATAGCTATCAAAATAAAATTCTTTCACTATTCACAATAGCCAAGCTAAGGAATCAGCCTAGATTTCCATCAACAGAAGAGTAATAAGGATAGTGGAATTTTCTCAGCCATAAAGAAGAAAGCAGTTATGTCATTTACAGGAAATGGACAGAACTGGGGATCACCCAGTTAAGCAAAATAAAAATCAGACTCAGAAAGACAACTATCACAGTTTTTCTTTCATATGTGGAATCTGTATATTATTTAAAGATTTATTTTCTTTTTAATTATGTGTCTGTGTGTGGGTGTGTGGGTATTTGCATGTGTGTATGTGGGTGCCCTCGGAGGCCAGAAAAAAAAAAAGTCCGATCCCCTGGAACTAGAGTTACAGTGGGTGTTGGGACCCAAACTCTGCAAGAACAGTAGGTACTTTCAACCATTAAGCCATCTCTCTAGCTCCAGAATATACATTTAATCACACACACACACATACACACACACACACACACCATGAAGGTGGAAGGAGATTGCTTGAGAGGAAGAAAGGCACCAGCTGGAAAACAGTGTGGGGTAGTATATGAAAATGAGCAAAATGCATGATGTTCATCTGTGTGTCAGAATGAAATTCATTATTTTGAACATCCATTTAAATACATAAAATGTTTCCAGTATCAGTCTGCCTGAAAGTTATTTAAACAAGTAAAATACTCAACTAATATTCATCGTTTGTGAAGCACATGAAAGCTGGATTTGGTGGCATTCGCCTTTAATCTCAGCACTTGGGAAGCAGAGGCAGAGGCAGGTGATTGTTGTGAGACCCAGCTGAGCCTAGGATGGTCTACGTAGTGAGTGCCAGAATAGCTGGGGCTACAGAGTGAGACCCCATTTCTACAGATTCAATGCAGTCTCAATCCAAATCCCCATGACATTCTTCACAGAAGTAGAAAAACCATCCCAAAATTCAAATGGAAACACAAAAGACCCCAGAGAGCAAAAGTAATTCTGAGCACAAAAAGCAACATTAAGAGGATTACCATACCAGACCCCAACTACATTATAGAGCTATAGTCATAAAAACAGCATGGTTCTGGCACAAAAACAGAAACATAGATCAATGGAATATAATTGAAAACCCAAACATGAGTACATGCAATTTCAGTCACCTGATATTTGACAAAGTTGCCAAGAACACTCACTGGAAGAAAGATGTCTTCAGCAAATGGTGCTGGCAAAACTGGATGTCCACCTGTAGAAGAATGAAACTAGACCCTTATCTTTCACCCTGCACCAAAGTCAACTCCAAATTGATCAAAGACTTCACTTTGAAACCTAAAACTCTGAAACTCTTAGAAGAAAATATTGGCAGTAACCTACGTATAGGTATAGGAAAGGACTTTCTAAATCAGACATCAATTGCTCAGGAATTAAGGTCAATAATCAACAAATGGGACCTCATTAAACTAGGAAGCTTCTGTACAGCAACAGAAACAATCAAGGAAATGAAGAGAAAACCCACAGAATGGGAGAAAATCTTCACCAGCGACACATCTGACAGAGGTCTAACATCTAGAAAATATAAAGAACTCAAAAAACAAAGAATCAAGAAAACAAATGACCCAACTAAAAGATGGGCTATGGATCTGAGCAGAGAGCTCTCAAAAGAAGAAATAAAAATGACTGAGAAACACCTTTAAAAGTTTTCAAGGTCCTTAGTGATTAGAGAAATGCAAATTAAAACCACTTTAACATTTCATCCTATGCCAGTCAAACTGACTAAGATCAAGAGAACAAATGATACCAAATGCTGGAGAGGATTCGGGGACAGAGGAACTCTCATTCACTCCTGGTGGGACTGTAAATCTGAACAAGCCCTATGGGAAGTGGTGTGGAATTCTTAAAAACACTAAAAATGAACCTACCTACCATATGACTTGGTTACACCACTCTTTGGCATATACCCAAAGGACTCATCTTACTGTAGAGATATTTGCACATCCATGTTTGTTGCTGCTCTTTTCTCAATAGCTAAGAGATGGAAGCAACTTAAGCATCCCTCAACTGACATGTGGAACATTTACATAATGGAGTTCTACTCAGTAGTGAGTAAATGAAATAGTGAAAGATGAAATTTGAATGTAAATGGATGAACTAGAAACTGTTATACTAAGTAACACAGACTCAGAAAAACAAATGATGTATGTTCTCCCTCTGTGAATCCCAGCATCAAATCCTGTAAGGATTTGTGAATGGATAGCCTGATATAACTTCAGGAGCCAGAAAAATGGAAAGGAATCAGGGAGGTAAAGGGAAAGAAGGTGCCTGAGAGAGAGGAACAGTAGGAGACAGGAGTTACCAAGGGGGAAGTGGGGAAATGGGGGTGTTTAAATAGGAGGGTGAGAGGGCTGTACAAGGAACTGTGGAGTTAAAGGCGAAGAAGGAGCTCAGGAAAGCGGGGGACTATAGGAGATGGGAGTGAAGTGGGGAAAACGGGGTCCTTTAACTGGGAGGGAGGAGGAAGAGCTAGACAGGGAGAGAGAGAGAAAGAGAGAGAGAGGGGAGATAATGACTAACTGGTGTAAAAAAACAGGGGGAAACATATTAGTTTAAAAAACTGAAAAATTACATACAATGTATCTACATATGAGTCCATGTGTACAGTTGAAGGCTATATAACAAGAAACAGTGCCAGGCAGGAGACATCTCCCTTTGAGCTGCTGGACCAATGTAGTCAAAGAGACTCCCCCAATTACAGAGACTATTGGCACAGTCCTCAATTGCCTGCCTTAACTGAACTTGAAGGTAAGAGCCTATCACTGTAGACAGGATGTAATTGCAGACACAGGGCTTGGAGCTGGAACTGACCTGAAAACCTCCTCCATGAAGACAAGCTCTCATAGTTTTGGAGAACACTATGCAAGCTGCTAAGAGAGAACAACAATTGATGGTCTAACCTCACTTTAAGGCCTAATAACCACAACAATGACTAGAACAGCAAACTATATTGGGGCAGTAGTGGCACTTTAATCCTGTAGGTAATCAACAACCTAATTCGACTCCTATGCGTAGAACTATAAACATATTCAAATACACATGGCTGGAGAGATCATAGATCTTAGAGAAAACCCCAAGACTGTCACATCCCCAGACAAATGTGATTTCTTACTATGTGCTAAATATGGATCCTTATGATTATAAACAAATATGCCAGTCACCACTCATCAAAGAAACTTCTTTTGCAACAGACAGAGACTATTACAGAGTTCCACAATGGGTCACACACGGAGATTAAATGTCTATGAAATGCCCAACCCTAAGTGGCACATCTACAAGGAAATCTCTAACCTAAGACTCATGGAACATAGCAGAACAAGAGGTAGAGAGAACACTAATGCATCTCTCAACTCTTATCAACGAAGCTCCCTCATGCAACAGAGGGCAGTGAACACAAAGGGCCCCAAATGGTCAAAGTATAGAAAATATGAGTCTGCAGACTGTGGGTCTTTGGGCAGGACTCCTGTGTCCAACTTGGTGCACCTAAGGTTCAGGGACCATTGCAGAAGAGGGAGCAGAAAGATTATAAGAGCCAGGGAAGGAGGTGCATGACCATATGGAAACTGAGTCTAACAGGCGCCTGGGACCTTGCTCATATGAACCTACAGCAATGGTGGCAGCATGCACAAGACCCATGCACACTCAGATGATGCAGACAAAAACCAGCACAGAACTGTGGAAATGGGCAGCAGGTCCCAATCTTAACCAAAGAACTATTGGGCAGCTGATTACTGCTGCGTGTGGAAGAGCTGATCTTTAAGGAAGTGACTCTAGATAGGCTGACTAGACTGCAGTGGATGAATTTGCACTGAGGGACGTCTGGGGACACTAACTTGATTCAATAGACCTTAACATGAATGACAGAATGCATGAAACCCAGTAAGGGGGCTACAGGAGGTTACTCATGAGAAAGAGGGTGTAAAGATGTTTAATAAAGAATATGCACATTTTTAAGTACACTAAAGTATTACAACGTGGGCTGTACGGTAGCTCAGCAGGTAAAAGCACCTGCTGCCAGGC